>OX393582.1:2400000-3084396 GCA_947652605.1 Elmis aenea | reverse complement strand
CCTTGAGCGACTATTTCTAAACAATTTTAATTATTGATTTGTATATCACAGGAACAGTTTATCCATCGCCTCTTTACATGAATACAATTGTTTTGCATATGTCTTTCAATGAGCTGGTTTTAATTTTAATAATTTCCTAAATATACCGTGCTTTAGTTAATACATATGTTCCCCCCTTGAGCGACTATTTCGAAACAATTTTAATTATTGATTTGTATATCACAGGAACAGTTTATCCATCGCCTCTTTACATGAATACAATTGTTTTGCATATGTCTTTCAATGAGCTGGTTTTAATTTTTAATAATTTCCTAAAAATACCGTGCTTTAGTTAATACATATGTTCCTTGAGCGACTATTTCTAAACAATTTTAATTATTGATTTGTATATCACAGGAACAGTTTATCCATCGCCTCTTTACATGAATACAATTGTTTTGCATATGTTTTTCAATGAGCTGGTTTTAATTTTTAATAATTTCCTAAAAATACCGTGCTTTAGTTAATACATATGTTCCTTGAGCGACTATTTCGAAAAAAATTTAATTATTGATTTGTATATCACAGGAACAGTTTATCCATCGCCTCTTTACATGAATACAATTGTTTTGCATATGTCTTTCAATGAGCTGGTTTTAATTTTTAATAATTTCCTAAAAATACCGTGCTTTAGTTAATACATATGTTCCTTGAGCGACTATTTCGAAACAATTTTAATTATTGATTTGTATATCACAGGAACAGTTTATCTATCGCCTCTTTACATGAATACAATTGTTTTGCATATGTCTTTCAATGAGCTGGTTTTAATTTTTAATAATTTCCTAAAAATACCGTGCTTTAGTTACTACATATGTTCCTTGAGCGACTATTTCTAAACAATTTTAATTATTGATTTGTATATCACAGGAACAGTTTATCCATCGCCTCTTTACATGAATACAATTGTTTTGCATATGTCTTTCAATGAGCTGGTTTTAATTTTTAATAATTTCCTAAAAATACCGTGCTTTAGTTAATACATATGTTCCTTGAGCGACTATTTCTGAACAATTTTAATTATTGATTTGTATATCACAGGAACAGTTTATCCATCACCTCTTTACATGAATACAATTGTTTTGCATATGTCTTTCAAAGAGATGGTTTTAATTTTTAATAATTTCCTAAAAATACCGTGCTTTAGTTAATACATATGTTCCTTGAGCGACTATTTCGAAACAATTTTAATTATTGATTTGTATATCACAGGAACAGTTTATCCATCGCCTCTTTACATGAATACAATTGTTTTGCATATGTCTTTCAATGAGCTGGTTTTAATTTTTAATAATTTCCTAAAAATACCGTGCTTTAGTTAATACATATGTTCCTTGAGCGACTATTTCTAAACAATTTTAATTATTGATTTGTATATCACAGGAACAGTTTATCCATCGCCTCTTTACATGAATACAATTGTTTTGCATATGTTTTTCAATGAGCTGGTTTTAATTTTTAATAATTTCCTAAAAATACCGTGCTTTAGTTAATACATATGTTCCTTGAGCGACTATTTCGAAAAAAATTTAATTATTGATTTGTATATCACAGGAACAGTTTATCCATCGCCTCTTTACATGAATACAATTGTTTTGCATATGTCTTTCAATGAGCTGGTTTTAATTTTTAATAATTTCCTAAAAATACCGTGCTTTAGTTAATACATATGTTCCTTGAGCGACTATTTCGAAACAATTTTAATTATTGATTTGTATATCACAGGAACAGTTTATCTATCGCCTCTTTACATGAATACAATTGTTTTGCATATGTCTTTCAATGAGCTGGTTTTAATTTTTAATAATTTCCTAAAAATACCGTGCTTTAGTTACTACATATGTTCCTTGAGCGACTATTTCTAAACAATTTTAATTATTGATTTGTATATCACAGGAACAGTTTATCCATCGCCTCTTTACATGAATACAATTGTTTTGCATATGTCTTTCAATGAGCTGGTTTTAATTTTTAATAATTTCCTAAAAATACCGTGCTTTAGTTAATACATATGTTCCTTGAGCGACTATTTCTGAACAATTTTAATTATTGATTTGTATATCACAGGAACAGTTTATCCATCACCTCTTTACATGAATACAATTGTTTTGCATATGTCTTTCAAAGAGATGGTTTTAATTTTTAATAATTTCCTAAAAATACCGTGCTTTAGTTAATACATATGTTCCTTGAGCGACTATTTCGAAACAATTTCAATTATTGATTTGTATATCACAGGAACAGTTTATCCATCGCCTCTTTACATGAATACAATTGTTTTGCATATGTCTTTCAATGAGCTGGTTTTAATTTTTAATAATTTCCTAAAAATACCGTGCTTTAGTTAATACATATGTTCCTTGAGCGACTATTTCGAAACAATTTTAATTATTGATTTGTATATCACAGAAACAGTTTATCCATCGCTTCTTTACATGAATACAATTGTTTTGCATATGTCTTTCAATGAGCTGGTTTTAATTTTTAATAATTTCCTAAAAATACCGTGCTTTAGTTAATACATATGTTCCTTGAGCGACTATTTCGAAACAATTTTAATTATTGATTTTTATATCACAGGAACAGTTTATCCATCGCCTCTTTACATGAATACAATTGTTTTGCATGTCTTTCAATGAGCTGGTTTTAATTTTTAATCATTTCCTAAAAATACCGTGCTTTAGTTAATACATATGTACCTTGAGCGACTATTTCGAAACAATTTTAATTATTGATTTGTATATCACAGGAAGAGTTTATCCTTCGCATCTTTACATGAAAAAAATTGTTTTGCATATGTCTTTCAATGAGCTGGTTTTAATTTTTAATAATTTCCTAAAAATGCCGTGCTTTAGTTAATACATGTGTTCCTTGAGCGACTATTTCAAAAAAATTTTAATTATTGATTTGTATATCACAGGAACAGTTTATCCATCGCCTCTTTACATGAATACAATTGTTTTGCATATGTCTTTCAATGAGCTGGTTTTAATTTTTAATAATTTCCTAAAAATACCGTGTTTTAGTTAATACATATGTTCCTTGAGCGACTATTTCGAAACAATTTTAATTATTGATTTGTATATCACAGAAACAGTTTATCCATCGCCTCTTTACATGAATACAATTGTTTTGCATATGTCTTTCAATGAGCTGGTTTTAATTTTTAATAATTTCCTAAAAATACCGTGCTTTAGTTAATACATATGTTCCTTGAGCGACTATTTCTAAACAATTTTAATTATTGATTTGTATATCACAGGAACAGTTTATCCATCGCCTCTTTACATGAATACAATTGTTTTGCATATGTCTTTCAATGAGCTGGTTTTAATTTTTAATAATTTCCTAAAAATACCGTGCTTTAGTTAATACATATGTTCCTTGAGCGACTATTTCGAAACAATTTCAACTATTGATTTGTATATCACAGAAACAGTTTATCCATCGCCTCTTTACATGAATACAATTGTTTTGCATATGTCTTTCAATGAGCTGGTTTTAATTTTAATAATTTCCTAAAAATACCGTGCTTTAGTTAATACATATGTTCCTTGAGCGACTATTTCTAAACAATTTTAATTATTGATTTGTATATCACAGAAACAGTTTATCCATCGCCACTTTACATGAATACAATTGTTTTGCATATGTCTTTCAATGAGCTGGTTTTAATTTTTAATAATTTCCTAAATATACCGTGCTTTAGTTAATACATATGTTCCTTGAGCGACTATTTCTAAACAATTTTAATTATTGATTTGTATATCACAGGAACAGTTTATCCATCGCCTCTTTACATGAATACAATTGTTTTGCATATGTCTTTCAATGAGCTGGTTTTAATTTTTAATAATTTCCTAAAAATACCGTGCTTTAGTTAATACATATGTTCCTTGAGCGACTATTTCGAAACAATTTTAATTATTGATTTGTATATCACAGGAACAGTTTATCCATCGCCTCTTTACATGAATACAATTGTTTTGCATATGTCTTTCAATGAGCTGGTTTTAATTTTTAATACTTTCCTAAAAATACCGTGCTTTAGTTAATACATATGTTCCTTGAGCGACTATTTCGAAACAATTTTAATTATTGATTTGTATATCACAGGAACAGTTTATCCATCGCCTCTTTACATGAATACAATTGTTTTGCATATGTCTTTCAATGAGCTGGTTTTAATTTTTAATAATTTCCTAAAAATACCGTGCTTTAGTTAATACATATGTTCCTTGAGCGACTATTTCTAAACAATTTTAATTATTGATTTGTATATCACAGGAACAGTTTATTCATCGCCTCTTTACATGAATACAATTGTTTTGCATATGTTTTTCAATGAGCTGGTTTTAATTTTTAATAATTTCCTAAAAATACCGTGCTTTAGTTAATACATATGTTCCTTGAGCGACTATTTCGAAAAAAATTTAATTATTGATTTGTATATCACAGGAACAGTTTATCCATCGCCTCTTTACATGAATACAATTGTTTTGCATATGTCTTTCAATGAGCTGGTTTTAATTTTTAATAATTTCCTAAAAATACCGTGCTTTAGTTAATACATATGTTCCTTGAGCGACTATTTCGAAACAATTTTAATTATTGATTTGTATATCACAGGAACAGTTTATCTATCGCCTCTTTACATGAATACAATTGTTTTGCATATGTCTTTCAATGAGCTGGTTTTAATTTTTAATAATTTCCTAAAAATACCGTGCTTTAGTTACTACATATGTTCCTTGAGCGACTATTTCTAAACAATTTTAATTATTGATTTGTATATCACAGGAACAGTTTATCCATCGCCACTTTACATGAATACAATTGTTTTGCATATGTCTTTCAATGAGCTGGTTTTAATTTTTAATAATTTCCTAAAAATACCGTGCTTTAGTTAATACATATGTTCCTTGAGCGACTATTTCTGAACAATTTTAATTATTGATTTGTATATCACAGGAACAGTTTATCCATCACCTCTTTACATGAATACAATTGTTTTGCATATGTCTTTCAAAGAGATGGTTTTAATTTTTAATAATTTCCTAAAAATACCGTGCTTTAGTTAATACATATGTTCCTTGAGCGACTATTTCGAAACAATTTCAATTATTGATTTGTATATCACAGGAACAGTTTATCCATCGCCTTTTTACATGAATACAATTGTTTTGCATATGTCTTTCAATGAGCTGGTTTTAATTTTTAATAATTTCCTAAAAATACCGTGCTTTAGTTAATACATATGTTCCTTGAGCGACTATTTCGAAACAATTTTAATTATTGATTTGTATATCACAGAAACAGTTTATCCATCGCCTCTTTACATGAATACAATTGTTTTGCATATGTCTTTCAATGAGCTGGTTTTAATTTTTAATAATTTCCTAAAAATACCGTGCTTTAGTTAATACATATGTTCCTTGAGCGACTATTTCGAAACAATTTTAATTATTGATTTTTATATCACAGGAACAGTTTATCCATCGCCTCTTTACATGAATACAATTGTTTTGCATGTCTTTCAATGAGCTGGTTTTAATTTTTAATCATTTCCTAAAAATACCGTGCTTTAGTTAATACATATGTACCTTGAGCGACTATTTCGAAACAATTTAAATTATTGATTTGTATATCACAGGAAGAGTTTATCCTTCGCATCTTTACATGAAAAAAATTGTTTTGCATATGTCTTTCAATGAGCTGGTTTTAATTTTTAATAATTTCCTAAAAATGCCGTGCTTTAGTTAATACATGTGTTCCTTGAGCGACTATTTCAAAAAAATTTTAATTATTGATTTGTATATCACAGGAACAGTTTATCCATCGCCTCTTTACATGAATACAATTGTTTTGCATATGTCTTTCAATGAGCTGGTTTTAATTTTTAATAATTTCCTAAAAATACCGTGTTTTAGTTAATACATATGTTCCTTGAGCGACTATTTCGAAACAATTTTAATTATTGATTTGTATATCACAGAAACAGTTTATCCATCGCCTCTTTACATGAATACAATTGTTTTGCATATGTCTTTCAATGAGCTGGTTTTAATTTTTAATAATTTCCTAAAAATACCGTGCTTTAGTTAATACATATGTTCCTTGAGCGACTATTTCTAAACAATTTTAATTATTGATTTGTATATCACAGGAACAATTTATCCATCGCTTCTTTACATGAATACAATTGTTTTGCATATGTCTTTCAATGAGCTGGTTTTAATTTTTAATAATTTCCTAAAAATACCGTGCTTTAGTTAATACATATGTTCCTTGAGCGACTATTTCTAAACAATTTTAATTATTGATTTGTATATCACAGGAACAGTTTATCCATCGCTTTTTTACATGAATACAATTGTTTTGCATATGTCTTTCAATGAGCTGGTTTTAATTTTTAATAATTTCCTAAATATACCGTGCTTTAGTTAATACATATGTTCCTTGAGCGACTATTTCTAAACAATTTTAATTATTGATTTGTATATCACAGGAACAGTTTATCCATCGCCTCTTTACATGAATACAATTGTTTTGCATATGTCTTTCAATGAGCTGGTTTTAATTTTTAATAATTTCCTAAAAATACCGTGCTTTAGTTAATACATATGTTCCTTGAGCGACTATTTCGAAACAATTTCAATTATTGATTTGTATATCACAGGAACAGTTTATCCATCGCCTCTTTACATGAATACAATTGTTTTGCATATGTCTTTCAATGAGCTGGTTTTAATTTTTAATAATTTCCTAAAAATACCGTGCTTTAGTTAATACATATGTTCCTTGAGCGACTATTTCGAAACAATTTTAATTATTGATTTGTATATCACAGAAACAGTTTATCCATCGCCTTTTTACATGAATACAATTGTTTTGCATATGTCTTTCAATGAGCTGGTTTTAATTTTTAATAATTTTCTAAAAATACCGTGCTTTAGTTAATACATATGTTCCTTGAGCGACTATTTCTAAACAATTTTAATTATTGATTTGTATATCACAGGAACAGTTTATCCATCGCCTCTTTACATGAATACAATTGTTTTGCATATGTCTTTCAAAGAGCTGGTTTTAATTTTTAATAGTTTCCTAAAAATACCGTGCTTTAGTTAATACATATGTTTCTTGAGCGACTATTTCGAAACAATTTCAATTATTGATTTGTATATCTTAGGAACAGTTTATCCATCGCCTCTTTACATGAATACAATTGTTTTGCATATGTCTTTCAATGAGCTGGTTTTAATTTTTAATAATATCCTAAAAATACCGTGCTTTAGTTAATACATATGTTCCTTGAGCGACTATTTCGAAACAATTTTAATTATTGATTTGTATATCACAGAAACAGTTTATCCATCGCCTCTTTACATGAATACAATTGTTTTGCATATGTCTTTCAATGAGCTGGTTTTAATTTTTAATAATTTCCTAAAAATACCGTGCTTTAGTTAATACATATGTTCCTTGAGCGACTATTTCGAAACAATTTCAATTATTGATTTGTATATCACAGAAACAGTTTATCCATCGCCTCTTTACATGAATACAATTTTTTTGCATATGTCTTTCAATGAGCTGGTTTTAATTTTTAATAATTTCCTAAAAATACCGTGCTTTAGTTAATACATATGTTCCTTGAGCGACTATTTCTAAACAATTTTAATTATTGATTTGTATATCACAGGAACAGTTTATCCATCGCCTCTTTACATGAATACAATTATTTTGCATATGTCTTTCAATGAGCTGGTTTTAATTTTTAATAATTTCCTAAAAATACCGTGCTTTAGTTAATACATATGTTCCTTGAGCGACTATTTCGAAACAATTTTAATTATTGATTTGTATATCACAGAAACAGTTTATCCATCGCCTCTTTACATGAATACAATTGTTTTGCATATGTCTTTCAATGAGCTGGTTTTTATTTTTAATAATTTTCTAAAAATACCGTGCTTTAGTTAATACATATGTTCCTTGAGCAACTATTTCGAAACAATTTTAATTATTGATTTGTATATCACAGAAACAGTTTATCCATCGCCTCTTTACATGAATACAATTGTTTTGCATATGTCTTTCAATGAGCTGGTTTTAATTTTTAATAATTTCCTAAAAATGCCGTGCTTTAGTTAATACATGTGTTCCTTGAGCGACTATTTCGAAACAATTTTAATTATTGATTTATATATCACAGGAACAGTTTATCCATCGCCTCTTTACATGAATACAATTTTGCATATGTCTTTCAATGAGCTGGTTTTAATTTTTAATAATTTTCTAAAAATACCGTGCTTTAGTTAATACATATGTTCCTTGAGCGACTATTTCGAAACAATTTTAATTATTAATTTGTATATCACAGGAACAATTTATCCATCGCTTCTTTACATGAATACAATTGTTTTGCATATGTCTTTCAATGAGCTAGTTTTAATTATTAATAATTTCCTAAAAATACCGTGCTTTAGTTAATACATATGTTCCTTGAGCGACTATTTCGAAACAATTTTAATTATTGATTTGTATATCACAGGAACAGTTTATCCATCGCCTCTTTACATGAATACAATTGTTTTGCATATGTCTTTCAATGAGCTGGTTTTAATTTTTAATAATTTCCTAAAAATACCGTGCTTTAGTTAATACATTATGTTTCTTGAGCGACTATTTCGAAACAATTTTAATTATTGATTTGTATATCACAGGAACAGTTTATCCATCGACTCTTTACATGAATACAATTGTTTTGCATATGTCTTTCAATGAGCTGGTTTTAATTTTTAATAATTTCCTAAAAATGCCGTGCTTTAGTTAATACATGTGTTCCTTGAGCGACTATTTCGAAACAATTTTAATTATTGATTTGTATATCACAGGAACAGTTTATCCATCGCCTCTTTACATGAATACAATTGTTTTGCATATGTCTTTCAATGAGCTGGTTTTAATTTTTAATAATTTCCTAAAAATACCGTGCTTTAGTTAATACATATGTTCCTTGAGCGACTATTTCGAAACAATTTTAATTATTGATTTGTATATCACAGAAACAGTTTATCCATCGCCTCTTTACATGAATACAATTGTTTTGCATATGTCTTTCAATGAGCTGGTTTTAATTTTTAATAATTTCCTAAAAATACCGTGCTTTAGTTAATACATACATATGTTCATTGAGCGACTATTTCGAAACAATTTTAATTATTGATTTGTATATCACAGGAACAGTTTATCCATCGCCTCTTTACATGAATACAATTGTTTTGCATATGTCTTTCAATGAGCGGGTTTTAATTTTTAATAATTTCCTAAAAATACCGTGCTTTAGTTAATACATATGTTCCTTGAGCGACTATTTCTAAACAATTTTAATTATTGATTTGTATATCACAGGAACAATTTATCCATCGCTTCTTTACATGAATACAATTGTTTTGCATATGTCTTTCAATGAGCTGGTTTTAATTTTTAATAATTTCCTAAAAATACCGTGCTTTAGTTAATACATATGTTCCTTGAGCGACTATTTCTAAACAATTTTAATTATTGATTTGTATATCACAGGAACAGTTTATCCATCGCCTCTTTACATGAATACAATTGTTTTGCATATGTCTTTCAATGAGCTGGTTTTAATTTTTAATAATTTCCTAAAAATACCGTGCTTTAGTTAATACATATGTTCCTTGAGCGAATATTTCGAAACAATTTTAATTATTGATTTGTATATCACAGAAACAGTTTATCCATCGCCTCTTTACATGAATACAATTGTTTTGCATATGTCTTTCAATGAGCTGGTTTTAATTTTTAATAATTTCCTAAAAATACCGTGCTTTAGTTAATACATAAGTTCCTTGAGCGAATATTTCGAAACAATTTCATTTATTGATTTGTATATCACAGGAACAGTTTATCCATCACCTCTTTACATGAATACAATTGTTTTGCATATGTCTTTCAATGAGCTGGTTTTAATTTTTAATAATTTCCTAAAAATACCGTGCTTTAGTTAATACATATGTTCCTTGAGCGACTATTTCGAAACAATTTTAATTATTGATTTGTATATCACAGAAACAGTTTATCCATCGCCTCTTTACATGAATACAATTGTTTTGCATATGTCTTTCAATGAGCTGGTTTTAATTTTTAATAATTTCCTAAAAATACCGTGCTTTAGTTAATACATATGTTCCTTGAGCGACTATTTCGAAACAATTTCAATTATTGATTTGTATATCACAGAAACAGTTTATCCATCGCCTCTTTACATGAATACAATTGTTTTGCAAATGTCTTTCAATGAGCTGGTTTTAATTTTTAATAATTTCCTAAAAATACCGTGCTTTAGTTAATACATATGTTCCTTGAGCGACTATTTCTAAACAATTTTAATTATTGATTTGTATATCACAGGAACAGTTTATCCATCGCCTCTTTACATGAATACAATTGTTTTGCATATGTCTTTCAATGAGCTGGTTTTAATTTTTAATAATTTCCTAAAAATGCCGTGCTTTAGTTAATACATGTGTTCCTTGAGCGACTATTTCGAAACAATTTTAATTATTGATTTGTATATCACAGGAACAGTTTATCCATCGCCTCTTTACATGAATACAATTGTTTTGCATATGTCTTTCAATGAGCTGGTTTTAATTTTTAATAATTTCCTAAAAATACCGTGCTTTAGTTAATACATATGTTCCTTGAGCGACTATTTCGAAACAATTTTAATTATTGATTTGTATATCACAGGAACAGTTTATCCATCGCCACTTTACATGAATACAATTGTTTTGCATTTGTCTTTCAATGAGCTGGTTTAAATTTTTAATAATTTCCTAAAAATACCGTGCTTTAGTTAATACATATGTTCCTTGAGCGACTATTTCTACACAATTTTAATTATTGATTTGTATATCACAGGAACAGTTTATCCATCGCCTCTTTACATGAATACAATTGTTTTGCATATGTCTTTCAATGAGCTGGTTTTAATTTTTAATAATTTCCTAATAATACCGTGCTTTAGTTAATACGTATGTTCCTTGAGCGACTATTTCTAAACAATTTTAATTATTAATTTGTATATCACAGGAACAATTTATCCATCGCTTCTTTACATGAATACAATTGTTTTGCATATGTCTTTCAATGAGCTGGTTTTAATTTTTAATAATTTCCTAAAAATACCGTGCTTTAGTTAATACATATGTTCCTTGAGCGACTATTTCTAAACAATTTTAATTATTGATTTGTATATCACAGGAACAGTTTATCCATCGCCTCTTTACATGAATACAATTGTTTTGCATATGTCTTTCAATGAGCTGGTTTTAATTTTTAATAATTTCCTAAAAATACCGTGCTTTAGTTAATACATATGTTCCTTGAGCGAATATTTCGAAACAATTTCAATTATTGATTTGTATATCACAGGAACAGTTTATCCATCGCCTCTTTACATTACTACAATTGTTTTGCATATGTCTTTCAAAGAGCTGGTTTTAATTTTTAATAATTTCCTAAAAATACCGTGCTTTAGTTAATACATATGTTCCTTGAGCGAATATTTCGAAACAATTTCATTTATTGATTTGTATATCACAGGAACAGTTTATCCATCGCCTCTTTACATGAATACAATTGTTTTGCATATGTCTTTCAACGAGCTGGTTTTAATTTTTAATAATTTCCTAAAAATACCGTGCTTTAGTTAATACATATGTTCCTTGAGCGACTATTTCGAAACCATTTTAATTATTGATTTGTATATCACAGAAACAGTTTATCTATCGCCTCTTTACATGAATACAATTGTTTTGCATATGTCTTTCAATGAGCTGGTTTTAATTTTTAATAATTTCCTAAAAATACCGTGCTTTAGTTAATACATATGTTCCTTGAGCGACTATTTCGAAACAATTTCAATTATTGATTTGTATATCACAGAAACAGTTTATCCATCGCCTCTTTACATGAATACAATTGTTTTGCATATGTCTTTTAATGAGCTGGTTTTAATTTTTAATAATTTCCTAAAAATACCGTGCTTTAGTTAATACATATGTTCCTTGAGCGACTATTTCTAAACAATTTTAATTATTGATTTGTATATCACAGGAACAGTTTATCCATCGCCTCTTTACATGAATACAATTGTTTTGCATATGTCTTTCAATGAGCTGGTTTTAATTTTTAATAATCTCCTAAAAATGCCGTGCTTTAGTTAATACATGTGTTCCTTGAGCGACTATTTCGAAACAATTTTAATTATTGATTTGTATATCACAGGAACAGTTTATCCATCGCCTCTTTACATGAATACAATTGTTTTGCATATGTCTTTCAATGAGCTGGTTTTAATTTTTAATAATTTCCTAAAAATACCGTGCTTTAGTTAATACATATGTTCCTTGAGCGACTATTTCGAAACAATTTTAATTATTGATTTGTATATCACAGGAACAGTTTATCCATCGCCACTTTACATGAATACAATTGTTTTGCATATGTCTTTCAATGAGCTGGTTTAAATTTTTAATAATTTCCTAAAAATACCGTGCTTTAGTTAATACATATGTTCCTTGAGCGACTATTTCGAAACAATTTTAATTATTGATTTGTATATCACAGGAACAGTTTATCCATCGCCTCTTTACATGAATACAATTGTTTTGCATATGTCTTTCAATGAGCTGGTTTTAATTTTTAATAATTTCCTAATAATACCGTGCTTTAGTTAATACATATGTTCCTTGAGCGACTATTTCTAAACAATTTTAATTATTAATTTGTATATCACAGGAACAATTAATCCATCGCTTCTTTACATGAATACAATTGTTTTGCATATGTCTTTCAATGAGCTGGTTTTAATTTTTAATAATTTCCTAAAAATACCTTGCTTTAGTTAATACATATGTTCCTTGAGCGACTATTTCTACACAATTTTAATTATTGATTTGTATATCACAGGAACAGTTTATCCATCGCCTCTTTACATGAATACAATTGTTTTGCATATGTCTTTTAATAAGCTGGTTTTAATTTTTAATAATTTCCTAAAAATACCGTGCTTTAGTTACTACATATGTTCCTTGAGCGACTATTTCTAAACAATTTTAATTATTGATTTGTATATCACAGGAACAGTTTATCCATCGCCTCTTTACATGAATACAATTGTTTTGCATATGTCTTTCAATGAGCTAGTTTTAATTTTTAATAATTTCCTAAAAATACCGTGCTTTAGTTAATACATATGTTCCTTGAGCGACTATTTCTGAACAACTTTAATTATTGATTTGTATATCACAGGAACAGTTTATCCATCGCCTCTTTACATGAATACAATTGTTTTGCATATGTCTTTCAATGAGCTGGTTTTAATTTTTAATAATTTCCTAAAAATACCGTGCTTTAGTTAATACATATGTTCCTTGAGCGACTATTTCTAAACAATTTTAATTATTAATTTGTATATCACAGGAACAATTTATCCATCGCTTCTTTACATGAATACAATTTTTTTGCATATGTCTTTCAATGAGCTGGTTTTAATTTTTAATAATTTCCTAAAAATACCGTGCTTTAGTTAATTCATATGTTTCTTGAGCGACTATTTCGAAACAATTTTAATTATTGATTTGTATATCACAGGAACAGTTTATCCATCGCCTCTTTACATGAATACAATTGTTTTGCATATGTCTTTTAATGAGCTGGTTTTAATTTTTAATAATTTCCTAAAAATGCCGTGCTTTAGTTAATACATGTGTTCCTTGAGCGACTATTTCGAAACAATTTTATTATTGATTTGTATATCACAGGAACAGTTTATCCATCGCCTCTTTACATGAATACAATTGTTTTGCATATGTCTTTCAATGAGCTGGTTTTAATTTTTAATAATTTCCTAAAAATACCGTGCTTTAGTTAATACATATGTTCCTTGAGCGACTATTTCTAAACAATTTTAATTATTGATTTGTATATCACAGGAAGAGTTTATCCTTCTCCTCTTTACATGAATACAATTGTTTTGCATATGTCTTTCAATGAGCTGGTTTTAATTTTTAATAATTTCCTAAAAATACCGTGCTTTAGTTAATACATACATATGTTCATTGAGCGACTATTTCGAAACAATTTTAATTATTGATTTGTATATCACAGGAACAGTTTATCCATCGCCTCTTTACATGAATACAATTGTTTTGCATATGTCTTTCAATGAGCGGGTTTTAATTTTTAATAATTTCCTAAAAATACCGTGCTTTAGTTAATACATATGTTCCTTGAGCGACTATTTCTAAACAATTTTAATTATTGATTTGTATATCACAGGAACAGTTTATCCATCGCCTCTTTACATGAATACAATTGTTTTGCATATGTCTTTCAATGAGCTGGTTTTAATTTTTAATAATTTCCTAAAAATGCCGTGCTTTAGTTAATACATGTGTTCCTTGAGCGACTATTTCGAAACAATTTTAATTATTGATTTGTATATCACAGGAACAGTTTATCCATCGCCTCTTTACATGAATACAATTGTTTTGCATATGTCTTTCAATGAGCTGGTTTTAATTTTTAATGATTTCCTAAAAATACCGTGCTTTAGTTAATACATATGTTCCTTGAGCGACTATTTCAAAACAATTTTAATTATTGATTTGTATATCACAGGAACAGTTTATCCATCGCCTCTTTACATGAATACAATTGTTTTGCATATGTCTTTCAATGAGCTGGTTTTAATTTTTAATAATTTCCTAAAAATACCGTGCTTTAGTTAATACTTATGTTCCTTGAGCGACTATTTCGAAACAATTTTAATTATTGATTTGTATATCACAGGAACAGTTTATCCATCGCCTCTTTACATGAATACAATTGTTTTGCATATGTCTTTCAATGAGCTGGTTTTAATTTTTAATAATTTCCTAAAAATACCGTGCTTTAGTTAATACATATGTTCCTTGAGCGACTATTTCTGAACAATTTTAATTATTGATTTGTATATCACAGAAACAGTTTATCCATCGCCTCTTTACATGAATACAATTGTTTTGCATATGTCTTTCAATGAGCTGGTTTTAATTTTTAATAATTTCCTAAAAATACCGTGCTTTATTTAATACATATGTTCCTTGAGCGACTATTTCTAAACAATTTTAATTATTGATTTGTATATCACAGGAACAGTTTATCCATCGCCTCTTTACATGAATACAATTGTTTTGCATATGTCTTTCAATGAGCTGGTTTTAATTTTTAATAATTTCCTAAAAATACCGTGCTTTAGTTAATACATATGTTCCTTGAGCGACTATTTCTAAACAATTTTAATTATTGATTTGTATATCACAGGAACAGTTTATCCATCGCCTCTTTACATGAATACAATTGTTTTGCATATGTCTTTCAATGAGCTGGTTTTAATTTTTAATAATTTCCTAAAAATACCGTGCTTTAGTTAATACATATGTTCCTTGAGCGACTATTTCTGAACAATTTTAATTATTGATTTGTATATCACAGGAACAGTTTATCCATCACCTCTTTACATGAATACAATTGTTTTGCATATGTCTTTCAAAGAGATGGTTTTAATTTTTAATAATTTCCTAAAAATACCGTGCTTTAGTTAATACATATGTTCCTTGAGCGACTATTTCGAAACAATTTCAATTATTGATTTGTATATCACAGGAACAGTTTATCCATCGCCTCTTTACATGAATACAATTGTTTTGCATATGTCTTTCAATGAGCTGGTTTTAATTTTTAATAATTTCCTAAAAATACCGTGCTTTAGTTAATACATATGTTCCTTGAGCGACTATTTCGAAACAATTTTAATTATTGATTTGTATATCACAGGAACAGTTTATCCATCGCCTCTTTACATGAATACAAATGTTTTGCATATGTCTTTCAATGAGCTGGTTTTAATTTTTAATAATTTCCTAAAAATACCGTGCTTTAGTTAATACATATGTTCCTTGAGCGACTATTTCTGAACAATTTTAATTATTGATTTGTATATCACAGGAACAGTTTATCCATCACCTCTTTACATGAATACAATTGTTTTGCATATGTCTTTCAAAGAGATGGTTTTAATTTTTAATAATTTCCTAAAAATACCGTGCTTTAGTTAATACATATGTTCCTTGAGCGACTATTTCGAAACAATTTCAATTATTGATTTGTATATCACAGGAACAGTTTATCCATCGCCTCTTTACATGAATACAATTGTTTTGCATATGTCTTTCAATGAGCTGGTTTTAATTTTTAATCATTTCCTAAAAATACCGTGCTTTAGTTAATACATATGTACCTTGAGCGACTATTTCGAAACAATTTTAATTATTGATTTGTATATCACAGAAACCGTTTATTCTTCGCATCTTTACATGAAAAAAATTGTTTTGCATATGTCTTTCAATGAGCTGGTTTTAATTTTTAATAATTTCCTAAAAATGCCGTGCTTTAGTTAATACATGTGTTCCTTGAGCGACTATTTCGAAACAATTTTAATTATTGATTTGTATATCACAGGAACAGTTTATCCATCGCCTCTTTACATGAATACAATTGTTTTGCATATGTCTTTCAATGAGCTGGTTTTAATTTTTAATAATTTCCTAAAAATACCGTGCTTTAGTTAATACATATGTTCCTTGAGCGACTATTTCGAAACAATTTTAATTATTGATTTGTATATCACAAAAACAGTTTATCCATCGCCTCTTTACATGAATACAATTGTTTTGCATATGTCTTTCAATGAGCTGGTTTTAATTTTTAATAATTTCCTAAAAATACCGTGCTTTAGTTAATACATATGTTCCTTGAGCGACTATTTCTAAACAATTTTAATTATTGATTTGTATATCACAGGAACAGTTTATCCATCGCTTCTTTACATGAATACAATTGTTTTGCATATGTCTTTCAATGAGCTGGTTTTAATTTTTAATAATTTCCTAAAAATACCGTGCTTTAGTTAATACATATGTTCCTTGAGCGACTATTTCGAAACAATTTTAATTATTGATTTGTATATCACAGGAACAGTTTATCCATCGCCTCTTTACATGAATACAATTGTTTTGCATATGTCTTTCAATGAGCTGGTTTTAATTTTTAATAATTTCCTAAAAATACCGTGCTTTAGTTAATACATATGTTCCTTGAGCGACTATTTCGAAACAATTTTAATTATTGATTTGTATATCACAGGAACAGTTTATCCATCGCCTCTTTACATGAATACAAATGTTTTGCATATGTCTTTCAATGAGCTGGTTTTAATTTTTAATAATTTCCTAAAAATACCGTGCTTTAGTTAATACATATGTTCCTTGAGCGACTATTTCGAAACAATTTTAATTATTGATTTGTATATCACAGGAACAGATTATCCTTCGCTTCTTTACATAAATACAATTGTTTTGCATATGTCTTTCAATGAGCTGGTTTTAATTTTTAATAATTTCCTAAAAATATCGTGCTTTAGTTAATACATATGTTTCTTGAGCGACTATTTCGAAACAATTTCAATTATTGATTTGTATATCACAGGAACAGTTTATCCATCGCCTCTTTACATGAATACAATTGTTTTGCATATGTCTTTCAATGAGCTGGTTTTAATTTTTAATAATTTCCTAAAAATACCGTGCTTTAGTTAATACATATGTTCCTTGAGCGACTATTTCTGAACAATTTTAATTATTGATTTGTATATCACAGGAACAGTTTATCCATCACCTCTTTACATGAATACAATTGTTTTGCATATGTCTTTCAAAGAGATGGTTTTAATTTTTAATAATTTCCTAAAAATACCGTGCTTTAGTTAATACATATGTTCCTTGAGCGACTATTTCGAAACAATTTCAATTATTGATTTGTATATCACAGGAACAGTTTATCCATCGCCTCTTTACATGAATACAATTGTTTTGCATATGTCTTTCAATGAGCTGGTTTTAATTTTTAATAATTTCCTAAAAATACCGTGCTTTAGTTAATACATATGTTCCTTGAGCGACTATTTCGAAACAATTTTAATTATTGATTTGTATATCACAGGAACAGTTTATCCATCGCCTCTTTACATGAATACAAATGTTTTGCATATGTCTTTCAATGAGCTGGTTTTAATTTTTAATAATTTCCTAAAAATACCGTGCTTTAGTTAATACATATGTTCCTTGAGCGACTATTTCTGAACAATTTTAATTATTGATTTGTATATCACAGGAACAGTTTATCCATCACCTCTTTACATGAATACAATTGTTTTGCATATGTCTTTCAAAGAGATGGTTTTAATTTTTAATAATTTCCTAAAAATACCGTGCTTTAGTTAATACATATGTTCCTTGAGCGACTATTTCGAAACAATTTCAATTATTGATTTGTATATCACAGGAACAGTTTATCCATCGCCTCTTTACATGAATACAATTGTTTTGCATATGTCTTTCAATGAGCTGGTTTTAATTTTTAATCATTTCCTAAAAATACCGTGCTTTAGTTAATACATATGTACCTTGAGCGACTATTTCGAAACAATTTTAATTATTGATTTGTATATCACAGAAACCGTTTATTCTTCGCATCTTTACATGAAAAAAATTGTTTTGCATATGTCTTTCAATGAGCTGGTTTTAATTTTTAATAATTTCCTAAAAATGCCGTGCTTTAGTTAATACATGTGTTCCTTGAGCGACTATTTCGAAACAATTTTAATTATTGATTTGTATATCACAGGAACAGTTTATCCATCGCCTCTTTACATGAATACAATTGTTTTGCAAATGTCTTTCAATGAGCTGGTTTTAATTTTTAATAATTTCCTAAAAATACCGTGCTTTAGTTAATACATATGTTCCTTGAGCGACTATTTCGAAACAATTTTAATTATTGATTTGTATATCACAAAAACAGTTTATCCATCGCCTCTTTACATGAATACAATTGTTTTGCATATGTCTTTCAATGAGCTGGTTTTAATTTTTAATAATTTCCTAAAAATACCGTGCTTTAGTTAATACATATGTTCCTTGAGCGACTATTTCTAAACAATTTTAATTATTGATTTGTATATCACAGGAACAGTTTATCCATCGCTTCTTTACATGAATACAATTGTTTTGCATATGTCTTTCAATGAGCTGGTTTTAATTTTTAATAATTTCCTAAAAATACCGTGCTTTAGTTAATACATATGTTCCTTGAGCGACTATTTCGAAACAATTTTAATTATTGATTTGTATATCACAGGAACAGTTTATCCATCGCCTCTTTACATGAATACAATTGTTTTGCATATGTCTTTCAATGACCTGGTTTTAATTTTTAATAATTTCCTAAAAATACCGTGCTTTAGTTAATACATATGTTCCTTGAGCGACTATTTCGAAACAATTTTAATTATTGATTTGTATATCACAGGAACAGTTTATCCATCGCCTCTTTACATGAATACAAATGTTTTGCATATGTCTTTCAATGAGCTGGTTTTAATTTTTAATAATTTCCTAAAAATACCGTGCTTTAGTTAATACATATGTTCCTTGAGCGACTATTTCGAAACAATTTTAATTATTGATTTGTATATCACAGGAACAGATTATCCTTCGCTTCTTTACATAAATACAATTGTTTTGCATATGTCTTTCAATGAGCTGGTTTTAATTTTTAATAATTTCCTAAAAATGCCGTGCTTTAGTTAATACATGTGTTCCTTGAGCGACTATTTCGAAACAATTTCAATTATTGATTTGTATATCACAGGAACAGTTTATCCATCGCCTCTTTACATGAATACAATTGTTTTGCATATGTCTTTCAATGAGCTGGTTTTAATTTTTAATAATTTCCTAAAAATACCGTGCTTTAGTTAATACATATGTTCCTTGAGCGACTATTTCGAAACAATTTCAATTACTGATTTGTATATCACAGGAACAGTTTATCCATCGCCTCTTTACATGAATACAATTGTTTTGCATATGTCTTTCAATGAGCTGGTTTTAATTTTTAATAATTTCCTAAAAATACCGTGCTTTAGTTAATACATATGTTCCTTGAGCGACTATTTCGAAACAATTTTAATTATTGATTTGTATATCACAGGAACAGTTTATCCATCGCCTCTTTACATGAATACAATTGTTTTGCATATGTCTTTCAATGAGCTGGTTTTAATTTTTAATAATTTCCTAAAAATACCGTGCTTTAGTTAATACATATGTTCCTTGAGCGACTATTTCTAAACAATTTTAATTATTGATTTGTATATCACAGGAACAGTTTATCCATCGCCTCTTTACATGAATACAATTGTTTTGCATATGTCTTTCAATGAGCTGGTTTTAATTTTTAATAATTTCCTAAAAATACCGTGCTTTAGTTAATACATATGTTTCTTGAGCGACTATTTCGAAACAATTTTAATTATTGATTTGTATATCACAGAAACAGTTTATCCATCGCCTCTTTACATGAATACAATTGTTTTGCATATGTCTTTCAATGAGCTGGTTTTAATTTTTAATAATTTCCTAAATATACCGTGCTTTAGTTAATACATATGTTCCTTGAGCGACTATTTCGAAACAATTTTAATTATTGATTTGTATATCACAGGAACAGTTTATCCATCGCCTCTTTACATGAATACAATTGTTTTGCATATGTCTTTCAATGAGCTGGTTTTAATTTTTAATAATTTCCTAAAAATACCGTGCTTTAGTTAATACATATGTTCCTTGAGCGACTATTTCTGAACAATTTTAATTATTGATTTGTATATCACAGGAACAGTTTATCCATCGCCTCTTTACATTACTACAATTGTTTTGCATATGTCTTTCAATGAGTTGGTTTTAATTTTTAATAATTTCTTAAAAATACCGTGCTTTAGTTAATACATATGTTCCTTGAGCGACTATTTCGAAACAATTTTAATTATTGATTTGTATATCACAGGAACAGTTTATCCATCGCCTCTTTACATGAATACAATTGTTTTGCATATGTCTTTCAATGAGCTGGTTTTAATACTTAATAATTTCCTAAAAATACCGTGCTTTAGTTAATACATATGTTCCTTGAGCTACTATTTCTAAACAATTTTAATTATTGATTTGTATATCACAGGAACAGTTTATTCATCGCCTCTTTACATGAATACAATTGTTTTGCATATGTCTTTCAATGAGCTGGTTTTAATTTTTAATAATTTCCTAAAAATACCGTGCTTTAGTTAATACATATGTTTCTTGAGCGACTATTTCGAAACAATTTTAATTATTGATTTGTATATCACAGAAACAGTTTATCCATCGCCTCTTTACATGAATACAATTGTTTTGCATATGTCTTACAATGAGCTGGTTTTAATTTTTAATAATTTCCTAAAAATACCGTGCTTTAGTTAATACATATGTTCCTTGAGCGACTATTTCTACACAATTTTAATTATTGATTTGTATATCACAGGAACAGTTTATCCATCGCCTCTTTACATGAATACAATTGTTTTGCATATGTCTTTCAATGAGCTGGTTTTAATTTTTAATAATTTCCTAAAAATACCGTGCTTTAGTTAATACATATGTTCCTTGAGCGACTATTTCTGAACAATTTTAATTATTGATTTGTATATCACAGGAACAGTTTATCCATCGCCTCTTTACATGAATACAATTGTTTTGCATATGTCTTTCAATGAGCTGGTTTTAATTTTTAATAATTTCCTAAAAATACCGTGCTTTAGTTAATACATATGTTCCTTGAGCGAATATTTCGAAACAATTTTAATTATTGATTTGTATATCACAGGAACAGTTTATCCATTGCCTCTTTACATGAATACAATTGTTTTGCATATGTCTTTCAATGAGCTGGTTTTAATTTTTAATAATTTCCTAAAAATACCGTGCTTTAGTTAATACATATGTTCCTTGAGCGACTATTTCGAAACAATTTTAATTATTGATTTGTATATCACAGAAACAGTTTATCCATCGCCACTTTACATGAATACAATTGTTTTGCATATGTCTTTCAATGAGCTGGTTTAAATTTTTAATAATTTCCTAAAAATACCGTGCTTTAGTTAATACATACATACATATGTTCCTTGAGCGACTATTTCGAAACAATTTTAATTATTGATTTGTATATTACAGAAACAGTTTATCCATCGCCTCTTTACATGAATACAATTGTTTTGCATATGTCTTTCAATGAGCTGGTTTTAATTTTTAATAATTTCCTAAATATACCGTGCTTTAGTTAATACATATGTTCCTTGAGCGACTATTTCGAAACAATTTTAATTATTGATTTGTATATCACAGGAACAGTTTATCCATCGCCTCTTTACATGAATACAATTGTTTTGCATATGTCTTTCAATGAGCTGGTTTTAATTTTTAATAATTTCCTAAAAATACCGTGCTTTAGTTAATACATATGTTCCTTGAGCGACTATTTCTGAACAATTTTAATTATTGATTTGTATATCACAGGAACAGTTTATCCATCGCCTCTTTACATTACTACAATTGTTTTGCATATGTCTTTCAATGAGCTGGTTTTAATTTTTAATAATTTCCTAAAAATACCGTGCTTTAGTTAATACATATGTTCCTTGAGCGACTATTTCGAAACAATTTTAATTATTGATTTGTATATCACAGGAACAGTTTATCCATCGCCTCTTTACATGAATACAATTGTTTTGCATATGTCTTTCAATGAGCTGGTTTTAATTTTTAATAATTTCCTAAAAATACCGTGCTTTAGTTAATACATATGTTCCTTGAGCGACTATTTCTACACAATTTTAATTATTGATTTGTATATCACAGGAACAGTTTATCCATCGCCTCTTTACATGAATACAATTGTTTTGCATATGTCTTTCAATGAGCTGGTTTTAATTTTTAATAATTTCCTAAAAATACCGTGCTTTAGTTAATACATATGTTCCTTGAGCGACTATTTCAAAACAATTTTAATTATTGATTTGTATATCACAGGAACAGTTTATCCATCGCCTCTTTACATGAATACAATTGTTTTGCATATGTCTTTCAATGAGCTGGTTTTAATTTTTAATAATTTCCTAAAAATACCGTGCTTTAGTTAATACATATGTTCCTTGAGCGACTATTTCAAAACAATTTTAATTATTGATTTGTATATCACAGGAACAGTTTATCCATCGCCTCTTTACATGAATACAATTGTTTTGCATATGTCTTTCAATGAGCTGGTTTTAATTTTTAATAATTTCCTAAAAATACCGTGCTTTAGTTAATACATATGTTCCTTGAGCTACTATTTCTAAACAATTTTAATTATTGATTTGTATATCACAGGAACAGTTTATTCATCGCCTCTTTACATGAATACAATTGTTTTGCATATGTCTTTCAATGAGCTGGTTTTAATTTTTAATAATTTCCTAAAAATACCGTGCTTTAGTTAATACATATGTTTCTTGAGCGACTATTTCGAAACAATTTTAATTATTGATTTGTATATCACAGAAACAGTTTATCCATCGCCTCTTTACATGAATACAATTGTTTTGCATATGTCTTACAATGAGCTGGTTTTAATTTTTAATAATTTCCTAAAAATACCGTGCTTTAGTTAATACATATGTTCCTTGAGCGACTATTTCTACACAATTTTAATTATTGATTTGTATATCACAGGAACAGTTTATCCATCGCCTCTTTACATGAATACAATTGTTTTGCATATGTCTTTCAATGAGCTGGTTTTAATTTTTAATAATTTCCTAAAAATACCGTGCTTTAGTTAATACATATGTTCCTTGAGCGACTATTTCGAAACAATTTCAATTATTGATTTGTATATCACAGAAACAGTTTATCCATCGCCTCTTTACATGAATACAATTGTTTTGCATATGTCTTTCAATGAGCTGGTTTTAATTTTTAATAATTTCCTAAAAATACCGTGCTTTAGTTAATACATATGTTCCTTGAGCGACAATTTCTAAACAATTTTAATTATTGATTTGTATATCACAGGAACAGTTTATCCATCGCCTCTTTACATGAATACAATTGTTTTGCATATGTCTTTCAATGAGCTGGTTTTAATTTTTAATAATTTCCTAAAAATGCCGTGCTTTAGTTAATACATGTGTTCCTTGAGCGACTATTTCGAAACAATTTTAATTATTGATTTGTATATCACAGGAACAGTTTATCCATCGCCTCTTTACATGAATACAATTGTTTTGCATATGTCTTTCAATGAGCTGGTTTTAATTTTTAATAATTTCCTAAAAATACCGTGCTTTAGTTAATACATATGTTCCTTGAGCGACTATTTCTAAACCATTTTAATTATTGATTTGTATATCACAGGAACAGTTTATCCATCGCCTCTTTACATGAATACAATTGTTTTGCATATGTCTTTCAATGAGCCGGTTTTAATTTTTAATAATTTCCTAAAAATACCGTGCTTTAGTTAATACATATGTTCCTTGAGCGACTATTTCGAAACAATTTTAATTATTGATTTGTATATCACAGAAACAGTTTATCCATCGCCACTTTACATGAATACAATTGTTTTGCATATGTCTTTCAATGAGCTGGTTTTAATTTTTAATAATTTCCTAAAAATACCGTGCTTTAGTTAATACATATGTTCCTTGAGCGACTATTTCGAAACAATTTTAATTATTGATTTGTATATTACAGAAACAGTTTATCCATCGCCTCTTTACATGAATACAATTGTTTTGCATATGTCTTTCAATGAGCTGGTTTTAATTTTTAATAATTTCCTAAAAATACCGTGCTTTAGTTAATACATATGTTCCTTGAGCGACTATTTCTAAACAATTTTAATTATTGATTTGTATATCACAGGAACAATTTATCCATCGCTTCTTTACATGAATACAATTGTTTTGCATATGTCTTTCAATGAGCTGGTTTTAATTTTTAATAATTTCCTAAAAATACCGTGCTTTAGTTAATACATATGTTCCTTGAGCGACTATTTCGAAACAATTTTAATTATTGATTTGTATATCACAGAAACAGTTTATCCATCGCCTCTTTACATGAATACAATTGTTTTGCATATGTCTTTCAATGAGCTGGTTTTAATTTTTAATAATTTTCTAAAAATACCGTGCTTTAGTTAATACATATGTTCCTTGAGCGACTATTTCTAAACAATTTTAATTATTGATTTGTATATCACAGGAACAGTTTATCCATCGCCTCTTTACATGAATACAATTGTTTTGCATATGTCTTTCAAAGAGCTGGTTTTAATTTTTAATAGTTTTCTAAAAATACCGTGCTTTAGTTAATACATATGTTTCTTGAGCGACTATTTCGAAACAATTTCAATTATTGATTTGTATATCACAGGAACAGTTTATCCATCGCCTCTTTACATGAATACAATTGTTTTGCATATGTCTTTCAATGAGCTGGTTTTAATTTTTAATAATTTCCTAAAAATACCGTGCTTTAGTTAATACATATGTTCCTTGAGCGACTATTTCGAAACAATTTTAATTATTGATTTGTATATCACAGAAACAGTTTATCCATCGCCTCTTTACATGAATACAATTGTTTTGCGTATGTCTTTCAATGGGCTGGTTTTAATTTTTAATAATTTCCTAAAAATACCGTGCTTTAGTTAATACATATGTTCCTTGAGCGACTATTTCTAAACAATTTTAATTATTGATTTGTATATCACAGGAACAGTTTATCCATCGCCTCTTTACATGAATACAATTGTTTTGCATATGTCTTTCAATGAGCTGGTTTTAATTTTTAATAATTTCCTAAAAATGCCGTGCTTTAGTTAATACATGTGTTCCTTGAGCGACTATTTCGAAACAATTTTAATTATTGATTTATATATCACAGGAACAGTTTATCCATCGCCTCTTTACATGAATACAATTGTTTTGCATATGTCTTTCAATGAGCTGGTTTTAATTTTTAATAATTTCCTAAAAATACCGTGCTTTAGTTAATACATATGTTCCTTGAGCTACTATTTCTAAACCATTTTAATTATTGATTTGTATATCACAGGAACAGTTTATCCATCGCCTCTTTACATGAATACAATTGTTTTGCATATGTCTTTCAATGAGCTGGTTTTAATTTTTAATAATTTCCTAAAAATACCGTGCTTTAGTTAATACATATGTTTCTTGAGCGACTATTTCGAAACAATTTTAATTATTGATTTGTATATCACAGAAACAGTTTATCCATCGCCTCTTTACATGAATACAATTGTTTTGCATATGTCTTACAATGAGCTGGTTTTAATTTTTAATAATTTCCTAAAAATACCGTGCTTTAGTTAATACATATGTTCCTTGAGCGACTATTTCTACACAATTTTAATTATTGATTTGTATATCACAGGAACAGTTTATCCATCGCCTCTTTACATGAATACAATTGTTTTGCATATGTCTTTCAATGAGCTGGTTTTAAATTTTAATAATTTCCTAAAAATACCGTGCTTTAGTTAATACATATGTTCCTTGAGCGACTATTTCGAAACAATTTCAATTATTGATTTGTATATCACAGAAACAGTTTATTCATCGCCTCTTTACATGAATACAATTGTTTTGCATATGTCTTTCAATGAGCTGGTTTTAATTTTTAATAATTTCCTAAAAATACCGTGCTTTAGTTAATACATATGTTCCTTGAGCGACTATTTCTAAACAATTTTAATTATTGATTTGTATATCACAGGAACAGTTTATCCATCGCCTCTTTACATGAATACAATTGTTTTGCATATGTCTTTCAATGAGCTGGTTTTAATTTTTAATAATTTCCTAAAAATGCCGTGCTTTAGTTAATACATGTGTTCCTTGAGCGACTATTTCGAAACAATTTTAATTATTGATTTGTATATCACAGGAACAGTTTATCCATCGCCTCTTTACATGAATACAATTGTTTTGCATATGTCTTTCAATGAGCTGGTTTTAATTTTTAATAGTTTCCTAAAAATACCGTGCTTTAGTTAATACATATGTTCCTTGAGCGACTATTTCGAAACAATTTTAATTATTGATTTGTATATCACAGAAACAGTTTATCCATCGCCACTTTACATGAATACAATTGTTTTGCATATGTCTTTTAATGAGCTGGTTTAAATTTTTAATAATTTCCTAAAAATACCGTGCTTTAGTTAATACATATGTTCCTTGAGCGACTATTTCGAAACAATTTTAATTATTGATTTGTATATTACAGAAACAGTTTATCCATCGCCTCTTTACATGAATACAATTGTTTTGCATATGTCTTTCAATGAGCTGGTTTTAATTTTTAATAATTTCCTAAAAATACCGTGCTTTAGTTAATACATATGTTCCTTGAGCGACTATTTCTAAACAATTTTAATTATTGATTTGTATATCACAGGAACAATTTATTCATCGCTTCTTTACATGAATACAATTGTTTTGCATATGTCTTTCAATGAGCTGGTTTTAATTTTTAATAATTTCCTAAAAATACCGTGCTTTAGTTAATACATATGTTCCTTGAGCGACTATTTCTACACAATTTTAATTATTGATTTGTATATCACAGGAACAGTTTATCCATCGCCTCTTTACATGAATACAATTGTTTTGCATATGTCTTTCAATGAGCTGGTTTTAATTTTTAATAATTTCCTAAAAATACCGTGCTTTAGTTAATACATATGTTCCTTGAGCGACTATTTCGAAACAATTTCAATTATTGATTTGTATATCACAGAAACAGTTTATCCATCGCCTCTTTACATGAATACAATTGTTTTGCATATGTCTTTCAATGAGCTGGTTTTAATTTTTAATAATTTCCTAAAAATACCGTGCTTTAGTTAATACATATGTTCCTTGAGCGACTATTTCTAAACAATTTTAATTATTGATTTGTATATCACAGGAACAGTTTATCCATCGCCTCTTTACATGAATACAATTGTTTTGCATATGTCTTTCAATGAGCTGGTTTTAATTTTTAATAATTTCCTAAAAATGCCGTGCTTTAGTTAATACATGTGTTCCTTGAGCGACTATTTCGAAACAATTTTAATTATTGATTTGTATATCACAGGAACAGTTTATCCATCGCCTCTTTACATGAATACAATTGTTTTGCATATGTCTTTTAATGAGCTGGTTTTAATTTTTAATAATTTCCTAAAAATACCGTGCTTTAGTTAATACATATGTTCCTTGAGCGACTATTTCTAAACAATTTTAATTATTGATTTGTATATCACAGGAACAGTTTATCCATCGCCTCTTTACATGAATACAATTGTTTTGCATATGTCTTTCAATGAGCTGGTTTTAATTTTTAATAATTTCCTAAAAATACCGTGCTTTAGTTAATACATATGTTCCTTGAGCGACTATTTCGAAACAATTTTAATTATTGATTTGTATATCACAGAAACAGTTTATCCATCGCCTCTTTACATGAATACAATTGTTTTGCATATGTCTTTTAATGAGCTGGTTTAAATTTTTAATAATTTCCTAAAAATACCGTGCTTTAGTTAATACATATGTTCCTTGAGCGACTATTTCGAAACAATTTTAATTATTGATTTGTATATTACAGAAACAGTTTATCCATCGCCTCTTTACATGAATACAATTGTTTTGCATATGTCTTTCAATGAGCTGGTTTTAATTTTTAATAATTTCCTAAAAATACCGTGCTTTAGTTAATACATATGTTCCTTGAGCGACTATTTCTAAACAATTTTAATTATTGATTTGTATATCACAGGAACAATTTATCCATCGCTTCTTTACATGAATACAATTGTTTTGCATATGTCTTTCAATGAGCTGGTTTTAATTTTTAATAATTTCCTAAAAATACCGTGCTTTAGTTAATACATATGTTCCTTGAGCGACTATTTCTAAACAATTTTAATTATTGATTTGTATATCACAGGAACAGTTTATCCATCGCTTTTTTACATGAATACAATTGTTTTGCATATGTCTTTCAATGAGCTGGTTTTAATTTTTAATAATTTCCTAAATATACCGTGCTTTAGTTAATACATATGTTCCTTGAGCGACTATTTCTAAACAATTTTAATTATTGATTTGTATATCACAGGAACAGTTTATCCATCGCCTCTTTACATGAATACAATTGTTTTGCATATGTCTTTCAATGAGCTGGTTTTAATTTTTAATAATTTTCTAAAAATACCGTGCTTTAGTTAATACATATGTTCCTTGAGCGACTATTTCTAAACAATTTTAATTATTGATTTGTATATCACAGGAACAGTTTATCCATCGCCTCTTTACATGAATACAATTGTTTTGCATATGTCTTTCAAAGAGCTGGTTTTAATTTTTAATAGTTTCCTAAAAATACCGTGCTTTAGTTAATACATATGTTTCTTAAGCGACTATTTCGAAACAATTTCAATTATTGATTTGTATATCACAGGAACAGTTTATCCATCGCCTCTTTACATGAATACAATTGTTTTGCATATGTCTTTCAATGAGCTGGTTTTAATTTTTAATAATTTCCTAAAAATACCGTGCTTTAGTTAATACATATGTTCCTTGAGCGACTATTTCGAAACAATTTTAATTATTGATTTGTATATCACAGAAACAGTTTATCCATCGCCTCTTTACATGAATACAATTGTTTTGCGTATGTCTTTCAATGGGCTGGTTTTAATTTTTAATAATTTCCTAAAAATACCGTGCTTTAGTTAATACATAATTATGTTCCTTGAGCGACTATTTCTAAACAATTTTAATTATTGATTTGTATATCACAGGAACAGTTTATCCATCGCCTCTTTACATGAATACAATTGTTTTGCATATGTCTTTCAATGAGCTGGTTTTAATTTTTAATAATTTCCTAAAAATGCCGTGCTTTAGTTAATACATCATGTGTTCCTTGAGCGACTATTTCGAAACAATTTTAATTATTGATTTATATATCACAGGAACAGTTTATCCATCGCCTCTTTACATGAATACAATTGTTTTGCATATGTCTTTCAAAGAGCTGGTTTTAATTTTTAATAATTTCCTAAAAATACCGTGCTTTAGTTAATACATATGTTCCTTGAGCTACTATTTCTAAACAATTTTAATTATTGATTTGTATATCACAGGAACAGTTTATCCATCGCCTCTTTACATGAATACAATTGTTTTGCATATGTCTTTCAATGAGCTGGTTTTAATTTTTAATAATTTCCTAAAAATACCGTGCTTTAGTTAATACATATGTTTCTTGAGCGACTATTTCGAAACAATTTTAATTATTGATTTGTATATCACAGAAACAGTTTATCCATCGCCTCTTTACATGAATACAATTGTTTTGCATATGTCTTACAATGAGCTGGTTTTAATTTTTAATAATTTCCTAAAAATACCGTGCTTTAGTTAATACATATGTTCCTTGAGCGACTATTTCTACACAATTTTAATTATTGATTTGTATATCACAGGAACAGTTTATCCATCGCCACTTTACATGAATACAATTGTTTTGCATATGTCTTTTAATGAGCTGGTTTAAATTTTTAATAATTTCCTAAAAATACCGTGCTTTAGTTAATACATATGTTCCTTGAGCGACTATTTCGAAACAATTTTAATTATTGATTTGTATATTACAGGAACAGTTTATCCATCGCCTCTTTACATGAATACAATTGTTTTGCATATGTCTTTCAATGAGCTGGTTTTAATTTTTAATAATTTCCTAAAAATACCGTGCTTTAGTTAATACATATGTTCCTTGAGCGACTATTTCTAAACAATTTTAATTATTGATTTGTATATCACAGGAACAATTTATCCATCGCTTCTTTACATGAATACAATTGTTTTGCATATGTCTTTCAATGAGCTGGTTTTAATTTTTAATAATTTCCTAAAAATACCGTGCTTTAGTTAATACATATGTTCCTTGAGCGACTATTTCTAAACAATTTTAATTATTGATTTGTATATCACAGGAACAGTTTATCCATCGCTTTTTTACATGAATACAATTGTTTTGCATATGTCTTTCAATGAGCTGGTTTTAATTTTTAATAATTTCCTAAATATACCGTGCTTTAGTTAATACATATGTTCCTTGAGCGACTATTTCGAAACAATTTTAATTATTGATTTGTATATCACAGGAACAGTTTATCCATCGCCTCTTTACATGAATACAATTGTTTTGCATATGTCTTTCAATGAGCTGGTTTTAATTTTTAATAATTTTCTAAAAATACCGTGCTTTAGTTAATACATATGTTCCTTGAGCGACTATTTCTAAACAATTTTAATTATTGATTTGTATATCACAGGAACAGTTTATCCATCGCCTCTTTACATGAATACAATTGTTTTGCATATGTCTTTCAAAGAGCTGGTTTTAATTTTTAATAGTTTCCTAAAAATACCGTGCTTTAGTTAATACATATGTTTCTTGAGCGACTATTTCGAAACAATTTCAATTATTGATTTGTATATCACAGGAACAGTTTATCCATCGCCTCTTTACATGAATACAATTGTTTTGCATATGTCTTTCAATGAGCTGGTTTTAATTTTTAATAATTTCCTAAAAATACCGTGCTTTAGTTAATACATATGTTCCTTGAGCGACTATTTCGAAACAATTTTAATTATTGATTTGTATATCACAGAAACAGTTTATCCATCGCCTCTTTACATGAATACAATTGTTTTGCGTATGTCTTTCAATGGGCTGGTTTTAATTTTTAATAATTTCCTAAAAATACCGTGCTTTAGTTAATACATATGTTCCTTGAGCGACTATTTCTAAACAATTTTAATTATTGATTTGTATATCACAGGAACAGTTTATCCATCGCCTCTTTACATGAATACAATTGTTTTGCACATGTCTTTCAATGAGCTGGTTTTAATTTTTAATAATTTCCTAAAAATGCCGTGCTTTAGTTAATACATGTGTTCCTTGAGCGACTATTTCTAAACAATTTTAATTATTGATTTGTATATCACAGGAACAGTTTATCCATCGCTTTTTTACATGAATACAATTGTTTTGCATATGTCTTTCAATGAGCTGGTTTTAATTTTTAATAATTTCCTAAATATACCGTGCTTTAGTTAATACATATGTTCCTTGAGCGACTATTTCTAAACAATTTTAATTATTGATTTGTATATCACAGGAACAGTTTATCCATCGCCTCTTTACATGAATACAATTGTTTTGCATATGTCTTTCAATGAGCTGGTTTTAATTTTTAATAATTTTCTAAAAATACCGTGCTTTAGTTAATACATATGTTCCTTGAGCGACTATTTCTAAACAATTTTAATTATTGATTTGTATATCACAGGAACAGTTTATCCATCGCCTCTTTACATGAATACAATTGTTTTGCATATGTCTTTCAAAGAGCTGGTTTTAATTTTTAATAGTTTCCTAAAAATACCGTGCTTTAGTTAATACATATGTTTCTTGAGCGACTATTTCGAAACAATTTCAATTATTGATTTGTATATCACAGGAACAGTTTATCCATCGCCTCTTTACATGAATACAATTGTTTTGCATATGTCTTTCAATGAGCTGGTTTTAATTTTTAATAATTTCCTAAAAATACCGTGCTTTAGTTAATACATATGTTCCTTGAGCGACTATTTCGAAACAATTTTAATTATTGATTTGTATATCACAGAAACAGTTTATCCATCGCCTCTTTACATGAATACAATTGTTTTGCGTATGTCTTTCAATGGGCTGGTTTTAATTTTTAATAATTTCCTAAAAATACCGTGCTTTAGTTAATACATATGTTCCTTGAGCGACTATTTCTAAACAATTTTAATTATTGATTTGTATATCACAGGAACAGTTTATCCATCGCCTCTTTACATGAATACAATTGTTTTGCATATGTCTTTCAATGAGCTGGTTTTAATTTTTAATAATTTCCTAAAAATGCCGTGCTTTAGTTAATACATGTGTTCCTTGAGCGACTATTTCGAAACAATTTTAATTATTGATTTATATATCACAGGAACAGTTTATCCATCGCCTCTTTACATGAATACAATTGTTTTGCATATGTCTTTCAATGAGCTGGTTTTAATTTTTAATAATTTCCTAAAAATACCGTGCTTTAGTTAATACATATATGTTCCTTGAGCGACTATTTCGAAACAATTTCAATTATTGATTTGTATACCACAGGAACAGTTTATCCATCGCCTCTTTACATGAATACAATTGTTTTGCATATGTCTTTCAATGAGCTGGTTTTAATTTTTAATATTTTCCTAAAAATGCCGTGCTTTAGTTAATACATGTGTTCCTTGAGCGACTATTTCGAAACAATTTTAATTATTGATTTGTATATCACAGGAACAGTTTATCCATCGCCTCTTTACATGAATACAATTGTTTTGCATATGTCTTTCAATGAGCTGGTTTTAATTTTTAATAATTTCCTAAAAATACCGTGCTTTAGTTAATACATATGTTCCTTGAGTGACTATTTCGAAACAATTTTAATTATTGATTTGTATATCACAGGAACAGTTTATCCATCGCCTCTTTACATGAATACAATTGTTTTGCATATGTCTTTCAATGAGCTGGTTTTAATTTTTAATAATTTCCTAAAAATGCCGTGCTTTAGTTAATACATGTGTTCCTTGAGCGACTATTTCAAAACAATTTTAATTATTGATTTGTATATCACAGGAACAGTTTATCCATCGCCTCTTTACATGAATACAATTGTTTTGCATATGTCTTTCAATGAGCTGGTTTTAATTTTTAATAATTTCCTAAAAATACCGTGCTTTAGTTAATACATACATATGTTCCTTGAGCGACTATTTCGAAACAATTTTAATTATTGATTTGTATATCACAGGAACAGTTTATCCATCGCCTCTTTACATGAATACAATTGTTTTGCATATGTCTTTCAATGAGCTGGTTTTAATTTTTAATAATTTCCTAAAAATACCGTGCTTTAGTTAATACATATGTTCCTTGAGCGACTATTTCTAAACAATTTTAATTATTGATTTGTATATCACAGGAACAATTTATCCATCGCTTCTTTACATGAATACAATATTTTTGCATATGTCTTTCAATGAGCTGGTTTTAATTTTTAATAATTTCCTAAAAATACCGTGCTTTAGTTAATACATATGTTCCTTGAGCGACTATTTCTAAACAATTTTAATTATTGATTTGTATATCACAGGAACAGTTTATCCATCGCCTCTTTACATGAATACAATTGTTTTGCATATGTCTTTCAATGAGCTGGTTTTAATTTTTAATAATTTCCTAAAAATACCGTGCTTTAGTTAATACATATGTTCCTTGAGCGACTATTTCGAAACAATTTCAATTATTGATTTGTATATCACAGAAACAGTTTATCCATCGCCTCTTTACATGAATACAATTGTTTTGCATATGTCTTTCAATGAGCTGGTTTTAATTTTTAATAATTTCCTAAAAATACCGTGCTTTAGTTAATACATATGTTCCTTGAGCGACTATTTCTAAACAATTTTAATTATTGATTTGTATATCACAGGAACAGTTTATCCATCGCCTCTTTACATGAATACAATTGTTTTGCATATGTCTTTCAATGAGCTGGTTTTAATTTTTAATAATTTCCTAAAAATGCCGTGCTTTAGTTAATACATGTGTTCCTTGAGCGACTATTTCGAAACAATTTTAATAATTGATTTGTATATCACAGGAACAGTTTATCCATCGCCTCTTTACATGAATACAATTGTTTTGCATATGTCTTTCAATGAGCTGGTTTTAATTTTTAATAATTTCCTAAAAATACCGTGCTTTAGTTAATACATATGTTCCTTGAGCGACTATTTCGAAACAATTTTAATTATTGATTTGTATATCACAGAAACAGTTTATCCATCGCCACTTTACATGAATACAATTGTTTTGCATATGTCTTTTAATGAGCTGGTTTAAATTTTTAATAATTTCCTAAAAATACCGTGCTTAAGTTAATACATATGTTCCTTGAGCGACTATTTCGAAACAATTTTAATTATTGATTTGTATATCACAGAAACAGTTTATCCATCGCCTCTTTACATGAATACAATTGTTTTGCATATGTCTTTCAATGAGTTGGTTTTAATTTTTAATAATTTCCTAAAAATACCGTGCTTTAGTTAATACATGTGTTCCTTGAGCGACTATTTCGAAACAATTTTAATTATTGATTTGTATATCACAGGAACAGTTTATCCATCGCCTCTTTACATGAATACAATTGTTTTGCATATGTCTTTCAATGAGCTGGTTTTAATTTTTAATAATTTCCTAAAAATACCATGCTTTAGTTAATACATACATATGTTCCTTGAGCGACTATTTCGAAACAATTTTAATTATTGATTTGTATATCACAGGAACAGTTTATCCATCGCCTCTTTACATGAATACAATTGTTTTGCATATGTCTTTCAAAGAGCTGGTTTTAATTTTTAATAGTTTCCTAAAAATACCGTGCTTTAGTTAATACATATGTTTCTTGAGCGACTATTTCGAAACAATTTCAATTATTGATTTGTATATCACAGGAACAGTTTATCCATCGCCTCTTTACATGAATACAATTGTTTTGCATATGTCTTTCAATGAGCTGGTTTTAATTTTTAATAATTTCCTAAAAATACCGTGCTTTAGTTAATACATATGTTCCTTGAGCGACTATTTCGAAACAATTTTAATTATTGATTTGTATATCACAGAAACAGTTTATCCATCGCCTCTTTACATGAATACAATTGTTTTGCGTATGTCTTTCAATGGGCTGGTTTTAATTTTTAATAATTTCCTAAAAATACCGTGCTTTAGTTAATACATATGTTCCTTGAGCGACTATTTCTAAACAATTTTAATTATTGATTTGTATATCACAGGAACAGTTTATCCATCGCCTCTTTACATGAATACAATTGTTTTGCATATGTCTTTCAATGAGCTGGTTTTAATTTTTAATAATTTCCTAAAAATGCCGTGCTTTAGTTAATACATGTGTTCCTTGAGCGACTATTTCGAAACAATTTTAATTATTGATTTATATATCACAGGAACAGTTTATCCATCGCCTCTTTACATGAATACAATTGTTTTGCATATGTCTTTCAATGAGCTGGTTTTAATTTTTAATAATTTCCTAAAAATACCGTGCTTTAGTTAATACATATATGTTCCTTGAGCGACTATTTCGAAACAATTTCAATTATTGATTTGTATACCACAGGAACAGTTTATCCATCGCCTCTTTACATGAATACAATTGTTTTGCATATGTCTTTCAATGAGCTGGTTTTAATTTTTAATAATTTCCTAAAAATGCCGTGCTTTAGTTAATACATGTGTTCCTTGAGCGACTATTTCGAAACAATTTTAATTATTGATTTGTATATCACAGGAACAGTTTATCCATCGCCTCTTTACATGAATACAATTGTTTTGCATATGTCTTTCAATGAGCTGGTTTTAATTTTTAATAATTTCCTAAAAATACCGTGCTTTAGTTAATACATATGTTCCTTGAGTGACTATTTCGAAACAATTTTAATTATTGATTTGTATATCACAGGAACAGTTTATCCATCGCCTCTTTACATGAATACAATTGTTTTGCATATGTCTTTCAATGAGCTGGTTTTAATTTTTAATAATTTCCTAAAAATGCCGTGCTTTAGTTAATACATGTGTTCCTTGAGCGACTATTTCAAAACAATTTTAATTATTGATTTGTATATCACAGGAACAGTTTATCCATCGCCTCTTTACATGAATACAATTGTTTTGCATATGTCTTTCAATGAGCTGGTTTTAATTTTTAATAATTTCCTAAAAATACCGTGCTTTAGTTAATACATACATATGTTCCTTGAGCGACTATTTCGAAACAATTTTAATTATTGATTTGTATATCACAGGAACAGTTTATCCATCGCCTCTTTACATGAATACAATTGTTTTGCATATGTCTTTCAATGAGCGGGTTTTAATTTTTAATAATTTCCTAAAAATACCGTGCTTTAGTTAATACATATGTTCCTTGAGCGACTATTTCTAAACAATTTTAATTATTGATTTGTATATCACAGGAACAATTTATCCATCGCTTCTTTACATGAATACAATTGTTTTGCATATGTCTTTCAATGAGCTGGTTTTAATTTTTAATAATTTCCTAAAAATACCGTGCTTTAGTTAATACATATGTTCCTTGAGCGACTATTTCTAAACAATTTTAATTATTGATTTGTATATCACAGGAACAGTTTATCCATCGCCTCTTTACATGAATACAATTGTTTTGCATATGTCTTTCAATGAGCTGGTTTTAATTTTTAATAATTTCCTAAAAATACCGTGCTTTAGTTAATACATATGTTCCTTGAGCGACTATTTCGAAACAATTTCAATTATTGATTTGTATATCACAGAAACAGTTTATCCATCGCCTCTTTACATGAATACAATTGTTTTGCATATGTCTTTCAATGAGCTGGTTTTAATTTTTAATAATTTCCTAAAAATACCGTGCTTTAGTTAATACATATGTTCCTTGAGCGACTATTTCTAAACAATTTTAATTATTGATTTGTATATCACAGGAACAGTTTATCCATCGCCTCTTTACATGAATACAATTGTTTTGCATATGTCTTTCAATGAGCTGGTTTTAATTTTTAATAATTTCCTAAAAATGCCGTGCTTTAGTTAATACATGTTGTGTTCCTTGAGCGACTATTTCGAAACAATTTTAATAATTGATTTGTATATCACAGGAACAGTTTATCCATCGCCTCTTTACATGAATACAATTGTTTTGCATATGTCTTTCAATGAGCTGGTTTTAATTTTTAATAATTTCCTAAAAATACCGTGCTTTAGTTAATACATACATATGTTCCTTGAGCGACTATTTCGAAACAATTTTAATTATTGATTTGTATATCACAGGAACAGTTTATCCATCGCCTCTTTACATGAATACAATTGTTTTGCATATGTCTTTCAATGAGCGGGTTTTAATTTTTAATAATTTCCTAAAAATACCGTGCTTTAGTTAATACATATGTTCCTTGAGCGACTATTTCTAAACAATTTTAATTATTGATTTGTATATCACAGGAACAATTTATCCATCGCTTCTTTACATGAATACAATTGTTTTGCATATGTCTTTCAATGAGCTGGTTTTAATTTTTAATAATTTCCTAAAAATACCGTGCTTTAGTTAATACATATGTTCCTTGAGCGACTATTTCTAAACAATTTTAATTATTGATTTGTATATCACAGGAACAGTTTATCCATCGCCTCTTTACATGAATACAATTGTTTTGCATATGTCTTTCAATGAGCTGGTTTTAATTTTTAATAATTTCCTAAAAATACCGTGCTTTAGTTAATACATATGTTCCTTGAGCGACTATTTCGAAACAATTTCAATTATTGATTTGTATATCACAGAAACAGTTTATCCATCGCCTCTTTACATGAATACAATTGTTTTGCATATGTCTTTCAATGAGCTGGTTTTAATTTTTAATAATTTCCTAAAAATACCGTGCTTTAGTTAATACATATGTTCCTTGAGCGACTATTTCTAAACAATTTTAATTATTGATTTGTATATCACAGGAACAGTTTATCCATCGCCTCTTTACATGAATACAATTGTTTTGCATATGTCTTTCAATGAGCTGGTTTTAATTTTTAATAATTTCCTAAAAATGCCGTGCTTTAGTTAATACATGTTGTGTTCCTTGAGCGACTATTTCGAAACAATTTTAATAATTGATTTGTATATCACAGGAACAGTTTATCCATCGCCTCTTTACATGAATACAATTGTTTTGCATATGTCTTTCAATGAGCTGGTTTTAATTTTTAATAATTTCCTAAAAATACCGTGCTTTAGTTAATACATATGTTCCTTGAGCGACTATTTCGAAACAATTTTAATTATTGATTTGTATATCACAGAAACAGTTTATCCATCGCCACTTTACATGAATACAATTGTTTTGCATATGTCTTTTAATGAGCTGGTTTAAATTTTTAATAATTTCCTAAAAATACCGTGCTTAAGTTAATACATATGTTCCTTGAGCGACTATTTCGAAACAATTTTAATTATTGATTTGTATATCACAGAAACAGTTTATCCATCGCCTCTTTACATGAATACAATTGTTTTGCATATGTCTTTCAATGAGTTGGTTTTAATTTTTAATAATTTCCTAAAAATACCGTGCTTTAGTTAATACATGTGTTCCTTGAGCGACTATTTCGAAACAATTTTAATTATTGATTTGTATATCACAGGAACAGTTTATCCATCGCCTCTTTACATGAATACAATTGTTTTGCATATGTCTTTCAATGAGCTGGTTTTAATTTTTAATAATTTCCTAAAAATACCATGCTTTAGTTAATACATACATATGTTCCTTGAGCGACTATTTCGAAACAATTTTAATTATTGATTTGTATATCACAGGAACAGTTTATCCATCGCCTCTTTACATGAATACAATTGTTTTGCATATGTCTTTCAATGAGCGGGTTTTAATTTTTAATAATTTCCTAAAAATACCGTGCTTTAGTTAATACATATGTTCCTTGAGCGACTATTTCTAAACAATTTTAATTATTGATTTGTATATCACAGGAACAATTTATCCATCGCTTCTTTACATGAATACAATTGTTTTGCATATGTCTTTCAATGAGCTGGTTTTAATTTTTAATAATTTCCTAAAAATACCGTGCTTTAGTTAATACATATGTTCCTTGAGCGACTATTTCTAAACAATTTTAATTATTGATTTGTATATCACAGGAACAGTTTATCCATCGCCTCTTTACATGAATACAATTGTTTTGCATATGTCTTTCAATGAGCTGGTTTTAATTTTTAATAATTTCCTAAAAATACCGTGCTTTAGTTAATACATATGTTCCTTGAGCGACTATTTCTAAACAATTTTAATTATTGATTTGTATATCACAGGAACAGTTTATCCATCGCCTCTTTACATGAATACAATTGTTTTGCATATGTCTTTCAATGAGCTGGTTTTAATTTTTAATAATTTCCTAAAAATGCCGTGCTTTAGTTAATACATGTGTTCCTTGAGCGACTATTTCGAAACAATTTTAATTATTGATTTGTATATCACAGGAACAGTTTATCCATCGCCTCTTTACATGAATACAATTGTTTTGCATATGTCTTTCAATGAGCTGGTTTTAATTTTTAATAATTTCCTAAAAATACCGTGCTTTAGTTAATACATATGTTCCTTGAGCGACTATTTCGAAACAATTTTAATTATTGATTTGTATATCACAGAAACAGTTTATCCATCGCCACTTTACATGAATACAATTGTTTTGCATATGTCTTTTAATGAGCTGGTTTAAATTTTTAATAATTTCCTAAAAATACCGTGCTTTAGTTAATACATATGTTCCTTGAGCGACTATTTCGAAACAATTTTAATTATTGATTTGTATATCACAGAAACAGTTTATCCATCGCCTCTTTACATGAATACAATTGTTTTGCATATGTCTTTCAATGAGTTGGTTTTAATTTTTAATAATTTCCTAAAAATACCGTGCTTTAGTTAATACATGTGTTCCTGGAGCGACTATTTCGAAACAATTTTAATTATTGATTTGTATATCACAGGAAAAGTTTATCCATCGCCTCTTTACATGAATACAATTGTTTTGCATATGTCTTTCAATGAGCTGGTTTTAATTTTTAATAATTTCCTAAAAATGCCGTGCTTTAGTTAATACATGTGTTCCTTGAGCGACTATTTCGAAACAATTTTAATTATTGATTTGTATATCACAGGAACAGTTTATCCATCGCCTCTTTACATGAATACAATTGTTTTGCATATGTCTTTCAATGAGCTGGTTTTAATTTTTAATAATTTCCTAAAAATACCGTGCTTTAGTTAATACATATGTTCCTTGAGCGACTATTTCTACACAATTTTAATTATTGATTTGTATATCACAGGAACAGTTTATCCATCGCCTCTTTACATGAATACAATTGTTTTGCATATGTCTTTCAATGAGCTGGTTTTAATTTTTAATAATTTCCTAAAAATACCGTGCTTTAGTTAATACATATGTTCCTTGAGCGACTATTTCTAAACAATTTTAATTATTGATTTGTATATCACAGGAACAGTTTATCCATCGCCTCTTTACATGAATACAATTGTTTTGCATATGTCTTTCAATGAGCTGGTTTTAATTTTTAATAATTTCCTAAAAATGCCGTGCTTTAGTTAATACATGTGTTCCTTGAGCGACTATTTCGAAACAATTTTAATTATTGATTTGTATATCACAGGAACAGTTTATCCATCGCCTCTTTACATGAATACAATTGTTTTGCATATGTCTTTCAATGAGCTGGTTTTAATTTTTAATAATTTCCTAAAAATACCGTGCTTTAGTTAATACATATGTTCCTTGAGCGACTATTTCGAAACAATTTTAATTATTGATTTGTATATCACAGAAACAGTTTATCCATCGCCACTTTACATGAATACAATTGTTTTGCATATGTCTTTTAATGAGCTGGTTTAAATTTTTAATAATTTCCTAAAAATACCGTGCTTTAGTTAATACATATGTTCCTTGAGCGACTATTTCGAAACAATTTTAATTATTGATTTGTATATCACAGAAACAGTTTATCCATCGCCTCTTTACATGAATACAATTGTTTTGCATATGTCTTTTAATGAGCTGGTTTTAATTTTTAATAATTTCCTAAAAATACCGTGCTTTAGTTAATACATATGTTTCTTGAGCGACTATTTCGAAACAATTTTAATTATTGATTTGTATATCACAGGAACAGTTTATCCATCGCCTCTTTACATGAATACAATTGTTTTGCATATGTCTTTCAATGAGCTGGTTTTAATTTTTAATAATTTCCTAAAAATGCCGTGCTTTAGTTAATACATGTGTTCCTTGAGCGACTATTTCAAAACAATTTTAATTATTGATTTGTATATCACAGGAACAGTTTATCCATCGCCTCTTTACATGAATACAATTGTTTTGCATAATGTCTTTCAATGAGCTGGTTTTAATTTTTAATAATTTCCTAAAAATACCGTGCTTTAGTTAATACATATGTTCCTTGAGCGACTATTTCGAAACAATTTTAATTATTGATTTGTATATCACAGGAACAGTTTATCCATCGCCTCTTTACATGAATACAATTGTTTTGCATATGTCTCTCAATGAGCGGGTTTTAATTTTTAATAATTTCCTAAAAATACCGTGCTTTAGTTAATACATATGTTCCTTGAGCGACTATTTCTAAACAATTTTAATTATTGATTTGTATATCACAGGAACAGTTTATCCATCGCTTCTTTACATGAATACAATTGTTTTGCATATGTCTTTCAATGAGCTGGTTTTAATTTTTAATAATTTCCTAAAAATACCGTGCTTTAGTTAATACATATGTTCCTTGAGCGACTATTTCTAAACAATTTTAATTATTGATTTGTATATCACAGGAACAGTTTATCCATCGCCTCTTTACATGATTACAATTGTTTTGCATATGTCTTTCAATGAGCTGGTTTTAATTTTTAATAATTTCCTAAAAATACCGTGCTTTAGTTAATACATATGTTCCTTGAGCGACTATTTCGAAACAATTTCAATTATTGATTTGTATATCACAGAAACAGTTTATCCATCGCCTTTTTACATGAATACAATTGTTTTGCATATGTCTTTCAATGAGCTGGTTTTAATTTTTAATAATTTCCTAAAAATACCGTGCTTTAGTTAATACATATGTTCCTTGAGCGACTATTTCTAAACAATTTTAATTATTGATTTGTATATCACAGGAACAGTTTATCCATCGCCTCTTTACATGAATACAATTGTTTTGCATATGTCTTTCAATGAGCTGGTTTTAATTTTTAATAATTTCCTAAAAATGCCGTGCTTTAGTTAATACATGTGTTCCTTGAGCGACTATTTCGAAACAATTTTAATAATTGATTTGTATATCACAGGAACAGTTTATCCATCGCCTCTTTACATGAATACAATTGTTTTGCATATGTCTTTCAATGAGCTGGTTTTAATTTTTAATAATTTCCTAAAAATACCGTGCTTTAGTTAATACATATGTTCCTTGAGCGACTATTTCTAAACAATTTTAATTATTGATTTGTATATCACAGGAACAGTTTATCCATCGCCTCTTTACATGAATACAATTGTTTTGCATATGTCTTTCAATGAGCTGGTTTTAATTTTTAATAATTTCCTAAAAATGCCGTGCTTTAGTTAATACATGTGTTCCTTGAGCGACTATTTCGAAACAATTTTAATAATTGATTTGTATATCACAGGAACAGTTTATCCATCGCCTCTTTACATGAATACAATTGTTTTGCATATGTCTTTCAATGAGCTGGTTTTAATTTTTAATAATTTCCTAAAAATGCCGTGCTTTAGTTAATACATGTGTTCCTTGAGCGACTATTTCGAAACAATTTTAATAATTGATTTGTATATCACAGGAACAGTTTATCCATCGCCTCTTTACATGATTACAATTGTTTTGCATATGTCTTTCAATGAGCTGGTTTTAATTTTTAATAATTTCCTAAAAATACCGTGCTTTAGTTAATACATATGTTCCTTGAGCGACTATTTCGAAACAATTTCAATTATTGATTTGTATATCACAGAAACAGTTTATCCATCGCCTTTTTACATGAATACAATTGTTTTGCATATGTCTTTCAATGAGCTGGTTTTAATTTTTAATAATTTCCTAAAAATACCGTGCTTTAGTTAATACATATGTTCCTTGAGCGACTATTTCTAAACAATTTTAATTATTGATTTGTATATCACAGGAACAGTTTATCCATCGCCTCTTTACATGAATACAATTGTTTTGCATATGTCTTTCAATGAGCTGGTTTTAATTTTTAATAATTTCCTAAAAATGCCGTGCTTTAGTTAATACATGTGTTCCTTGAGCGACTATTTCGAAACAATTTTAATAATTGATTTGTATATCACAGGAACAGTTTATCCATCGCCTCTTTACATGAATACAATTGTTTTGCATATGTCTTTCAATGAGCTGGTTTTAATTTTTAATAATTTCCTAAAAATACCGTGCTTTAGTTAATACATATGTTCCTTGAGCGACTATTTCTAAACAATTTTAATTATTGATTTGTATATCACAGGAACAGTTTATCCATCGCCTCTTTACATGAATACAATTGTTTTGCATATGTCTTTCAATGAGCTGGTTTTAATTTTTAATAATTTCCTAAAAATGCCGTGCTTTAGTTAATACATGTGTTCCTTGAGCGACTATTTCGAAACAATTTTAATAATTGATTTGTATATCACAGGAACAGTTTATCCATCGCCTCTTTACATGAATACAATTGTTTTGCATATGTCTTTCAATGAGCTGGTTTTAATTTTTAATAATTTCCTAAAAATGCCGTGCTTTAGTTAATACATATGTTCCTTGAGCGACTATTTCTAAACAATTTTAAATATTGATTTGTATATCACAGGAACAATTTATCCATCGCTTCTTTACATGAATACAATTGTTTTGCATATGTCTTTCAATGAGCTGGTTTTAATTTTTAATAATTTCCTAAAAATACCGTGCTTTAGTTAATACATATGTTCCTTGAGCGACTATTTCTAAACAATTTTAATTATTGATTTGTATATCACAGGAACAGTTTATCCATCGCCTCTTTACATGAATACAATTGTTTTGCATATGTCTTTCAATGAGCTGGTTTTAATTTTTAATAATTTCCTAAAAATACCGTGCTTTAGTTAATACATATGTTCCTTGAGCGACTATTTCTAAACAATTTTAATTATTGATTTGTATATCACAGGAACAGTTTATCCATCGCCTCTTTACATGAATACAATTGTTTTGCATATGTCTTTCAATGAGCTGGTTTTAATTTTTAATAATTTCCTAAAAATGCCGTGCTTTAGTTAATACATGTGTTCCTTGAGCGACTATTTCGAAACAATTTTAATTATTGATTTGTATATCACAGGAACAGTTTATCCATCGCCTCTTTACATGAATACAATTGTTTTGCATATGTCTTTCAATGAGCTGGTTTTAATTTTTAATAATTTCCTAAAAATACCGTGCTTTAGTTAATACATATGTTCCTTGAGCGACTATTTCGAAACAATTTTAATTATTGATTTGTATATCACAGAAACAGTTTATCCATCGCCACTTTACATGAATACAATTGTTTTGCATATGTCTTTTAATGAGCTGGTTTAAATTTTTAATAATTTCCTAAAAATACCGTGCTTTAGTTAATACATATGTTCCTTGAGCGACTATTTCGAAACAATTTTAATTATTGATTTGTATATCACAGAAACAGTTTATCCATCGCCTCTTTACATGAATACAATTGTTTTGCATATGTCTTTCAATGAGTTGGTTTTAATTTTTAATAATTTCCTAAAAATACCGTGCTTTAGTTAATACATGTGTTCCTGGAGCGACTATTTCGAAACAATTTTAATTATTGATTTGTATATCACAGGAAAAGTTTATCCATCGCCTCTTTACATGAATACAATTGTTTTGCATATGTCTTTCAATGAGCTGGTTTTAATTTTTAATAATTTCCTAAAAATGCCGTGCTTTAGTTAATACATGTGTTCCTTGAGCGACTATTTCGAAACAATTTTAATTATTGATTTGTATATCACAGGAACAGTTTATCCATCGCCTCTTTACATGAATACAATTGTTTTGCATATGTCTTTCAATGAGCTGGTTTTAATTTTTAATAATTTCCTAAAAATACCGTGCTTTAGTTAATACATATGTTCCTTGAGCGACTATTTCTACACAATTTTAATTATTGATTTGTATATCACAGGAACAGTTTATCCATCGCCTCTTTACATGAATACAATTGTTTTGCATATGTCTTTCAATGAGCTGGTTTTAATTTTTAATAATTTCCTAAAAATACCGTGCTTTAGTTAATACATATGTTCCTTGAGCGACTATTTCTAAACAATTTTAATTATTGATTTGTATATCACAGGAACAGTTTATCCATCGCCTCTTTACATGAATACAATTGTTTTGCATATGTCTTTCAATGAGCTGGTTTTAATTTTTAATAATTTCCTAAAAATGCCGTGCTTTAGTTAATACATGTGTTCCTTGAGCGACTATTTCGAAACAATTTTAATTATTGATTTGTATATCACAGGAACAGTTTATCCATCGCCTCTTTACATGAATACAATTGTTTTGCATATGTCTTTCAATGAGCTGGTTTTAATTTTTAATAATTTCCTAAAAATACCGTGCTTTAGTTAATACATATGTTCCTTGAGCGACTATTTCGAAACAATTTTAATTATTGATTTGTATATCACAGAAACAGTTTATCCATCGCCACTTTACATGAATACAATTGTTTTGCATATGTCTTTTAATGAGCTGGTTTAAATTTTTAATAATTTCCTAAAAATACCGTGCTTTAGTTAATACATATGTTCCTTGAGCGACTATTTCGAAACAATTTTAATTATTGATTTGTATATCACAGAAACAGTTTATCCATCGCCTCTTTACATGAATACAATTGTTTTGCATATGTCTTTTAATGAGCTGGTTTTAATTTTTAATAATTTCCTAAAAATACCGTGCTTTAGTTAATACATATGTTTCTTGAGCGACTATTTCGAAACAATTTTAATTATTGATTTGTATATCACAGGAACAGTTTATCCATCGCCTCTTTACATGAATACAATTGTTTTGCATATGTCTTTCAATGAGCTGGTTTTAATTTTTAATAATTTCCTAAAAATGCCGTGCTTTAGTTAATACATGTGTTCCTTGAGCGACTATTTCAAAACAATTTTAATTATTGATTTGTATATCACAGGAACAGTTTATCCATCGCCTCTTTACATGAATACAATTGTTTTGCATAATGTCTTTCAATGAGCTGGTTTTAATTTTTAATAATTTCCTAAAAATACCGTGCTTTAGTTAATACATACATACATATGTTCCTTGAGCGACTATTTCTAAACAATTTTAATTATTGATTTGTATATCACAGGAACAGTTTATCCATCGCCTCTTTACATGAATACAATTGTTTTGCATATGTCTCTCAATGAGCGGGTTTTAATTTTTAATAATTTCCTAAAAATACCGTGCTTTAGTTAATACATATGTTCCTTGAGCGACTATTTCTAAACAATTTTAATTATTGATTTGTATATCACAGGAACAGTTTATCCATCGCTTCTTTACATGAATACAATTGTTTTGCATATGTCTTTCAATGAGCTGGTTTTAATTTTTAATAATTTCCTAAAAATACCGTGCTTTAGTTAATACATATGTTCCTTGAGCGACTATTTCTAAACAATTTTAATTATTGATTTGTATATCACAGGAACAGTTTATCCATCGCCTCTTTACATGATTACAATTGTTTTGCATATGTCTTTCAATGAGCTGGTTTTAATTTTTAATAATTTCCTAAAAATACCGTGCTTTAGTTAATACATATGTTCCTTGAGCGACTATTTCGAAACAATTTCAATTATTGATTTGTATATCACAGAAACAGTTTATCCATCGCCTTTTTACATGAATACAATTGTTTTGCATATGTCTTTCAATGAGCTGGTTTTAATTTTTAATAATTTCCTAAAAATACCGTGCTTTAGTTAATACATATGTTCCTTGAGCGACTATTTCTAAACAATTTTAATTATTGATTTGTATATCACAGGAACAGTTTATCCATCGCCTCTTTACATGAATACAATTGTTTTGCATATGTCTTTCAATGAGCTGGTTTTAATTTTTAATAATTTCCTAAAAATGCCGTGCTTTAGTTAATACATGTGTTCCTTGAGCGACTATTTCGAAACAATTTTAATAATTGATTTGTATATCACAGGAACAGTTTATCCATCGCCTCTTTACATGAATACAATTGTTTTGCATATGTCTTTCAATGAGCTGGTTTTAATTTTTAATAATTTCCTAAAAATGCCGTGCTTTAGTTAATACATGTGTTCCTTGAGCGACTATTTCGAAACAATTTTAATTATTGATTTGTATATCACAGGAACAGTTTATCCATCGCCTCTTTACATGAATACAATTGTTTTGCATATGTCTTTCAATGAGCTGGTTTTAATTTTTAATAATTTCCTAAAAATACCGTGCTTTAGTTAATACATATGTTCCTTGAGCGACTATTTCTAAACAATTTTAATTATTGATTTGTATATCACAGGAACAGTTTATCCATCGCTTATTTACATGAATACAATTGTTTTGCATATGTCTTTCAATGAGCTGGTTTTAATTTTTAATAATTTCCTAAAAATACCGTGCTTTAGTTAATACATATGTTCCTTGAGCGACTATTTCTAAACAATTTTAATTATTGATTTGTATATCACAGGAACAGTTTATCCATCGCCTCTTTACATGAATACAATTGTTTTGCATATGTCTTTCAATGAGCTGGTTTTAATTTTTAATAATTTCCTAAAAATACCGTGCTTTAGTTAATACATATGTTCCTTGAGCGACTATTTCGAAACAATTTCAATTATTGATTTGTATATCACAGAAACAGTTTATCCATCGCCTCTTTACATGAATACAATTGTTTTGCATATGTCTTTCAATGAGCTGGTTTTAATTTTTAATAATTTCCTAAAAATACCGTGCTTTAGTTAATACATATGTTCCTTGAGCGACTATTTTTAAACAATTTTAATTATTGATTTGTATATCACAGGAACAGTTTATCCATCGCCTCTTTACATGAATACAATTGTTTTGCATATGTCTTTCAATGAGCTGGTTTTAATTTTTAATAATTTCCTAAAAATGCCGTGCTTTAGTTAATACATGTGTTCCTTGAGCGACTATTTCGAAACAATTTTAATTATTGATTTGTATATCACAGGAACAGTTTATCCATCGCCTCTTTACATGAATACAATTGTTTTGCATATGTCTTTCAATGAGCTGGTTTTAATTTTTAATAATTTCCTAAAAATACCGTGCTTTAGTTAATACATATGTTCCTTGAGCGACTATTTCTACACAATTTTAATTATTGATTTGTATATCACAGGAACAGTTTATCCATCGCCTCTTTACATGAATACAATTGTTTTGCATATGTCTTTCAATGAGCTGGTTTTAATTTTTAATAATTTCCTAAAAATACCGTGCTTTAGTTAATACATATGTTCCTTGAGCGACTATTTCGAAACAATTTCAATTATTGATTTGTATATCACAGAAACAGTTTATCCATCGCCTCTTTACATGAATACAATTGTTTTGCATATGTCTTTCAATGAGTTGGTTTTAATTTTTAATAATTTCCTAAAAATACCGTGCTTTAGTTAATACATGTGTTCCTTGAGCGACTATTTCGAAACAATTTTAATTATTGATTTGTATATCACAGGAACAGTTTATCCATCGCCTCTTTACATGAATACAATTGTTTTGCATATGTCTTTCAATGAGCTGGTTTTAATTTTTAATAATTTCCTAAAAATGCCGTGCTTTAGTTAATACATGTGTTCCTTGAGCGACTATTTCGAAACAATTTTAATTATTGATTTGTATATCACAGGAACAGTTTATCCATCGCCTCTTTACATGAATACAATTGTTTTGCATATGTCTTTCAATGAGCTGGTTTTAATTTTTAATAATTTCCTAAAAATACCGTGCTTTAGTTAATACATATGTTCCTTGAGCGACTATTTCTACACAATTTTAATTATTGATTTGTATATCACAGGAACAGTTTATCCATCGCCACTTTACATGAATACAATTGTTTTGCATATGTCTTTCAATGAGCTGGTTTTAATTTTTAATAATTTCCTAAAAATACCGTGCTTTAGTTAATACATATGTTCCTTGAGCGACTATTTCTAAACAATTTTAATTATTGATTTGTATATCACAGGAACAGTTTATCCATCGCCTCTTTACATGAATACAATTGTTTTGCATATGTCTTTCAATGAGCTGGTTTTAATTTTTAATAATTTCCTAAAAATGCCGTGCTTTAGTTAATACATGTGTTCCTTGAGCGACTATTTCGAAACAATTTTAATTATTGATTTGTATATCACAGGAACAGTTTATCCATCGCCTCTTTACATGAATACAATTGTTTTGCATATGTCTTTCAATGAGCTGGTTTTAATTTTTAATAATTTCCTAAAAATACCGTGCTTTAGTTAATACATATGTTCCTTGAGCGACTATTTCGAAACAATTTTAATTATTGATTTGTATATCACAGAAACAGTTTATCCATCGCCACTTTACATGAATACAATTGTTTTGCATATGTCTTTTAATGAGCTGGTTTAAATTTTTAATAATTTCCTAAAAATACCGTGCTTTAGTTAATACATATGTTCCTTGAGCGACTATTTCGAAACAATTTTAATTATTGATTTGTATATCACAGAAACAGTTTATCGATCGCCTCTTTACATGAATACAATTGTTTTGCATATGTCTTTCAATGAGTTGGTTTTAATTTTTAATAATTTCCTAAAAATACCGTGCTTTAGTTAATACATGTGTTCCTTGAGCGACTATTTCGAAACAATTTTAATTATTGATTTGTATATCACAGGAACAGTTTATCCATCGCCTCTTTACATGAATACAATTGTTTTGCAAGGTCCGTCACCTTAGCAGCACCACTTTTCGCGAAAAATGGGAAAAGTACAAAGGCTATAATAGTCTTTACACTTTTTTCGACAAAAAAATCGATTTTCTTAAAACTACAGCAAATGGCTTCAAACTTCTTATACACATTAGTTATGAGCGAATTAAGGATTATTAGCCCCTAAATACGATTTTCAATTTTTCGCGAAAAATGGGAAAAGTACAAAGGCTATAGTCTTTGCACTTTTTTCGACAAAAAAATCGATTTTCTTAAAACTACAGCAAATGGCTTCAAACTTCTTATACACATTAGTTATGAGCGAATTAAGGATTATTAGACCCTAAATACGATTTTCAATTTTTCGCGAAAAATGGGAAAAGTACAAAGGCTATAGTCTTTGCACTTTTTTCGACAAAAAAATCGATTTTCATAAAACTACAGCAAATGGCTTCAAACTTCTTTTACACGTTAGTTATGAGCAAATTAAGGATTATTAGCCCCTAAATACGATTTTTAATTTTTTGAATAACTTTGGAAATTAAATTTCAAAATAGTTGAGACAAACGGCATTATGCTAAAAAAAACTAAACTCTATAACATACTAAAATTTGAACAAAATCGTAAGAGCCGTTTTCGAGAAACATTTTCAAAATTTTTAATTTTCTGAATAACTTTGTATATTAAATTTCAAAATAGTTGAGACAAACGGCATTATACTAAGAAAAATAAACTCTATAACATACTAAAATTTGAACAAAATCGTAAGAGCCGTTTTCGAGAAACATTTTCAAAATTTTTAATTTTCTAAATAACTTTGTAAATTAAATTTCAAAATAGTTGAGACAAAAAAATCGATTTTCATAAAACTACAGCAAATGGCTTCAAACTTCTTATACACGTTAGTTATGAGCAAATTAAGGATTATTAGCCCCTAAATACGATTTTTAATTTTTTGAATAACTTTGGAAAATAAATTTCAAAATAGTTGAGACAAACGGCATTATACTAAGAAAACTAAACTCTATAACATACTAAAATTTGAACCAAATCGTAAGAGCCGTTTTCGTGAAAAATTTTCAAAATTTTTAATTTTCTAAATAACTTTGTAAATTTAATTTCAAAATAGTTGAGACAAACGGAATTATACTAAGAAAAATAAACTCTATAACATACTAAAATTTGAACAAAATCGTAAGAGCCGTTTTCGAGAAAAATTTTCAAAATTTTGAATTTTCTGAATAACTTTGTAAATTAAATTTCAAAATAGTTGAGACAAACGGCATTATACTAAGAAAAATAAACTCTATAACATACTAAAATTTGAACAAAATCGTAGGAGCCGTTTTCAAAAAAATTTTCAAAATTTTTAATTTTCTAAATAACTTTGTAAATTAAATTTCAAAATAGTTAAGACAAACGGCATTATACTAAGAAAAATAAACTCTATAACATACTAAAATTTGAACAAAATCGTAAAAGCTGTTTTCGAGAAATATTTTCAAAATTTTTAATTTTCCAAATAACTTAAGAATTAAATTTCAAAATAGTTGAGACAAACGGCATTATACTAAGAAAACTAAACTCTATAACATACTAAAATTTGAACAAAATTGTAAAAGCCGTTTTCGAGAAAAATTTTCAAAATTTTTAATTTTCTAAATAACTTTGTAAATTAAATTTCAAAAAAGTTGAGACAAACGGCATTATACTAAGAAAACTAAACTCTATAACATACTAAAATTTGAACAAAATCGTAAGAACCGTTTTCGAGAAAAATTTTCAAAATTTTTAATTTTCTAAATAACTTTGTAAATTAAATTTCAAAATAGTTGAGACAAACGGCATAATACTAAGAAAAAAAGGTTATATACTCTGCACTTTTTTCGACAAAAAAATCGATTTTCTTAAAACTACAGCAAATGGCTTCAAACTTCTTATACACGTTAGTTATGAGCAAGTTAAGGATTATTAGCCTCTAAATACGATTTTTAATTTTTCGCGAAAAATGGGAAAAGTACAAAGGCTATAGTCTTTGCACTTTTTTCGACAAAAAAATCGATTTTCTTAAAACTACAGCAAATGGCTTCAAACTTCTTATACACATTAGTTATGAGCGAATTAAGGATTATTAGCCCCTAAATACGATTTTCAATTTTTCGCGAAAAATGGGAAAAGTACAAAGGCTATAGTCTTTACACTTTTTTCGACAAAAAAATCGATTTTCATAAAACTACAGCAAATGGCTTCAAACTTCTTATACACGTTAGTTATGAGCAAATTAAGGATTATTAGCCCCTAAATACGATTTTTAATTTTTCGCGAAAAATGGGAAAAGTACAAAGGCTATAGTCTTTGCACTTTTTTCGACAAAAAAATCGATTTTCATAAAACTACAGCAAATGGCTTCAAACTTCTTATACACGTTAGTTATGAGCAAATTAAGGATTATTAGCCCCTAAATACGATTTTCAATTTTTCGCGAAAAATGGGAAAGTACAAAGGCTATAGTCTTTACACTTTTTTCGACAAAAAAATCGATTTTCATAAAACTACAGCAAATGGCTTCAAACTTCTTATACACGTTAGTTATGAGCAAATTAAGGATTATTAGCCCCTAAATACGATTTTTAATTTTTCGCGAAAAATGGGAAAAGTACAAAGGCTATAGTCTTTACACTTTTTTCGACAAAAAAATCGATTTTCTTAAAACTACAGCAAATGGCTTCAAACTTCTTATACACATTAGTTATGAGCGAATTAAGGATTATTAGCCCCTAAATAAGATTTTCAATTTTTCGCGAAAAATGGGAAAAGTACAAAGGCTATATAGTCTTTGCACTTTTTTCGACAAAAAAATCGATTTTCTTAAAACTACAGCAAATGGCTTCAAACTTCTTATACACATTAGTTATGAGCGAATTAAGGATTATTAGACCCTAAATACGATTTTCAATTTTTCGCGAAAAATGGGAAAAGTACAAAGGCTATAGTCTTTGCACTTTTTTCGACAAAAAAATCGATTTTCATAAAACTACAGCAAATGGCTTCAAACTTCTTTTACACGTTAGTTATGAGCAAATTAAGGATTATTAGCCCCTAAATACGATTTTTAATTTTTTGAATAACTTTGGAAATTAAATTTCAAAATAGTTGAGACAAACGGCATTATGCTAAAAAAACTAAACTCTATAACATACTAAAATTTGAACAAAATCGTAAGAGCCGTTTTCGAGAAACATTTTCAAAATTTTTAATTTTCTGACTAACTTTGTAAATTAAATTTCAAAATAGTTGAGACAAACGGCATTATACTAAGAAAAATAAACTCTATAACATACTAAAATTTGAACAAAATCGTAAGAGCCGTTTTCGAGAAACATTTTCAAAATTTTTAATTTTCTAAATAACTTTGTAAATTAAATTTCAAAATAGTTGAGACAAAAAAATCGATTTTCATAAAACTACAGCAAATGGCTTCAAACTTCTTATACACGTTAGTTATGAGCAAATTAAGGATTATTAGCCCCTAAATACGATTTTTAATTTTTTGAATAACTTTGGAAAATAAATTTCAAAATAGTTGAGACAAACGGCATTATACTAAGAAAACTAAACTCTATAACATACTAAAATTTGAACAAAATCGTAAGAGCCGTTTTCGAGAAAAATTTTCAAAATTTTTAATTTTCTGAATAACTTTGTAAATTAAATTTCAAAATAGTTGAGACAAACGGCATTATACTAAGAAAAATAAACTCTATAACATACTAAAATTTGAACAAAATCGTAAAAGCCGTTTTCGAGAAAAATTCCCAAAATTTTTAGTTTTCTAAATAACTTTGTAAATTAAATTTCAAAATAGTTGAGACAAACGGCATTATACTAAGAAAAAAAAACTCTATAACATACTAAAATTTGAACAAAATCGTAAGAGCCGTTTTAAGAAACATTTTCAAAATTTTTAATTTTCTAAATAACTTTGTAAATTTAATTTCAAAATAGTTGAGACAAACGGCATTATACTAAGAAAAATAAACTCTATAACATACTAAAATTTGAACAAAATCGTAGGAGCCGTTTTCAAAAAAATTTTCAAAATTTTTAATTTTCTAAATAACTTTGTAAATTAAATTTCAAAATAGTTAAGACAAACGGCATTATACTAAGAAAAATAAACTCTATAACATACTAAAATTTGAACAAAATCGTAAAAGCTGTTTTCGAGAAATATTTTCAAAATTTTTAATTTTCCAAATAACTTAAGAATTAAATTTCAAAATAGTTGAGACAAACGGCATTATACTAAGAAAAATAAACTCTATAACATACTAAAATTTGAACAAAATTGTAAAAGCCGTTTTCGAGAAAAATTTTCAAAATTTTTAATTTTCTAAATAACTTTGTAAATTAAATTTCAAAAAAGTTGAGACAAACGGCATTATACTAAGAAAACTAAACTCTATAACATACTAAAATTTGAACAAAATCGTAAGAACCGTTTTCGAGAAAAATTTTCAAAATTTTTAATTTTCTAAATAACTTTGTAAATTAAATTTCAAAATAGTTGAGACAAACGGCATAATACTAAGAAAAAAAGGTTATATACTCTGCACTTTTTTCGACAAAAAAATCGATTTTCTTAAAACTACAGCAAATGGCTTCAAACTTCTTATACACGTTAGTTATGAGCAAGTTAAGGATTATTAGCCTCTAAATACGATTTTTAATTTTTCGCGAAAAATGGGAAAAGTACAAAGGCTATAGTCTTTGCACTTTTTTCGACAAAAAAATCGATTTTCTTAAAACTACAGCAAATGGCTTCAAACTTCTTATACACATTAGTTATGAGCGAATTAAGGATTATTAGCCCCTAAATACGATTTTCAATTTTTCGCGAAAAATGGGAAAAGTACAAAGGCTATAGTCTTTACACTTTTTTCGACAAAAAAATCGATTTTCATAAAACTACAGCAAATGGCTTCAAACTTCTTATACACGTTAGTTATGAGCAAATTAAGGATTATTAGCCCCTAAATACGATTTTTAATTTTTCGCGAAAAATGGGAAAAGTACAAAGGCTATAGTCTTTGCACTTTTTTCGACAAAAAAATCGATTTTCATAAAACTACAGCAAATGGCTTCAAACTTCTTATACACGTTAGTTATGAGCAAATTAAGGATTATTAGCCCCTAAATACGATTTTTAATTTTTCGCGAAAAATGGGAAAAGTACAAAGGCTATAGTCTTTACACTTTTTTCGACAAAAAAATCGATTTTCTTAAAACTACAGCAAATGGCTTCAAACTTCTTATACACATTAGTTATGAGCGAATTAAGGATTATTAGCCCCTAAATAAGATTTTCAATTTTTCGCGAAAAATGGGAAAAGTACAAAGGCTATATAGTCTTTGCACTTTTTTCGACAAAAAAATCGATTTTCTTAAAACTACAGCAAATGGCTTCAAACTTCTTATACACGTTAGTTATGAGCAAATTAAGGATTATTAGCCCCTAAATACGATTTTTAATTTTTTGAATAACTTTGGAAAATAAATTTCAAAATAGTTGAGACAAACGGCATTATACTAAGAAAACTAAACTCTATAACATACTAAAATTTGAACAAAATCGTAAGAGCCGTTTTCGAGAAAAATTTTCAAAATTTTTAATTTTCTGAATAACTTTGTAAATTAAATTTCAAAATAGTTGAGACAAACGGCATTATACTAAGAAAAATAAACTCTATAACATACTAAAATTTGAACAAAATCGTAAAAGCCGTTTTCGAGAAAAATTCCCAAAATTTTTAGTTTTCTAAATAACTTTGTAAATTAAATTTCAAAATAGTTGAGACAAACGGCATTATACTAAGAAAAAAAAACTCTATAACATACTAAAATTTGAACAAAATCGTAAGAGCCGTTTTAAGAAACATTTTCAAAATTTTTAATTTTCTAAATAACTTTGTAAATTTAATTTCAAAATAGTTGAGACAAACGGCATTATACTAAGAAAAATAAACTCTATAACATACTAAAATTTGAACAAAATCGTAAGAGCCCTTTTCAAGAAAAATTTTCAAAATGTTTAATTTTCTGAATAACTTTGTATATTAAATTTCAAAATAGTTGAGACAAACGGCATTATACTAAGAAAAATAAACTCTATAACATACTAAAATTTGAACAAAATCGTAAGAACCGTTTTCGAGAAAAATTTTCAAAATTTTTAATTTTCTAAATAACTTTGTAAATTAAATTTCAAAATAGTTGAGACAAACGGCATAATACTAAGAAAAAAAGGTTATATACTCTGCACTTTTTTCGACAAAAAAATCGATTTTCTTAAAACTATAGCAAATGGCTTCAAACTTCTTATACACGTTAGTTATGAGCAAGTTAAGGATTATTAGCCTCTAAATACGATTTTTAATTTTTCGCGAAAAATGGGAAAAGTACAAAGGCTATAGTCTTTGCACTTTTTTCGACAAAAAAATCGATTTTCTTAAAACTACAGCAAATGGCTTCAAACTTCTTATACACATTAGTTATGAGCGAATTAAGGATTATTAGCCCCTAAATACGATTTTCAATTTTTCGCGAAAAATGGGAAAAGTACAAAGGCTATAGTCTTTGCACTTTTTTCGACAAAGAAATCGATTTTCTTAAAACTACAGCAAATGGCTTCAAACTTTTTATACACGTTAGTTATGAGCAAGTTAAGGATTATTAGCCTCTAAATACGATTTTTAATTTTTCGCGAAAAATGGGAAAAGTACAAAGGCTATAGTCTTTGCACTTTTTTCGACAAAAAAATCAATTTTCTTAAAACTACAGCAAATGGCTTCAAACTTCATATACACATTAGTTATGAGCGAATTAAGGATTATTAGCCCCTAAATACGATTTTCAATTTTTCGCGAAAAATGGGAAAAGTACAAAGGCTATAGTCTTTGCACTTTTTTCGACAAAAAAATCGATTTTCTTAAAACTACAGCAAATGGCTTCAAACTTCTTATACACATTAGTTATGAGCGAATTAAGGATTATTAGCCCCTAAATACGATTTTCAATTTTTCGCGAAAAATGGGGAAAGTACAAAGGCTTATAGTCTTTGCACTTTTTTCGACAAAAAAATCGATTTTCTTAAAACTACAGCAAATGGCTTCAAACTTCTTATACACATTAGTTATGAGCAAATTAAGGATTATTAGTCCCTAAATACGATTTATAATTTTTTGAATAACTTTGGAAATAAAATTTCAAAATAGTTGAGACAAACGGAATTATGCTAAGAAAACTAAACTCTATAACATACTAAAATTTAAACAAAATCTTAAGAGCCGTTTTCGAGAAAAATTTTCAAAATTTTTAATTTTCTAAACAACTTTGTAAATTAAATTTCAAAATAGTTGAGACAAACGGCATTATACTAAGAAAAATAAACTCTATAACATACTAAAATTTGAACAAAATCGTAAGAGCCGTTTTAAGAAACATTTTCAAAATTTTTAATTTTCTAAATAACTTTGTAAATTTAATTTCAAAATAGTTGAGACAAACGGCATTATACTAAGAAAAATAAACTCTATAACATACTAAAATTTGAACAAATTTGTAAGAGCCGTTTTCAAGAAAAATTTTCAAAATTTTTAATTTTCTAAATAACTTTGTAAATTTAATTTCAAAATAGTTGAGACAAACGAAATTATGCTAAAAAAACTAAACTCTATAACATACTAAAATTTGAACAAAATCGTAAGAGCCGTTTTCGAGAAAAATATTCAAAATTTTTAATTTTCTAAATAACTTTGTAAATTAAATTTCAAAATAGTTGAGACAAACGGCATTATACTAAGAAAAATAAACTCTATAACATACTAAAATTTGAACAAAATCGTAAGAGACGTTTTCGAGAAAAATTTTCAAAATTTTTAATTTTCTAAATAACTTTGTAAATTTAATTTCAAAATAGTTGAGACAAACGGCATTATACTAAGAAAAATAAACTCTATAACATACTAAAATTTGAACAAAATCGTAAGAGCCGTTTTCGAGAAAAATTTTCAAAATTTTTAATTTTCTAAATAACTTTGTAAATTAAATTTCAAAATCGTTGAGACAAACGGCATTATACTAAGAAAAATAAACTCTATAACATACTAAAATTTGAACAAAATCGTAAGAGCCGTTTTCGAGAAAAATTTTCAAAATTTTTAATTTTCTGAATAACTTTGTAAATTAAATTTCAAAATAGTTAAGACAAACGGCATTATACTAAGAAAAATAAACTCTATAACATACTAAAATTTGAACAAAATCGTAAGAGCCGTTTTCAAGAAAAATTTTCAAAATTTTTAATTTTCTAAATAACTTTGTAAATTTAATTTCAAAAAAGTTGAGACAAACGGAATTATGCTAAGAAAACTAAACTCTATAACATACTAAAATTTGAACAAAATCGTAAGAGCCGTTTTCGAGAAAAATTTTCAAAATTTTTAATTTTCTGAATAACTTTGTAAATTAAATTTCAAAATAGTTGAGACAAACGGCATTATACTAAGAAAAATAAACTCTATAACATACTAAAATTTGAACAAAATCGTAAGAGCCGTTTTCAAGAAAAATTTTCAAAATTTTTAATTTTCTAAATAACTTTGTAAATTTAATTTCAAAATAGTTGAGACAAACGAAATTATGCTAAAAAAACTAAACTCTATAACATACTAAAATTTGAACAAAATCGTAAGAGCCGTTTTCGAGAAAAATATTCAAAATTTTTAATTTTTTGAATAACTTTGTAAATTAAATTTCAAAATAGTTGAGACAAACGGCATTATACTAAGAAAAATAAACTCTATAACATACTAAAATTTGAACAAAATCGTAACAACCGTTTTCGAGAAAAATTTTCAAAATTTTTAATTTTCTAAATAACTTTGTAAATTTAATTTCAAAATAGTTGAGACAAACGAAATTATGCTAAAAAAACTAAACTCTATAACATACTAAAATTTGAACAAAATCGTAAGAGCCGTTTTCGAGAAAAATATTCAAAATTTTTAATTTTTTGAATAACTTTGTAAATTAAATTTCAAAATAGTTGAGACAAACGGCATTATACTAAGAAAAATAAACTCTATAACATACTAAAATTTGAACAAAATCGTAAGAGCCGTTTTCGAGAAAAATATTCAAAATTTTTAATTTTTTGAATAACTTTGTAAATTAAATTTCAAAATAGTTGAGACAAACGGCATTATACTAAGAAAAATAAACTCTATAACATACTAAAATTTGAACAAAATCGTAAGAGCCGTTTTCGAGAAAAATTTTCAAAATTTTTAATTTTCTAAATAACTTTGTAAATTAAATTTCAAAATAGTTGAGACAAACGGCATTATACTAAGAAAAATAAACTCTATAACATACTAAAATTTGAACAAAATCGTAACAGACGTTTTCGAGAAAAATTTTCAAAATTTTTAATTTTCTAAATAACTTTGTAAATTTAATTTCAAAATAGTTGAGACAAACGGCATTATACTAAGAAAAATAAACTCTATAACATACTAAAATTTGAACAAAATCGTAAGAGCCGTTTTCGAGAAAAATTTTCAAAATTTTTAATTTTCTAAATAACTTTGTAAATTAAATTTCAAAATCGTTGAGACAAACGGCATTATACTAAGAAAAATAAACTCTATAACATACTAAAATTTGAACAAAATCGTAAGAGCCGTTTTCGAGAAAAATTTTCAAAATTTTTAATTTTCTGAATAACTTTGTAAATTAAATTTCAAAATAGTTAAGACAAACGGCATTATACTAAGAAAAATAAACTCTATAACATACTAAAATTTGAACAAAATCGTAAGAGCCGTTTTCAAGAAAAATTTTCAAAATTTTTAATTTTCTAAATAACTTTGTAAATTTAATTTCAAAAAAGTTGAGACAAACGGAATTATGCTAAGAAAACTAAACTCTATAACATACTAAAATTTGAACAAAATCGTAAGAGCCGTTTTCGAGAAAAATTTTCAAAATTTTTAATTTTCTGAATAACTTTGTAAATTAAATTTCAAAATAGTTGAGACAAACGGCATTATACTAAGAAAAATAAACTCTATAACATACTAAAATTTGAACAAAATCGTAAGAGCCGTTTTCAAGAAAAATTTTCAAAATTTTTAATTTTCTAAATAACTTTGTAAATTTAATTTCAAAATAGTTGAGACAAACGAAATTATGCTAAAAAAACTAAACTCTATAACATACTAAAATTTGAACAAAATCGTAAGAGCCGTTTTCGAGAAAAATATTCAAAATTTTTAATTTTTTGAATAACTTTGTAAATTAAATTTCAAAATAGTTGAGACAAACGGCATTATACTAAGAAAAATAAACTCTATAACATACTAAAATTTGAACAAAATCGTAACAACCGTTTTCGAGAAAAATTTTCAAAATTTTTAATTTTCTAAATAACTTTGTAAATTTAATTTCAAAATAGTTGAGACAAACGAAATTATGGTAAAAAAACTAAACTCTATAACATACTAAAATTTGAACAAAATCGTAAGAGCCGTTTTCGAGAAAAATATTCAAAATTTTTAATTTTTTGAATAACTTTGTAAATTAAATTTCAAAATAGTTGAGACAAACGGCATTATACTAAGAAAAATAAACTCTATAACATACTAAAATTTGAACAAAATCGTAAGAGCCGTTTTCGAGAAAAATATTCAAAATTTTTAATTTTTTGAATAACTTTGTAAATTAAATTTCAAAATAGTTGAGACAAACGGCATTATACTAAGAAAAATAAACTCTATAACATACTAAAATTTGAACAAAATCGTAAGAGCCGTTTTCGAGAAAAATTTTCAAAATTTTTAATTTTCTAAATAACTTTGTAAATTAAATTTCAAAATAGTTGAGACAAACGGCATAATACTAAGCAAAAAAGGTTATATACTCTGCACTTTTTTCGACAAAAAAATCGATTTTCTTAAAACTATAGCAAATGGCTTCAAACTTCTTATACACGTTAGTTATGAGCAAGTTAAGGATTATTAGCCTCTAAATACGATTTTTAATTTTTCGCGAAAAATGGGAAAAGTACAAAGGCTATAGTCTTTGCACTTTTTTCGACAAAAAAATCGATTTTCTTAAAACTACAGCAAATGGCTTCAAACTTCTTATACACATTAGTTATGAGCGAATTAAGGATTATTAGCCCCTAAATACGATTTTTAATTTTTCGCGAAAAATGGGAAAAGTACAAAGGCTATAGTCTTTGCACTTTTTTCGACAAAAAAATCGATTTTCATAAAACTACAGCAAATGGCTTCAAACTTCTTATACACGTTAGTTATGAGCAAATTAAGGATTATTAGCCCCTAAATACGATTTTCAATTTTTCGCGAAAAATGGGAAAGTACAAAGGCTATAGTCTTTACACTTTTTTCGACAAAAAAATCGATTTTCATAAAACTACAGCAAATGGCTTCAAACTTCTTATACACGTTAGTTATGAGCAAATTAAGGATTATTAGCCCCTAAATACGATTTTTAATTTTTCGCGAAAAATGGGAAAAGTACAAAGGCTATAGTCTTTACACTTTTTTCGACAAAAAAATCGATTTTCTTAAAACTACAGCAAATGGCTTCAAACTTCTTATACACATTAGTTATGAGCGAATTAAGGATTATTAGCCCCTAAATAAGATTTTTAATTTTTCGCGAAAAATGGGAAAAGTACAAAGGCTATAGTCTTTGCACTTTTTTCGACAAAAAAATCGATTTTCTTAAAACTACAGCAAATGGCTTCAAACTTCTTATACACATTAGTTATGAGCGAATTAAGGATTATTAGACCCTAAATACGATTTTCAATTTTTCGCGAAAAATGGGAAAAGTACAAAGGCTATAGTCTTTGCACTTTTTTCGACAAAAAAATCGATTTTCATAAAACTACAGCAAATGGCTTCAAACTTCTTTTACACGTTAGTTATGAGCAAATTAAGGATTATTAGCCCCTAAATACGATTTTTAATTTTTTGAATAACTTTGGAAATTAAATTTCAAAATAGTTGAGACAAACGGCATTATGCTAAAAAAACTAAACTCTATAACATACTAAAATTTGAACAAAATCGTAAGAGCCGTTTTCGAGAAACATTTTCAAAATTTTTAATTTTCTGACTAACTTTGTAAATTAAATTTCAAAATAGTTGAGACAAACGGCATTATACTAAGAAAAATAAACTCTATAACATACTAAAATTTGAACAAAATCGTAAGAGCCGTTTTCGAGAAACATTTTCAAAATTTTTAATTTTCTAAATAACTTTGTAAATTAAATTTCAAAATAGTTGAGACAAAAAAATCGATTTTCATAAAACTACAGCAAATGGCTTCAAACTTCTTATACACGTTAGTTATGAGCAAATTAAGGATTATTAGCCCCTAAATACGATTTTTAATTTTTTGAATAACTTTGGAAAATAAATTTCAAAATAGTTGAGACAAACGGCATTATACTAAGAAAACTAAACTCTATAACATACTAAAATTTGAACAAAATCGTAAGAGCCGTTTTCGAGAAAAATTTTCAAAATTTTTAATTTTCTGAATAACTTTGTAAATTAAATTTCAAAATAGTTGAGACAAACGGCATTATACTAAGAAAAATAAACTCTATAACATACTAAAATTTGAACAAAATCGTAAAAGCCGTTTTCGAGAAAAATTTTCAAAATTTTTAGTTTTCTAAATAACTTTGTAAATTAAATTTCAAAATAGTTGAGACAAACGGCATTATACTAAGAAAAAAAAACTCTATAACATACTAAAATTTGAACAAAATCGTAAGAGCCGTTTTAAGAAACATTTTCAAAATTTTTAATTTTCTAAATAACTTTGTAAATTTAATTTCAAAATAGTTGAGACAAACGGCATTATACTAAGAAAAATAAACTCTATAACATACTAAAATTTGAACAAAATCGTAAGAGCCCTTTTCAAGAAAAATTTTCAAAATGTTTAATTTTCTGAATAACTTTGTATATTAAATTTCAAAATAGTTGAGACAAACGGCATTATACTAAGAAAAATAAACTCTATAACATACTAAAATTTGAACAAAATCGTAAGAACCGTTTTCGAGAAAAATTTTCAAAATTTTTAATTTTCTAAATAACTTTGTAAATTAAATTTCAAAATAGTTGAGACAAACGGCATAATACTAAGAAAAAAAGGTTATATACTCTGCACTTTTTTCGACAAAAAAATCGATTTTCTTAAAACTATAGCAAATGGCTTCAAACTTCTTATACACGTTAGTTATGAGCAAGTTAAGGATTATTAGCCTCTAAATACGATTTTTAATTTTTCGCGAAAAATGGGAAAAGTACAAAGGCTATAGTCTTTGCACTTTTTTCGACAAAAAAATCGATTTTCTTAAAACTACAGCAAATGGCTTCAAACTTCTTATACACATTAGTTATGAGCGAATTAAGGATTATTAGCCCCTAAATACGATTTTCAATTTTTCGCGAAAAATGGGAAAAGTACAAAGGCTATAGTCTTTGCACTTTTTTCGACAAAGAAATCGATTTTCTTAAAACTACAGCAAATGGCTTCAAACTTTTTATACACGTTAGTTATGAGCAAGTTAAGGATTATTAGCCTCTAAATACGATTTTTAATTTTTCGCGAAAAATGGGAAAAGTACAAAGGCTATAGTCTTTGCACTTTTTTCGACAAAAAAATCAATATTCTTAAAACTACAGCAAATGGCTTCAAACTTCATATACACATTAGTTATGAGCGAATTAAGGATTATTAGCCCCTAAATACGATTTTCAATTTTTCGCGAAAAATGGGAAAAGTACAAAGGCTATAGTCTTTACACTTTTTTCGACAAAAAAATCGATTTTCTTAAAACTACAGCAAATGGCTTCAAACTTCTTATACACATTAGTTATGAGCGAATTAAGGATTATTAGCCCCTAAATACGATTTTCAATTTTTCGCGAAAAATGGGGAAAGTACAAAGGCTATAGTCTTTGCACTTTTTTCGACAAAGAAATCGATTTTCTTAAAACTACAGCAAATGGCTTCAAACTTTTTATACACGTTAGTTATGAGCAAGTTAAGGATTATTAGCCTCTAAATACGATTTTTAATTTTTCGCGAAAAATGGGAAAAGTACAAAGGCTATAGTCTTTGCACTTTTTTCGACAAAAAAATCAATTTTCTTAAAACTACAGCAAATGGCTTCAAACTTCATATACACATTAGTTATGAGCGAATTAAGGATTATTAGCCCCTAAATACGATTTTCAATTTTTCGCGAAAAATGGGAAAAGTACAAAGGCTATAGTCTTTGCACTTTTTTCGACAAAAAAATCGATTTTCTTAAAACTACAGCAAATGGCTTCAAACTTCTTATACACATTAGTTATGAGCAAATTAAGGATTATTAGTCCCTAAATACGATTTATAATTTTTTGAATAACTTTGGAAATAAAATTTCAAAATAGTTGAGACAAACGGAATTATGCTAAGAAAACTAAACTCTACAACATACTAAAATTTAAACAAAATCTTAAGAGCCGTTTTCGAGAAAAATTTTCAAAATTTTTAATTTTCTAAACAACTTTGTAAATTAAATTTCAAAATAGTTGAGACAAACGGCATTATACTAAGAAAAATAAACTCTATAACATACTAAAATTTGAACAAAATCGTAAGAGCCGTTTTAAGAAACATTTTCAAAATTTTTAATTTTCTAAATAACTTTGTAAATTTAATTTCAAAATAGTTGAGACAAACGGCATTATACTAAGAAAAATAAACTCTATAACATACTAAAATTTGAACAAAATCGTAAGAGCCGTTTTCAAGAAAAATTTTCAAAATTTTTAATTTTCTAAATAACTTTGTAAATTTAATTTCAAAATAGTTGAGACAAACGAAATTATGCTAAAAAAACTAAACTCTATAACATACTAAAATTTGAACAAAATCGTAAGAGCCGTTTTCGAGAAAAATATTCAAAATTTTTAATTTTCTAAATAACTTTGTAAATTAAATTTCAAAATAGTTGAGACAAACGGCATTATACTAAGAAAACTAAACTTTATAACATACTAAAATTTGAACCAAATCGTAAAAGCCGTTTTCGAGAAAAATTTTCAAAATTTTTAATTTTCTAAATAACTTTGTAAATTTAATTTCAAAATAGTTGAGACAAACGGCATTATACTAAGAAAAATAAACTCTATAACATACTAAAATTTGAACAAAATCGTAAGAGCCGTTTTCGAGAAAAATTTTCAAAATTTTTAATTTTCTAAATAACTTTGTAAATTAAATTTCAAAATCGTTGAGACAAACGGCATTATACTAAGAAAAATAAACTCTATAACATACTAAAATTTGAACAAAATCGTAAAAGCCGTTTTCGAGAAAAATTTTCAAAATTTTTAATTTTCTGAATAACTTTGTAAATTAAATTTCAAAATAGTTAAGACAAACGGCATTATACTAAGAAAAATAAACTCTATAACATACTAAAATTTGAACAAAATCGTAAGAGCCGTTTTCAAGAAAAATTTTCAAAATTTTTAATTTTCTAAATAACTTTGTAAATTTAATTTCAAAAAAGTTGAGACAAACGGAATTATGCTAAGAAAACTAAACTCTATAACATACTAAAATTTGAACAAAATCGTAAGAGCCGTTTTCGAGAAAAATTTTCAAAATTTTTAATTTTCTGAATAACTTTGTAAATTAAATTTCAAAATAGTTGAGACAAACGGCATTATACTAAGAAAAATAAACTCTATAACATACTAAAATTTGAACAAAATCGTAAGAGCCGTTTTCAAGAAAAATTTTCAAAATTTTTAATTTTCTAAATAACTTTGTAAATTTAATTTCAAAATAGTTGAGACAAACGAAATTATGCTAAAAAAACTAAACTCTATAACATACTAAAATTTGAACAAAATCGTAAGAGCCGTTTTCGAGAAAAATATTCAAAATTTTTAATTTTTTGAATAACTTTGTAAATTAAATTTCAAAATAGTTGAGACAAACGGCATTATACTAAGAAAACTAAACTCTATAACATACTAAAATTTGAACAAAATCGTAAGAGCCGTTTTCGAGAAAAATTTTCAAAATTTTTAATTTTCTAAATAACTTTGTAAATTAAATTTCAAAATAGTTGAGACAAACGGCATAATACTAAGAAAAAAAGGTTATATACTCTGCACTTTTTTCGACAAAAAAATCGATTTTCTTAAAACTATAGCAAATGGCTTCAAACTTCTTATACACGTTAGTTATGAGCAAGTTAAGGATTATTAGCCTCTAAATACGATTTTTAATTTTTCGCGAAAAATGGGGAAAGTACAAAGGCTATAGTCTTTGCACTTTTTTCGACAAAGAAATCGATTTTCTTAAAACTACAGCAAATGGCTTCAAACTTTTTATACACGTTAGTTATGAGCAAGTTAAGGATTATTAGTCTCTAAATACGATTTTTAATTTTTCGCGAAAAATGGGAAAAGTACAAAGGCTATAGTCTTTGCACTTTTTTCGACAAAAAAATCAATTTTCTTAAAACTACAGCAAATGGCTTCAAACTTCATATACACATTAGTTATGAGCGAATTAAGGATTATTAGCCCCTAAATACGATTTTCAATTTTTCGCGAAAAATGGGAAAAGTACAAAGGCTATAGTCTTTGCACTTTTTTCGACAAAAAAATCGATTTTCTTAAAACTACAGCAAATGGCTTCAAACTTCTTATACACATTAGTTATGAGCAAATTAAGGATTATTAGTCCCTAAATACGATTTATAATTTTTTGAATAACTTTGGAAATAAAATTTCAAAATAGTTGAGACAAACGGAATTATGCTAAGAAAACTAAACTCTATAACATACTAAAATTTAAACAAAATCTTAAGAGCCGTTTTCGAGAAAAATTTTCAAAATTTTTAATTTTCTAAACAACTTTGTAAATTAAATTTCAAAATAGTTGAGACAAACGGCATTATACTAAGAAAAATAAACTCTATAACATACTAAAATTTGAACAAAATCGTAAGAGCCGTTTTAAGAAACATTTTCAAAATTTTTAATTTTCTAAATAACTTTGTAAATTTAATTTCAAAATAGTTGAGACAAACGGCATTATACTAAGAAAAATAAACTCTATAACATACTAAAATTTGAACAAAATCGTAAGAGCCGTTTTCAAGAAAAATTTTCAAAATTTTTAATTTTCTAAATAACTTTGTAAATTTAATTTCAAAATAGTTGAGACAAACGAAATTATGCTAAAAAAACTAAACTCTATAACATACTAAAATTTGAACAAAATCGTAAGAGCCGTTTTCGAGAAAAATATTCAAAATTTTTTATTTTCTAAATAACTTTGTAAATTAAATTTCAAAATAGTTGAGACAAACGGCATTATACTAAGAAAACTAAACTTTATAACATACTAAAATTTGAACCAAATCGTAAAAGCCGTTTTCGAGAAAAATTTTCAAAATTTTTAATTTTCTAAATAACTTTGTAAATTTAATTTCAAAATAGTTGAGACAAACGGCATTATACTAAGAAAAATAAACTCTATAACATACTAAAATTTAAACAAAATCGTAAGAGCCGTTTTCGAGAAAAATTTTCAAAATTTTTAATTTTCTAAATAACTTTGTAAATTAAATTTCAAAATCGTTGAGACAAACGGCATTATACTAAGAAAAATAAACTCTATAACATACTAAAATTTGAACAAAATCGTAAGAGCCGTTTTCGAGAAAAATTTTCAAAATTTTTAATTTTCTGAATAACTTTGTAAATTAAATTTCAAAATAGTTAAGACAAACGGCATTATACTAAGAAAAATAAACTCTATAACATACTAAAATTTGAACAAAATCGTAAAAGCCGTTTTCAAAAAAAATTTTCAAAATTTTTAATTTTCTAAATAACTTTGTAAATTTAATTTCAAAAAAGTTGAGACAAACGGAATTATGCTAAGAAAACTAAACTCTATAACATACTAAAATTTGAACAAAATCGTAAGAGCCGTTTTCGAGAAAAATTTTCAAAATTTTTAATTTTCTGAATAACTTTGTAAATTAAATTTCAAAATAGTTGAGACAAACGGCATTATACTAAGAAAAATAAACTCTATAACATACTAAAATTTGAACAAAATCGTAAGAGCCGTTTTCAAGAAAAATTTTCAAAATTTTTAATTTTCTAAATAACTTTGTAAATTTAATTTCAAAATAGTTGAGACAAACGAAATTATGCTAAAAAAACTAAACTCTATAACATACTAAAATTTGAACAAAATCGTAAGAGCCGTTTTCGAGAAAAATATTCAAAATTTTTAATTTTTTGAATAACTTTGTAAATTAAATTTCAAAATAGTTGAGACAAACGGCATTATACTAAGAAAACTAAACTCTATAACATACTAAAATTTGAACAAAATCGTAAGAGCCGTTTTCGAGAAAAATTTTCAAAATTTTTAATTTTCTAAATAACTTTGTAAATTAAATTTCAAAATAGTTGAGACAAACGGCATAATACTAAGAAAAAAAGGTTATATACTCTGCACTTTTTTCGACAAAAAAATCGATTTTCTTAAAACTATAGCAAATGGCTTCAAACTTCTTATACACGTTAGTTATGAGCAAGTTAAGGATTATTAGCCTCTAAATACGATTTTTAATTTTTCGCGAAAAATGGGAAAAGTACAAAGGCTATAGTCTTTGCACTTTTTTCGACAAAAAATTCGATTTTCTTAAAACTACAGCAAATGGCTTCAAACTTCTTATACACATTAGTTATGAGCGAATTAAGGATTATTAGCCCCTAAATACGATTTTCAATTTTTCGCGAAAAATGGGAAAAGTACAAAGGCTATAGTCTTTACACTTTTTTCGACAAAAAAATCGATTTTCATAAAACTACAGCAAATGGCTTCAAACTTCTTATACACGTTAGTTATGAGCAAATTAAGGATTATTAGCCCCTAAATACGATTTTTAATTTTTCGCGAAAAATGGGAAAAGTACAAAGGCTATAGTCTTTGCACTTTTTTCGACAAAAAAATCGATTTTCATAAAACTACAGCAAATGGCTTCAAACTTCTTATACACGTTAGTTATGAGCAAATTAAGGATTATTAGCCCCTAAATACGATTTTCAATTTTTCGCGAAAAATGGGAAAAGTACAAAGGCTATAGTCTTTACACTTTTTTCGACAAAAAAATCGATTTTCATAAAACTACAGCAAATGGCTTCAAACTTCTTATACACGTTAGTTATGAGCAAATTAAGGATTATTAGCCCCTAAATACGATTTTTAATTTTTCGCGAAAAATGGGAAAAGTTTAAAGGCTATAGTCTTTACACTTTTTTCGACAAAAAAATCGATTTTCTTAAAACTACAGCAAATGGCTTCAAACTTCTTATACACATTAGTTATGAGCGAATTAAGGATTATTAGACCCTAAATACGATTTTCAATTTTTCGCGAAAAATGGGAAAAGTACAAAGGCTATAGTCTTTGCACTTTTTTCGACAAAAAAATCGATTTTCATAAAACTACAGCAAATGGCTTCAAACTTCTTTTACACGTTAGTTATGAGCAAATTAAGGATTATTAGCCCCTAAATACGATTTTTAATTTTTTGAATAACTTTGGAAATTAAATTTCAAAATAGTTGAGACAAACGGCATTATGCTAAAAAAACTAAACTCTATAACATACTAAAATTTGAACAAAATCGTAAGAGCCGTTTTCGAGAAACATTTTCAAAATTTTTAATTTTCTGACTAACTTTGTAAATTAAATTTCAAAATAGTTGAGACAAACGGCATTATACTAAGAAAAATAAACTCTATAACATACTAAAATTTGAACAAAATCGTAAGAGCCGTTTTCGAGAAAAATTTTCTAAATTTTTAATTTTCTAAATAACTTTGTAAATTTAATTTCAAAATAGTTGAGACAAAAAAATCGATTTTCATAAAACTACAGCAAATGGCTTCAAACTTCTTATACACGTTAGTTATGAGCAAATTAAGGATTATTAGCCCCTAAATACGATTTTTAATTTTTCGCGAAAAATGGGAAAAGTACAAAGGCTATAGTCTTTGCACTTTTTTCGACAAAAAAATCGATTTTCATAAAACTACAGCAAATGGCTTCAAACTTCTTATACACGTTAGTTATGAGCAAATTAAGGATTATTAGCCCCTAAATACGATTTTCAATTTTTCGCGAAAAATGGGAAAAGTACAAAGGCAGTCTTTACACTTTTTTCGACAAAAAAATCGATTTTCATAAAACTACAGCAAATGGCTTCAAACTTCTTATACACGTTAGTTATGAGCAAATTAAGGATTATTAGCCCCTAAATACGATTTTCAATTTTTCGCGAAAAATGGGAAAAGTACAAAGGCTATAGTCTTTACACTTTTTTCGACAAAAAAATCGATTTTCATAAAACTACAGCAAATGGCTTCAAACTTCTTATACACGTTAGTTATGAGCAAATTAAGGATTATTAGCCCCTAAATACGATTTTTAATTTTTCGCGAAAAATGGGAAAAGTACAAAGGCTATAGTCTTTACACTTTTTTCGACAAAAAAATCGATTTTCTTAAAACTACAGCAAATGGCTTCAAACTTCTTATACACATTAGTTATGAGCGAATTAAGGATTATTAGACCCTAAATACGATTTTCAATTTTTCGCGAAAAATGGGAAAAGTACAAAGGCTATAGTCTTTGCACTTTTTTCGACAAAAAAATCGATTTTCATAAAACTACAGCAAATGGCTTCAAACTTCTTTTACACGTTAGTTATGAGCAAATTAAGGATTATTAGCCCCTAAATACGATTTTTAATTTTTTGAATAACTTTGGAAATTAAATTTCAAAATAGTTGAGACAAACGGCATTATGCTAAAAAAACTAAACTCTATAACATACTAAAATTTAAACAAAATCGTAAGAGCCGTTTTCGAGAAACATTTTCAAAATTTTTAATTTTCTGACTAACTTTGTAAATTAAATTTCAAAATAGTTGAGACAAACGGCATTATACTAAGAAAAATAAACTCTATAACATACTAAAATTTGAACAAAATCGTAAGAGCCGTTTTCGAGAAAAATTTTCTAAATTTTTAATTTTCTGAATAACTTTGTAAATTAAATTTCAAAATAGTTAAGACAAACGGCATTATACTAAGAAAAATAAACTCTATAACATACTAAAATTTGAACAAAATCGTAAGAGCCGTTTTCAAGAAAAATTTTCAAAATTTTTAATTTTCTAAATAACTTTGTAAATTTAATTTCAAAAAAGTTGAGACAAACGGAATTATGCTAAGAAAACTAAACTCTATAACATACTAAAATTTGAACAAAATCGTAAGAGCCGTTTTCGAGAAAAATTTTCAAAATTTTTAATTTTCTGAATAACTTTGTAAATTAAATTTCAAAATAGTTGAGACAAACGGCATTATACTAAGAAAAATAAACTCTATAACATACTAAAATTTGAACAAAATCGTAAGAGCCGTTTTCAAGAAAAATTTTCAAAATTTTTAATTTTCTAAATAACTTTGTAAATTTAATTTCAAAATAGTTGAGACAAACGAAATTATGCTAAAAAAACTAAACTCTATAACATACTAAAATTTGAACAAAATCGTAAGAGCCGTTTTCGAGAAAAATATTCAAAATTTTTAATTTTTTGAATAACTTTGTAAATTAAATTTCAAAATAGTTGAGACAAACGGCATTATACTAAGAAAAATAAACTCTATAACATACTAAAATTTGAACAAAATCGTAACAACCGTTTTCGAGAAAAATTTTCAAAATTTTTAATTTTCTAAATAACTTTGTAAATTTAATTTCAAAATAGTTGAGACAAACGAAATTATGCTAAAAAAACTAAACTCTATAACATACTAAAATTTGAACAAAATCGTAAGAGCCGTTTTCGAGAAAAATATTCAAAATTTTTAATTTTTTGAATAACTTTGTAAATTAAATTTCAAAATAGTTGAGACAAACGGCATTATACTAAGAAAAATAAACTCTATAACATACTAAAATTTGAACAAAATCGTAAGAGCCGTTTTCGAGAAAAATATTCAAAATTTTTAATTTTTTGAATAACTTTGTAAATTAAATTTCAAAATAGTTGAGACAAACGGCATTATACTAAGAAAAATAAACTCTATAACATACTAAAATTTGAACAAAATCGTAAAAGCCGTTTTCGAGAAAAATTTTCAAAATTTTTAGTTTTCTAAATAACTTTGTAAATTAAATTTCAAAATAGTTGAGACAAACGGCATTATACTAAGAAAAAAAAACTCTATAACATACTAAAATTTGAACAAAATCGTAAGAGCCGTTTTAAGAAACATTTTCAAAATTTTTAATTTTCTAAATAACTTTGTAAATTTAATTTCAAAATAGTTGAGACAAACGGCATTATACTAAGAAAAATAAACTCTATAACATACTAAAATTTGAACAAAATCGTAAGAGCCCTTTTCAAGAAAAATTTTCAAAATGTTTAATTTTCTGAATAACTTTGTATATTAAATTTCAAAATAGTTGAGACAAACGGCATTATACTAAGAAAAATAAACTCTATAACATACTAAAATTTGAACAAAATCGTAAGAACCGTTTTCGAGAAAAATTTTCAAAATTTTTAATTTTCTAAATAACTTTGTAAATTAAATTTCAAAATAGTTGAGACAAACGGCATAATACTAAGAAAAAAAGGTTATATACTCTGCACTTTTTTCGACAAAAAAATCGATTTTCTTAAAACTATAGCAAATGGCTTCAAACTTCTTATACACGTTAGTTATGAGCAAGTTAAGGATTATTAGCCTCTAAATACGATTTTTAATTTTTCGCGAAAAATGGGAAAAGTACAAAGGCTATAGTCTTTGCACTTTTTTCGACAAAAAAATCGATTTTCTTAAAACTACAGCAAATGGCTTCAAACTTCTTATACACATTAGTTATGAGCGAATTAAGGATTATTAGCCCCTAAATACGATTTTCAATTTTTCGCGAAAAATGGGAAAAGTACAAAGGCTATAGTCTTTGCACTTTTTTCGACAAAGAAATCGATTTTCTTAAAACTACAGCAAATGGCTTCAAACTTTTTATACACGTTAGTTATGAGCAAGTTAAGGATTATTAGCCTCTAAATACGATTTTTAATTTTTCGCGAAAAATGGGAAAAGTACAAAGGCTATAGTCTTTGCACTTTTTTCGACAAAAAAATCAATATTCTTAAAACTACAGCAAATGGCTTCAAACTTCATATACACATTAGTTATGAGCGAATTAAGGATTATTAGCCCCTAAATACGATTTTCAATTTTTCGCGAAAAATGGGAAAAGTACAAAGGCTATAGTCTTTACACTTTTTTCGACAAAAAAATCGATTTTCTTAAAACTACAGCAAATGGCTTCAAACTTCTTATACACATTAGTTATGAGCGAATTAAGGATTATTAGCCCCTAAATACGATTTTCAATTTTTCGCGAAAAATGGGGAAAGTACAAAGGCTATAGTCTTTGCACTTTTTTCGACAAAGAAATCGATTTTCTTAAAACTACAGCAAATGGCTTCAAACTTTTTATACACGTTAGTTATGAGCAAGTTAAGGATTATTAGCCTCTAAATACGATTTTTAATTTTTCGCGAAAAATGGGAAAAGTACAAAGGCTATAGTCTTTGCACTTTTTTCGACAAAAAAATCAATTTTCTTAAAACTACAGCAAATGGCTTCAAACTTCATATACACATTAGTTATGAGCGAATTAAGGATTATTAGCCCCTAAATACGATTTTCAATTTTTCGCGAAAAATGGGAAAAGTACAAAGGCTATAGTCTTTGCACTTTTTTCGACAAAAAAATCGATTTTCTTAAAACTACAGCAAATGGCTTCAAACTTCTTATACACATTAGTTATGAGCAAATTAAGGATTATTAGTCCCTAAATACGATTTATAATTTTTTGAATAACTTTGGAAATAAAATTTCAAAATAGTTGAGACAAACGGAATTATGCTAAGAAAACTAAACTCTACAACATACTAAAATTTAAACAAAATCTTAAGAGCCGTTTTCGAGAAAAATTTTCAAAATTTTTAATTTTCTAAACAACTTTGTAAATTAAATTTCAAAATAGTTGAGACAAACGGCATTATACTAAGAAAAATAAACTCTATAACATACTAAAATTTGAACAAAATCGTAAGAGCCGTTTTAAGAAACATTTTCAAAATTTTTAATTTTCTAAATAACTTTGTAAATTTAATTTCAAAATAGTTGAGACAAACGGCATTATACTAAGAAAAATAAACTCTATAACATACTAAAATTTGAACAAAATCGTAAGAGCCGTTTTCAAGAAAAATTTTCAAAATTTTTAATTTTCTAAATAACTTTGTAAATTTAATTTCAAAATAGTTGAGACAAACGAAATTATGCTAAAAAAACTAAACTCTATAACATACTAAAATTTGAACAAAATCGTAAGAGCCGTTTTCGAGAAAAATATTCAAAATTTTTAATTTTCTAAATAACTTTGTAAATTAAATTTCAAAATAGTTGAGACAAACGGCATTATACTAAGAAAACTAAACTTTATAACATACTAAAATTTGAACCAAATCGTAAAAGCCGTTTTCGAGAAAAATTTTCAAAATTTTTAATTTTCTAAATAACTTTGTAAATTTAATTTCAAAATAGTTGAGACAAACGGCATTATACTAAGAAAAATAAACTCTATAACATACTAAAATTTGAACAAAATCGTAAGAGCCGTTTTCGAGAAAAATTTTCAAAATTTTTAATTTTCTAAATAACTTTGTAAATTAAATTTCAAAATCGTTGAGACAAACGGCATTATACTAAGAAAAATAAACTCTATAACATACTAAAATTTGAACAAAATCGTAAAAGCCGTTTTCGAGAAAAATTTTCAAAATTTTTAATTTTCTGAATAACTTTGTAAATTAAATTTCAAAATAGTTAAGACAAACGGCATTATACTAAGAAAAATAAACTCTATAACATACTAAAATTTGAACAAAATCGTAAGAGCCGTTTTCAAGAAAAATTTTCAAAATTTTTAATTTTCTAAATAACTTTGTAAATTTAATTTCAAAAAAGTTGAGACAAACGGAATTATGCTAAGAAAACTAAACTCTATAACATACTAAAATTTGAACAAAATCGTAAGAGCCGTTTTCGAGAAAAATTTTCAAAATTTTTAATTTTCTGAATAACTTTGTAAATTAAATTTCAAAATAGTTGAGACAAACGGCATTATACTAAGAAAAATAAACTCTATAACATACTAAAATTTGAACAAAATCGTAAGAGCCGTTTTCAAGAAAAATTTTCAAAATTTTTAATTTTCTAAATAACTTTGTAAATTTAATTTCAAAATAGTTGAGACAAACGAAATTATGCTAAAAAAACTAAACTCTATAACATACTAAAATTTGAACAAAATCGTAAGAGCCGTTTTCGAGAAAAATATTCAAAATTTTTAATTTTTTGAATAACTTTGTAAATTAAATTTCAAAATAGTTGAGACAAACGGCATTATACTAAGAAAACTAAACTCTATAACATACTAAAATTTGAACAAAATCGTAAGAGCCGTTTTCGAGAAAAATTTTCAAAATTTTTAATTTTCTAAATAACTTTGTAAATTAAATTTCAAAATAGTTGAGACAAACGGCATAATACTAAGAAAAAAAGGTTATATACTCTGCACTTTTTTCGACAAAAAAATCGATTTTCTTAAAACTATAGCAAATGGCTTCAAACTTCTTATACACGTTAGTTATGAGCAAGTTAAGGATTATTAGCCTCTAAATACGATTTTTAATTTTTCGCGAAAAATGGGGAAAGTACAAAGGCTATAGTCTTTGCACTTTTTTCGACAAAGAAATCGATTTTCTTAAAACTACAGCAAATGGCTTCAAACTTTTTATACACGTTAGTTATGAGCAAGTTAAGGATTATTAGTCTCTAAATACGATTTTTAATTTTTCGCGAAAAATGGGAAAAGTACAAAGGCTATAGTCTTTGCACTTTTTTCGACAAAAAAATCAATTTTCTTAAAACTACAGCAAATGGCTTCAAACTTCATATACACATTAGTTATGAGCGAATTAAGGATTATTAGCCCCTAAATACGATTTTCAATTTTTCGCGAAAAATGGGAAAAGTACAAAGGCTATAGTCTTTGCACTTTTTTCGACAAAAAAATCGATTTTCTTAAAACTACAGCAAATGGCTTCAAACTTCTTATACACATTAGTTATGAGCAAATTAAGGATTATTAGTCCCTAAATACGATTTATAATTTTTTGAATAACTTTGGAAATAAAATTTCAAAATAGTTGAGACAAACGGAATTATGCTAAGAAAACTAAACTCTATAACATACTAAAATTTAAACAAAATCTTAAGAGCCGTTTTCGAGAAAAATTTTCAAAATTTTTAATTTTCTAAACAACTTTGTAAATTAAATTTCAAAATAGTTGAGACAAACGGCATTATACTAAGAAAAATAAACTCTATAACATACTAAAATTTGAACAAAATCGTAAGAGCCGTTTTAAGAAACATTTTCAAAATTTTTAATTTTCTAAATAACTTTGTAAATTTAATTTCAAAATAGTTGAGACAAACGGCATTATACTAAGAAAAATAAACTCTATAACATACTAAAATTTGAACAAAATCGTAAGAGCCGTTTTCAAGAAAAATTTTCAAAATTTTTAATTTTCTAAATAACTTTGTAAATTTAATTTCAAAATAGTTGAGACAAACGAAATTATGCTAAAAAAACTAAACTCTATAACATACTAAAATTTGAACAAAATCGTAAGAGCCGTTTTCGAGAAAAATATTCAAAATTTTTAATTTTCTAAATAACTTTGTAAATTAAATTTCAAAATAGTTGAGACAAACGGCATTATACTAAGAAAACTAAACTTTATAACATACTAAAATTTGAACCAAATCGTAAAAGCCGTTTTCGAGAAAAATTTTCAAAATTTTTAATTTTCTAAATAACTTTGTAAATTTAATTTCAAAATAGTTGAGACAAACGGCATTATACTAAGAAAAATAAACTCTATAACATACTAAAATTTAAACAAAATCGTAAGAGCCGTTTTCGAGAAAAATTTTCAAAATTTTTAATTTTCTAAATAACTTTGTAAATTAAATTTCAAAATCGTTGAGACAAACGGCATTATACTAAGAAAAATAAACTCTATAACATACTAAAATTTGAACAAAATCGTAAGAGCCGTTTTCGAGAAAAATTTTCAAAATTTTTAATTTTCTGAATAACTTTGTAAATTAAATTTCAAAATAGTTGAGACAAACGGCATTATGCTAAAAAAACTAAACTCTATAACATACTAAAATTTGAACAAAATCGTAAGAGCCGTTTTCGAGAAAAATATTCAAAATTTTTAATTTTTTGAATAACTTTGTAAATTAAATTTCAAAATAGTTGAGACAAACGGCATTATACTAAGAAAAATAAACTCTATAACATACTAAAATTTGAACAAAATCGTAAGAGCCGTTTTCGAGAAAAATATTCAAAATTTTTAATTTTTTGAATAACTTTGTAAATTAAATTTCAAAATAGTTGAGACAAACGGCATTATACTAAGAAAAATAAACTCTATAACATACTAAAATTTGAACAAAATCGTAAAAGCCGTTTTCGAGAAAAATTTTCAAAATTTTTAGTTTTCTAAATAACTTTGTAAATTAAATTTCAAAATAGTTGAGACAAACGGCATTATACTAAGAAAAAAAAACTCTATAACATACTAAAATTTGAACAAAATCGTAAGAGCCGTTTTAAGAAACATTTTCAAAATTTTTAATTTTCTAAATAACTTTGTAAATTTAATTTCAAAATAGTTGAGACAAACGGCATTATACTAAGAAAAATAAACTCTATAACATACTAAAATTTGAACAAAATCGTAAGAGCCCTTTTCAAGAAAAATTTTCAAAATGTTTAATTTTCTGAATAACTTTGTATATTAAATTTCAAAATAGTTGAGACAAACGGCATTATACTAAGAAAAATAAACTCTATAACATACTAAAATTTGAACAAAATCGTAAGAACCGTTTTCGAGAAAAATTTTCAAAATTTTTAATTTTCTAAATAACTTTGTAAATTAAATTTCAAAATAGTTGAGACAAACGGCATAATACTAAGAAAAAAAGGTTATATACTCTGCACTTTTTTCGACAAAAAAATCGATTTTCTTAAAACTATAGCAAATGGCTTCAAACTTCTTATACACGTTAGTTATGAGCAAGTTAAGGATTATTAGCCTCTAAATACGATTTTTAATTTTTCGCGAAAAATGGGAAAAGTACAAAGGCTATAGTCTTTGCACTTTTTTCGACAAAAAAATCGATTTTCTTAAAACTACAGCAAATGGCTTCAAACTTCTTATACACATTAGTTATGAGCGAATTAAGGATTATTAGCCCCTAAATACGATTTTCAATTTTTCGCGAAAAATGGGAAAAGTACAAAGGCTATAGTCTTTGCACTTTTTTCGACAAAGAAATCGATTTTCTTAAAACTACAGCAAATGGCTTCAAACTTTTTATACACGTTAGTTATGAGCAAGTTAAGGATTATTAGCCTCTAAATACGATTTTTAATTTTTCGCGAAAAATGGGAAAAGTACAAAGGCTATAGTCTTTGCACTTTTTTCGACAAAAAAATCAATATTCTTAAAACTACAGCAAATGGCTTCAAACTTCATATACACATTAGTTATGAGCGAATTAAGGATTATTAGCCCCTAAATACGATTTTCAATTTTTCGCGAAAAATGGGAAAAGTACAAAGGCTATAGTCTTTACACTTTTTTCGACAAAAAAATCGATTTTCTTAAAACTACAGCAAATGGCTTCAAACTTCTTATACACATTAGTTATGAGCGAATTAAGGATTATTAGCCCCTAAATACGATTTTCAATTTTTCGCGAAAAATGGGGAAAGTACAAAGGCTATAGTCTTTGCACTTTTTTCGACAAAGAAATCGATTTTCTTAAAACTACAGCAAATGGCTTCAAACTTTTTATACACGTTAGTTATGAGCAAGTTAAGGATTATTAGCCTCTAAATACGATTTTTAATTTTTCGCGAAAAATGGGAAAAGTACAAAGGCTATAGTCTTTGCACTTTTTTCGACAAAAAAATCAATTTTCTTAAAACTACAGCAAATGGCTTCAAACTTCATATACACATTAGTTATGAGCGAATTAAGGATTATTAGCCCCTAAATACGATTTTCAATTTTTCGCGAAAAATGGGAAAAGTACAAAGGCTATAGTCTTTGCACTTTTTTCGACAAAAAAATCGATTTTCTTAAAACTACAGCAAATGGCTTCAAACTTCTTATACACATTAGTTATGAGCAAATTAAGGATTATTAGTCCCTAAATACGATTTATAATTTTTTGAATAACTTTGGAAATAAAATTTCAAAATAGTTGAGACAAACGGAATTATGCTAAGAAAACTAAACTCTACAACATACTAAAATTTAAACAAAATCTTAAGAGCCGTTTTCGAGAAAAATTTTCAAAATTTTTAATTTTCTAAACAACTTTGTAAATTAAATTTCAAAATAGTTGAGACAAACGGCATTATACTAAGAAAAATAAACTCTATAACATACTAAAATTTGAACAAAATCGTAAGAGCCGTTTTAAGAAACATTTTCAAAATTTTTAATTTTCTAAATAACTTTGTAAATTTAATTTCAAAATAGTTGAGACAAACGGCATTATACTAAGAAAAATAAACTCTATAACATACTAAAATTTGAACAAAATCGTAAGAGCCGTTTTCAAGAAAAATTTTCAAAATTTTTAATTTTCTAAATAACTTTGTAAATTTAATTTCAAAATAGTTGAGACAAACGAAATTATGCTAAAAAAACTAAACTCTATAACATACTAAAATTTGAACAAAATCGTAAGAGCCGTTTTCGAGAAAAATATTCAAAATTTTTAATTTTCTAAATAACTTTGTAAATTTAATTTCAAAATAGTTGAGACAAACGGCATTATACTAAGAAAACTAAACTTTATAACATACTAAAATTTGAACCAAATCGTAAAAGCCGTTTTCGAGAAAAATTTTCAAAATTTTTAATTTTCTAAATAACTTTGTAAATTTAATTTCAAAATAGTTGAGACAAACGGCATTATACTAAGAAAAATAAACTCTATAACATACTAAAATTTGAACAAAATCGTAAGAGCCGTTTTCGAGAAAAATTTTCAAAATTTTTAATTTTCTAAATAACTTTGTAAATTAAATTTCAAAATCGTTGAGACAAACGGCATTATACTAAGAAAAATAAACTCTATAACATACTAAAATTTGAACAAAATCGTAAAAGCCGTTTTCGAGAAAAATTTTCAAAATTTTTAATTTTCTGAATAACTTTGTAAATTAAATTTCAAAATAGTTAAGACAAACGGCATTATACTAAGAAAAATAAACTCTATAACATACTAAAATTTGAACAAAATCGTAAGAGCCGTTTTCAAGAAAAATTTTCAAAATTTTTAATTTTCTAAATAACTTTGTAAATTTAATTTCAAAAAAGTTGAGACAAACGGAATTATGCTAAGAAAACTAAACTCTATAACATACTAAAATTTGAACAAAATCGTAAGAGCCGTTTTCGAGAAAAATTTTCAAAATTTTTAATTTTCTGAATAACTTTGTAAATTAAATTTCAAAATAGTTGAGACAAACGGCATTATACTAAGAAAAATAAACTCTATAACATACTAAAATTTGAACAAAATCGTAAGAGCCGTTTTCAAGAAAAATTTTCAAAATTTTTAATTTTCTAAATAACTTTGTAAATTTAATTTCAAAATAGTTGAGACAAACGAAATTATGCTAAAAAAACTAAACTCTATAACATACTAAAATTTGAACAAAATCGTAAGAGCCGTTTTCGAGAAAAATATTCAAAATTTTTAATTTTTTGAATAACTTTGTAAATTAAATTTCAAAATAGTTGAGACAAACGGCATTATACTAAGAAAACTAAACTCTATAACATACTAAAATTTGAACAAAATCGTAAGAGCCGTTTTCGAGAAAAATTTTCAAAATTTTTAATTTTCTAAATAACTTTGTAAATTAAATTTCAAAATAGTTGAGACAAACGGCATAATACTAAGAAAAAAAGGTTATATACTCTGCACTTTTTTCGACAAAAAAATCGATTTTCTTAAAACTATAGCAAATGGCTTCAAACTTCTTATACACGTTAGTTATGAGCAAGTTAAGGATTATTAGCCTCTAAATACGATTTTTAATTTTTCGCGAAAAATGGGGAAAGTACAAAGGCTATAGTCTTTGCACTTTTTTCGACAAAGAAATCGATTTTCTTAAAACTACAGCAAATGGCTTCAAACTTTTTATACACGTTAGTTATGAGCAAGTTAAGGATTATTAGTCTCTAAATACGATTTTTAATTTTTCGCGAAAAATGGGAAAAGTACAAAGGCTATAGTCTTTGCACTTTTTTCGACAAAAAAATCAATTTTCTTAAAACTACAGCAAATGGCTTCAAACTTCATATACACATTAGTTATGAGCGAATTAAGGATTATTAGCCCCTAAATACGATTTTCAATTTTTCGCGAAAAATGGGAAAAGTACAAAGGCTATAGTCTTTGCACTTTTTTCGACAAAAAAATCGATTTTCTTAAAACTACAGCAAATGGCTTCAAACTTCTTATACACATTAGTTATGAGCAAATTAAGGATTATTAGTCCCTAAATACGATTTATAATTTTTTGAATAACTTTGGAAATAAAATTTCAAAATAGTTGAGACAAACGGAATTATGCTAAGAAAACTAAACTCTATAACATACTAAAATTTAAACAAAATCTTAAGAGCCGTTTTCGAGAAAAATTTTCAAAATTTTTAATTTTCTAAACAACTTTGTAAATTAAATTTCAAAATAGTTGAGACAAACGGCATTATACTAAGAAAAATAAACTCTATAACATACTAAAATTTGAACAAAATCGTAAGAGCCGTTTTAAGAAACATTTTCAAAATTTTTAATTTTCTAAATAACTTTGTAAATTTAATTTCAAAATAGTTGAGACAAACGGCATTATACTAAGAAAAATAAACTCTATAACATACTAAAATTTGAACAAAATCGTAAGAGCCGTTTTCAAGAAAAATTTTCAAAATTTTTAATTTTCTAAATAACTTTGTAAATTTAATTTCAAAATAGTTGAGACAAACGAAATTATGCTAAAAAAACTAAACTCTATAACATACTAAAATTTGAACAAAATCGTAAGAGCCGTTTTCGAGAAAAATATTCAAAATTTTTAATTTTCTAAATAACTTTGTAAATTAAATTTCAAAATAGTTGAGACAAACGGCATTATACTAAGAAAACTAAACTTTATAACATACTAAAATTTGAACCAAATCGTAAAAGCCGTTTTCGAGAAAAATTTTCAAAATTTTTAATTTTCTAAATAACTTTGTAAATTTAATTTCAAAATAGTTGAGACAAACGGCATTATACTAAGAAAAATAAACTCTATAACATACTAAAATTTAAACAAAATCGTAAGAGCCATTTTCGAGAAAAATTTTCAAAATTTTTAATTTTCTAAATAACTTTGTAAATTAAATTTCAAAATCGTTGAGACAAACGGCATTATACTAAGAAAAATAAACTCTATAACATACTAAAATTTGAACAAAATCGTAAGAGCCGTTTTCGAGAAAAATTTTCAAAATTTTTAATTTTCTGAATAACTTTGTAAATTAAATTTCAAAATAGTTAAGACAAACGGCATTATACTAAGAAAAATAAACTCTATAACATACTAAAATTTGAACAAAATCGTAAGAGCCGTTTTCAAAAAAAATTTTCAAAATTTTTAATTTTCTAAATAACTTTGTAAATTTAATTTCAAAAAAGTTGAGACAAACGGAATTATGCTAAGAAAACTAAACTCTATAACATACTAAAATTTGAACAAAATCGTAAGAGCCGTTTTCGAGAAAAATTTTCAAAATTTTTAATTTTCTGAATAACTTTGTAAATTTAATTTCAAAATAGTTGAGACAAACGAAATTATGCTAAAAAAACTAAACTCTATAACATACTAAAATTTGAACAAAATCGTAAGAGCCGTTTTCAAGAAAAATTTTCAAAATTTTTAATTTTCTAAATAACTTTGTAAATTTAATTTCAAAATAGTTGAGACAAACGAAATTATGCTAAAAAAACTAAACTCTATAACATACTAAAATTTGAACAAAATCGTAAGAGCCGTTTTCGAGAAAAATATTCAAAATTTTTAATTTTTTGAATAACTTTGTAAATTAAATTTCAAAATAGTTGAGACAAACGGCATTATACTAAGAAAACTAAACTCTATAACATACTAAAATTTGAACAAAATCGTAAGAGCCGTTTTCGAGAAAAATTTTCAAAATTTTTAATTTTCTAAATAACTTTGTAAATTAAATTTCAAAATAGTTGAGACAAACGGCATAATACTAAGAAAAAAAGGTTATATACTCTGCACTTTTTTCGACAAAAAAATCGATTTTCTTAAAACTATAGCAAATGGCTTCAAACTTCTTATACACGTTAGTTATGAGCAAGTTAAGGATTATTAGCCTCTAAATACGATTTTTAATTTTTCGCGAAAAATGGGAAAAGTACAAAGGCTATAGTCTTTGCACTTTTTTCGACAAAAAATTCGATTTTCTTAAAACTACAGCAAATGGCTTCAAACTTCTTATACACATTAGTTATGAGCGAATTAAGGATTATTAGCCCCTAAATACGATTTTCAATTTTTCGCGAAAAATGGGAAAAGTACAAAGGCTATAGTCTTTACACTTTTTTCGACAAAAAAATCGATTTTCATAAAACTACAGCAAATGGCTTCAAACTTCTTATACACGTTAGTTATGAGCAAATTAAGGATTATTAGCCCCTAAATACGATTTTTAATTTTTCGCGAAAAATGGGAAAAGTACAAAGGCTATAGTCTTTGCACTTTTTTCGACAAAAAAATCGATTTTCATAAAACTACAGCAAATGGCTTCAAACTTCTTATACACGTTAGTTATGAGCAAATTAAGGATTATTAGCCCCTAAATACGATTTTCAATTTTTCGCGAAAAATGGGAAAAGTACAAAGGCTATAGTCTTTACACTTTTTTCGACAAAAAAATCGATTTTCATAAAACTACAGCAAATGGCTTCAAACTTCTTATACACGTTAGTTATGAGCAAATTAAGGATTATTAGCCCCTAAATACGATTTTTAATTTTTCGCGAAAAATGGGAAAAGTTTAAAGGCTATAGTCTTTACACTTTTTTCGACAAAAAAATCGATTTTCTTAAAACTACAGCAAATGGCTTCAAACTTCTTATACACATTAGTTATGAGCGAATTAAGGATTATTAGACCCTAAATACGATTTTCAATTTTTCGCGAAAAATGGGAAAAGTACAAAGGCTATAGTCTTTGCACTTTTTTCGACAAAAAAATCGATTTTCATAAAACTACAGCAAATGGCTTCAAACTTCTTTTACACGTTAGTTATGAGCAAATTAAGGATTATTAGCCCCTAAATACGATTTTTAATTTTTTGAATAACTTTGGAAATTAAATTTCAAAATAGTTGAGACAAACGGCATTATGCTAAAAAAACTAAACTCTATAACATACTAAAATTTGAACAAAATCGTAAGAGCCGTTTTCGAGAAACATTTTCAAAATTTTTAATTTTCTGACTAACTTTGTAAATTAAATTTCAAAATAGTTGAGACAAACGGCATTATACTAAGAAAAATAAACTCTATAACATACTAAAATTTGAACAAAATCGTAAGAGCCGTTTTCGAGAAAAATTTTCTAAATTTTTAATTTTCTAAATAACTTTGTAAATTTAATTTCAAAATAGTTGAGACAAAAAAATCGATTTTCATAAAACTACAGCAAATGGCTTCAAACTTCTTATACACGTTAGTTATGAGCAAATTAAGGATTATTAGCCCCTAAATACGATTTTTAATTTTTCGCGAAAAATGGGAAAAGTACAAAGGCTATAGTCTTTGCACTTTTTTCGACAAAAAAATCGATTTTCATAAAACTACAGCAAATGGCTTCAAACTTCTTATACACGTTAGTTATGAGCAAATTAAGGATTATTAGCCCCTAAATACGATTTTCAATTTTTCGCGAAAAATGGGAAAAGTACAAAGGCAGTCTTTACACTTTTTTCGACAAAAAAATCGATTTTCATAAAACTACAGCAAATGGCTTCAAACTTCTTATACACGTTAGTTATGAGCAAATTAAGGATTATTAGCCCCTAAATACGATTTTCAATTTTTCGCGAAAAATGGGAAAAGTACAAAGGCTATAGTCTTTACACTTTTTTCGACAAAAAAATCGATTTTCATAAAACTACAGCAAATGGCTTCAAACTTCTTATACACGTTAGTTATGAGCAAATTAAGGATTATTAGCCCCTAAATACGATTTTTAATTTTTCGCGAAAAATGGGAAAAGTACAAAGGCTATAGTCTTTACACTTTTTTCGACAAAAAAATCGATTTTCTTAAAACTACAGCAAATGGCTTCAAACTTCTTATACACATTAGTTATGAGCGAATTAAGGATTATTAGACCCTAAATACGATTTTCAATTTTTCGCGAAAAATGGGAAAAGTACAAAGGCTATAGTCTTTGCACTTTTTTCGACAAAAAAATCGATTTTCATAAAACTACAGCAAATGGCTTCAAACTTCTTTTACACGTTAGTTATGAGCAAATTAAGGATTATTAGCCCCTAAATACGATTTTTAATTTTTTGAATAACTTTGGAAATTAAATTTCAAAATAGTTGAGACAAACGGCATTATGCTAAAAAAACTAAACTCTATAACATACTAAAATTTAAACAAAATCGTAAGAGCCGTTTTCGAGAAACATTTTCAAAATTTTTAATTTTCTGACTAACTTTGTAAATTAAATTTCAAAATAGTTGAGACAAACGGCATTATACTAAGAAAAATAAACTCTATAACATACTAAAATTTGAACAAAATCGTAAGAGCCGTTTTCGAGAAAAATTTTCTAAATTTTTAATTTTCTGAATAACTTTGTAAATTAAATTTCAAAATAGTTAAGACAAACGGCATTATACTAAGAAAAATAAACTCTATAACATACTAAAATTTGAACAAAATCGTAAGAGCCGTTTTCAAGAAAAATTTTCAAAATTTTTAATTTTCTAAATAACTTTGTAAATTTAATTTCAAAAAAGTTGAGACAAACGGAATTATGCTAAGAAAACTAAACTCTATAACATACTAAAATTTGAACAAAATCGTAAGAGCCGTTTTCGAGAAAAATTTTCAAAATTTTTAATTTTCTGAATAACTTTGTAAATTAAATTTCAAAATAGTTGAGACAAACGGCATTATACTAAGAAAAATAAACTCTATAACATACTAAAATTTGAACAAAATCGTAAGAGCCGTTTTCAAGAAAAATTTTCAAAATTTTTAATTTTCTAAATAACTTTGTAAATTTAATTTCAAAATAGTTGAGACAAACGAAATTATGCTAAAAAAACTAAACTCTATAACATACTAAAATTTGAACAAAATCGTAAGAGCCGTTTTCGAGAAAAATATTCAAAATTTTTAATTTTTTGAATAACTTTGTAAATTAAATTTCAAAATAGTTGAGACAAACGGCATTATACTAAGAAAAATAAACTCTATAACATACTAAAATTTGAACAAAATCGTAACAACCGTTTTCGAGAAAAATTTTCAAAATTTTTAATTTTCTAAATAACTTTGTAAATTTAATTTCAAAATAGTTGAGACAAACGAAATTATGCTAAAAAAACTAAACTCTATAACATACTAAAATTTGAACAAAATCGTAAGAGCCGTTTTCGAGAAAAATATTCAAAATTTTTAATTTTTTGAATAACTTTGTAAATTAAATTTCAAAATAGTTGAGACAAACGGCATTATACTAAGAAAAATAAACTCTATAACATACTAAAATTTGAACAAAATCGTAAGAGCCGTTTTCGAGAAAAATATTCAAAATTTTTAATTTTTTGAATAACTTTGTAAATTAAATTTCAAAATAGTTGAGACAAACGGCATTATACTAAGAAAAATAAACTCTATAACATACTAAAATTTGAACAAAATCGTAAGAGCCGTTTTCGAGAAAAATTTTCAAAATTTTTAATTTTCTAAATAACTTTGTAAATTAAATTTCAAAATAGTTGAGACAAACGGCATAATACTAAGCAAAAAAGGTTATATACTCTGCACTTTTTTCGACAAAAAAATCGATTTTCTTAAAACTATAGCAAATGGCTTCAAACTTCTTATACACGTTAGTTATGAGCAAGTTAAGGATTATTAGCCTCTAAATACGATTTTTAATTTTTCGCGAAAAATGGGAAAAGTACAAAGGCTATAGTCTTTGCACTTTTTTCGACAAAAAAATCGATTTTCTTAAAACTACAGCAAATGGCTTCAAACTTCTTATACACATTAGTTATGAGCGAATTAAGGATTATTAGCCCCTAAATACGATTTTTAATTTTTCGCGAAAAATGGGAAAAGTACAAAGGCTATAGTCTTTACACTTTTTTCGACAAAAAAATCGATTTTCATAAAACTACAGCAAATGGCTTCAAACTTCTTATACACGTTAGTTATGAGCAAATTAAGGATTATTAGCCCCTAAATACGATTTTTAATTTTTCGCGAAAAATGGGAAAAGTACAAAGGCTATAGTCTTTACACTTTTTTCGACAAAAAAATCGATTTTCTTAAAACTACAGCAAATGGCTTCAAACTTCTTATACACATTAGTTATGAGCGAATTAAGGATTATTAGCCCCTAAATAAGATTTTTAATTTTTCGCGAAAAATGGGAAAAGTACAAAGGCTATAGTCTTTGCACTTTTTTCGACAAAAAAATCGATTTTCTTAAAACTACAGCAAATGGCTTCAAACTTCTTATACACATTAGTTATGAGCGAATTAAGGATTATTAGACCCTAAATACGATTTTCAATTTTTCGCGAAAAATGGGAAAAGTACAAAGGCTATAGTCTTTGCACTTTTTTCGACAAAAAAATCGATTTTCATAAAACTACAGCAAATGGCTTCAAACTTCTTTTACACGTTAGTTATGAGCAAATTAAGGATTATTAGCCCCTAAATACGATTTTTAATTTTTTGAATAACTTTGGAAATTAAATTTCAAAATAGTTGAGACAAACGGCATTATGCTAAAAAAACTAAACTCTATAACATACTAAAATTTGAACAAAATCGTAAGAGCCGTTTTCGAGAAACATTTTCAAAATTTTTAATTTTCTGACTAACTTTGTAAATTAAATTTCAAAATAGTTGAGACAAACGGCATTATACTAAGAAAAATAAACTCTATAACATACTAAAATTTGAACAAAATCGTAAGAGCCGTTTTCGAGAAACATTTTCAAAATTTTTAATTTTCTAAATAACTTTGTAAATTAAATTTCAAAATAGTTGAGACAAAAAAATCGATTTTCATAAAACTACAGCAAATGGCTTCAAACTTCTTATACACGTTAGTTATGAGCAAATTAAGGATTATTAGCCCCTAAATACGATTTTTAATTTTTTGAATAACTTTGGAAAATAAATTTCAAAATAGTTGAGACAAACGGCATTATACTAAGAAAACTAAACTCTATAACATACTAAAATTTGAACAAAATCGTAAGAGCCGTTTTCGAGAAAAATTTTCAAAATTTTTAATTTTCTGAATAACTTTGTAAATTAAATTTCAAAATAGTTGAGACAAACGGCATTATACTAAGAAAAATAAACTCTATAACATACTAAAATTTGAACAAAATCGTAAAAGCCGTTTTCGAGAAAAATTTTCAAAATTTTTAGTTTTCTAAATAACTTTGTAAATTAAATTTCAAAATAGTTGAGACAAACGGCATTATACTAAGAAAAAAAAACTCTATAACATACTAAAATTTGAACAAAATCGTAAGAGCCGTTTTAAGAAACATTTTCAAAATTTTTAATTTTCTAAATAACTTTGTAAATTTAATTTCAAAATAGTTGAGACAAACGGCATTATACTAAGAAAAATAAACTCTATAACATACTAAAATTTGAACAAAATCGTAAGAGCCCTTTTCAAGAAAAATTTTCAAAATGTTTAATTTTCTGAATAACTTTGTATATTAAATTTCAAAATAGTTGAGACAAACGGCATTATACTAAGAAAAATAAACTCTATAACATACTAAAATTTGAACAAAATCGTAAGAACCGTTTTCGAGAAAAATTTTCAAAATTTTTAATTTTCTAAATAACTTTGTAAATTAAATTTCAAAATAGTTGAGACAAACGGCATAATACTAAGAAAAAAAGGTTATATACTCTGCACTTTTTTCGACAAAAAAATCGATTTTCTTAAAACTATAGCAAATGGCTTCAAACTTCTTATACACGTTAGTTATGAGCAAGTTAAGGATTATTAGCCTCTAAATACGATTTTTAATTTTTCGCGAAAAATGGGAAAAGTACAAAGGCTATAGTCTTTGCACTTTTTTCGACAAAAAAATCGATTTTCTTAAAACTACAGCAAATGGCTTCAAACTTCTTATACACATTAGTTATGAGCGAATTAAGGATTATTAGCCCCTAAATACGATTTTCAATTTTTCGCGAAAAATGGGAAAAGTACAAAGGCTATAGTCTTTGCACTTTTTTCGACAAAGAAATCGATTTTCTTAAAACTACAGCAAATGGCTTCAAACTTTTTATACACGTTAGTTATGAGCAAGTTAAGGATTATTAGCCTCTAAATACGATTTTTAATTTTTCGCGAAAAATGGGAAAAGTACAAAGGCTATAGTCTTTGCACTTTTTTCGACAAAAAAATCAATATTCTTAAAACTACAGCAAATGGCTTCAAACTTCATATACACATTAGTTATGAGCGAATTAAGGATTATTAGCCCCTAAATACGATTTTCAATTTTTCGCGAAAAATGGGAAAAGTACAAAGGCTATAGTCTTTACACTTTTTTCGACAAAAAAATCGATTTTCTTAAAACTACAGCAAATGGCTTCAAACTTCTTATACACATTAGTTATGAGCGAATTAAGGATTATTAGCCCCTAAATACGATTTTCAATTTTTCGCGAAAAATGGGGAAAGTACAAAGGCTATAGTCTTTGCACTTTTTTCGACAAAGAAATCGATTTTCTTAAAACTACAGCAAATGGCTTCAAACTTTTTATACACGTTAGTTATGAGCAAGTTAAGGATTATTAGCCTCTAAATACGATTTTTAATTTTTCGCGAAAAATGGGAAAAGTACAAAGGCTATAGTCTTTGCACTTTTTTCGACAAAAAAATCAATTTTCTTAAAACTACAGCAAATGGCTTCAAACTTCATATACACATTAGTTATGAGCGAATTAAGGATTATTAGCCCCTAAATACGATTTTCAATTTTTCGCGAAAAATGGGAAAAGTACAAAGGCTATAGTCTTTGCACTTTTTTCGACAAAAAAATCGATTTTCTTAAAACTACAGCAAATGGCTTCAAACTTCTTATACACATTAGTTATGAGCAAATTAAGGATTATTAGTCCCTAAATACGATTTATAATTTTTTGAATAACTTTGGAAATAAAATTTCAAAATAGTTGAGACAAACGGAATTATGCTAAGAAAACTAAACTCTACAACATACTAAAATTTAAACAAAATCTTAAGAGCCGTTTTCGAGAAAAATTTTCAAAATTTTTAATTTTCTAAACAACTTTGTAAATTAAATTTCAAAATAGTTGAGACAAACGGCATTATACTAAGAAAAATAAACTCTATAACATACTAAAATTTGAACAAAATCGTAAGAGCCGTTTTAAGAAACATTTTCAAAATTTTTAATTTTCTAAATAACTTTGTAAATTTAATTTCAAAATAGTTGAGACAAACGGCATTATACTAAGAAAAATAAACTCTATAACATACTAAAATTTGAACAAAATCGTAAGAGCCGTTTTCAAGAAAAATTTTCAAAATTTTTAATTTTCTAAATAACTTTGTAAATTTAATTTCAAAATAGTTGAGACAAACGAAATTATGCTAAAAAAACTAAACTCTATAACATACTAAAATTTGAACAAAATCGTAAGAGCCGTTTTCGAGAAAAATATTCAAAATTTTTAATTTTCTAAATAACTTTGTAAATTAAATTTCAAAATAGTTGAGACAAACGGCATTATACTAAGAAAACTAAACTTTATAACATACTAAAATTTGAACCAAATCGTAAAAGCCGTTTTCGAGAAAAATTTTCAAAATTTTTAATTTTCTAAATAACTTTGTAAATTTAATTTCAAAATAGTTGAGACAAACGGCATTATACTAAGAAAAATAAACTCTATAACATACTAAAATTTGAACAAAATCGTAAGAGCCGTTTTCGAGAAAAATTTTCAAAATTTTTAATTTTCTAAATAACTTTGTAAATTAAATTTCAAAATCGTTGAGACAAACGGCATTATACTAAGAAAAATAAACTCTATAACATACTAAAATTTGAACAAAATCGTAAAAGCCGTTTTCGAGAAAAATTTTCAAAATTTTTAATTTTCTGAATAACTTTGTAAATTAAATTTCAAAATAGTTAAGACAAACGGCATTATACTAAGAAAAATAAACTCTATAACATACTAAAATTTGAACAAAATCGTAAGAGCCGTTTTCAAGAAAAATTTTCAAAATTTTTAATTTTCTAAATAACTTTGTAAATTTAATTTCAAAAAAGTTGAGACAAACGGAATTATGCTAAGAAAACTAAACTCTATAACATACTAAAATTTGAACAAAATCGTAAGAGCCGTTTTCGAGAAAAATTTTCAAAATTTTTAATTTTCTGAATAACTTTGTAAATTAAATTTCAAAATAGTTGAGACAAACGGCATTATACTAAGAAAAATAAACTCTATAACATACTAAAATTTGAACAAAATCGTAAGAGCCGTTTTCAAGAAAAATTTTCAAAATTTTTAATTTTCTAAATAACTTTGTAAATTTAATTTCAAAATAGTTGAGACAAACGAAATTATGCTAAAAAAACTAAACTCTATAACATACTAAAATTTGAACAAAATCGTAAGAGCCGTTTTCGAGAAAAATATTCAAAATTTTTAATTTTTTGAATAACTTTGTAAATTAAATTTCAAAATAGTTGAGACAAACGGCATTATACTAAGAAAACTAAACTCTATAACATACTAAAATTTGAACAAAATCGTAAGAGCCGTTTTCGAGAAAAATTTTCAAAATTTTTAATTTTCTAAATAACTTTGTAAATTAAATTTCAAAATAGTTGAGACAAACGGCATAATACTAAGAAAAAAAGGTTATATACTCTGCACTTTTTTCGACAAAAAAATCGATTTTCTTAAAACTATAGCAAATGGCTTCAAACTTCTTATACACGTTAGTTATGAGCAAGTTAAGGATTATTAGCCTCTAAATACGATTTTTAATTTTTCGCGAAAAATGGGGAAAGTACAAAGGCTATAGTCTTTGCACTTTTTTCGACAAAGAAATCGATTTTCTTAAAACTACAGCAAATGGCTTCAAACTTTTTATACACGTTAGTTATGAGCAAGTTAAGGATTATTAGTCTCTAAATACGATTTTTAATTTTTCGCGAAAAATGGGAAAAGTACAAAGGCTATAGTCTTTGCACTTTTTTCGACAAAAAAATCAATTTTCTTAAAACTACAGCAAATGGCTTCAAACTTCATATACACATTAGTTATGAGCGAATTAAGGATTATTAGCCCCTAAATACGATTTTCAATTTTTCGCGAAAAATGGGAAAAGTACAAAGGCTATAGTCTTTGCACTTTTTTCGACAAAAAAATCGATTTTCTTAAAACTACAGCAAATGGCTTCAAACTTCTTATACACATTAGTTATGAGCAAATTAAGGATTATTAGTCCCTAAATACGATTTATAATTTTTTGAATAACTTTGGAAATAAAATTTCAAAATAGTTGAGACAAACGGAATTATGCTAAGAAAACTAAACTCTATAACATACTAAAATTTAAACAAAATCTTAAGAGCCGTTTTCGAGAAAAATTTTCAAAATTTTTAATTTTCTAAACAACTTTGTAAATTAAATTTCAAAATAGTTGAGACAAACGGCATTATACTAAGAAAAATAAACTCTATAACATACTAAAATTTGAACAAAATCGTAAGAGCCGTTTTAAGAAACATTTTCAAAATTTTTAATTTTCTAAATAACTTTGTAAATTTAATTTCAAAATAGTTGAGACAAACGGCATTATACTAAGAAAAATAAACTCTATAACATACTAAAATTTGAACAAAATCGTAAGAGCCGTTTTCAAGAAAAATTTTCAAAATTTTTAATTTTCTAAATAACTTTGTAAATTTAATTTCAAAATAGTTGAGACAAACGAAATTATGCTAAAAAAACTAAACTCTATAACATACTAAAATTTGAACAAAATCGTAAGAGCCGTTTTCGAGAAAAATATTCAAAATTTTTAATTTTCTAAATAACTTTGTAAATTAAATTTCAAAATAGTTGAGACAAACGGCATTATACTAAGAAAACTAAACTTTATAACATACTAAAATTTGAACCAAATCGTAAAAGCCGTTTTCGAGAAAAATTTTCAAAATTTTTAATTTTCTAAATAACTTTGTAAATTTAATTTCAAAATAGTTGAGACAAACGGCATTATACTAAGAAAAATAAACTCTATAACATACTAAAATTTAAACAAAATCGTAAGAGCCGTTTTCGAGAAAAATTTTCAAAATTTTTAATTTTCTAAATAACTTTGTAAATTAAATTTCAAAATCGTTGAGACAAACGGCATTATACTAAGAAAAATAAACTCTATAACATACTAAAATTTGAACAAAATCGTAAGAGCCGTTTTCGAGAAAAATTTTCAAAATTTTTAATTTTCTGAATAACTTTGTAAATTAAATTTCAAAATAGTTAAGACAAACGGCATTATACTAAGAAAAATAAACTCTATAACATACTAAAATTTGAACAAAATCGTAAGAGCCGTTTTCAAAAAAAAATTTCAAAATTTTTAATTTTCTAAATAACTTTGTAAATTTAATTTCAAAAAAGTTGAGACAAACGGAATTATGCTAAGAAAACTAAACTCTATAACATACTAAAATTTGAACAAAATCGTAAGAGCCGTTTTCGAGAAAAATTTTCAAAATTTTTAATTTTCTGAATAACTTTGTAAATTAAATTTCAAAATAGTTGAGACAAACGGCATTATACTAAGAAAAATAAACTCTATAACATACTAAAATTTGAACAAAATCGTAAGAGCCGTTTTCAAGAAAAATTTTCAAAATTTTTAATTTTCTAAATAACTTTGTAAATTTAATTTCAAAATAGTTGAGACAAACGAAATTATGCTAAAAAAACTAAACTCTATAACATACTAAAATTTGAACAAAATCGTAAGAGCCGTTTTCGAGAAAAATATTCAAAATTTTTAATTTTTTGAATAACTTTGTAAATTAAATTTCAAAATAGTTGAGACAAACGGCATTATACTAAGAAAACTAAACTCTATAACATACTAAAATTTGAACAAAATCGTAAGAGCCGTTTTCGAGAAAAATTTTCAAAATTTTTAATTTTCTAAATAACTTTGTAAATTAAATTTCAAAATAGTTGAGACAAACGGCATAATACTAAGAAAAAAAGGTTATATACTCTGCACTTTTTTCGACAAAAAAATCGATTTTCTTAAAACTATAGCAAATGGCTTCAAACTTCTTATACACGTTAGTTATGAGCAAGTTAAGGATTATTAGCCTCTAAATACGATTTTTAATTTTTCGCGAAAAATGGGAAAAGTACAAAGGCTATAGTCTTTGCACTTTTTTCGACAAAAAATTCGATTTTCTTAAAACTACAGCAAATGGCTTCAAACTTCTTATACACATTAGTTATGAGCGAATTAAGGATTATTAGCCCCTAAATACGATTTTCAATTTTTCGCGAAAAATGGGAAAAGTACAAAGGCTATAGTCTTTACACTTTTTTCGACAAAAAAATCGATTTTCATAAAACTACAGCAAATGGCTTCAAACTTCTTATACACGTTAGTTATGAGCAAATTAAGGATTATTAGCCCCTAAATACGATTTTTAATTTTTCGCGAAAAATGGGAAAAGTACAAAGGCTATAGTCTTTGCACTTTTTTCGACAAAAAAATCGATTTTCATAAAACTACAGCAAATGGCTTCAAACTTCTTATACACGTTAGTTATGAGCAAATTAAGGATTATTAGCCCCTAAATACGATTTTCAATTTTTCGCGAAAAATGGGAAAAGTACAAAGGCTATAGTCTTTACACTTTTTTCGACAAAAAAATCGATTTTCATAAAACTACAGCAAATGGCTTCAAACTTCTTATACACGTTAGTTATGAGCAAATTAAGGATTATTAGCCCCTAAATACGATTTTCAATTTTTCGCGAAAAATGGGAAAAGTACAAAGGCTATAGTCTTTACACTTTTTTCGACAAAAAAATCGATTTTCATAAAACTACAGCAAATGGCTTCAAACTTCTTATACACGTTAGTTATGAGCAAATTAAGGATTATTAGCCCCTAAATACGATTTTCAATTTTTCGCGAAAAATGGGAAAAGTTTAAAGGCTATAGTCTTTACACTTTTTTCGACAAAAAAATCGATTTTCTTAAAACTACAGCAAATGGCTTCAAACTTCTTATACACATTAGTTATGAGCGAATTAAGGATTATTAGACCCTAAATACGATTTTCAATTTTTCGCGAAAAATGGGAAAAGTACAAAGGCTATAGTCTTTGCACTTTTTTCGACAAAAAAATCGATTTTCATAAAACTACAGCAAATGGCTTCAAACTTCTTTTACACGTTAGTTATGAGCAAATTAAGGATTATTAGCCCCTAAATACGATTTTTAATTTTTTGAATAACTTTGGAAATTAAATTTCAAAATAGTTGAGACAAACGGCATTATGCTAAAAAAACTAAACTCTATAACATACTAAAATTTGAACAAAATCGTAAGAGCCGTTTTCGAGAAACATTTTCAAAATTTTTAATTTTCTGACTAACTTTGTAAATTAAATTTCAAAATAGTTGAGACAAACGGCATTATACTAAGAAAAATAAACTCTATAACATACTAAAATTTTAACAAAATCGTAAGAGCCGTTTTCGAGAAAAATTTTCTAAATTTTTAATTTTCTAAATAACTTTGTAAATTTAATTTCAAAATAGTTGAGACAAAAAAATCGATTTTCATAAAACTACAGCAAATGGCTTCAAACTTCTTATACACGTTAGTTATGAGCAAATTAAGGATTATTAGCCCCTAAATACGATTTTTAATTTTTCGCGAAAAATGGGAAAAGTACAAAGGCTATAGTCTTTGCACTTTTTTCGACAAAAAAATCGATTTTCATAAAACTACAGCAAATGGCTTCAAACTTCTTATACACGTTAGTTATGAGCAAATTAAGGATTATTAGCCCCTAAATACGATTTTCAATTTTTCGCGAAAAATGGGAAAAGTACAAAGGCAGTCTTTACACTTTTTTCGACAAAAAAATCGATTTTCATAAAACTACAGCAAATGGCTTCAAACTTCTTATACACGTTAGTTATGAGCAAATTAAGGATTATTAGCCCCTAAATACGATTTTCAATTTTTCGCGAAAAATGGGAAAAGTACAAAGGCTATAGTCTTTACACTTTTTTCGACAAAAAAATCGATTTTCATAAAACTACAGCAAATGGCTTCAAACTTCTTATACACGTTAGTTATGAGCAAATTAAGGATTATTAGCCCCTAAATACGATTTTTAATTTTTCGCGAAAAATGGGAAAAGTACAAAGGCTATAGTCTTTACACTTTTTTCGACAAAAAAATCGATTTTCTTAAAACTACAGCAAATGGCTTCAAACTTCTTATACACATTAGTTATGAGCGAATTAAGGATTATTAGACCCTAAATACGATTTTCAATTTTTCGCGAAAAATGGGAAAAGTACAAAGGCTATAGTCTTTGCACTTTTTTCGACAAAAAAATCGATTTTCATAAAACTACAGCAAATGGCTTCAAACTTCTTTTACACGTTAGTTATGAGCAAATTAAGGATTATTAGCCCCTAAATACGATTTTTAATTTTTTGAATAACTTTGGAAATTAAATTTCAAAATAGTTGAGACAAACGGCATTATGCTAAAAAAACTAAACTCTATAACATACTAAAATTTAAACAAAATCGTAAGAGCCGTTTTCGAGAAACATTTTCAAAATTTTTAATTTTCTGACTAACTTTGTAAATTAAATTTCAAAATAGTTGAGACAAACGGCATTATACTAAGAAAAATAAACTCTATAACATACTAAAATTTGAACAAAATCGTAAGAGCCGTTTTCGAGAAAAATTTTCTAAATTTTTAATTTTCTAAATAACTTTGTAAATTTAATTTCAAAATAGTTGAGACAAAAAAATCGATTTTCATAAAACTACAGCAAATGGCTTCAAACTTCCTATACACGTTAGTTATGAGCAAATTAAGGATTATTAGCCCCTAAATACGATTTTTAATTTTTTGAATAACTTTGGAAAATAAATTTCAAAATAGTTGAGACAAACGGCATTATACTAAGAAAACTAAACTCTATAACATACTAAAATTTGAACAAAATCGTAAGTGCCGTTTTCAAGAAAAATTTTCAAAATTTTTAATTTTCTGAATAACTTTGTAAATTAAATTTCAAAATAGTTGAGACAAACGGCATTATACTAAGAAAACTAAACTCTATAACATACTAAAATTTGAACAAAATCGTAAGAGCCGTTTTCGAGAAAAATTTTCAAAATTTTTAATTTTCTGAATAACTTTGTAAATTAAATTTCAAAATAGTTGAGACAAACGGCATTATACTAAGAAAAATAAACTCTATAACATACTAAAATTTGAACAAAATCGTAAAAGCCGTTTTCGAGAAAAATTTTCAAAATTTTTAGTTTTCTAAATAACTTTGTAAATTAAATTTCAAAATAGTTGAGACAAACGGCATTATACTAAGAAAAAAAAACTCTATAACATACTAAAATTTGAACAAAATCGTAAGAGCCGTTTTAAGAAACATTTTCAAAATTTTTAATTTTCTAAATAACTTTGTAAATTTAATTTCAAAATAGTTGAGACAAACGGCATTATACTAAGAAAAATAAACTCTATAACATACTAAAATTTGAACAAAATCGTAAGAGCCCTTTTCAAGAAAAATTTTCAAAATGTTTAATTTTCTGAATAACTTTGTATATTAAATTTCAAAATAGTTGAGACAAATGGCATTATACTAAGAAAAATAAACTCTATAACATACTAAAATTTGAACAAAATCGTAAGAGCCGTTTTCGAGAAAAATTTTCAAAATTTTTAATTTTCTAAATAACTTTGTAAATTAAATTTCAAAATAGTTGAGACAAACGGCATAATACTAAGAAAAAAAGGTTATATACTCTGCACTTTTTTCGACAAAAAAATCGATTTTCTTAAAACTATAGCAAATGGCTTCAAACTTCTTATACACGTTAGTTATGAGCAAGTTAAGGATTATTAGCCTCTAAATACGATTTTTAATTTTTCGCGAAAAATAGGAAAAGTACAAAGGCTATAGTCTTTGCACTTTTTTCGACAAAAAAATCGATTTTCTTAAAACTACAGCAAATGGCTTCAAACTTCTTATACACATTAGTTATTAGCGAATTAAGGATTATTAGCCCCTAAATACGATTTTCAATTTTTCGCGAAAAATGGGAAAAGTACAAAGGCTATAGTCTTTGCACTTTTTTCGACAAAGAAATCGATTTTCTTAAAACTACAGCAAATGGCTTCAAACTTTTTATACACGTTAGTTATGAGCAAGTTAAGGATTATTAGCCTCTAAATACGATTTTTAATGTTTCGCGAAAAATGGGAAAAGTACAAAGGCTATAGTCTTTGCACTTTTTTCGACAAAAAAATCAATTTTCTTAAAACTACAGCAAATGGCTTCAAACTTCATATACACATTAGTTATGAGCGAATTAAGGATTATTAGCCCCTAAATACGATTTTCAATTTTTCGCGAAAAATGGTGAATGTACAAAGGCTATAGTCTTTGCACTTTTTTCGACAAAAAAATCGATTTTCTTAAAACTACAGCAAATGGCTTCAAACTTCTTATACACATTAGTTATGAGCAAATTAAGGATTATTAGTCCCTAAATACGATTTATAATTTTTTGAATAACTTTGGAAATAAAATTTCAAAATAGTTGAGACAAACGGAATTATGCTAAGAAAACTAAACTCTATAACATACTAAAATTTAAACAAAATCTTAAGAGCCGTTTTCGAGAAAAATTTTCAAAATTTTTAATTTTCTAAACAACTTTGTAAATTAAATTTCAAAATAGTTGAGACAAACGGCATTATACTAAGAAAAATAAACTCTATAACATACTAAAATTTAAACAAAATCGTAAGAGCCGTTTTAAGAAACATTTTCAAAATTTTTAATTTTCTAAATAACTTTGTAAATTTAATTTCAAAATAGTTGAGACAAACGGCATTATACTAAGAAAAATAAACTCTATAACATACTAAAATTTGAACAAAATCGTAAGTGCCGTTTTCAAGAAAAATTTTCAAAATTTTTAATTTTCTAAATAACTTTGTAAATTTAATTTCAAAATAGTTGAGACAAACGCTATTATACTAAGAAAACTAAACTTTATAACATACTAAAATTTGAACCAAATCGTAAAAGCCGTTTTCGAGAAAAATTTTCAAAATTTTTAATTTTCTAAATAACTTTGTAAATTAAATTTCAAAATAGTTGAGACAAACGGCATTATACTAAGAAAAATAAACTCTATAACATACTAAAATTTGAACAAAATCGTAAGAGCCGTTTTCGAGAAAAATTTTCAAAATTTTTAATTTTCTAAATAACTTTGTAAATTAAATTTCAAAATCGTTGAGACAAACGGCATTATACTAAGAAAAATAAACTCTATAACATACTAAAATTTGAACAAAATCGTAAGAGCCGTTTTCGAGAAAAATTTTCAAAATTTTTAATTTTCTGAATAACTTTGTAAATTAAATTTCAAAATAGTTGAGACAAACGGCATTATACTAAGAAAACTAAACTCTATAACATACTAAAATTTGAACAAAATCGTAAGAGCCGTTTTCGAGAAAAATTTTCAAAATTTTTAATTTTCTAAATAACTTTGTAAATTAAATTTCAAAATAGTTTAGACAAACGGCATTATACTAAGAAAAATAAACTCTATAACATACTAAAATTTGAACAAAATCGTAAGAGCCGTTTTCGAGAAAAATTTTCAAAATTTTTAATTTTCTGAATAACTTTGTAAATTAAATTTCAAAATAGTTAAGACAAACGGCATTATACTAAGAAAAATAAACTCTATAACATACAAAAATTTGAACAAAATCGTAAGAGCCGTTTTCGAGAAAAATTTTCAAAATTTTTAATTTTCTAAATAACTTTGTAAATTAAATTTCAAAATAGTTTAGACAAACGGCATTATAATAAGAAAACTAAACTCTATAACATACTAAAATTTGAACAAAATCGTAAAAGCCGTTTTCGAGAAAAATTTTCAAAATTTTTAATTTTCTAAATAACTTTGTAAATTTATTTTCAAAATAGTTGAGACAAACGGCAATATACTAAGAAAAATAAACTCTATAACATACTAAAATTTGAACAAAATCATAAGAGCCGTTTTCGAGAAAAATTTTCAAAATTTTTAATTTTCTGAATAACTTTGTAAATTAAATTTCAAAATAGTTGAGACAAACGGCATTATACTAAGAAAACTAAACTCTATAACATACTAAAATTTGAACAAAATCATAAGAGCCGTTTTCGAGAAAAATTTTCAAAATTTTTAATTTTCTGAATAACTTTGTAAATTAAATTTCAAAATAGTTGAGACAAACGGCATTATACTAAGAAAAATAAACTCTATAACATACTAAAATTTGAACAAAGTCGTAAGAGCCGTTTTCGAGAAAAATTTTCAAAATTTTTAATTTTCTAAATAACTTTGTAAATTAAATTTCAAATTTTTCGCGAAAAATGGGAAAAGTACAAAGGCTATAGTCTTTGCACTTTTTTCGACAAAGAAATCGATTTTCTTAAAACTACAGCAAATGGCTTCAAACTTTTTATACACGTTAGTTATGAGCAAGTTAAGGATTATTAGCCTCTAAATACGATTTTTAATTTTTCGCGAAAAATGGGAAAAGTACAAAGGCTATAGTCTTTGCACTTTTTTCGACAAAAAAATCGATTTTCTTAAAACTACAGCAAATGGCTTCAAACTTCTTATACACATTAGTTATGAGCGAATTAAGGATTATTAGCCCCTAAATACGATTTTCAATTTTTCGCGAAAAATGGGGAAAGTACAAAGGTTATAGTCTTTGCACTTTTTTCGACAAAAAAATCGATTTTCATAAAACTACAGCAAATGGCTTCAAACTTCTTATACACATTAGTTATGAGCAAATTAAGGATTATTAGTCCCTAAATACGATTTATAATTTTTTGAATCACTTTGGAAATAAAATTTCAAAATAGTTGAGACAAACGGAATTATGCTAAGAAAACTAAACTCTATAACATACTAAAATTTAAACAAAATCTTAAGAGCCGTTTTCGAGAAAAATTTTCAAAATTTTTAATTTTCTAAATAACTTTGTAAATTTAATTTCAAAATAGTTGAGACAAACGGCATTATACTAAAAAAAATAAACTCTATAACATACTAAAATTTGAACAAAATCGTAAAAGCCGTTTTCGAGAAAAATTTTCAAAATTTTTAATTTTCTGAATAACTTTGTAAATTAAATTTCAAAATAGTTAAGACAAACGGCATTATACTAAGAAAAATAAACTCTATAACATACTAAAATTTGAACAAAATCGTAAGAGCCGTTTTCAAGAAAAATTTTCAAAATTTTTAATTTTCTAAATAACTTTGTAAATTTAATTTCAAAATAGTTGAGACAAACGGAATTATGCTAAGAAAACTAAACTCTATAACATACTAAAATTTGAACAAAATCGTAAGAGCCGTTTTCGAGAAAAATATTCAAAATTTTTAATTTTTTGAATAACTTTGTAAATTAAATTTCAAAATAGTTGAGACAAACGCTATTATACTAAGAAAAATAAACTCTATAACATACTAAAATTTGAACCAAATCGTAAAAGCCGTTTTCGAGAAAAATTTTCAAAATTTTTAATTTTCTAAATAACTTTGTAAATTTAATATCAAAATAGTTGAGACAAACGGCATTATACTAAGAAAACTAAACTCTATAACATACTAAAATTTGAACAAAATCGTAAGAGCGGTTTTCGAGAAAAATTTTCAAAATTTTTAATTTTCTGAATAACTTTGTAAATTAAATTTCAAAATAGTTGAGACAAACGCTATTATACTAAGAAAACTAAACTCTATAACATACTAAAATTTGAACCAAATCGTAAAAGCCGTTTTCGAGAAAAATTTTCAAAATTTTTAATTTTCTAAATAACTTTGTAAATTTAATTTCAAAATAGTTGAGACAAACGGCATTATACTAAGAAAAATAAACTCTATAACATACTAAAATTTGAACAAAATCGTAAGAGCCGTTTTCGAGAAAAATTTTCAAAATTTTTAATTTTCTAAATAACTTTGTAAATTAAATTTCAAAATAGTTGAGACAAACGGCATTATACTAAGAAAAATAAACTCTATAACATACTAAAATTTGAACAAAATCGTAAGAGCCGTTTTAAGAAACATTTTCAAAATTTTTAATTTTCTAAATAACTTTGTAAATTTAATTTCAAAATAGTTGAGACAAACGGCATTATACTAAGAAAAATAAACTCTATAACATACTAAAATTTGAACAAAATCGTAAGAGCCGTTTTCAAGAAAAATTTTCAAAATTTTTAATTTTCTAAATAACTTTGTTAATTAAATTTCAAAATAGTTGAGACAAACGGCATTATACTAAGAAAAATAAACTCTATAACATACTAAAATTTGAACAAAATCGTAAGAGCCGTTTTCAAGAAAAATTTTCAAAATTTTTAATTTTCTAAATAACTTTGTAAATTAAATTTCAAAATAGTTGAGACAAACGGCATAATACTAAGAAAAAAAGGCTATAAAATCTGCACTTTTTTCGACAAAAAAATCGATTTTCTTAAAACTATAGCAAATGGCTTCAAACCTCTTATGCACATTAGTTATGAGCAAGTTAAGGATTATTAGCCTCTAAATACGATTTTTAATTTTTCGCGAAAAATGGGAAAAGTACAAAGGCCATATACAGTCTTTGCACTTTTTTCGACAAAAAAATCGATTTTCTTAAAACTACAGCAAATGGCTTCAAACTTCTTATACACATTAGTTATGAGCAAATTAAGGATTATTAGTCCCTAAATACGATTTATAATTTTTTGAATAACTTTGGAAATAAAATTTCAAAATAGTTGAGACAAACGGAATTATGCTAAGAAAACTAAACTCTATAACATACTAAAATTTAAACAAAATCTTAAGAGCCGTTTTCGAGAAAAATTTTCAAAATTTTTAATTTTCTAAATAACTTTGTAAATTTAATTTCAAAATAGTTGAGACAAACGGCATTATACTAAGAAAACTAAACTCTATAACATACTAAAATTTGAACAAAATCGTAAAAGCCGTTTTCGAGAAAAATTTTCAAAATTTTAAATTTTCTGTATAACTTTGTAAATTAAATTTCAAAATAGTTGAGACAAACGGCATTATACTAAGAAAACTAAACTCTATAACATACTAAAATTTGAACAAAATCGTAAGAGCCGTTTTCGAGAAACATTTTCAAAATTTTTAATTTTCTAAATAACTTTGTATATTAAATTTCAAAATAGTTGAGACAAACGGCATTATACTAAGAAAAATAAACTCTATAACATACTAAAATTTGAACAAAATCGTAAGAGCCGTTTTCAAGAAAAATTTTCAAAATTTTTAATTTTCTGAATAACTTTGTAAATTAAATTTCAAAATAGTTGAGACAAACGGCATTATACTAAGAAAACTAAACTCTATAACATACTAAAATTTGAACAAAATCGTAAGAGCCGTTTTCGAGAAAAATTTTCAAAATTTTTAATTTTCTGAATAACTTTGTAAATTAAATTTCAAAATAGTTGAGACAAACGGCATTATACTAAGAAAAATAAACTCTATAGCATACTAAAATTTGAACAAAATCGTAAAAGCTGTTTTCGAGAAAAATTTTCAAAATTTTTAGTTTTCTAAATAACTTTGTAAATTAAATTTCAAAATAGTTGAGACAAACGGCATTATACTAAGAAAAAAAAACTCTATAACATACTAAAATTTGAACAAAATCGTAAGAGCCGTTTTAAGAAACATTTTCAAAATTTTTAATTTTCTAAATAACTTTGTAAATTTAATTTCAAAATAGTTGAGACAAACGGCATTATACTAAGAAAAATAAACTCTATAACATACTAAAATTTGAACAAAATCGTAAGAGCCGTTTTCGAGAAAAATTTTCAAAATTTTTAATTTTCTAAATAACTTTGTAAATTTAATTTCAAAATAGTTGAGACAAACGGCATTATACTAAGAAAAATAAACTCTATAACATACTAAAATTTGAACAAAATCGTAAGAGCCGTTTTGAGAAACATTTTCAAAATTTTTAATTTTCTAAATAACTTTGTAAATTAAATTTCAAAATAGTTGAGACAAACGGCATTATACTAAGAAAAAAAAACTCTATAACATACTAAAATTTGAACAAAATCGTAAGAGCCGTTTTCAAGAAAAATTTTCAAAATTTTTAATTTTCTGAATAACTTTGTAAATTAAAATTCAAAATAGTTGAGACAAACGGCATTATACTAAGAAAAAAAGGCTATAAAATCTGCACTTTTTTCGACAAAAAAATCGATTTTCTTAAAACTATAGCAAATGGCTTCAAACCTCTTATACACGTTAGTTATGAGCAAGTTAAGGATTATTAGCCTCTAAATACGATTTTTAATTTTTCGCGAAAAATGGGAAAAGTACAAAGGCCATATACAGTCTTTGCACTTTTTTCGACAAAAAAATCGATTTTCTTAAAACTACAGCAAATGGCTTCAAACTTCTTATACACATTAGTTATGAGCAAATTAAGGATTATTAGTCCCTAAATACGATTTATAATTTTTTGAATAACTTTGGAAATTAAATTTCAAAATAGTTAAGACAAATGGCATTATACTAAGAAAACTAAACTCTATAACATACTAAAATTTGAACAAAATCCTAAGAGCCGTTTTCGAGAAAAATTTTCAAAATTTTTAATTTTCTAAATAACTTTATAAATACAATTTCAAAATAGTTGAGACAAACGGAATCATACTAAGAAAAATAAACTCTATAACATACTAAAATTTGAACAAAATCGTAAAAGCCGTTTTCGAGAAACATTTTCAAAATTTTTAATTTTCTGAATAACTTTATAAATATAATTTCAAAATAGTTGAGACAAACAGCATTATACTAAGAAAAATAAACTCTATAACATACTAAAATTTGAACAAAATCGTAAGAGCCGTTTTCGAGAAAAATTTTCAAAATTTTTAATTTTCTGAATAACTTTGTAAATTAAATTTCAAAATAGTTGAGACAAACGGCATTATACTAAGAAAAATAAACTCTATAACATACTAAAATTTGAACAAAATCGTAAGAGACGTTTTCGAGAAAAATTTTCAAAATTTTTAATTTTCTAAATATCTTTATAAATATAATTTCAAAATAGTTGAGACAAACGGCATTATACTAAGAAAAATAAACTCTATAACATACTAAAATTTGAACAAAATCGTAAGAGCCGTTTTCGAGAAAAATTTTCAAAATTTTTAATTTTCTGAATAACTTTGTAAATTAAATTTCAAAATAGTTCAGACAAACGGCATTATACTAAGAAAAATAAACTCTATAACATACTAAAATTTGAATAAAATCGTAAGAGCCTTTTTCGAGAAAAATTTTCAAAATTTTTAATTTTCTAAATAACTTTGTAAATTAAATTTCAAAATAGTTGAGACAAACGGCATAATACTAAGAAAAAAAGGCTATATACTCTTTGCACTTTTTTCGACAAAAAAATCGATTTTCTTAAAACTATAGCAAATGGCTTCAAACTTCTTATACACGTTAGTTATGAGCAAGTTAAGGATTATTAGCCCCTACATACGATTTTTAATTTTTCGCGAAAAATGGGAAAAGTACAAAGGCTATAGTCTTTGCACTTTTTTCGACAAAAAAATCGATTTTCATAAAACTACAGCAAATGGCTTCAAACTTCTTATACACGTTAGTTATGAGCAAGTTAAGGATTATTAGCCCCTACATACGATTTTTAATTTTTCGCGAAAAATGGGAAAAGTACAAAGGCTATAGTCTTTGCACTTTTTTCGACAAAAAAATCGATTTTCATAAAACTACAGCAAATGGCTTCAAACTTCTTATACACATTAGTTATGAGCAAGTTAAGGATTATTAGCCCCTACATACGATTTTTAATTTTTCGCGAAAAATGGGAAAAGTACAAAGGTTATAGTCTTTGCACTTTTTTCGACAAAAAAATCGATTTTCATAAAACTACAGCAAATGGCTTCAAACTTCTTATACACGTTAGTTATGAGCAAATTAAGGATAATTAGCTCCTAAATACGATTTTTAATTTTTTGAATAACTTTTGAAATTAAATTTCAAAATAGTTGAGACAAACGGCATTATGCTAAGAAAACTAAACCCTATAACATACTAAAATTTGAACAAATTCGTAAGAGCCGTTTTCGAGAAAAATTTTCAAAATTTTTATTTTTTTGACTAACTTTGTAAATTAAATTTCAAAATAGTTGAGACAAACGGCATTATACTAAGAAAACTAAACTCTATAACATACTAAAATTTGAACAAAATCGTAAGAGCCGTTTTCGAGAAAACTTTTCAAAATTTTTAATTTTCTGACTTACTTTGTAAAATAAATTTCAAATAGTTGAGACAAACGGCATAATACTAAGAAAAAAAGGCTATATACTCTTTGCACTTTTTTCGACAAAAAAATCGATTTTCTTAAAACTATAGCAAATGGCTTCAAACTTCTTATACACGTTAGTTATGAACAAGTTAAGGATTATTAGCCCCTAAATACGATTTTTAATTTTTGCATTGTAAAATGCTATTTAGTACTTTTTTAATTATTAAACAATTTAAAACTTACGGCAATGACGATAAAATATTGACTGAAATGTAATATTGTTTTACAGTTAAAGTATTGTTTATAACTTCGTCCTCGAGTTTTAAAAAAAAAGTACAACATAATAACACCTAATTTAATTAAGAAAAAATGGTGCTTAAGCTTGACCTTGAAAGCACCGGGTGAAAATTGTTTATAACTTCGTTATGAAGTTGGCACAAAATTTTATTTTTACAGCTAAAAATAGCACAAAATTAGCAAAAAATTATGGCATAAACAAATTTTTATTCAGAGAAAGTGGTGCTTACGCGTCACCTTGGCAGCACCGGGTTAAAATTGTTTATAACTTCGTTATGGAGTTGGCACAAAATTTTATTTTTACGGCAAAAAATAGCACAAAATTAGCAAAAAATTATGGCATAACGAAATTTTCATTCAGAGAAAGTGGTGCTTACGCGTCAGCTTGGCAACCTCGAGTGAAAATTGTTTATAACTTCGTTATGGAGTTGGCACAAAATTTTATTTTTACGGCAAAAAATAGCACAAAATTAGCAAAAAATTATGGCATAAAGAAATTTTCATTCAGAGAAAGTGGTGCTTACGCGTCAGCTTGGCAACCTCGAGTGAAAATTGTTTATAACTTCGTTATGGAGTTTGCACAAAATTTTATTTTTACGGCAAAAAATAGCACAAAATTAGCAAATAATTATGGCATAAACAAATTTTCATTCAGAGAAAGTGGTGCTTACGCGTCACCTTGGCAGCACCGGGTTAAAATTTTTTATAACTTCGTTATGGAGTTGGCACAAAATTTTATTTTTACGGCAAAAAATAGCACAAAATTAGCAAAAAATTATCGCATAAACAAATTTCCATTCAGAGAAAGTGGTGCTTACGCGTCACCTTGGCAACCTCGAGTGAAAATTGTTTATAACTTTTTTCTGGAGTTGGCACAAAATTTTATTTTTACGGCAAAAAATAGCACAAAATTAGCAAAAAATTATGGCATAAATTTTATTATGATTGAAGAAAGTGGTGCTGCCAAGGTGACGGACCTGTAGAACTCACTTTAAGCGAAAATAAGATAAACCACATAATCCCCAACGCTTTTGAAAACTTAACAACGGTAATCAGCTTGCTTTTAGACAGGAACCACTTGGAAGAACTCCATGTGGATACGTTTTCATATCTACCACGCCTGGAAGAGTAAAATTTAAGGTCTAATAGACTTCGATTTTTGCACAAAGACCAGTTCTATAACTTAACATCGCTCAACAGGATTTATCTGGCTCACAACCCGCTTCACCAAGTGGGTGCTATTTTTCAAAACAATCTCCTGTCGCTCCAGCTTCTAGATCTAGCCAATACAGAGCTGGAAATACTGGACGGAGCCTTCACCGGTATCCCCACGCTGGTGAAGTTATATCTGGGGCAGAATAATATCAAAATACTGACTCCTGGTGTATTTTCCGACTTGAACGAATTGGTTTATCTCGACTTAAAACACAACCAGTTGAGTTCCTTGCCTGAAAACTGTTTTTCAGGATTGGGAAGGCTCCAGTCGTTGTATCTGGACGACAACGACTTAGTAAAGATACCACCAGGAGCTTTTGTGGACACCCCGCGTTTGTACGATCTTAATTTATCGAGAAACAGCTTGAAAGAACTCGAAAATCGCGCGTTCAGGAATTTAACAAACCTAATTAATTAAAATTTGGACAACAACAACATTTCCTTCATTGAACCAGAGGGGTTTTCCGATCTTACAAACCTGAGAAGCTTGAATTTGAACAATAACAGTTTGGCAATTTTTCCTGTGGATGGATTCCCTGATGTACGCAGTCTTACAGAACTGCATTTAAATAATAATTGTTTTGAAGAGATTGATGGTATAATGACGGCTTTTCCTGTTTTGCGTAAACTGTTTCTTGTCAATAACAGCATTCAGCATATATTAAATAGTACAGTAAGGAAAATGGAGTCGTTGAAGGTTTTAGATTTGCGAGGAAATGATTTGGATAACGAAACGTTGGACGGCCTTGAAGATGTTCAAAAAACTGTTGTGATTTTATAAAATTTATATGGAGTAGACTTTTTTAAGTATAAAATATCCAAATAATAACACTTAAAGATTCTGAAATTTCATCCCCAGTAGGCTTTGTGTTTTGTTTACATTCTTTAATTATTCTATCCATAAGAATTATAAAAACCAGTGTTGTGCAACTTTTTTTAAATTAAAATATATTTGCATACAACGAAAATTGTAGTTTTTGCGTACTAAATTTATTTTCATAAAAATTTACAACTTACAGAAATAACAAAGCGCGAACTGCTCACTGGTTTAAAAGAAACGCACTCAAAATATACTGCCAAATCTTCAAATAGCCGTGAAAACGAATCCAAGTTTATGTGAAAACTCAATAGAGCATGAATAACGATGACAAATTTTATATTTCATTCGCTTACCTACATCCTATCGATTTTTTTAACGAAATACGTCATACATCCGACCTCAACATGAGCCATTTTGTCTCGCAAAAAAAACGCAACAATAAATTTAAATCATATTACAAATTTTCACCTAAACCCGCTCAAGAGCGAAATTGATCCTCCTACGCGTCCGCAAAACAAAATCGAGTAGAAACGTCTGTACAGAGTTTAAAACAAGAGTATAACGCATCCTTCGGCGCCTAAAGAGGACGAGGAAAACCAATCCTTTACACGGTAATCGATAGAGTCAGTGATAATGAAAATTGGGCACCATATGTGCAGTCCTTATTCAATAACGGGTCCCTTATCACGAAGCCACAGTTGGACATTGTGAATAACCTATACACTGTTAAAAGAACGCCTCAAGTCGCCACATCGAGAGTATACAGGGTCGAACAAAGGTTTTTCGAACCTTATACACTTACTAACCGTATTTATAAGAAACAGTAAATATTCCCAGGTAATCAGCATTAACAAACAGAAAAAAACGGCATATAGTTTTGTGTAAAAGTTATAGAGTCAAGTTTCACAGCAAAAGCTGCTAAACAATAAATGAACGTTGTAAGGACGTCATGAATTTCAACCAACTGATTTTAAAAACATTAAAATAACAATGTCCTAGCTTTTTTCTTATTTTTGGGGCTCTTTTAATCTTGCACCCCCGGCCAGCTAGCTAATTCTTTAATCCGATTCCAATAGGGTCAGATTTTTCGACAGTACTATAAGTATTTTACGTTATTTTGATGAATTATTGCTTAGCTTTTAGGCAGTGCGCCGTTACCAAAGCTTTTGCGAAATTTTAATGCATTTCAAGATTGTTTAAGGTCTGTAAAACGTTTTCTATAACAGTGTATGAAGCTTGCGACAATTTACGACAGCGCGGCATAACCGACGTTAAAGCGCCGTTACTTGGCGATTGCATCTGTTGATAAATTGAATTCGAATGAACCCAATCCTTAACCAGCCGTGAAATGAGCTTCAGCGCCTATAAAACCTCGCTCGCTCCTGCAGGATATTCAGAAAGTCCTAGTGTCTAACTTCGAATACTTCTATACCGAAATAACTATACAAGTCACAGTAATTGCAGCTAAATTTTTTGTTTCCACTAACCAACATGAGTCCGTTTAACCTGCCTATCGGTGCCAGCCTAATACTGATACTATTTTTTTCTTTTCCGAAAACCAACGGCTTTCTAGACGACACTTGTGCAGCTCCGAATTCTCTACAGTTCTGCGCCAACAGCGTCCAGAGATATGTACGTTCAGATTTGCATCCTGCACAAATGTCGGACGGAAGGAAGTTTTTCGAACGAAATTATAACAATCGAGAACGAACGCAAACCTACGACCCGAAGACGACCGATTTTCCTTCGAATCCTCCAACAAATCGCCAGGTAAATCAAAGAATCTTAATAGATACGGTTAATTCTGTGCGAACTGAAACTCGCCGCGTCGTATCGCCTCTCCAAGAACGCCCTTTCGACTCCCGTCGACAAATTTCAAACACTCGCTTGTCGAAAACCGTAGAAAATATCAGTCAAAACCGCAATGAAAACCGCTTTAACCGCGAAAATTCCAGGCGCCTTAACTTAAACAGCGAAAGGCGAGTCAGTTCCCGAATTTTATTTGACCAAAAAGGCCAAAGAGTAACAATTTCTCTTGACCGTGCGCGCTCCCAAGTTCCTGAAAGGCAAACGAGCGAAAGAATACGCGAAATATCACCAGAGACGAGAAATATTCAGCGCGTTGTATCACGAGTTCGTGAAAGCGAAAAGGAGTCGCGGTTTTTGGATGATCGCCGGTTAACCAGTGCCCGTCAACAAGTTTTAACGCGTCGGTTAACTGAAGCAGTGTCCCAAGCCATCATCAATGCCAATCGTATGTCTCAAAAGGTTCGAAAAATCTCACAAGAATCCCGTATCAGAGACAACCGCATGCTTTCGGCCAAACAAGAACTGAGGACTCGCGATGACCTCCCTTTACTTGCCGAAAGAAGAATTAGCGGCGAAAACAGAAGAACAACAATCGCCAAAGAACGAGTAGAAGAATCGCGTGAACGACTTTCTCGCCACGTACAACCATCCAGTGCTAGATTAGTTGAAGCAAGGCGACAATTCCGCGCCTCGCTTGTTCGTGACCGTTCCCAAACTCGCTTAAACAGAAATCTAGAACGTGATTCCGATATTCATATTAATAGAAAATTATCTGAACGCCGAAATATCAACAGTCGACTTACTAGCTCTGCTGAAACATCATCTCCAACAAACAGTCTCCTTGAAAGAAATCTAAGGACATCCGAAGATCGTACTAAATATAAAAACAATAGAGAATCACGTGCTTCCTATCGCCGCGAATACTATGTTGATCGCGTTGTTGTTAAGAGACAAGCAAGATTAAACAATTCTGAAAGAGATTCTGAACGATCGAACATGATTATAAATGCAAGAGATAAAACCGAACGACGTTTGGTCAACCCAAAAGATTTTAGCAGAGAATCTAGAATAGCAACTAAACGAGATCGTTCTCAAGAACGTCTCGTAGGAGAAAGAGATTCTGAGAGGCGATCCAGGATTTCAAACATACGCGACAGAGCTGAACATCGCTACATCAATAACCGAGAAAGGTTAGCTTCCGAGACCCGGGAACGATCTCTAGATCGTCTGGTTCGTGAACAAGATTCTGGGAGGCAATCCAGAATTTCAAATATGCGAGACAGAGTTGACCATCGCTCAATCAATAAGCGAGATTCACGTGCTTCAGATATCCGCGAACGATCTGTAGATCGTCTCCTCCGTGAACGAGATTCCGAGAGACAATCCAGAATTTTAAACATGCGAGACAGAGCTGACCAACGCTTAATCAACAACCGAGTTTCGCGAGCTTCCGATATCCGCGAGCGATCTCTAGATCGTCTCGTCCGTGAACGAGATTCTGAGAGGCAAACCAGGATTTCAAATATACGAGACAGAGCTGACCATCGCTTAATGAACAACCAAGTTTCGCGAGCTTCAGACATCAGGGAGCGATCCCTAGATCGTCTTGTCCGTGAACGAGATTCTGAGAGGCAATCCAGAATTTCCAACATGCGAGACAGAGCTGATCATCGTTTAATCAGCAACCGAGTTTCGCGAGCTTCAGATATCCGCGAGCGATCTCTAGATCGTCTCGTCCGTGAACGAGATTCCGAGAGGCAATCCAGGATTTCAAATATGCGAGACAGAGCTGACCATCGCTCAATCGACAACAGAGTTTCGCGAGCTTTAGATATCCGCGAACGATCTCTAGATCGTCTCGTCCGTGAACGAGATTCTGAGAGACAATCCACGATTTCAAACTTGCGAGACAGAGCTGACCATCGCTCAATCGACAACCGAGTTTCGCGAGCTTCATATATCCGCGAGCGATCTCTAGATCGTCTCGTCCGTGAACGAGATACTGAGAGGCAATCCAGGATTTCAAACATGCGAGACAGAGCTGAGCATCGCTTAATCAACAACCGAGTTTCGCGAGCTTCAGATGTTCGCGAACGATCTCTAGATCGTCTCGTCCGTGAACGAGATTCTGAGAGGCAATCCAGAATGTCAAACATGCGAGATAGAGCTGAGCATCGCTCAATCAACAACCGAGTTTCGCGAGCTTCAGATATCCGCGAGCGATCTCTAGATCGTCTCGTCCGTGAACGAGATTCTGAGAGGCAATTCAGGATTTCAAATATGCGAGACAGAGCTGACCAACGCTTAATCAACAACCGAGTTTCGCGAGCTTCATATATCCGCGAGCGATCTCTAGATCGTCTCGTCCGTGAACGAGATTCTGAGAGGCAATCCAGGATTTCAAACATGCGAGACAGAGCTGAGTATCGCTTAATCAAAAACCGAGTTTCGCGAGCTTCAGATGTTCGCGAACGATCTCTGGATCGTCTCGTCCGTGAACGAGATTCTGAGAGGCAATCCAGAATTTCAAACATGCGAGATAGAGCTGAGCATCGCTCAATCAACAAACGAGTTTCGCGAGCTTCAGATATCCGCGAGCGATCTCTAGATCGTCTCGTCCGTGAACGAGATTCTGAGAGGCAATCCAGGATTTCAAACATGCGAGAGAGAGCTGAGCATCGCTTAATTAACAACCGAGTTTCGCGAGCTTCAGATATCCGCGAGCGATCTGTAGATCGTCTCGTCCGTGAACGAGATTCTGAGAGGCAATCCAGGATTTCAAACTTGCGAGACAGAGCTGACCATCGCTCAATCGACAACCGAGTTTCGCGAGCTTCAGATATCCGCGAGCGATCTCTAGATCGTCTCGTCCGTGAACGAGATTCTGAGAGGCAATCCAGGATTTCAAACATGCGAGAGAGAGCTGAGCATCGCTTAATCAACAACCGAGTTTCGCGAGCTTCAGATGTTCGCGAACGATCTCTAGATCGTCTTGTCCGTGAACGAGATTCTGAGAGGCAATCCAGGATTTCAAACATACGCGATAGAGTTGAACATCGTTTAATGAACAACCAAGAAAGGCGAGCTTCAAATATCCGCGAACGATCTCTGGATCGTCTCGTCCGTGAAAAGGATTCTGAGAGGCAATCCAGAATTTCAAACACACGAGATCGAAGCGAACGTGTTTCAGTTAACAACAGGGAATCACGAAATTCAAACATTCGACAACGACGCTTTGCCATTCCACTTAGTTCAGCAACAAGGGATGAAAATAACAACCTCCAAAGAACTTTCGCTGTTCGACATTCGTATCTGGATTCATTTGATGACTTGAACCCATCGTACAAGAACAACACATGGACACAGCTAGCAACAACTGTAATAGGAGCTGTCTTATTGGCGCAGATGATTGCAAAAGCTGTGAACCCCAAAAAATACGGGTAAGTTCATAAAAACTTACATCTGCATTTATTTTAATACATTTTTTGTTAAAGATTGACCTCGATGTCCGACCTCGCTAACATGGCAATGGCTAAAGTGATGTAAATGTATGGCTGTTATTATAAAACGTAGTGATGTAGTACTGTACATATTTAGTTTGCTAAATACATATACAAACAATTTTACAACAGGGCAATACCACAATCAATCGAAGCTGATACACAAAACTACAACAAACTGACTACGCTCTCTGTACCTTCTTGTAATTATGTAAAATGTTATATTAATACGCTGTTGAATTGTTTATTTAATTATATAATATTTTATTCATAGATGTTGTGAATAAAGCAAGCATACAATTACATTTTTTATTTACCTCAACAAACAATAAAACAGATAATCATTTTAGTTGTACTAGCCCCTCATAAGCTTTAAAAATTAAATACCAAAATTCAGAATCATTGATTAACGAATGAGTTTAGAAAATAGCTTAAGTGGTACTTTTACATGTGTGAACTTCAAAAAGCAATACAAGAATTGTTTTAAACATTACTTTTAAAATAACAAAAAACTAAAGCCATTAATAATATGCATTATGTTTAAAACACCATCGTTAATAATAGAAACATTTCTAAATTAACTACTCTAGGAAATTTAAAATACTTAAAAGATTTTTGAACCTACATGAATGCCCTGTAATTCTAAGAGTAGCAAAAAAGTATGTGCAATTCGTAAAGAATTAATTTCAGTTGCAACCTCCAAACATAGGTACAGAAAATATCGATTAGTTTTTGATATAAAGAGATCAAGAAATGTGTATTTACAACAAAATTTGAGTAATATATTGGGTGCTGAAACCAATAATTGCTAATAGAGAACCTGAAACTTTTATTTTAAACAGTAAAGTGTATTAAAAAAGCTTTTTTGGATTGCTATGAAGACATTACATCACTGATCCAAGTAAAATAACTTGAAACTTTTGTGTAAATCGATGGTGCTCCAACAGTTCCACATGGTTTGATGCCCCAAGAGGCAATTCCAAAAATTGTTCCATCTTTGACTAAAGGACCTCCTTCATCACGACCACAAAGCGAAATTTCTTCGGTTAAAGGGCCGGTGCAGAGCATACTCTCATGTAACAGGGACGAATTGCCCGTCACAGAAGTAAGGGCCGAAGAACAGTCTAAAATATGAAATTAAACATTTTTTTTTACTAAAAGAAAAGGTTGTTGAAGCAATAAAAATTAAAACTTGAATCCCCTGTTATAAGAAGTGGAAATTATCTTTTAAGGCTTATACAAAAATGGAAAAGACCCATGAATTTGTTAACAAATATTGAAGCAAATCACTCTGGGATAGTTTATTTGATTTACATAACTAAAACAGCAATAACCTTCGAAAGAAATTATAGGAACTTCTACCCATTTCAATCTTTTAGCAGTGAGTGAAATATTGTTTGTGTATCCCCATCCTGACAGTATGGCTTCAGCTGGTAAAACAGAGTCTGCTTCAGGAAGATTAATAGGTCGAACAGCAGGACTCCACGACAAGGGGTACTTCAATTTCAAAAGGGCAATATCATAAGGAGTATATCCCCTGAAACACGCAATAAAGTTAAACAAAATTTAAGTTTTGACCAACACAAAGTTATTAAAAGTCATTTGCCTCACCCGGTATAATTTGGATGCACAATGAAATCGGATACATCTACGATTTGGACGTCTTCATGTTGTTCCTCTTGGTCCAAAAGGCCAGCTATTACTTTGAACTCGCCAAAAGCTTGATCCGTCCAGCATCGGCCTGATGTAAGGACCCAGAGTTCGTGGAGGATGGTGCCACCACATATATGTCGGAAGCCATCGAAAAGACCCCAGCTCAAAGAAATTTGGTAAGGAAATTGGCGCCTGACAGCGTCTGTACCACCAATGATACGATTTGTCAGTTCACCAAACGCTAAATTTTGAACTAGAAAAAAAGTTCATTACAAAAAAAAACGTATTTTGGGACACATTCCTTAAAGTACTACAGTTGACTTCCTATCTTAAAAATTATGACCCAACATTTAATTTTCTTTACAAATTACAATTCGCTGGCAATTTGTAGACACACTTGGATTTTTTTAATGTTTCAGACCTTCACTACAAAATGTTCGTCTTAAAAGTAAACAGCCTTACTTGATATGCAAATCAGCACAGTAAATGTAAACAGTTGATAGTTTTTAATTGCTTGCATTTTCATTAATAATTGATAAGGTGAAACGTCATTAAAAATTTAATGTTACACAATCAACTATTACTTTAATTTTTCTAGCAGGTTATCAGGTATTATCTACTTACTGATACAAAAACTTCTTCACAAACTATTAACAATACAAATACTTAAGCACTTGATAAAGTGTTTAATATGATTGGATTGATTTCAATTAGTAATTGTGGCCAAATCTTATCTGAACGATCGAGAAATCGCCAATGTTGGATGTTGCAATTTGCTTACACAATATTTGAAGAGTAAATTGTAATTAAAATATTGTTACGTAATGCAACCCTTATATAAAATTAGAAACTTGCATTTTCTATTAAAGCTTTCACTAGTAGTATTGATATTAAAACTATTAAACCCTTTATCAGTTGAAAAAAAAAAGAAACAAAGTTGCTTAGAAGCCCATTCTAAACAAGATTTGATATGTTAGTTTTTACAAAAACAGAGTTTGTTAATTAATAATCCTATTGATAAAACTGTTAAATCCTGTATCATTTGAAAGCCAAAAATAAGTTCTTGAGGATTTCCATTCCAAAGGTATTTTCTTTTCTTTTTTAACTGGTATATTAGTCGATACATTTATTGTTACAATTAGTGAAGTAATTGGTTTGTGGTTGAGATTTATTTTGCTCTAATTATTGAAAGAAACATCCTTAATATTGATTAGGCTTTAAGGAATATGATTTAAAAATTATTGTCGTGATTATACCAATACGATTACCAAAAATAATTTTTATTAAACTATGCTTATTAATTAATACATTTTAATAAATATTTGTGTTTAATTAAGAAGCCAAATGTCATCTAATAAAGTTCATTTTTTTATTGGATTAGTAAAAAAATTGTAAGGACTTTATTGTTTAGTGTGTTATTTCTTGGTTGTATTTAAACTGAAAATGTTTCACTGTAGATGTCAATAGCAATCGAGTAATTAAGTAAAAGAAATTCCATAAGTTTGTTGAAATTACGATTTAAAATTTGTTATGAAAAACTGAAAGCAGTATTTTGTAATACAGCTTTAATAAGGAAAATTGGAAAGCTTCAATTATTCTCTAGTGCATCTTGCCAAAGAATTCTACAAGGATTTTTCGTTTTTAATCCCAGGAGGTCTAAATCCTCAGAATACTCTTAATAAATATTATATTTTTTAAATAAAGTACACATAAAAATAAACGTCTAGGGTTAGTCAAAGACCGCAGACAAATTGCATTGATCTCAGTAGCAAAATTTATTTTTTTGTAGAGCAAATAGCACAGAATATTATACCATGTTGTTCTTAATCCACTGAATATGGGCACTGGGCCTTGTAAAAACGGATGGGGCACCAGGATAGCCACAGATACTGAGACCCCAGGATACGATACCAACAAGTTCATCTTCTTGTACTAACGGACCACCACTGTCTCCATTGCAAGCAGATATACCACCAGACAGAGGACCTGTGCAGATCATGGTGTCGTCCAAAGGATCGCTAGATCCAAGAATTTGATACAGAGCATCAGCACACTCTAAATTAAAAAGGCGTCACACAGTTAATATTATCCAAACAATATTGGAAAAGCAATAACTTCAAGCAACTTGGAGGAAAATATCCAAATTAGTTTTCTGTGAGATAAATTAATTTAGTCCTTTTTACCTTGATTGGTAAGGATGGGCATGTTCACCCAATGCAACGTTTCAGGAACTGTCGAATTATTGGGATCCACGTAACCCCATCCTGAAAGGTCAGCAGTGCCATTGTGTTGTTCTCCTGAAGATGGTAAAGCTATCAGTTTGACGGCTTCTGATAAAGTAGCAGGTTTTATGAGCTGCATCAGTGCAATATCGTTGGTGGCAACCCCTCTGTAATCACAAAAATATTTAAGTACCAAAGTAGGTGCTTGCTTCCCGATTAAAAATCGTTCTTTTTAGATTTCCTGGAACGACGTTTCGTCTCCGTTGTAAATGTGACGATTTTCCTTTGAAAAATTCAGTCAGCTGCAATTATCCGCTGTAGTAACCTGAAGATTTCACTTGCTACAGGAACGAAACGTCAGTGTAAGTAAGCGATGCGATGCGATTACAAACCAAAAATCAGAAGGCCCATTGCAGAAAGGCTGTAGGAGCCCTTGATTACAACTGTTTTAACCTAACTCATCTTAAGCTTACTTACTTACTTAAGTCTAATATATTGGTTCGTTTCATTAGAAATGGTATATTAAATTATTCCATTTTTCCTTACCCTGGGAAGCCTTCGTGTGGTACAACTCTCTTAACATCAATGGCTTGGACGTCTGGATGATCTTCATCTTGGTTAAGCAATCCTAGGATGATTCTGTATTCCCCATAGGGTTGCAAGCAATGGCCAGCAGTCACAATGTAGTCTTCAGCAATCAAAGATCCTCCACATATGTGCTTGTAAGATCCGGTACCATAATCCCATTGTAGTGAGGCTTGCCATGGGAACTGGTGTCTTGTTGCTTCTTGTCCTCCAACAACACGTTCCTGGTATGTGCCTTCGATATCTTTTACATTAGATTTGTGGATTTTTGCAGATAGCGCTAAAAAGTTAAGAACACAATGAAAATTTCGTTAAAATTACTTGTTAACTGTCTCTAAAGCTATCATTAAAATGTGTTTAAAAAATCAGCAAGGTTTATTTCGACTCTTTCAATATCATTCTTAACAAAAACTTATGAAAAATTGTATGAAATCGTTTTTTAATTTTCACTTACCCAAAACGCTGTAGAGAGTTGCGAAAAAAACTGTATAAATCTTCATGATGCTTATACTGATTGGCGTTGTCATAAGGTTATAGCTCTTAAAAATATCACAAGGGAATTAAGTGTTCGATAAGCTAATTAAATCACTTTTTATAGTACGAAATTAAGCTGCTAATTGGTGTTGTTCCATTTTCTTTAAAGTCAGCCTTTTTAGTGATGTGTCACACAATATGTAATTTTATTTGTTAAGCAAAAATATTGCTTGACGTAAATAAACTTAATTTAAAATTACATCTATTTTTTCAAACCATCTCTTAGATGAAAATTCTCGTTCTTTTTGAAACAGATAAAAAAATTCAGCATATACAGCGGCGCTACCTAAAATTCACCTACAACAAACAAAGAATACAGGTACAGGAAATGATATTTCTGAGAAGAATAGAGGGATGTAGACTGATCGATAAAATCAGTAACGAAAAAATTCGAAATAACCTAGGAGTAACAGATATTAAGAAAAAGATGGAGACGAATCAATTAAGGTGTCTTGGATATCTACTACGCATGCCAGAAAGTAGATACGCGAAAATAGGATGGAAAATGCAGATGGAGGGAAAAAGAAATAGAGGAAGATTAAGAATAAAGTGGGAAAAAGAAGTGAGGCAGAGACTAGAAGAAAAAGGAGTCAGCTGGAGAGATGTGCCACAATTGGCTAACGATAGGCAGGAGTGGAGAAACATAACACAGAAATAGAAAAGCATACAACGACACCGAAAGGTACTAGAGGAACCAATTAGGAAGAAGGAGAAGTTTTTGGGAAAAAACGAAAATCAATTAACTCCTTACTTTACGAAAATCTTATTCAGGTCATAAGTGACAAATTTTCACATCCAACTCGGTCATGTAAAGATGAAAAAATTCACAAAAAAATTAGAAAGATTTAAAGCCTAAAATCTTTCAAATTTTTAGGGTAATAGTTTCATTAAAAAATTACTCCTATTCAAAAATCGCCACATATCTTATCATGTTCATTTATAGTTGAATTAGGCAAAAAAATAAATCAAATTGTAAGAACTTTATTGTATATTGGTTTCATTTAATTTTCTGGTTGTCTAAACTGGAAATGATTCGCTGTAGATGTCACCAGCAATCGAGTAATTATGAGTAAAAGAAATTCCAGTACGTCATTTAATGGGCGTGTTTTTCAAAAAAAACAATAAAAAGGCGCCAACTTAATCGAAATACGACGTTTTTTTGCCCCAAAATCGTCTTTTAGTCATGGCTCAAAGTGGCGATTAACTTTCATTCCAAGTTAGCTGAAGTCCCTGCATTAGCTTCGTTTGTTAATGTTTTTACTTTGAAAAAGGCATTTTTATGGTCCTTCACCATGCTTCTAAAACTGGCCGCGGATGTCGTTAGCTAACGGACGACCGGTCAATTAAAGTCAATTTCGTAAATTATTGGGAGTGGCTTGTTCGAAAATACTTAGATTGAAGCGATTGACTTCAAATTAAATATATACCTTATTTAAAGCCTGAATAACAACTATTCGTCATTAGTTCTTTTAAATTATGATTAAAATAATTAAACGAAAAAGTTCAAACACCAAACTTTTTACTGGAAAATTTAAAAAATCTTAAACTAAACCAAATACTTTTGAACTTTGACAGGATATAGCAACCCCAACTTACAATGATTTACCTTTACAGAATAAAAAATGTTTTAAAATTATTTTTAATTCTATGTTACACAAATTCATTAAATTAGTAATAATTTATCCCATTTGTGTGGTTATCCAGTCAATATGAGCTGCAGTTCTGGTAAATACAGATGGTGCGCCAACGAAACCACATGGGCTAATACCCCATGACACGATACCAACAAGTTCACCTTCCTGGACCAATGGACTACCACTGTCACCATTGCAAGCAGAAATACCTCCAGTAAGAGGGCCTGTGCAGATCATGGTATCATCCAGAGGGTCCGGGGATCCCACTATGTCAGTTAGGGCGTCAGCGCATTCTGGAAATTTAAAAAAATACCTACAACAAAACTTCTGGAACGAAATTTCCACACCATTTCAACTAGTAGGTACATCAAAAGAAATTAGGTATATGGGCGAATCGACTTACCTTGGTTGGTAAGAAGAGGCACATTAACCCACTGCAAAACTTCAGAGAAGACAGGAAAAGATGAATTTCTGTATCCCCAACCAGAAAGATCGGCGGTTCCAGTATGATCTCCACCAGAAGGTGGCAGAGAAATGACCTTGACGGCTTCTGTGAGTTCTGCAGGTTCAGCGAGTTGTATAAGGGCAATATCATTAGTGGCAACTCCGCTGCAAACGTTATTAATTTTAATCTTTGTTAAACAAGACAGCAAACAAACCAAATGCCAAATCTGGTTTCGTGGTTAAGTTTTAAACATCAATGGATCGGTGCATACACAATTTATTCCAGATAGGGTGAACTGTTCTTTTGGACGCGCCTCATACGACAATTAAACCTACTTACCCTGGATATCCTTCATGTTTGATGGCCTTTGTAACATTAATAATTTGAATATCTTCATGGTTTTCAGCTATCTCCAGCATACCAAGAATGACTCTGTATACGCCCTTTTCTTTTACACAATGTCCAGCAGTTAAAACCCATGTTGATGCTATCAGGGAGCCCCCACAAATGTGATCAAAAAAATCAACACCATAATCCCATTCCAAAGACACTTGCCAAGGAAATTGGTTTCTTGCAGCATCTTGTCCGCCAGCGACGAGGGGAGATATATCCTTAACATCCCTTAGATTAGCCTTGATAACTTTAGATGGGAGTGCTAAAAAAAATACAGGTGTATGCAAAAATACCTTTGTGATGGATGAAGTAAAATCTATAATTGTAACTTTAGATTATATTTCATAATTCCATTCATCAGAATTGACGCGATTTTATGATAACAAATCATCACAACTAAAACCTATTTCAGGATACTTGAGGAATTAAAACTTATTTACGTAGTTGAGAAATGTTTCAAAAGGTGTTAATGTTTTTTATTCTTACCTGAGGCATACGCCAAAGTGGCTACTACAACAAAAATTGTCTTCATGTTGTTAATACTGATGAAAACAGAAATTTTGTGAAATCTATGCTATTGTAGAAATTCTGATAAGACTTAAATTGACGTGTGCTAATAGTTATTTCGTTATCGCTGTGATTTCGTTTTAAACAACTCATCTACAATAATTTGAAAAAAGTTAATGTTGCTTCATTAAGCTGTTTTAATCGAAGCTGTAATACATTGTACAGGACTGATGGTCTAATTGAATTGAAATGATCAAAATATTTGATAAAAATAGCAACAAATTAAAAAGACAACAATTTCGCTAGATATTTAACCGGCAAATACAATATATTTTCATCAATGTGTTTACTAGAGTACTATTTGTTTGTTAATATGGCCTTTTAATATTTTTAAACAATCGTTACTTTTCTCACTATTGTATTGATAAAAATATTTAATGGAAAGAGCTTTTAACTTATTTCACCCTAAGCACTGCATTTCCAACTTTAGTTAATTAAAAACGACTTAAAACAGTGCTTTCATAACTACATCTGTATTGAAATAAAAATTTCGCAAAACATTATGTTGTACAGAACTATAATTATCACATAACATTTCATTTGATAGTTACATGAAAATCAAAGACACTCGTTTTATTTTATCTATAATCTCATCTCATGTTCTAAAGATTATTTTTAGAGGACACGATGGCATTGTCTATAGTATAGTGCATCTGAAAATCATTCTCACAGACCCAAATACAAGTTAATATGGTACATACAATTTTTTTTTTGTGTGAAACTTTTATTACGTAACAGAAAAACAATTATTACCCTAAAAAACCAATGCGTTCTAGTTTTTTATTATTGCTTTTTTGTCGAAAATATTGCAGTTAAAAATCTGCAGCTAATAAATGATTTTGCAAAAGATCTTGTGATTTTTTGTAAACTTCTGAAACTGGATATTGATTAAACATTGTTTCTGGAGATTTAAAACCCGAAATTCCAAATTATAAATCATGTTGAAGACATTTTTCCGATCCAAGCTACCGGGTAAAATGTTTCTTGGTCTGTTACTAAGAGTCATGGTATTATTCGTTGCAATCTTGAAGTGGAATGCTCTGGAAGTAATTAAAATTATTTTGAAACACATGGTGTATAATCAAATTGATATTGACATTATTTCATTATGATGAAACGAATCTTAGATTGTAGATGCTTAAACTTAAGGACTTAAGTGCACAATTTAATTAAGATTAAATACAGTTTTAAATTGGAACTCCACTTTATTTAATTACCATGTAGTGATAATAATTATATTAGAAAAATGAGGATGATAATAATAGACAACGCCTTTCGAAATTATTAATTCCCAAGACGTGGTTGGGCATAATTAGGGGCACCCACTATTACTTAGAGAATTATCGAAATAGTAGGAGTGTGATTTGGGAAAAGCTTGTTTTTAGCTTAATGTTATTGTACACGAACCAATTTCATTTCCAGTAACAATTTGTTTAAACAGGATGGATTCTTTTCCTGGACGGTAAAGACGACAAGAAATAAGTTTGATGATGGATTCAGTGGCTTTAGTTGCATTCATGTCAACCATAAAAAAACAGCATACAATGATAAACTTGTTCTTCGACAAAATGAGATTTGAATTTTTTTTTTAAGCAGAAAAACGTGCCTATGGTTGCTCTAATAAATAAAAAAATAAACCAAGATGTTCTTGTATGTACTAATTTGATGACTAGATCATGATTTAACGAAAGTAAAAGAAGTTATATTAAAAAATATGTATTTTCAGTTAATTTACAATCACATTATTAAACGAAAAGAGTTAACCCATGTTGGTGTTAAGCCAGTCAATGTGAGCAGCTGGTCTGGTGTAGACAGATGGAGCCCCAGTGTATCCACATGGGTTGATACCCCATGATACGATACCGACAAGTTCACCAGCTTGGGCCAATGGACCACCACTGTCGCCATTGCAAGCAGAAACACCACCGGTAAGAGGTCCAGTGCAGATCATGGTGTCATCAAGAGGATCAGAGGATCCCAAAACATCGGTGAGAGCATCGGCGCATTCTAAACAACAAACGGATGTGAAAAACAGTGCCAATCTTTAACCGAGCCAATCGGCTTACCTTGGTTGGTGAGAAGAGGCATGTTAACCCATTGGAGAGTTTCGGGGATGACTGGGTTGGAAGAGCTGGTGTATCCCCAACCAGAAAGATCAGCGTCTCCAGTATGATCTTCACCAGCAGCTGGCAGACTGATGAGTTTAACAGCGGTGGTAAGTTCAGCAGGGGTTGAGAGTTTCATCAAAGCGATATCGTTAGTGGCGACACCTCTACAAAAACAAAGAAGCATTCAGCAAAATCGACGCACAAAAGATTATAAATGATTAAAATTTCGAGTAAGCTAACCCTGGAAAATCTTCATGGGCGATGGCTTGAGTAACGTCGATGGTTTGGATATCAGCATTGCTTTCACCTTGGTTGAGCATACCAAGGATGACTCTGTATTCACCAGATCCTTGCACGCAATGTCCAGCAGTTACAACCCATCCTTCGGCAATGAGGGAGCCACCGCAGATGTGATCAAAGAAACCAATACCGTAATCCCATTGAAGAGATGCTTGCCATGGGAATTGGTTCCTGGTGGCATCTGCTCCACCAACAACGTACGATGAAACTTTTTTGTTGATGTCCTTAATGTTGGCCTTATAGACCTGGGATGGGACAGCTATGGAAAATATAAAATTACCTTCGATATTTATACGAAAATTAACAAGCTAAAATGCTTAATTAATTATTTTGAACTCATTTGCTTTATATTCTTTGTAAACTTGCTAATTAATCACAAGAACATGACTTATAACAACATAAAGCTTAATAATAAAACGATGTTAATTGAAAATCCTCAAAAACTTATTCAAAATTACAAAAAAAAGTCTAATCGGGAGCTATTTAAGAAACTGGCTAAAAACGAAGGTGTTTGTTGAACATGGTCTAGAATTTTTAGCAGATATGTGTCGTAATAAGTACGAGTAAGTTTGAATTACCTCGACACCGAAAAGTACAAGAGGAACCGATTAAAAAGAAGAAGTTTAAATTACGCTCGTTCGTGTTAAATAATTATTTTAATGCTAATTAAAACTGCATAGAAATTATGTGAATAGTACAGGAATTGACGAAGGAGAAAGATTCTCGAAACGCTTTTGCATTTGTACAAGAGATCTTTCGGTTAAAAATTTTGACAATTTTCAATTAAACTTATTCATGGGAACTAGTTGAAGTGATTTTTTTAAATGAAATGATTAAAATTTGACAGAAATTAAATAAATATGGGAGTCAAAATTGATCAACAACTACCTTAAACATGTTAAATAATAAGGCTGGGTGATATTTTTAATTAGGTTATCAAAATTAAAAATCCTACTAACAATATCTGTTATGGAAATGTTTGAAAAAAATCAATTTTTTTACTTACCTAGGGCGCAAGCCGCAACAGCTACTAAAACAATGAATGCCTTCATATTGACTGATTTTTCCAATAAATCCTTCCAAATTTATACGATTTCAAAAATCTGATAAGAGACAGGCCAGGTTTCAGTAAAATTTGCACCATTATCTTTGCCCGCTAATCACATGGGGACAATAAATGAGTAGCAAATAATCTTTTTTTATAATACAATCTTGGTTTCCGGGTTTGGAACCCGGAAACCAAGATTGTATTATGGATAACGGCCGCGAAAGCCTCAAGAATAAAATCTTTTTTTATGTTGGAAACCAAGGAACACCAATGGGGACATCTTGGAAAAATACCTAGTCTTTAAGAATTTTAGGATAAAATTGTAGGTTAATCTCTCTAGACTAGTAACAATATTTCAATATAGAGAAGAAAAAAAATCTTTTATTACTGCCAAATAGGTACAGAAAAAATTAAACATCATGTACCAAAAATTCAGCACAATACTTTCTACATTAATTATTTTTGTTATAGAGCTCTGCTTTTAAAAAATAAAAAGGTTTACAGATCTGATTTATAATTCGCGTTTTGTAATATAAAAATGTATGAAAAATGGGTAGGTACCCACATTTTCGAAAAAAGCTGTAAGAAATCCGATTCTGCGCCAATTAAAATGTCTCCAGTGTCAACATTGAGAGATTTCTAGATAGCTTTGTTTTCAAATCCTTGATTTTATGAAACGATAAGTGTTCGACAAACAATTTCAACTTCACCTAAATAATGTGCTTAAAAATTTTTAAGACGATTGTCGCCAGTAAAGTTTTGTCTAAAATGCTAATCTTGTGATCAGGAACGTTATTACGAGCGCTGAATTAATTGAGAATAAGAAACGCGATAATATTTTCTAAGATTTTATTTTCAAGGAATTTTTTCTTTCCAGTAGGTCCTAGGTAGGTACTTTAGCAGTTCGGAATCTGTTCCATCTACTCCGGTAGCTTTTCCTATTTTCAATTTGTCGAGTGCTTTCTGTAATTCTGTAATTTTATTTTAATATTTTCTAAGCTACTCCCTTCAGCAATAACACACTTGAGCATTTTTACATTCAAATCCTTAAAAGCTTCCACCCAATCGTCTTTCGCAATATTTGTGTAGTATTTCGCTGTCTTCTGTGCATCTAGCTTAACTGAATTGACCAGACCCATATAGTCCTGAAGAATGTTTAGTATCTTCTTAATTTTTTGGCATTTAATTTGGTCTTAACCTTAGTCAGGGTTTGTTACTTATAACATACTATGTTTTCGTGGCAACTTGAACCGATTTTCTGATAAATAAAATTTACATTGGGGTACAAATTCTCAAAATAAAAACAATTCAACGAAAAACGTGCCTACATTTCTAAAATTAACTGTAATACTCTTATTTGTTGTTATTTTAAGCTTGCAACAATTGTGCAAATCGATTATGAGCTGATAAAAGTGCGTCCAATGCATCATCAATTAAATTACTGTCGAGATTGTATCACAGAAACTATATACACATTTTTTTTAAACTATAAGGAATTACTTCCTGCTCCAAAAATCTGTACTCTTGCTCAAATAGTCCCAGATTTTTTGTAGTAAAACAAAAACAATACAAGTTATGTCGAAAAAATTATATTTGCGTTTTTCATGTTGCATTATAAAATGAAAAGAATTATTTCATGTGGGCGTTGAACCAGTGAATATGAGCTGCGGGCCTGGTGAATATGGATGGAGCACCAGGGAATCCACATGGGCTGATACCCCATGTTCCGATACCGACAAGTTCACCAGCTTGGGCCAATGGACCGCCATTGTCACCATTGCAAGCAGAAACACCTCCGGTCAGAGGACCAGTGCAGACCATGGTGTCATCAAGAGAATCGGGGGATCCCAGAACGTCGGTGAGGGCATCAGCGCATTCTGAAAATTAAATCAATATAGCACTAGCACATTTTCGCACTTTTTTTTTAAATTTTACCAAACACATTAATTAATGGCATTAAAGTGTATTAGCTTACCTTTGTTGGTAAGGATGGGCATGTTGACCCATTGGAGCATATCGGAAAAGCCTGGGTTGGAAGAGCTCGTGTCTCCCCAACCAGAAAGATCAGCGTCTCCAGTATGAACTTCACCAGAGAATGGCAGAGAAATAATTTTGACAGCGTCGTTGAGGGTGGCAGCTGTTTCAAGTTCCAAAAGAGCGATATCGTTGGTGGAAACGCCTCTATAAAAACAAAAATCGTACATGTTCGGGTCACAAAAATTGGTAAACAAATCGAAATGTTACAGGCAAAATAAAAAATTTGGATACTCTAGGAAAATAAATAATTACCCATGATAATCTTCATGTACAATGGCGTTTCTAACAGCGATTTCTTGCACATTGCTTTCGCCTAGAATAAGCATACCAAGAACGACAACGTAATCACCAGAACTTTGAATGCAATGTCCAGCAGTTACAACCCATTTTTCGGCAATAAGAGAGCCACCGCAGATGTGGGAGTAGCCGGTACCGCTCCACTGAAGAGATGCTTGCCATGGGAATTGGTTCCTCTCAGCATAAGCTCCACCAACTACGTATGGTGAGTAGGTTCTGTTGATGTCCCTGATGTTTGCCTTGTAGACATTGGATGGAAGCGCTGAAAAATAATTTTCTTAGCTTTTTTCGCTTAAAGACGTTTCCGGAACTTTACTGAACAAACAACAATCTTCAAAATTTCAACAACGTTCCCCTAAAAAAAACTGGTCCCATTTCAACGTTATTGCTGCAAATTTCAGTTTAATTGTTTGATTTGACAGTGGAATTTTCTTGATTTATTTTTTAAATAAATGAAATTTGAGTGTTAATGCACAATATTAAATAAATGATTAACTTTTACTTACCAAGAGCGCAAACCAAAGCTGCTGCTATAACAATGAAAGCTTTCATAATGACTGTACTGATTCGTACAGAAATCGTTCCCCAATTTATACCATTTTTAAAATCTGATAAGAAACACACCAGGAAGTAAAAATATAATATTGTCGCGTTTTCTGTGAATTTTGTTATCAAACAATGCCTGACCAAGAAACGTATTCAAAACGATTGAAAAAGAAGTGGAGTCCTTTTAAGTTATTTTTTTGGTCGTTTTCCTCTGAGAGACGTTTCACTCATTAACAATGTTGTAAAGTAAATCGAAAATCTTGAAAGTTGTATTAATTGTGGTTGAAAGTGATTATGACATGGATTTGACTTTTTTAAATCAATATGAAATGGATTTTTATGAATTTCCAGAAACAAATATATAGTTTTTGGACATGTCCATTTTTTTTCTAAATATTTTATCGCGATTTTATCCAACTAAAAATAATTTTGTTTTAGTAATTTTGTCTTAAGAGCCAATAATCATTATTCGAACTGTAAATAACGCGAGTATACAGTTTTAAGCCTTAAGCATTAGTTAATTTTTTTTTTTTTTTTAAATACTAAAGACTTTGCTTATTGCTCATTTACCATGAACATTTTAAAATGTAAATTGAAATGATTGGGTAATAATTATTATTTAGGCCGCATATAACGTGTAGATTAGTTTTGAGCCCTTTGCCTTACTTCAAATTAACTTAGATTTTTAGTTTAAAAAAGGTACAAAAACTATAGTTTTGCACTTGTCCCATTCTTCATTAAAAGAATAAAATAAAGCTTGTCGTTTATTTTGAAAGTGGCATTTCCCTTTTTGCGAAAAATGACTTAAAGCTACTAAAATGTGTGGTATTTTTATCTCAAAACGTTTTACGTGCAATTTCTTTCAAAATCATTACTTTTTTCGTCAATAGAAATTTTATTGTTCAACAAGCAATGATAGATTTGCTTTCCTATGTATTCCCAATTGACCACAGTTATTTGAAAAATTTAAAACAAAGTGAAATGTTCGAAGACTTCCTCACTTCTATTAATGACAATGGATCAATTACATGAATAAACATTTCCAAGAAATACCTCTACTTTGTTGTTATTTTAAGCTTGCAACTATTGTGCAAATCGATTATGAACTGATAAAAGCGCGTCAAATGCATTATCATTTAAATTACTGTAGAGATTGTATCACAGAAACTATACAGGGTGTTTGAAATTCGAGTTTAAGCATGGGAATCTCGCTTATTATAATAGCTAGAGTATAGGTTTAAATTTGGCAAATTTGCTAAATTCGATGCTTATTGATAATCCAATGAGAAATTTGAAATATCTCAAACGGTATCCGAAAAAATTAGGAAAAACTGGAAAGTCCATTTTTGTAAATCGTTTATAACTCCTTTGAAGTTTGAAAAATTTTAAATGTGTAAAAAACTTGCCGAAGAAACTTTTTAAGCCGAATCGGATAGTGGTCACAAATTTTTCCTAAGTCGATTCGTTTTTGTTTTAGACAATCAACTTTGTTTTTTCTTATGGGCAGCATATCGCGTTTTTTTTTTCGTTATTAAAGTTCATGTTTACGACTAACAGGCCTTCAAAACTTTTAGTTTGTTGATCGGTTGGGCAATGTTTTAACGCATTTGAAATATTTCAAACTCCGAAGGAGTTATAGACGATTTTCAAAAATCGTATTTTCCGGTTTTTCCGAATTTTCTCAGATACCGTTTGAGATATTTCCAATTTCTCTTCGGATTATTAATGAACACCAATTTTAGCAACTTTGTCAAATTTAAACCTTTGCCGAATTTGAACCTATATTCTAGCTATTATAATAAGCGAGATCCCCATGCTTAAACTCGAATTTCAAACACCATGTATAAACAATTTTTTTAAAACAATAAGTGCTCAGTAATCAATAATTGTTTCGTATTTATTCTGATAAAATGCACCAGAGCATTAAAAACAAATGACGTTACAATTAATCTCTGCTCAAAATGGTTATTTTTAGGAGTGACTCTAGTGTATTACATAATTATGTACAAAAATCCAAAAATGCAGCATCAATGAATGATGAAACATTTTAATAAATTTTACTCCTACTACAAATACATACAATTTTCTGGGAAGATTTTAAACTGGTATGGTGCCCAGTGCACATTAATATACCAAGGAACGAGAAGGCAGATAGCCTAGTCAAAATTGGCAGCGAGACACCTTTCTTCGGACCAGAACCCGCAGTTGGCACATCCTATGTAACAGCTAAGCGGTGTCTCACGATAAATGCATAATGCTTATTGGAAAAAAATTGCAGGACAAGCCCATTCTAAGGCTATCCTGCCAATCGTCTCTAAAAAAAGACAGAAGAAATGCTCAGGATGAGCAGAGCAGACATCAGAGCAACCACAGGACACTGTGGGCTAAACAAATATTTCTACATAATAGGGCTCTCAGAGACCGACATATGCAGAGGATGTGGTGAAGAAGAAGAAACTTCTCTTCACGTAATATGCCAGTGTGAAGGATTCACACACTATCGGCGTAGACTTCTGGGGATGGAAAAAGGCAACCAAGAAGAGTTAAGAAAAATACCCTTAAAGAAAATCCTGGAGTTTTTCAAAAACACAGGACTTCTTTAAGGGGCTATCACCAGAGGGTACAATAGACGAATAGGTCGCAGTACAGAAACCCGAAAGGGGACCACCTCCGCGGAAATAATAATAAAAATGGGAAGGTTTTATAAAAAAAAAACAGTATTTTTACGGATAGGTTAATTTCCACAGAGCCAATCGCTTATCCTGGAGGGCCAGCTCTAAGACCTGAAAGAATTTTGACAACTGGTATTTAATTGACTGAAAGAGGATCTTTAACATACGGAGATCATTAATCCCCAACAATTTTTCCGAAAGAAAACACGTGCAGAGATTTATCTCAGTGAAAAAAATGCATCTCCCATCGTTTTCAAATTCACGCGCCTTATTTTAATTTTTGTAACTAAAAAAGGCGTTTTTTTTGCAGAAAATCTACAATACAATAAAAAAATAGCTTTTCATGTTTCTGTACCCTTTCCTCGACATGAGTCAGTAAACTTCAGCCCAAAAAGATATATTGTTATTCGCCCAACGAAAGGTTTAAAAGACATGTACAATAAACTGGATGTTTTTTTGTTTTGTAGAATGATTTATTTTCTTTAGGAGTTTAATCTCATTTTATGTTCACAAATTTACTTCATGTTAGCACTTATCCAGTCAATGTGAGATGTTGTTCTGGTGTATATGGTTGGAGCTCCTTTGCAACCACATGGATTGATGCTGTATGATACGATGCCGATAAGAATACCATTTTGGGTCAGCGGACCACCACCGTCACCATGACAAGCGGAAACTCCTCCTTGGAGAGGTCCAGTGCAGATCATAGTATCCTCAAGAGGATCAGAATATCCGAGAACATCAACCAGGGCTTCATCGCAAGCTGAAAAATTAACAAGTTATCAAAATACATATATGATATGTCTTACATGAATAAGTTCAATAAGAAATCTGTTGTAGAGATACCAGACCAGTTTTAAGACCTTCGTTTTTACTTAAGTTGTTGTTTCGTTTTTACTTAAGTTGTTGTTTTTTTTAAATTAAATTCAGGAAGTTACTAAGGACAGTTTCATAACTGGTCTAGCATTCCTGCGAGAGATCTTCGAGAAAAAGTAAGATAAGTAAATTTATAAGTATTTTTTTAGTCATCTGGAGCATTTAAATGACTAACCTTGCATGGTTATAATTAAAGTGTTAACCCATTGCAAAGTCTTAGACATGACTGGATCGGATGAGTTAGTAAATCCCCAACCAGAAAGAACAGCGCTACCACTATGGTCTTCACCGGAAGATGGCAGAGAAATTATCTGGACAGCTGCAGAAAGTTGAGCAGGTCTGGAAAGCTTCAGAAGCGCAATATCATGGGCGGCGAAACCTCTACAAAAAAAAAACAATGCGTAATTTTCTGGAAACTCATTAAATTTGTAGCTCAGTGCTAAGATTTTTTGAAAAATGCCTCACAGTCATAATTTTAAACAAACCCAATGTAGTCTTCATGTCGAATTATTTTGCTGACTTCGATGAATTGAACATCTATCTGGATGACTTTCATTCTGGTTGAGCATCCCAAGGATAACTCGATATTTCCCGAAACTATTCATACAACTTCCTGCTGTTAAAACCCATTCTTCGGCAATGAGGGATCCACCACAAGTATAGCCGTAGGTATCGGTATTTGAATCCCATTGTAAAGCTGCTTGCCACAGGAACTGGTGCCTTTGGGCATCCTGACCACCGACAACACGGTTGGAGCAACGATCCTTCAAGTCCTTGTCGACATTCAAGCCCAGTTCTAAAAATTATCAGGGAATAACATGCCTAAAGTGACTTAAAGACACACAAACATTCAACACCATCGAAATTTGGACGTTAATTTCCAGTTTCCAAAAACCAGGAACAATTTTGATCGGAAAAAATTTGATTCGGGGTTAGTTTTTTAAGATATATTTATTTCTGTGTTACAGTTCTTGTACAACAGTAATTTAATATGAAGTAAGAAACAGTTTTTGCTAAAGTTATCCTCGTTGAAAATAAATTTAAGGCTTTTGTGGAAGTTTAAAGTTGAAACTCTTTAATTTTTTAATAATAGAAGTTTAAATCGTCTATTAGAAGTTTTAATGTACCTAGATTAGTGTAGCACTTCCGAATTTAAGAAATCATTGCCCAAATACTTAAGACGTGAAGTTGTGGGTCTTCAAATTGTTTCTGAAATAAATTTCTTGGGCTATGTTAAACAGCAACTTCAATAATGGTAACACGTTTTCAATTCCTTTCTAAGCCAAAATCATTGGAATTGTACTGCTTCAAACGTGCATTTATTTTCGTTTTAATTACCATCGGTAAAAAAGCAACTTTTAAGTTCAAAATATACGGCGATGAAGATTTGCAATATTAATTACTTTCTACAAACGTTAATTTACAATAATCAAAAAATCCTTAAGAATTATCTTATGTACCTCATATTAATATTCGACTAGAATTTGTTAGATTTTAATTGTGACTTTATAAGAAAAGCGGTAGATTTCTAACCAGGGAAGGTCACGATATGTTGTCGCTAAAATCTGATGAAGGCTGTGTTTATTGCATCAAGAACATCAAAACTAAATGTTTTGCAGAGTTATATACGAGCCACTGGCCATTTCCTTCGTAAAAATGGGGGAAAAACTGAAAAATTGAATAATAAAGGTAATTTTTGCGATCGCGTTGGCCATAAAGCCGTCAGAGATAAAATCTAAATTCTTCTATTTACCAATGCGCAAGTAAAATGGTGCAAATTTTTTGAAAAAAATTTCGATTCCGGAGAAAAACGTCAAAAACGAAACCCCTGCAAAAGCGCTATGGTTTGAGAAGTTGTATAACTAAATCAATGCAACTTGCAAAGGCGTGTCACATGGGAAAACCGTTTTTACAAGGAACATTTAAGATTTTTTTCAAAATATTTGCACCATTTTACTTGCAATGGATCCGCGTTTCATAGCCAACGCGATCGCAAAAATTACCTTTAGTATTCAACGTCTTAGTTTTTCCCCGAAGGAAATGGCCAGTGGCACGTATTAACTCTGCAAAACATTTAGTTTTGATGTTCTTGATGCAATAAACACAGCCTTGATCAGATTATAGCGACAACATATCGTGACCCTCCTTTGTAAGACAGAAAAACAAATTTGCAGTAAGTTGTTCTCAAAGTGGTCTATTGTAAGTTTGACTCTCCAAAATTTGACACTTCATCTTGAGTGCTTTCTCATCAATCTCCAGATGCGATAATCATACTTGCTATGGGCACTTTAAACAACTATAAACAACTGTGACTTACCATGGCCGTAAGCAAGGAAAAAAATACAAAAGTCTTCATGGCGTCAGAACAACTGAAACAACACAGTTCGACTAAATTTAATTTTGCTTTAAAAACTTGATAAGGGGCCGAAGAGGATACAGTATTTGTTGCTTTCTTAACGATAGGATATGACGAGATTAACTTTAGAGAGATACTACAATTTGGATGGTGTGAGTGTTAGAGATTTTTAGGCAAATGGTTAAGGTCTTTTTTTGTAAATTACAATAAAATTTTGAGGTCTCCTGTAATTTTCTATCTTAAGGATTTTTATGGAAGTGTTTCACAACGTAATATAAATCAAAATTAATCAAATCCAATTTTTTGGGGATACAGCAGGATTGATTGCAGGAATTACTTCCTGCTCCGAAAATCTGTACTCTTGCCCAAACAGCCCCGGTTTTTTTGTGGTAAAATAAAAACAATACAAGTTATGTCGAAAAAATTATATTTGCATTTTTTCATGTTGCATTATAAAATGAAAAGAATTAGTTCATGTTGGCGTTGATCCAGGTAATATGAGCTGCGGGTCTGGTGAAAACGGATGGAGCCCCAGTGTATCCACATGGGTTGATACCCCATGATACGATACCGACAAGTTCACCAGCTTGGGCCAATGGACCGCCACTGTCACCATTGCAAGCAGAAACACCTCCTGTCAGAGGACCAGTGCAGACCATGGTGTCATCAAGAGGATCGGAGGATCCCAAAACGTCGGTGAGGGCATCAGCGCATTCTGGAAATTAAATCAATATAGCAATTGCTCATTTTCGCACTCACTTTTTTGCAAATTTTACTTTAATAGCATTAAAGTGTATTAGCTTACCTTGGTTGGTAAGGATGGGCATGTTGACCCATTGGAGATTATCGGGAATGACTGGGTTGGATGAGCTTTTGTATCCCCAACCAGAAAGATCAGCGTCTCCAGTATGAACTTCACCAGAGGATGGCAGAGAAATAATTTTGACAGCGTCGTTGAGGGTGGCAGCAGTTTCAAGTTCCAAAAGAGCGATATCGTTGGTGGCAACACCTCTATAAAATCAAAAATCGTACATGTTCGGGTCACAAAAATTGGTAAACAAATCGAAATGTTAGAAGCAGAATAAAAAGTTTGGATACTGTAGGAAATTAAATAATTACCCTGGATAATCTTCATGTACAATGGCGTTTCTAACAGCGATTTCTTGCACATTGCTTTCGCCTTGAACAAGCATACCAAGAACGACAATGTAATCACCAAAACCTTGAACGCAATGTCCAGCAGTTACAACCCATTTTTCGGCAATAAGAGAGCCACCGCAGATGTGAGAGTAGCCGGAACCGCTCCACTGAAGAGATGCTTGCCATGGGAATTGGTTCCTCTCAGCATCAGCTCCACCAACTACGTATTGGGAGTAGGTTCTGTTGATGTCCCTGATGTTTGCCTTGTAGACATTGGGTGGAAGCGCTGAAAAATATTTTTTTTAAGCTTTTTTCGCTTTAAAACGTCCCCGAAACTTTACTGAACAAACAACAAAACAACCTTCAAAATTTCAACAACGTTTCCGCAAAGAAACTGGTCCCGTTTCAACGCTAGTGCCGCAAATTTTAGTTTAATTGTTTGATTTAACAGTGGAATTTTGTTGATTTATTTGTTTAAATAAATGAGATTTGAGTGTTAATGCACAATATTAAATAAATGATTAACTTTTACTTACCAAGAGCGCAAACCAAAGCTGCTGCTAGAACAATGAAAGCCTTCATATTGACTGTACTGATTCGTACAGAAATCGTTCCTCAATTTATACCATTTTTAAAATCTGATAAGAACACACCAGGAATTAATAAAACATTGTCGCGTTATCTGTAAATTTTGTTATCAAACAATGCCTGACCAAGAAACGTATTCAAAACGATTGAAAAATAAGTGGAGTGCTTTTAAATTATTGTTTTGGTCGTTTTCCTCTGAGAATCGTTTCACTCATTAGCTATGTTGTAAAATAGGTCGAAAATCTTGAAAACTGTATTAATTGCGGTTGAAATCAATATGAAATGAATTTTTATGAATTTCCAGAAACAAATATACAGGGTGTTTATTAAGTATTGCCAAAAATATCGGGTGGTGATTCCTTATCGAAAATTAAGGGGGGTCTTTCATATAAAATGATTTCCTTAGACGTCCTCTTTCGGAGTTACGCCCCTCTAAAGGGGGGCGGTAAAATTAGGTTTTTATTTTATTTCTCAAATTTGGATAAATGTAGGAGATTGATATTTGGTAGATGTTTTATACTTATTAAAAGGTTTCCCATAGTAATATTTTTAATCATCCCCCACCTTCACAGGGGGGCTGAAAAGTGCGACCCCTGTTGGTTTTTTTATCAGAATTTTCTTAAATTACTGTCTTATCAAACAGCACTTTTGTAAAACACATCGGATAAAATCAACATGTCCATTTATTAATTTTGAAAGTGGCTTAAGTCACTTTATAGTAATGAAAGATGGCGTTTCGTTAACGTCTGTGCGAAATTATGTACTCTGAGACAAATATAAGTAACCGAAATAACAAACATAGGTGAAATTTTTCTATAATTAGCATAAATATTTTTATGCACATTAAAATACTATACCTACATTCAGTATCTCAAAATAAATTAAAAGTAAACGGCCCAATTGATAGTCAATTATTGTACATTTTGGATTTAAAGACTTGTATGAAGTTTTACACTTCAGTGTAATACTTTTTAGATTCGTTTAAAAAAATATATGCAAAAACTTTGGATAGTATTTAAACTTTTTCAAGTTAGCATGAAAATTTCCCGATCATTATTTATGAGGTTGCATATTTTATTCCTTCCTTTTGTTACCCTAGCGAACCTGTTGCCAAATCTCTAAAAATACTTTTGCCCAAATTTAATCGTCCATTTTATTCTAATTTAATTTTTTTCTACTAAATCCCTAGACAAGCACTACATAAGTTTATCTACGGCAGTCAATCATACGATTACATTGTCACGTCCAAGACGAAGGTTGAAGTGATTGATAATTTAGCACAAAGCAATTAACGTGTCCAACTTAAATTATGCCTGAGATTTTTTTTATGTATGCTTCTTATTTTGTTGGTTCAGTTTGACGATTTAACTCCAAATATCGATGCTCAGACGATTTTATCCCCCAAAAAATTAAGGTTTATTATGCAGTGGTAACTTAAAATGCATCGAGAACGAATAACACTGAATCGAAATGCAGAAAGAACCAAAAACGAGAAAGCCCCCAAATAATTTTGAAGTAATTTACAAAGAAGCTGCATGGGTTAAACAAAAATTCAAGAGATCCTTCAAAATGCGCCAATTTTAAGTACACATGCCACAAAAATAAAGTACACTTAACGCAGCAATTTTTAAATTATGTTCAGTATTTTAATAAGAATGGTACATTCAATTATTTTTAATATCAAAAGCTACCTTCTAAAAATTGTGTTGTAGCAATTTGAACAGGATATACTGAAATTTTTCCGAATTCGTTGTTGATACAAACAAGGTGTTACAACATCTTGATAGAATTATAAAGAAAACAGGATGTACATTTGAAAATAGTGATAGTATGTTTTGAAACAATTCTGAAAAATCACAATCATATCTAAAATAGGAGTTTAAAAAAACTTCCACGAAAAGTATAAGCACTATATCTGCATATAAAAGATTTTCTTTTATATTGCAATAAGTTTGCATAACTGTCCTTAAGATAAGTCAAAAGTAATTGTTTTAGTTCGGATCTTCGCCCCAAAAGAAAATTAAAGGCTAGTGTCTACACTCCTACAATTCTCTGTAGATCTTTTTTCATCGTTATTTACCAGAACTGAGGGCAAATAACTAATATTTATGGTGTATAAAGGAGTATGTTTTGTACTTATTATTTTTTTAGCGAATCCTGTATCGTTAAGGTAGTCTTTCGTGCTATTTTTCTGTGTTTTTTACGAAAAAATATACACAAAACAAATTGATTTAAATTAGTTTCATTCAATTTACAAGTGTTATCACAAAATAACATTACTGGTGACAAAGTTAATCATCTCGTTGAAAAAGGTTTGAATACTCGTGTCTATATTCATCCTTAAAAATGATAAATCAAAGGTTTTTAGCACTTGAGATTGTTTCAACGCAATCCGCACACCTTCAAAAGATTAAAAATAACAAACTTTTATAATCATTTTGACCTTCGTATCATGTAACTAGCAATTTGTGTCAATGCCTTTTAAAAATGTATGAAATTATATATTTTTTTACTGTAAACGTAATGCAGGAAAAAATCTATCAGGAATTTGTTCCAAATCTGCAAAGGGTGTCTCAAATTTCATGGTATTATTGGAAAATTTCAGTTGATCATAAAACCACAAAACACTTATTGTACATCAGACTACTTTTCAAATAGATTTCTGTGATTAAAATAAAACCAAAGTAGCCCTTAAAAAATTGAGAACAAATATTTCAGACATTAATAGTTTCTTGAAGATTCGTTTTTACAATTTGAACAATTTTGCACAGGGTACTTTGATTCATTTAACCAAAGAAGGTCACGATATGTTGTCGCTAGAATCTAATCAAGTCTGTGTTTATTGCATCAAGAACATCAAAACTAAATGTATAGAGTTATTGCAGAGTTCAAAAACCATTGAATATTTGTTAAATCTAATAAAATCTTAAAAGAACTTTGCCAAAAATTTTGTGATAACACTAAAGCTCTATCTCTTAGAATAAAAACAGTTACAGGGTTGAGGAGTTCTTGCTAAAACGCCCTGTATAATAATATGCATATATTTTTCGCTATTTTTTAAATTCCTTAAGGTTAATATGCTCTGTGCCACAATTAATTGTTGTTAGAAACGGCCAGTGTACATTATAAAACACATATTGTTTAATTCGATTGTAAATTATATCAAAAAGCACTTAATGTTAAAAATAGATACGTCAATAGGTACTTAAAACCTAATTAAAATATTTAATTGAAATTGGCAAAAAAAACGTATATTAACCAAAGGTCAACACAAAAAAAAAATATGCCAAAAGGCACTTCAACTTTCAAGTCGTCTCACATCATAAACGATAACTACAATATTTTGGCGACGCTACTTACAAATAAGTACTTTAAACTATAAATATCTACAATTTAGCAGATTTGAGGTGTAAAAAGGAGTTCTTAATACTCTTGTCTTTAAATACTGCACCGTGGAATGTAAGCCACTTTTTTGTTTGATTTCTTTAAAGGCATTCCGATAGTATCAGCAATTAACATAATTTTGACATGTAGCTGCATCTATGGGAATTAATAGGAAATGAATTGGTGTGTATGTGTAGTAGGTACAAAAATACATTTTTAACGTGGAAAATGCTGTAATAGTTTTATTACTGCTCTAGGTTGTTAAAAAGTGCATAAATTCACTTATGCAACTAGTACGGATGTTTTAAAACCAGCCAAACACATTTTTTAGCCAAGCAAAAATTGTGATACACAAAATATATCCAAAAATTAAATTTAAAAGCTATGAGGCCTGAAAATTAAGAGGTTCGTAATTTATTAAATTCCAAAATTGCGTTGAAAAATGGAAAGGCAAAACCATCGGGTCTAAAAATTGTAAAGACTACAATTAATGAAGTCCTGAAAATGTGGAGTAAAAATGAGGCCAAAAACTAATCATTTCCTTCGCCAAACGTAAGATCTGTATTTTTTTTGTTATTTAAATATTTAGGTTCATTAAAAGCTTATTCTTGGCGGGAAATTTTTTATATAGCCGTCCAAATACCCACATATAATACCACATAACAATCCAAATATCTTATAAGTAAATAAATGTAATGAACAATTTTTTTAAAGCATTTCTTTATTAACAAAATGGACACAAAACTGCGTACAAAAAAAAAACGACGTATGCTTTGAAATATACAAGATCAGTAGCACAAAGTTTTCTTTCATTGGCTTTGCTGGTTAATCCAGTCAATATGACTACTAGTTTTGGTATACACAGAAGGAGCCCCTGGAAATCCGCAAGGCGATATGCCCCAAGAAACGACACCAACCAGTTCCCCATTTTGTTCCAAAGCTCCTCCACTATCACCCCCACAAATTGAAATACCACCAATGAGCGGACCTGTACAAACCATAGTTTCATCCAAGGGTGCAGGGTCTCCAAAAAGATCCGTTAAAGCATCCTGGCATTCTGTAAAATTTAATAAGAAAACATGAGGGAGTAAAATCAGGAATGAATACCAAGGAGAAAACATTACGACTAAATTCAGAACGTATTCAAAAAGCACAGATGAGATGGTTAGGACATGTACATTGAATAGGGAAAAAAAAGGTTATCCAGAAAAACGTATGAAGCAGGAGTTCGAAAACAGACAAGGATAACTTGGAATAGTGATATAAAAAAGCTGCCACAGGCACAAGTATTAAGTGGATGCTAGCACGTTACCAGTAAAACTCAAAATTGGTATATTCGCCCACTGCAGAGTTTCTGGAATGGCTGGATTGGTTGAATCAGTATATCCCCATCCTGAGATATCTGCGTTTCCTGTGTGCTCAACACCAGAAGCTGGTAAAGAAATAAACTGTACAGCACCTGTTATACTAGCATCTGATTCAAGTTCTAAAAGTCCGATATCGTTAGTAGCTACTCCCCTGAAATGTATTCAGTTTAATTTAAATTGCTCTTTGGCATAATCGTAGCCCTATCAAAAGATTCGTTTTCAATAAACGCATCTCGTCAATCATTTGTAAGAAGTAAATTTTCTTATGGAATATCTAGACTGGATTTGGGTGCAAGTGAATAAATAAGAGATGTACTCGCCATGAGAGGAAAGCTTCTTCAAGAATAGATTCTTCTCACAAAAAGGATTAATGGTTTTTTAGCTAAAGTTATTTGTATAGTTTTATGTACATATTATTAACAATCTCACCCAGGATATCCTTCATGTGCGATCATCCTAGAAACTGGAATAATCTGAACATCACTATGGCTTTCTCCTTGCTTCAGCATTCCAAGTACCACTTGATATTCCTTGGTTTCATCGATGCAATGGGCAGCTGTCAGCACCCATTTAAGTTTTATGAGAGAACCTCCACAGACATGGCTAAAAGTACCACTTTCAGACCATTGTACAGATGCTTGCCACGGGAATTGTGCCCTGGCGGCGTTAGAACCGGCTGTGATTCGATTACTTTTCTCAAAAAAATTTTTGATGTCCTTTACGTTTGCCTTGTGGATTTGATGGTTTGCTGAAACTGGTTCAGAGACAAAAATTAAAATAGAACGGTTAACAGTTTAGTAATACAATTCATCTTTACACTAGATTATTTTTTTGTCTGGTGGTGGCAAGCGATATACGGGCAAAACGTCGGAAAAGTTACGATTCTAACACAAAACAATCAAGAAGACACGGATAGTTTGTAAACAAAATAAACTTAAAAAGTTATGAAAGAACAGATAGGATCATTTTGCATAGAAAATATGATTAAGTGAAGTTGATGATTTGTTTTTGATGTGATATATGCTTTAATTTGATCCAAAACTAAAGAATTTTAGCAAGGACACTTTTTGAAAATTTATGACAATACTAAAAACAGTTTCAAAAACTTATAACTGATCAATTAAATAATTATTTTTTCCGACGACCACTATGTAAAGCGAGTCATTTCGCACGACTTACTACTACTGAAAATGACAAATTGCGCATGACACCGGAAATTGTGTGCAAAGTGCACTTTGCGTGTGTAAAGTGACGATTTCCGCTACATTACACACGCTAAACGCGCTGTCAAGTTAATGTGAAGAAAATCTAACCTCACAATATCTACACAATTGTCAAATTAATGATTTTGTCTGTGGTCGTCGGAAAAGCATAGTGTACAACACGTGCAGAATTAAATATTTCACACTCGTATGACTGAGCCACTCGCCTAACGGCTCGTGGCTCAACTGTCATACTCGTGTGAAATATTCAACTTTCAGCACTAGTTGTACAATATACTATTAAAAATCAGGTAGGGTAGGTTTTGGAATATCTAGTACGTTTTAAGAAGGGGTCTAGGAAGATTCACCGAAAACCAATTCACCGAAAGCAATTCACCGAAAGCGATTCACCGAATATCAATTCACCGAATAAGCAATTCACCGAATCATCGAAAAATAAATGGATATAAATTACATGAAATATGTTAATCAAAGATCAGAAAGTAATATATATTGTGACTGACCTATTTAGTACATTGGTTGCATTTTTTTGGGGTTAAGTAGCTACTTATTACCTACTCATATTTTTATTGTTTTTAATTATGGCTTCATAAGGTGGTTGGACCCTCAAACGTTCTTTTACGTATTTATATCCACAGGTCTAGAGCAATTAAAGCAAGTGTAACCAATGTACAAAATAGGATGGTCAGTCACAATATATTACTTTCTGATCTTTGATTAACATATTTCAAGTAATTTATATCCATTTATTTTTCGATGATTTGGTGAATTGCTTATTCGGTGAATTGATATTCGGTGAATTGCTTATTCGGTGAATTGATATTCGGTGAATTGCTTTCGGTGAATTGGTTTTCGGTGAATTGGTTTTCGGTGAATCTTCCGAAGAAGAGGAACAATCTTTTTAAATATACTTTTTTTTTGTATACTTACCCAGAGCGCAAACTACAAGAACATTAAATAATATAAACGTATTCATTTTTACTAAAACCACCTTACAAAATTAAAGTTAAGGCTGATAACGGCACAGGATTGTCGTCAGGTTGATTGTAGTTGAAGAAAAACAAAACTTTACTATTGTTTCGATAAAATTCTTAAGCTAGTGTTATTAAAAAACAGCTACAAAAAAATCTAAACTAGGCATGTTGATACACATAACTTTCTAATAAAACAATTTTATTTAAAAATACCCAAACAAGTTTAAACCAATCCTGTTTAAATTCGCGTTTTATCTAAAGCTTAAGTAAGTAGATAAAATATAAAAGTAAGAAATGATGTTATCCATCGATTTATTCATAATCTTAGCGTATAATCTTCCAGCAATTTTTCTTTTACATTCCTACAATACATTGTGATAAATCTAAATCTTCCAGATTATCTTGAGAACACCTGGAATTTTTCTAAACCAACTTAAACTCATTAAAACTACATCGATACTTTAATTTTAAACAATATTCTGGTGTTATGTAATTAAATTAAAATAATTACTTGATCTTTTTATTTTTATCACAAAAAAAACATACTGTGTCTAATATTATGAGCTATATAAATATAAAGTAATTTATAAATCTTATTGCGTATTTTGGTTGATCCAGTCTATGAAGCTGCTAGTTCTGGTGTACACAGAAGGGGCCCCTTCGTATCCACAAGGAGATACAGTCCATGATACGACACCCACCAGTTCTCCATTCTTCGCCAAAGGTCCGCCACTGTCTCCTCCACAAACAGAAATACCACAAGTCAGAGGACCAGTACAAACCATAGTACCATCAAGTGGTTCTGGATTACCAAATATTTTAGTCAGTGCCTCTGCACATTCTAAAAAAACATAAGCACTCAATTACTACCATTATTGCGTATAAATAAAAATTGGAATTACTACTGATGGAGGCATTTAAACCATCTGGGATGATAGATAAGATACCATAGTGGAGAAATAGAGCAAAACATAATAACAAAAAGAGCGATAGGAAAGACTGGCAAAGAATGGCCAAGAAAAACTGAAATGATGAAATGAGGGAAGCAATTGAAGTAAGCATCAACCTTGATTTAAAGAACGTTTGGGCATTCTTCAATGAAGAAGTCTACTGGCCCTAACTGTAATGAGTTAATAAGAAATTACCCGAATAACTTATGATGGGTAACGTAATCCATTGAAGAGTTGTTGGAGACTCCGAAGCAAGCACTTTGATGTATCCCCATCCAGATAAATCAGCACTGCCAACGTGTTGAACACCAGGAGCTGGTAATGCAATCAACTGCACTGCTTCGGTAATGACTGCTGGTGTAGCAAGCTCAACCACAGCCAAGTCATTGGCTGCTATCCCTCTGCAAGACAAATAGTTTCAAACTCGCATAGCACATATTTTTGTTAATCTTAAATCAGTTCACAACTGCTAGCTTTGGGGCTTATCACCGACCACAAGAGGCGAGCTGTTTCCCTAGTTTAGTTTTGATCTAGCTGCATTTATCTTATATATTCAAATAAATTTCAAGAAAATAAAGCATGCTGGTTCGTTGAAATCAATATATTGTTGAATTCCGGGAGGAAGAAAAACACACATTGAATAAATATTCGAAATTATGTTACGTTCGAAGAAATAAAACTGTTTTTGTTTTTCTTATGTAGGAAAACGTAAGGAATGAAAAGTAAGACTAAGAAAAGGTTATTAAAATCCAATCTAAAAACTACCAAGCTTGACATTTTTTAACAGCAATTAATTTATCTACAAGAAAACGTAGAAATATATATTTAAAATAACAAAGTTGCATGCCGGTTCTCAAAAATGAAACACCCTGTATATTTGAAAACATTCTTGCATTACGCAGCTTGTAAGGACCAACAAATTTTGTATTTAAAACTTTTATGTAAATTCTTTAACAACGACGCTATTAAATAATTTGTGTTGGATTTTTATTTTTACGAAAAAATAAAATAAAAATCGTAATAACTCGAGAAATATTGATTTTAGGTATAGAACATGTCTTATAGTTTTTGAAGGCAATCAAATTGTCTACAAGAAAACGTAGAAATATACAGGGTGTTGTATTTAAAATAACAAAGTTGCATACCGGTTCTCAAGAATGAAACATCCTGTATATTTGAAAACATTCTTGCATTACGCATCTTGTAATGACCAACAACTTTTGTATTTAAAACTTTTTTGTATCTACTTTAACAACGGCGCTATTAAATAATTTGTATTGGATTTTAATTTTTTCGAAAAAAAAATTAAAATCGTAATAACTCGAGAATTAATAAAAATGTGCAATTGTAATACACATACTTTTTGTCTGGCAATTCTCCTTCTCTGTCAAGTTTTGCCACCAATTTACTGATTATTCACGTATTGTATATTTTAATAATATTCTCCAAAGTTGTAAGTTACTAGGAACAGAAACATCAATATAAATCTGATTCAATAAGCAGTAAAATTGTAAATTAAATCAATTATGAACAAGAATAAAATACATATCCCAAAATACTATTACGCACTTATTTATCAGTTTTCCACATTTCAAAATGCATTCGAATATTAATTCCTTAATCCCTGCTTTTGTCACCTTCATAGATGATGTAAATGTTACACAAATAATTTTAATATCACATTGATTTACTGCCCACATGTCGTAAATTTTTTGTAATCCGAAAGGCTTAGCCAAATGGAGCACAAACATGATTATAAGATTAAATTGCATAAGAAACGTTTTACAAAAGTAGATAAAACTAGAATTCGTATCTAGAGAAACTTCTCTGGCATGATTTTTGTGAATACAATTTTTGCCCTAAACGACTTTTCATACTTTTTAGGCGATTACAGGTTAATGCGTTGTTAGATAAGCGTATTGTGCATAATCAGAGGATTTTAAATTACAAAAGTCTGGTTTAAGATTGCTGAATTTATTGTAAAACAAATTGTATGACCTTATTCAGAGACGTACTGAACTTTTACTCTAACTGACAAGCTGTGAAATGACTAATTTATCAATATACATATTAATATTACAGATCCCAGTTCATAAGCTTATCAATTTTCTTTTATATTTTACATATTTTTGTCCTAGCATTTTTTTAATGATTTATTAACAAATATTTTATGTTATTTTGCTTTAAATTGTAAATTCAAGGCAGCACAAAATGTATTCGCTACAAATTTTAATGTATTTTAATGCAAATTAATACATAACTAGCACGTTAGTTAGCCCGTCCTAGGACGGGTATATTGTATATCTTAAATTTAAACTATTACTTTTTATAATACCGTAAGCTGCAAGTTAGACACTGTTATGTTAACGGTGAGTAAAAATTACTGTTCATTAGACACAACTCAGTCAGTCAAATGAACCCGTAGTAGTTTACTTCGTTACAGATATTTTGTAGCTATATTCATGCGTTACAGAGTTACAGAGTCACACAGAATCACAGAGTCAGCCTGGACTTTTATATGTATGATTCATCTTTTGTAATCCATATAGCACAAGAATTTATAACAAGGGAATATTTTGTTATAAACATTAGCCTTTAAAAAATAGTTTGTAAAAATTAACTCATCATGCATAGGTAATAAACAATTATTGTTATTGTTCTTTGTATATTATGGCTTACAGCTTAAAATAAAACTAACAAGTTGCAAAAAATACCTTAAATAGCCCCATCTACAAAAATCTTCAGTTAAAGTTCCCTATCGACACTTTAACTTAATAAAAAAAATAAGTTTGTGTAGCAATCAGCTCAAAATGCTTCTGTGAAACAATCTATAACATACTTCTTGAGCTTTACACAACAAAAACAAAAAAAAATTCGTTTTTTGCAAGCGTTAACTGCCAATAATGTTGTTCCTCTCCATAACACCACAACCAACCAATAACCAAACTTAAATCTCTTTTGTAGTTCATAAAGAAATAAATTATTTTCAAATAAAAATGGGCTACAAATACTTGTATGTATTTTTTTTTAAATCGTTCTAGCAAGATCTGTTTTTTTAACATACCCAGGATAATTTTCATGGACAGTTTTCCTAACAACAGGAATAATCTGGACGTCTGGATGGCTTTCTTCTAAATTTAACATACCAAGAACCACTTGATATTCACCACTAATGAAGATGCAATGACCTGCTGTTAACACCCAGTTTGGTTTAATCAAAGAACCACCACAAACAGGAACGTATGAACCATCTCTGAACTCCTGGAGAGAAGCCTGCCAAGGAAATTGTCTTCTGGCGGCGTTGAAACCACCGATTATGTAATTGTCTGTTCCCAAACCCCTTTTAAAATCTTCTATGTAGGACTTCTTCGCGGGTGGACTGGCTGGAAATAGATAGTTTATATTCCATAAATATTCTTTTTGGATGATTTTCTTATTGATCTAAATAGTTTCAAGACTCTCATATCTCCTTAAAGTTACAAGACTACACCCTCTTCTCCTGTAAGAAGAGATGAGAAGCTTGAACTAGCATACAAATACATTTAAATAATTCTCTCAATAATCAGATAATATTTAGATGGTATTTTAACAAGATCACATTGAATAAAAAAATAATTATAAACCTACCAAAAGTATACGCCAATAGGGCACTTAAAACTAGAACTCCTTTCATGATGACTGACCTGGGTACAATGCAATTATTAAAGGATTTACGTAGATATAATCAATAAAAATGGGAACTTGTAAATAACGATTATAAAAAGCTTATGTAAAATATACAGGGTATCTCAAATTGAATTGAAATTATCCGCCTCGCGTGTACAAATCGCACAGTACGGTACAAACGCGATAAAAACGCTCGAACCCAGTTCGTAGAACAAGGTCAACGGTGTAAAAGCGGTAAAAACGCTCGAACCCAGTTCGTAGAACAAGGTCAATGGTGCAAAAGCGGTAAAAGTGCCCAAATTCAAATCGTAGAGCCTCGGTATTAGCGCGAAAAGAACGCCCGAACTCAGTTCGTAGAGCACAGTTAAGGGGTTAAAGAAAGTCGATTTTTCCCTTGAAAAAAGTGCAAAAATTAGTACTTACTACATGTGCATATAGCAAATTATTATTAGTACCTACCGTATGTGCAAATAGGCACATCCAAAAAAATAACCACGAAGTTGTCGCCAGACATGCGCAGTATGGGATGTTTCAATTTGACGTTTGATTGTGTACCTAGTAGTTGTTACTATTTTTAAAGTTGTTTCGTTGTTGTTAAATAGTTCGTTGAATATGGGGTAAGTAAGAATGAACTTTTCTTCTTCTTATGTACACAATATAATATGTAAAGCAGCGTTAGTAAACTTGTCCAGTAAGATAGGCTGAATTTGTGAAATAAGTAATATATGGCTAGTAGGCAAGGCATAAAAAAAAACTTTCACAAATGTTGAAGCTGAATTAACTTGGTCACTAATCATTAATACATCAGGTTCAAGGTTTGTCAAAGTTAGGGTTTCTGTAACGGATAAATCCGAACCGCAAAAACGCGGTTTTCCATGCTAAAACCGAAACCGCAAAACCGTTATGAAGAAACGCGGTTTTCGGTTGTTTTTTTTTTTTTCGGAAAAAAAAGCTGAATATGTATTTTACTTGTGTGTCTACTTAATCATATGGCTAAATGTAACTAAAATTAAAAGTGCAAGTGATATAAAAATCACAATATAAAGTAAAATGTAAATGTTAGGTTATGTTGCACTCGAAACCACTAAATCACCAAAAAACGCCACTAGATCTATTTCTTCCAGTTTCATTCTCTGAGTTTTGTATTATCTCTAGTCTCTACCATTAACGTTGATTTTTTAAATTAAAAGTTAAAGGAACTATACGCAGAATAGTCAAAAATGTCAATGTTCAATTATAATTAGACCGAAACAAAACTTTATCGCCGGTAAGTGCAGCAGTAGAAGCTGTGATTCTAATATTTTCACTGCTTATGGGGTAATTAATTTCTTGGTAAAAAAAAATAATTTACACATAAGCAAAGATTTGTTAAAAAATATCAAGGAACGTATGAATACCTACTCGTGAAAATCTAGAATTAACACAATTGTCCAAGTGCTTACAAGACTCTTTTACTTTTTATATTAGTGTATTGCAGTATATTCTTGATTATTTTTTTTTAAATAAGTATTTTAAACAATAATTTTGGCACTGTAAAAAATTCTTAAAAACCGAAACCAAAACCGCGGTTTGTGATTTTAAAAACGGAAACCCGCAGTTTTTCAGAAACCCTAGTCAAAGTTTATTTTTTAATGCCAAATTATACATTAAGCTGCTTATGCATATTTGTAAAAGTTGAACACGGCTTATTGACTTCTCGTTAGACTCGCAGTGTGAACAGTAAGTAGTGGGATGCACTATGCTTAGCTGTAACGTTAGTTTTTTTGTGTGTGTGCTAACTAACTGGTGTTTGATTATTTATTATGCTGGTAGTTTAAGCTTTGGTGTTGGGGTACGGCCCACTCATGCTTCAAATACTTGATTGTGATCGACTGCAGATCAGTACCTACTACTTGCAACTTATGCATTCTGAAATTGTGTTTTTAGCATACATTTTCTTCTTCGCCAAAGATTTCGCATTGCCTGCCGGAGATCTAAGATCAGTGGCGTAGACAGAGAGGGGTTGAAGAGGGTCAGAACCCCCATCATAGGGTCTCAATAAATCGATATACTTTGGTAAAGCTGTAAATTTTGTACTATGGAATTAAAAAAAAAAAGGTCCTTTGCTCTTTTTGCGTTTATAAACTCCCCACCCATCACAGCATCTTGCCTACGCCACTGCCTGAGATGGACTATGGAAGCCGCAGATGTTGGCACAATGCAGGACATCTGAAAACGCTATCTACAGTTCCTTCTACATTTAACTACATTTTTATGCGAGTTTTGTCACTGAAGAATAATTGTATGCTCAATATTACGTTATCAAACTTTTTTGTCGTCTTACCTTTTTATGAATATAGAATATTGCATAACTCCGTCCCGTTTTGCCATCCCAATGTCCCGTATTTGTGTCAATGAAATATGGTTAGCCTAGAACAGAGGTTCTCAACTGGTGGTACGCGTACCACTGGTAATACTTTGCAAAGACGTAGGTCATACGCGAAATATAATTGTGGATGGAGCATAAAGCTACAATTATTTCCTTAAAATCCTCCAGTGAACGTATATCAGAAGAGAATTTCAACACAAAGATAATGAGTCAAAGTATTAAAATCACTGCAACTGATGGCGAAACATACCATACCACCATATAGATGACACGTTAAAGAATACAAAATTAGCATGGCATTCGTATGAAAATAAGTAGAAAGAGTCCTTCTTAAAAATCTGCATCATGCATGTCACCCTGAATAAATAATCTACGATCTAAATAATCAAGGATACAAAGCCCTGAAGGCCACAAAAAAAACTCAAATGGAGTAACAAGGAACCCCTTGACATGTTTATTTTAACATTTGACTCACGCGAAGATAGTACCTACCCACAATTTCTTATACAGGGTGAGTCACGACGGACGCCGCGGAGTTTTATGGCGAAACGGTATATATTTTCTATCGCGGTTAGATTATGTAAGTCAATAAGGGCTACATTATAAAAATATTTTCAAACATACAGGGTGCTCCAAAAAAGAGTGGCATATCAAAGTTATACTTTTTCTTGTAGAACACTCGGTATATTTTTACATTTTTGGACTCCTCTTTAAATTTACTTCAAAAAATGTAAAAGGTTATATGGGTCTAAAGTCAACCGTTTTCGTGAAAACTGCATTTTCATGAAAATGCAGTACTTTCAAAGATTTTCAACATTCAAAAACTTTGAGAAGTCTGAAGAAATTCGCTTGGAGATTAGATTGACAATAGATCATGCGGCACTTTGCACCACCTACATTTTTAAAATACTATACAGGGCGTTTTTCACGCTTGGTCAAATATTTAGGAATTAGACCCTAAACTTCTTTTTGCTGACATATCGAATACATTAAAAACAAATCTCTTAAAATGCTTGGTTTTATCATACGCTCCTCAAAACATTTCAATAATGTTAATGCTATTAGAACTCTGTATTATTCATATGTTGATAGCATTTTAAATTTTGCATCTATCATATGGAACCCACAATATGACACCTACGCTAGTAAAATCGAGGGAATTCAAAAGAAATTTATATCATTTTTGCACAAAAAGCACAAACTTCCAGAGAAACCATATTAACAACATTGTAAAGATCTAAACATGCTCTCCTTAAAATCTCGTAGAACACTTAGGCCACGGCTCCACGTACGATATTTTAACGCATGTATCTGCGTTAAATTGACGGACTAAAAACGCATCGTGTACCCCGGCTCCACATATCGTTTTCAAAACGTATACAAGTCGTACTTATATGGGAGGCAAAACGCAACAATCTGGCTCCACGTACGACATTCTACCGCGTGATAGTTCTGCGCGATAATTTATCGGATTGAAAATGGAACAAGCTGCGTCCAAGTGCGTTATGACTTTGAAGACGCAGAAGTAGTACGATCCGTTATCGGACGTGGAGCCTCCTCTCATTTAAACTTATGTTACCTATTTTTGCCCGTCAATTTAACGCAGATACATGCGTTAAAATATCGTACGTGGAGCCGGGGCCTAAGTGATAACATTTCTTCGCAAAATTATTAACTACAAAATAGATTGTCCTAATATTTTATCATTAAAAAATTTTAACGTACCGAGATTAGGTATACGACACCATTCTCCCTTTTATTTAACATCTTGTAGCACAGATGCCTTTTTTAACTCGCCAATCAACAGAATTCTTTACTCCCATAATCAAACATTCATAAATATTGATATATTTAGTCTATCATTTCATTCATTTAAACATTACTCCAAAGTAATCCTCTTTTAATTCAATCACTTACTTTACTATCTATGTATACTACTATTGTTTAAAAAAAAAACAAAAAATCGAGAACATAATTTGGGCTCGGCCTGTTTTGTTCTGTTTTTTGTAAATGAATAAAAGTAATGGGACTTTAAAAATATTGACCCAGTGCTGTTTGAGACAGCGAGTTTTTTTCGCGGAGAGAACGTCAACACTAGATTCATTATGATTGGTACTCGAAAAGTGAACCACAATTCCTGTTAAAGATCTCTTTTTGTATGGTTACCTGAAAAAAGATTTAAACACAATAAATGCAATTTATGAACATTTCATAAATGTTTTTTTTTAAATCATATTAGAGTTTCTGCTGAATATAAAAGATTCCCAATGAGATGCATAAAACTTTTTAGAATACTCTTTTTGTATTAGAATATTTACCATAATAAACTTATGAATGTTTTGTTTGCAGAAAACTGACGAAAAAAAAGAAAATAACTTCAAAACTATTTCGGCTCCCAAACGGTCAAGTTAGTGGTCGGCCGGAGCCTGAGGTGGAGCCGGAGCCTCCTGAGGTGCAGCCGGAGCCTCCTGAGGTGCAACCGGAGCTTCCTGAGGTGCAGCCGGAGTCTCCTGAGGTGCAGCCGGAGACTCCTGAGGTGCAGCCGGAATTGGCGCCAGCATCGCTATCAAGGCCGGTGGTAGCTGCGCCGTCGCTGGTGTTAGAGCCAGAACCAATTTGGTTTTTACCATGGGGGAGAAGAACACCGCCGCCGCCAACGGCCAGCCCCCCACGTACAAGGACGCCAATACCAAGGCGATGTTCGGACGACCAGAGAGTACCACACACGTATGTCCATTTGGCTATTAAAAAACCAGATCTAATTTTAAATAATGTCTATTTTTATTAGATTTGCGTTACCTTAAATTTAAATTGAATTAATCTATTTCACAATGTCACATTTTCTTTATTCTCAGATAAAATAGATTTCACTTTGATTGAAAAAAAAATTCTTTATATCTTTGACTCAATGTATTTGCTAATGTATTTATTGTAGCCTAACACACACTTTTGTTAAGGATGTATGTCTTTATTTTGTCACATAAAATTTTATGTGTGCACCGAGTTTTTCTTTAAGTATTAAACTTAAAGTAATTACAAATTGATGATATTAAAAACGGTAGGTTTTGCAGGAAAAGTTAAAGAATAAAGGACGTTTCTTAAGAAATTAAGCTTTTTAAGGAATTTTTTTGTTTGTAGCAAGTTCAAAGTTTTGCTTAGTAAACTGTTAATGTCATTAAAATGTGTAGTCGCTGTCAAAAGAAACTTTTTTAATTAATTTTAATTTATTTATATATCTTCACCTAATATTTCCTAAAAAGTAAACAAGTTTTCTGCGGAAGCAAGCAAATTTTTGTTAGAATACGGTATAAATAATGCATTTGGTTAAGTAAACAAATCAGATAAAAAAGCTCATTTGCAGCACCAAATAATAAAAGAAGAAAAAAATTGCCTCACGTTTCTGGTCATTCATAGAAGCACATTTATTTATTTATTTATTTATATCTTATTTTTCACGGAACACTATAGATGCTCGCGGCACACAGGTTGAAAAACACTGCCTTGATGTCTTGGTAAACGTTTAAGTCAAAATTCGAAGTTTAAGAAAAAAGTTGTAAGCACAATAAAATGTACAGTTTCTTGACTACTTTATAACTAACTATAACCAAAAAAGAAATGTTTGATGAACATTTTCATATATGTTTTTTTGCATCATATATCTGAGTTTTTGCTAAATATAAAAGATTCACAAATGTAGGGACAATACTCTTTTCTTCTTAGAATATTTGCTGTAATAAACTAATGAATGTTTTTTATTTACAGCCCACCAAAATCCGACGAAGATCCCACTGGTAATTATTTTGATTTCATTAAAAATTAATATGGTACAGTGTACTCAATAACAAATAAGAAATTTCAGTGAAAGACAAAGAAAAAATTCAGCTATTTTAAATTTTGTGCAATTCGGTGCAATTACGTTAGATGGGACGTTTTTTAGAGGAAGACAGACATTTGTAATGGTGGTAAAAGAGTAGAATTAATTTGTTTAAATTTTTGGTATGAATGAGGATTAATTACACTAATTTTTATTGATGCAAAAAGTGATGCATCACTGTATTTATTAATTTTAAGGTTTTTTTTTTTTAAGTGTGGTTTGCAATGTCCATTAAATACATAAAATAGTTTTTGTGTGATTGAATTTAACGAGTTGCTATTAAGTGTGCCAATTTTAGTAATTTCGATGTGTTTAATTACTGACTTTAATAAAGTTAGGATGATAAATTGATCTTGTTGCATCGGACAATTTAAAAATTGTAATCGAATAGCTTTGTTTTTAACGCTGACTGTTCCATGCGAGTTAGGCCCAACCCAAATAACCCAACGTACGCATCTTATTTAACCCAGATCAGTAACAAAGTAGAAATAATCTTCTTCAATATTTGTTTTAAATTGTCTCGATTTGCTAGTAGGAATTTAAAATAACATTTTGTTTTTCTTATTTTGCAGATGACCAATACTTCCACGCCAGGCGTGCAAGACGCCGCCGTCGCCGTGGCGAATATTCTAATCATTGGGAGTAATACATAGGATTTTTTTATTTTTTTATTTATCAATCAGACTTTGTTTATTTTTATGTTATAAGAGTGTTTTTTTTTCAACCACCTTTAAAATAAATTTATAAACCTTTGTACTTGCGTATTATTGAAAATAAATACATCAACCCTTATATATTTATAAAGGGAAAAAATAGGAAATTTAAACAAGTCATAGCCAACTATCACTCCCATTTAAAAGAAGATAAGTTTGTATCATAACTCTTCAAGGGTGAGAAAACTCGGCATATTGACGGGTTCTCGTTTTTCGCGCAATTCTCAGAGACCGTTAAAGATACTTTCAAAAACTTTGCACAGTCCTACTCGCAAAGGATGCGTGCATCAGAAAATAACAAACTGTGATTTTTCCCAACACAATCTCATAGCCAACGCGATCACAAGTGGGGCCATTTAAAATTTAAAAGGACCTTTTTCGGACGGCCGTGGATGATATCAAAAAGTGTTTTATTTGCGCTCTTTAAATCGTTGGATGCGCCGGGCTTTTAGCTACAATTTGAACACCGAATCAAAATTTTCGGTCTGCTAATAACGGAGTTACGAATTTTTTTGTGGACCGAGATGTTTTTATTTTCCGAGCGAACTTTCGGCATATTGCCGGACCTTCTTCAGACGGCCGTGGATGATATCAAATAGTGTTTCATTTGCGCTTTTTTTCTTAGAATATTTGCTGTAATAAACCTATGAATGTCTTTTATTTACAGCCCAATAAAACGCGGTCAGTCGGACGACGAAGAATCCGATGGTAATTATTTTGATTTCATTAAAGACAATTTACAATTAATATGGTACAGTACTCAATAACAAATAAGAAATTTCAGTGAAAAACAAAGGAAAAATTCGGCTATTTTAAATTTTGTGCAATTCGGTGCAATTACGTTAGATTTGACCTTTTTTAGAGGAAGACAGACATTTGTAATGGTTCTGTCGTGTAAAAGAGTAGAATTAATTTGTTTAAAGTTTTGGTATGAATGAGGATTAATTACACTAATTTTTTATTGATGCCAAAAAGTGATGCACCACTGTATTTATTTAATTTTAAGGTATTTTTTGAAGTGTGGTTTACAATGTCCATTAAATACATAAAATAGTTTTTGTGTGATTGAATATGACGAGTTGCTATCAAGTGTGCCAATTTTAGTAATATGTTTAATTTCTGACTAAAAAATTTAGGATGATAAATTGATCTTGTTGCATCGGACAATTTAAAAATTGTAATCGAATAGCTTTGTTTTCAACGCTGACTGTTTGCATGCGCGTTAAGGCCCAAATAACCCAACGTACGCATCTAATTTGACCCAGATCAGTAACAAAGTAGAAATAATCTTCTTCAATATTTGTTTTAAATTCTCCCGATTTGCTAGTAGTTTTTCACGCTGGCGTTAGAAGCTAAGAGTGCCGTTTTTTTTTTAAATAGATATCAAAATTATATTTATTTGTCATAATGTTAGACTATTTTCAAGTCTTTCGACAATTAATTCGTCAAGAAATAAATTTTTAAATTCTAGAAATATTAATTTTAGACTTAAGATATGTTTTATGTTTTTTAAACACCAATTAATTATCTACAAAAAAACTAAAGAATATATTCAATGCTGTGTTTAAAATAACAAATCTACATATTGTTCCACTCTCTGTATATTTGACAATAATTTTGCATTATGCAGCTTGTAAAGCTAAACAACTTTTGTATTAATTTTTTTGTATCTACTTCATTAACAGTACTATGAAATTGTGTTGACTTAATTATTTTGCAACTTAAATCAAAGACATTTTATTTTAATATTCTTCGTAAGTAAACTGGTGGGTTAAAATACCCAAAGCGTGACAAAGAAAAAGAAACACTATACAAAGATAGTATGTGTATTACAAGTGCACATTCTTAAGTACACTTGACCACAAAAGTTTCGAATTTGAATATACAAATCACACATAATAATCAAATTATTTTAAGTACACGATTGCGTATACAAATTACAAGTATTTATACTTTTTCATGGGTGGTTTTCGATAATAGAATTAAGCTAAACGTAAACATTTCAAAAAATCCCAATCAAAAATTGCAACGCAGAGTGTACAAATGGAATTTCAGTGGCGCTCGAAGGCGCTTAAGTCCCCACCTACACAAATCGTTTGCGCATTCTAGTTCAGCATAAATTAACTTTAGTTGAGTTGTATTTCTTAATATCACCAAAGGAGGACGCCACCTCCTTGACTTACAACAATGGGCGGAGCAACTAGCTTGTATACGAGAGACGTGTAAAAATTACATTACAGAATCATTCAATGCTCTTAAAACGTTATTTCTTACATTAAAATTACCAAAAATAACTCTAATTTACATCGTAGCTCCTATTATAAGCATCTACAAAAAACAAGTATTGTTTTCATGTTTCTGCCTATAGGATTTTGTCACAAGATTTTCAATAAACCCATGTATAATTCACCTTATTGAATCATAGTTGAGATTTTTGTCATATTGGCGCAACGTTACGGTTAGCTACGCTTAAACTGGTTAATACGCATGACAGTTGATTTCATACTAGAAAAGACGGGGGATACTCAAAAATTTTAAGCGATTGTGCTACTTCTGACTTCAACAAAAATTATTAAATCAATTAGTTTTTGATTTCGAATTATCCAGTGTGTATTTATTGAAAAGAAAAAGTTATTAAAAAGTTCATTTTAAACCAGGGCTGCCGACAAACATGAATGAGTAAAAAAAACAATAAAATTAAAACGATGCTATATTTATGATTCTAATATGAATTTCTAAAATATAGTGGACTTGGTCAGTTGGGAACTTGCAAAGAAATAAAAATGTTTGTGATAGAGAATCAGTTATTAAAATATTGCTTTTGGATCGGTGGCTATCGAGAGACATTTAGTTGTAAAAATCCAATGAAAATTAAACGAAGCTATATTTAGGTCTCAAATATGAATTTATAAAGTATAGTGGACTTGGTCAGTTGGGAACTTGCATAGAAATAAAAAAAATTGTGGTAAAGAATGAGTTATTAAAAAATTGGTTTTAGATCGTTGCTGTCGAGAGACATTCATTAGTAAAAATCCAATAAAAATTAAACCAAGCTATATTTAGGTCTCAAATATGAATTTATAAAGTATAGTGGACTTGGTCAGTTGGGAACTTGCATAGAAATAAATAAAATTGTGATACAGAATGAGTTATTAAAAAATTGCTTTTGAATCGATAGCTGTCGAGAGACATTTAGTAGTAAAAATCCAATAAAAATTAAACCAAACTATATTTAGGTCTCAAATATGAATTTATAAAGTATAGTGGATTTGGTCAGTTGGGAACTTGCATAGAAATAAAAAAATTTGTGATACAGAATGAGTTATTAAAAAATTGCTTTTGAATCGGTAGCTGTCGAGAGACATTTAGTAGTAAAAATCCAATAAAAATTAAACCAAGCTATATTTAGGTCTCAAATATGAATTTATAAAGTATAGTGGACTTGGTCAGTTGGGAACTTGCATAGAAATAAAAAAATTTGTGATACAGAATGAGTTATTAAAAAATTGCTTTTGAATCGGTAGCTGTCGAGAGACATTTAGTAGTAAAAATCCAATAAAAATTAAACCAAGCTATATTTAGGTCTCAAATATGAATTTATAAAGTATAGTGGACTTGGTCAGTTGGGAACTTGCATAGAAATTAAAAAAATTGTGATACAGAATGAGTTATTAAAAAATTGCTTTTGAATCGGTGGCTGTCGAGAGACATTTAGTAGTAAAAATCCAATAAAAATTAAACCAAGCTATATTTAGGTCTCAAATATGAATTTATAAAGTATAGTGGATTTGGTCAGTTGGGAACTTGCATAGAAATAAAAAAATTGTGATACAGAATGAGTTATTGAAAAATTGCTTTTGAATCAGTAGCTGTCGAGAGACATTTAGTAGTAAAAATCCAATAAAAATTAAACCAAGCTATATTTAGGTCTCAAATATGAATTTATAAAGTATAGTGGACTTGGTCAGTTGGGAACTTGCATAGAAATAAAGAAATTTGTGATACAGAATGAGTTATTAAAAAATTGCTTTTGAATCAGTGGCTGTCGAGAGACATTTAGTAGTAAAAATCCTATAAAAATTAAACCAAGCTATATTTAGGTCTCAAATATGAATTTATTAAGTATCGTGGACTTGGTCAGTTGGGAACTTGCATAGAAATAAAAACATTTGTGATACAGAATGAGTTATTAAAAAATTGCTTTTGGATCGGTGGCTGTCGAGACATTTAGTAGTAAAAATCCAATAAAAATTTAACAAAGCTATATTTAGGTCTCAAATATGAATTTAAAAAGTATAGTGGACTTGGCCAGTTGGAAACTTGAATGGAAATTTAAAAAAATTGTGATACAGAATGAGTTATTAAAAAATTGCTTTTGGATCGGTGGCTATCGAGACATTTAGTAGTAAAAATCCAATAAAAATTAAACAAAGCTATATTTTTATCTCAAATCTGAATTTAAAAAGTATACTGCACATGGGCCTCCTTGACTGGTGGGTGCGTGTTTACTGCACCTGCTGCACTTCCGATTTTAAAGCCACCGACTATCAATCAAACAGCAACACACACAGACACATTGAATGAAAGCAAAAAAGTGCCACAAGTTAATTTAAAATTAATTTTATTCAACTATAAATGAAACAAGATATGGAATTTTATAATTTATTTATTTAACATTAAAAACATTTTATTGTTCCTTAATTTCCTTAAGACGTCGGACAGCAGATCTGACTGAGGAAGCCGCCGTTGTGGAATATACCCAAGCACCTCCAGCAACAACTCGCTTACAACGCTTGCACGACCAGATACCAACTACACATCTTTTCATAGCATCCTGGAAGCAAAACAAACACAAATGAACATACAATAAACAAAACTTATAAGAAAATGAAACTTTACATGTTATTGTTATTTAAACCGAGCAAAATATAGTTACACGCACATCTTAGTACCATTTAGCAAATAAATATGAATAATTACAAAAAGATTGACTGAAATAAATTCGAATTAACACATTCATACATATGCATAAAGTACCTTTCCACAGAAACTGCAAGAATATTTGCTATGTTGTGTAATTTCCATTTTTTTGACCATCTTACGAAGGGAGGCACCATAGCGTGTGCCATATTTTCCTACGATTCCAACCTTCTTGGTTCTCTTGGCCTAAAAATTAAAACCCATATGAAAATGCACTCTAACCTCACTTCTTATTGTGATTAAAACCCGGAGATTTTAAGAGATAAACATTGAAATGCATACAATGGAAGGGTAGATGAAGCAAGATTATTGGATTGTGGGACGATATCTTTAATTTTCATGCACTGATGAATGAAATTTTACAAAAAATAACTTCACTTACCATTTTGGAACGATTTTCTATAAACACGCAAGTTCAGAAGATCGTCAACTGTCAGAAGAGTTCAGTGGAACTATTTGGAGGAAACACTGGAACTTTTTGTAGTACACACTGGAACTACTATATCAGAACTATCAAGCAAGCAATTATTATTATTAACAATTTAAACTTTTTTAAATACAATTAGACCTCATTTATAGCAAATAAATGTACCAAAATAGACAATAAAATCTCCACGATACAGTAAAATATTTATTTCTAGAACGTTTCAACAACATTTAACATTCACAAGTTAAAAAAGTAATTCACAAAAATTCAAAATTTTATATCGAGATACAAATATACTTTAAATATGTCATGGGTTTATAATCACATCAAGAAATGTAAAAATAAAATATATCGTGCCTTAAAAATACAGCATAAATTACATTACTTAACCACTAATAAATATAAACCAATTTTTTAACATTTTAAAATATTTAAGGCTAAACTCTCCTTAAGTGAACACAAATATGTTGCACTAATAAATATAAGATAGCTTTTGCACATTTTTAAATACTTGGAGCCAAAAGTTTTCTCGAGTTAAAAACAATTTTGATTTTTAATGATTATAAATGAGTATTCACAGCAATGCGAGCTCCAGTGAGCAGTTATTTCCCCTTATTTAAATGTGCTTCAAAACCTTGTTCATGGGCGTCCGCAAGGGAGGGCAAACGGGGCACTTGCTCCCCCCCTGGGATCGAGTAAAAAGTAGTACTTGTAAAAACAAATCATAAAAGTTAAAAAATTAAATTAAAATTTATATATAGATATTATTTGTCTCTATGCTTTGCCCCCCCTGGAAAATTTTCTTCGGACGCCAATGACCTTGTTTATACATCAATGAACAATGAATATTTATGAAAAATGTGATCTTAAGTAAATTTAAGTTTGCCATTTCCTTTATAGCCTTTTAGTATATTACAATTTTTCTAATAAGGGGTGAGCTGCATTCAAATTTACTGCTTACATCACAATTTATTTAAAATTAAACTGCACGCTACTGATATGAAATTATTGTCTTTTCAGTCAATTTTAATTAATTCAAGTCTTGGTTAAGTCCTTAAATTTAGTTTAAATAATATCAGCTTTCTTGGCCTTTTTTACTTTTCGCTTTTTCTTGTAAACTTTAGCTTTTGTTTTAGACGTTTTAAGAATAGGATCCAAGTGGTCTGAATCCCCTTTCGAGTAATATTTATTCGATTTTTTATCTTCGAAGGCAGCTGTCTGGGTAGCAATTTCTTTGGCATTCGCTTGGACCGCGACATCAATGGAAGTTTTCGATTGTTTACTGGCCCGATTTTGAGTACCGGTCGATATTGTCGAATTTAAAGAGCTCTGAAGCAATTGTTTTAATTCGGGGCACGAAGCGCTATCTTCGTTTGAAGAATCCGTATCGCTAGCAGTGTTATAATACTGGTTGTCGCGATCTTTTTGCTGTTGGTTGTCGACGCTTTCCGAGCTCGAATTAAATTTTTCGATGTGAAAGCCCTGTCGTACCGATTTAATTATTAACTGGTCGCTTAAATCTAGGTTGTTATTGCTGTGGTTGTTTACGACTACGTTAAATTTGCTTTCTGAGATCGTTACCGAGACATTTTCGTCCTCGCTGCGGCTCCGCCGCAAACTTTTGCTGTACGGCAAAATAATTTTCGCGTTCGACAATAAGTTATTGATGCTTTCGTCGTCTAAGCCCGCGTTTCTACGTTTGTTCAAGTTCGGCACGTCCGATTTTGTATTCGAAGAGTTGTTGAACACGTTTAAAATTTGAGCCCCAAAATGGGAATCCAAGCTAGCACTGCGGTCGCGTTTCGTGTCTGTTTCCGATAGATGTCTCGAGTTGCGCAAGTCACGCGAGCCTTTCAGGATGTCCCTTTTGCGCCGTACTCTGCTGCGGTGTCTTCGACTGTTTATTTTCCTTGTGGCCTTCAGTTCGGCGAATTGGACGGACAACTGACTCTCGCCCGAGTTTCGTCTGCTTTCTATGCTGATATGGTGGAGGTTGAGGTTCAATTCCGAGTTGCTCGATACCGAGCAGGTGACGATTTCGTTCGGGACGGCCCCGCGCCGGTTCACGAGCCGCGGGAGATTAGCTGCCCAAGTTGTACTGAGTTCGTTGCTAGCTGCGCTGTTCAAATCGAACGCTAGGCCGACCGGATCTGTGTGGTGTTGGCATTCGATCGAGATTTTGTGGCCCTCGTTGAACTTTTTTCGTTTTTCATAGGTTTGAGCTATGATTTTGTGCTTTTGAAATTTTACCGGTTCCTCGATTTCACAGTGAAATTTTCTGAAACACATTAAAATAAAATAAAATATATATTTTTTGGAATTTAAAATATTCTTACCTTCGGATATATCTCGCCCAGGCGTGTAGCGTGGCCCCACACCAAACCCACGAAGCAACAGCGATCCCTGAACCGAACACGGCCAACAGTTGCAGCTGAAGCATCGCGACACTCGGACGCACTTCCCTCCTACAGTGCGAAAAATCCGAATTTAGACTCGTTAACTTGCACCTAGAACATACGAATCACAATCGGGCCCCCTAAAACATTAAAAATACTTACAAAACATAACTCTGCAAGCTACTGGACCAAATCTCTGTGTTAGAGAAAATATAAACGTGATACACGAACGTTATCACACAAAATACGAATAAAAATAGAGCAAACACGCCCATCCTAACAATATTTGAACGAATTTTTCTACTCGACTGCTCGGAGATTATATCTCTGCTTTGAATTTTCACTTTAATTAATACAACGAGACCTAGAAAAGCAATTTTCATTAGTTTATATTCAACAGGGTGTTTTTAACAGCTCACCTCTCGTTATAATATAGCCTGTTACAATTATAACAGCTGCTAGAGGGGCTAACAAGAGCCCAGCTCTTGCAGCGGGGCTGACAAACCCTACAAAACAAATCCCTAGCACATAGTCGCCATCAATTTCACTTAATGCCATCGTTGTTATTGTTAAAATTAAAGGAAGACTCCACGCAACCAAATGGAAATATGCTCTCTTTTTATCTACACGCTCTTGTATTTTACCTGTAGGCAAATCAATTGGCCTTGCTAATTATTTACACTAAATTATAATTTTTTTATAATAATTTACAGTATTAATACATAAATATCAATCAAAATTGACTAAAAAATCATGAAAACTAGTTAACATGCAGAATTCAGCTATTTACTATGCCGCTTCATCATTAAACATACCTAAAACACATTCATATCGACAGCAAATCGGCACCAGTTGCGACACAATATTAATTCAGTATTTTATCATTATAACAACAAACAATTAATAATGACTAGCTTTTGAACATTAAATAGCAATTGTTTCATCAACTCCAATTAAAATTTTTGAAAAATATGAATTTTTAATAATTTTACAACTAAATTACAAGAATTAACGAAACATAACCTCAATTTTGTTGTTACATTTTCGGAGAAATTCATCAGTAAATCTGGAAATAATAACATTTTAAGCTATTTAATGCATGTTTAGCACATTTAAAGGCTGTTATTTAGTCATATAGTTTCAGGAGATACAAAAAAAGTTAATGTTGACAGTTGATATTACACATTATAAGAAATTTCAATTTCTAGCACTTTTTGCATGTTCATTCCTCTCTAACTGTGTTTAGTGAACACAAAAGGTAAAAATCGTGGATCTGAATTAATATTGTGAGTAATTACAGTCAAAATTATGTGTACTTTCGCGTATAAATAAAAATACATTGGATATTGTACGTACCGAGGGCTTGTAGAGAGCTCATATGCCAAGCATACGTAAATATCACAAACCAAACCATTCCTGCTATCAAAAAATAATAAATCATCACAAAAACGACGACGCAAGACAGATTTTCATTAGCACTTGGCTCCGATTTGCGCAAAGTTCCATCCTTTTTGCACACGACATCTTCTCGCGTCTCGACTCCCAAAAATTGCACGAACCAGCCACAATAAGAGATGAAAAAACATACGTTTATGTAAAATATTGCCAACGCTGGGTATTTGTTAGCCGTTTTCCAGTCGATGACAAACGTTATTATCGTAAACAAGTTCAGAATAATGCACAGTAGCACGCAATAGGCTACTAGCTTATGAATTTGTTGGTGTTCGTTTTCGGTGTACAAAACATCTTTGCACTGCAGTCCACAGCCTTCTATATCTGCAAAAAAATTTAATTTAAAATAAGATATTAATTTTTTTATATTTAGGACACACAAAGTTGAAAATATTTTTATAAACTACGTTTGACTTGACAAATTTTGTAATTGATAATGCAATCTATATCTTGAAAAAATTACAGTGTAGGCTGGACCTTATATAAGTTGTATAAAATATTTTAAGGGAGGAGTTTGGGGTATAAGTATAACATTACCAGGATAAAACCAGTCTGGTCGATCTGTTCGAATCAGCGGGGGCATGCAGAATCCAGATGTATTAAATTTTACTTCATGAATATCGTTTTTACATTTCGATGGAAACAGCCGTTCATCATCGCAGTTCATAAACTCAGGAAACACAGTGGTGTTGTACAATATTTTACATGGACCAAGCGTAATTCGGCACATCTCTTTTGATGGCAAATCGACCATTCCATTTTCACATTTTGGCATATACAGAGCACAAAGAAACGTCTGTATAACAGCCCAACATTTTGGTATGAAACGCAAGTACTGAAATAGCTGTAATTTTTCTTGTACTTTTTCCTGAGTTTGTAAATCAGTTAAGTCTAAAGTCGTAGAATAATAAGGTAATTTGGCACCCATACAAGTAGTTTGATTTAAAATTTGGCATTTCGCTGGTCTTTGGCAATATTTTAAATTTAAATCTAGTAAAGAAGGATTATTGTAACGATCATGCAAGTAATTATCTTTAGAACGAAACCGTTTTGGCTCTGGATGCCGGACGTGTGGAATTACTTCGGTCGAAGTCGTTTCAAAAATTCCTGCTTCATTATTATTAATTAATTGTACTGCAGAATCACTTATATTTAAGCCATCGGTCCCATTGTCTTCTAATATGGTGTTGCCACTTTCGTTTATGTTTTCACTTACCACTTTAGTACTTATAAAGTTACAACTACAAAAGAATACCAAATATCCAATCGTATTTTTCAACATTCCCGCTAAAAACAAAAACAATTGATAACGAAAACAATTGAAATATGGTATACTTCATTCAATATTTACCCAAAATTCTTTTTCCAACTTTTAAATTACTTCAAACTTAGCATTTTCCCCTGCAAACATTACCCACAACATGCCCCACGATTTCATGAACGTTTGAAACATTAAATAGAATTCTTATAAGGAAAGAAAGAAACAGAGGGACCACCCACATGGGCTATTCATTCCTTCGTAGAAAAAGAGCATAACAGGAGCAACAAAAGAGATAGATGGCAAGTTAGACCACCCGCATCAAGGCCACAAAGAAGACAAGGATAAATTTATATCGTTTAAATGTAATAAAAAGAGTTGTCCAACCGGTTTATCGATAATACACAGTTTTACTAAAAAAAGAGATTTTTTTGCTTCTATTAAAGAATGTATTGTTGCATTTAGCAACAATTAAAACTGCTGATTAGTTATTAAGCCTTCAATATTTTATTTCCCGCTTAAATTTGAATTGTGATACAAATATTTCCAGTCCACCAATAGCAAGCAGTGTTGCCACGATAGTGGTATGTGTGATTGCAAGGTTTACCGTTGTTTTGGAGTGTTAGTGTAAATGATTTATTATATTTACTAAATTAGTTATTGTACAGAATAATAGCTTATTAAGATGGTAAGTTTTATTATGCAATCCCATGTTCCACAGCTCTTTCTATATTCATTAATCGTGTGGTTAAAGTTGTTGGTTAGTCATAAATTGTCACACCCACATTTTAATAGATAACAAGTGTTCATAAACAAATACAGCATATTTTAACGTGTTGTGTAAAAGTGTACCTTTGTACTGCACTTTCATTTGATAACACTTATGTTACCATGTCCTTATACCCTAATATTTTTGAAGATTTGAAGTGTGACCGATCGTTTATTTTTAGGGAGACCAACAGTTCGATTGTGCCCTTGATTTAATGCGAAGACTGCCACCTCAAGAAATAGAAAAGAATTTGGGAGATCTTATCGACTTGGTGCCTAGTTTATGCGAAGATTTACTGTCATCTGTTGATCAACCGTTAAAAATCGCTAAAGATAAAGAAACTGGTAAAGATTATCTTCTCTGTGATTATAACCGTGATGGAGACTCTTATAGGTATAAATTGTACTTCAGGTTATCGTGGAACGTAGAAATACAAGTCCAAATTTATTTGTAGGTCACCTTGGTCGAATACATATGATCCACCTTTGGAAGATGGCTCGATGCCATCGGAAAGACTTAGAAAGCTGGAATTAGATGCGAATCATGCGTTTGATCAGTACCGAGAAATGTATTTCGAAGGAGGGGTATCTTCGGTGTATTTTTGGGACCTAGAACACGGTTTTGCAGGTATAACGTACCAAATTCGTTTAAGCGAGTTGTGAAATTATCTGTTCGTTAGGTGTTATACTAATTAAGAAAACTGGTGATGGAAGTAAGAAAATAAAAGGATGTTGGGATTCTATACACGTAGTTGAAGTGCAGGAGAAGAGTTCCGGTCGTACTTCCCATTATAAAATGACTTCCACGGCCATGTTGTGGCTGCAAACGAATAAACAGGGCTCCGGAACGATGAATTTAGGTGGTAGTCTTACCCGGCAGGTAGGTTTAAATTTAAAACAGATTGTTAATATTCTTGTCCTTTTGGTTTTGAAAGACTTATGTAATGTTATAAACAACATTTTTTCGTTTAACAGATAGAACAAGATTGTTCAGTAAACGAAGCCAACCCTCACATAGCAAATATTGGCCGCATGGTCGAAGATATGGAAAATAAAATTCGTAACACTCTCAACGAAATCTACTTTAGTAAGACTAAAGATATCGTTAACAGTTTACGATCGGTGCAGCCTCTGACGGAATCCCGCCAACAACAAGCACTTAAACTCGATCTTTACGCAGCTCTCCAACGCAGGAATAAAGCAGACAACTGATGCTGCCTCCAGCTGTACGAGATAAACTACCAAGACGAATAAAAATTGACCAGTGATGGGGGGAAGGAGTTTGCTGTACACACGTCGTCTTTAAAAATCCCGTTGAAGTTTTATTCGCGACATTACCCATTCTATTTCATATCATATTTTAAGTATAATTTTTACCTGTTTTGTTTTTCTTCTTGAAACAAAGTATTATGCTTTTTTTATTCCTATAGGTATGCATTTTTATAAATTGTGCTGCTCAAAATAATGTTAATTAGATTTTCCCAATCCTGTGTAGATACCTTATTTCTTGAAGCAACATTTAAATTATATTGTAAATTATTCAATTATTAAAATAGTTTTATAAAAAAGGTCGGCTTTTATTTCCACAAAAAAAAAGTATTTCAGAATATTTAAAATTAAACCAAAGTTTTAAAATAAGTGGCTGTATAAAAATATACGGAAAACATCAAAAAATAAATAGCACTTTCATTTCAACATCCAAAATTCATCGATAACTTAACTAATTCGCAACAGAAACGAGTATTGTTTAAACTAAGATGCAACTACATTAAATTACTAGTTAAATAAGCATGGGCGTCCGCAGAAAACTATCCAGGGGGAGGCAAAGTTTCCAAAGGAATGCACTAAAATATTAACGAACTTCTAACTTGACCCTCTTTTATTTGGTAATTAATGGAGTACTCGATTCCAGGGAGGGGCAAGTGCCCCGTTTGCCCTCCCCTGTGGACGCCTATGTAAATAAGTAATTTAAAGCGTTTTTATATTGTAAAATGGCTCACTTCAAAGAAAATTAAATAAATTATAGTTCCTGTCAAATATGGATCGTAATATATTATGGCTGCTAGTGAATTATGGAACTTGAAAATGTGTCACAGTAAACGTCACTTGTGTTGTGATTAAATGCCCATCAAATTAATAACCAATTACAGAATTTTGTTAACACAATGGAAGCAGAAAGTTTGGAATCACGATTTTCATCAATAAGGCCACGAGTATGTTAAATATTTAGTGACACTGAAGTGCTTTTAACGTGAGTTAAAAATTGTATTGTTTCAGATTGAATTTTTAGAAGTACAAGATCAATATGCATGTAACGAAGACTTATCAGTGAAGTTAAATTTAGTTGATTATGAAGTGGAAGATGGTGATAGGATTGCTATTTTCAAGCTCGGATGGCAGTTTATTAAGGAGTACGTCGTGTTCGAATGGGTTCCAAAACACATTTTCGACAACACGACAGTCGTCGTCTTTAACAGTAAGTTGCAATTACGTTGTCCTTGGCTTTTACATTGAAATAAATTGTTTTAGAACATTGTCTACCGACGAGCACGATCGAAATCTATCAGTTTTGTTACATTACCGGAAAAAACGTGGTCCACGGTGCAAGTGAGCCTTTCCAGTTCTGCGACAACCCGACTAAAATGTACCAATCGCACACGGGTGCCATCACACCGAAGGCTGAATATACGTCCGTTAGCGTAAATAACTATACGCCGATGCGTGCTCCGAACTCGACAGATCGAGACCAAGAAATTCTACGACTGCACGAGGAAAACAAATTCTTGCGAGAAGCCCTGAAAATTATCGTCGCACAAAACAACATGAAAACCCACAGCCAGGACATTGAAGATTTGAAACGGATAACGAAAGATTTGCAAGACACTTTGAACCTCCAACAAAATGAGATAAAAATTCTGAAAAACAAAATCAGGGCAAGCGGAGAGGAGTACAAGAAGCTGTACATCGAGAAGGCGAAAGTTGACAAAAGATACGACAAGTTGAAGAGTAAACTTAGTGACGAAGTAAAAGTAGTTGAAAAAACTGATAACTTCGATGTCGGTGAGTTGGAATCTATACCTCCATTTCCATTTGCCAAGTAATTGTGTACGTAATATTTTAACGCATCACAGTAGCTAATAAATTTAATGTTATAATCCCCAAAAAAATTAGGTTGTGTAATAATTTTAACTGTTTGTATAAATAGTATTGAAGATGTGCGAATTATCATAATTTTATAAGTGACAATGATTATATTTGATTTTTAGATCTGTATATAGCGAATGTATGTATGTAATGAATAATAAAAATCTTTAAATCATGTTAAGTAATTTTTTTAAATTAATTGCCCTACGTTTTTAAACTTTTTGTTTTTGACAATTTAAAAAACAGATTTTACCTCTTTAAAGGCAAATTTCTTGAGTTACAGCTGTTTTAATGATAATTTATAGGTCAAGGTGCAATATTTGATGGAATTAAAATAGTAGGCCGTGAAAAATAAAGTGATTGATAAATTTGTGAACCAAAAAAAACAAGGAGTAGAATTTTAATATAAATAAATCAATATAAAAATGTAATTATCAGTTTTATACAGGGTGTCCCAGACAAGACGAATTATTCGATAGCTCTGTTATTAGTAAAAACATTTAAAAAAGTTAAAAATAAAAGTTTTGTAATCATTAACTACATACCCTAAAATTATTTTCAGCTATAGTGTTTTGTTTTTGCACTCTGATATCAAACATTGTTTTTTTATATGGAACACCCTGTATATTTTGTAATTTTTGGATGTAAAATTAAATTCTCTTTCAAAAATATTAAAGGTTATTTATGTCTAAAATGAACCGTCTTTGAGTTATTAATGTTTTTTTGAAAATTTTGACAGATGCAGACCTTTATAAAAATATTTATATTTATTAACATAACAACACCAGAGCTATGTACTCTGGTAATTTATTAGACAATAGTGATTGTTGACTAGTTACGTTTTTAAAATAATATACAGGGTGTTCGTTATACTCTGTCCATTTCGCTAAACTTTAAACGCATATAAATCTTTTTTTTTTAATGGAACACTATATATTTTACATATCCTTGTAGAAAATTTAATTATCTTTCAAAGTTGTTAAGCATGTTTTATGTCTAAATAATATTTTTGAAGTTATTTTGTTTCTTATGATTGTTTGCAAGTATTTTACCTAAAATATCAGTAGTAGCCTTTGAAAATTCAAAACAATTTGTTTGAACTGTCAACCAAAACAGTTAATCGGCACAATTTCCACTATTATTAATTAACAGCAAAAACCTCGAGCATTTAACAACACGCAAAGTTACCTGAATATTGATCTATGCTGGTTGTCCTAAATTTTTAAAGATATTGCATGTTTTTACAACAGATGTAGGTCAGGTTTTACATAATACAGTCGTAACTGCTATTATTGTTTCCAAAAATGTGTGGTGACATTGAAATAAATAAATTTATGGTCATAAACGTTCCACAACAAGAGTATTGTTAAAACTAAATACGTCTTTTCTATGGAAGACATCGGTGTTTAAACTTATTTTAACTGTAAAAGAATCACGTTTTATTGATAGAACGGTCGTAATGATTAAAACGAATGGAATATCTCGAGTTTTTTAATAATAAAACACAAGTTACATTTGATTAAAATAAAATGTACATTTTTACATATATTTGTAAACAATAACTTTTATATTTGATATATCAGCACATACCTTATGGGCTAAATGTAAACTTGAAGCATTATTTTTTCCAAATTTTAATTTACTATATACTTTTTATGGACGGTTCAAATATTACTACATACAGGAACATTTGAACAGAGCTTTAAAACAATTGATAAAAATAGGAAAACTCCCGTTAATAAAAATATTTATAAAATATTGCTTAATTTTGGTGATCTTATCAAGCAAATACCACACTATGTTAATGACTCTAAGTGATGACAAATACTGTCACAAGAAACACATAAAATAACGTTAAAAAAGCATAGCCGATAAAACAATCAACAAAAAAAAAAGAAGATTAATAACAACCCTTTTTAACAAACAAGATGGCGTTAAAACAATTGTATAGCATACTAAACCTATAAAATTAATAACGTTCAATAATTTAAATCCCGCATAAAACAAAAATGTGGTCGCAAATATCATCTTCATGCAAATCGTGTTAATATTATTCACCAATACAACAAAATATTATCCACAATGGAATACGTCTTAATAAAGTTTAAATTAAAATATTAATATTTAATCCCACATCAAGAGTTGTCGTACCTTCACAAATAAAATCATTTTTGAGATTCGATTTCGTTACGGTTAACAGTTCTTTTTGAAATTGACACTTTGACACATTCATTTGTTTAACATTTAACACTTTTTACTGTTTCATATTTTAAATTGGCCAACTTCATGGAGGACTTAAAAAAAAAACAAGTGGTGTACCACATAAAAAACAAATGCATAAAATTAAACAAAGGAAACCTACAACAGACTAGTACACAAGTAACAATTGCAATACATTACTGTTCGAAATTGACTGTTTTGTAACAAAATATGTCGTCTCGATTGTTTTTGAAATTATTCACCATAAATAAAACATTCAGTTATCAAAATATGTTCATTACAGAGTGATTTAAAAAGCTGTAATTAGCCAGTGACCAAAAGTGGCATTTAAATTGTCTTAAGTTATTACATTAAGAATACTTTTGAAGTTGAAATAATGACTTAAAAAATCCCGACTTTTTGTGCATTATGTGCTGTATCACTCAAAAAAACATTGCATTTGTAGTATTAGGATTTTCGATTTCATGTTTCACTGATTTTTAAGATCCAAAATGTGCGATAAAACTTTGCCATCTTTTGTACACTGCTCGAAAACATTCACTCATGTACTTGTCCGTTATACTCCGATTTTAAACCTTGATAAATCGTACTGTTCACATTTACATTAAAAAAGATAACACATTCGCTGCGTTACGGGACAAAAGTGTCCCGTATCGAGCTTCCCATGAGGCGACACTGCAATGGCTCTAGTTTCCGTATTTTTCAAAATATTCAAGTTTTATTTGTACCAGTAGGTTTACCAATAATTGCTAATTCCTGCGCTCGCATTATGTTCATTGGATTATTCTATAGTAGATTATAACATTATATAATCACATTTTTAATCCTATAATTAATTAAAATGCGGTTAATCGTATCAGCTGTACGGGACACATATGCCCCGTATCGCACGAACTGAGTTATGCCTACAGAACACTTACACCCCGTAACGTGCCCCACAAAGTTTTGAGGATATTGTGCCGCAGCGAACGTGTTAACTTTAAAGCTGTAGTGCCACTGTTCAAAAACATTTTGACTTACATCAGCAAACACATTATGAGCAAATTTACAGTTTATACAAGCTTTATTAAATTTTTATCCTAATATCTACAAAAATCGTACAAACAATAAAATAGTATAATTTCAAATACAATAAAGCCATATACAAGATTTTACAGTTACAATATCAGGCACTCGTAATTTCATTGCTTTTTAAAGACAAAAAATTAAAATTTCGGTAGTTTATCGGCAACAACTAAGGGATTCTGCTGTTCGAGAAGCTTACGACCTTCTGTTTTATAATCGTACTTACAGCCGTGCACTTCGGAGTAACGATGTTGAGCACAGTAAATCCCTCCACATCTACAATCGTACATATTCGTTATGTTCAACCTTTTATTGCATTTTCCGCAGCGTATGCGTTTCCTATCGACGACCGCCGGGAGATGTTCTAGCTTCGTCGTGGTCACTTTTATTTTCCTCGCGCCATTCCTGTCGTCCATTTCGGCGGCCGAACACAGCTTTTTAATTTCTTTCGACAGCTTGTTCGATTCGTGCGTGTCCGGCAGACGCAACGGCCGCAGCTGGAACGGCTGAAACGACTCGTTCCTCGCGTACCGGCTCGAGCTCTCCCGCTTCAAATTCTCCGTGACGATGCTGCCGCTCAGAACCGAATTACTTAGCTTACTTTTATCACAATTTTCCTTGGCGCCGATATTCTGTATCGTATCGGCGTTAGAGACCAGTCTTAATCGTTCCATACCGGACGCGATGCCCAGATTCTTAAATATATCACCCGTTTTGTTGGTTATGTCGGTCGAGTTCAACATCAGCGTCGAGTTCGACGTGTTCGTGAACGAATTCGAGCGTTTGTAGAGCGGCGATCTCACGACCCTGTTGTCGTTCATGCGGCCGCCGAAGTACAGGTCGCTCGACCGTTCTTCGCTCGGCGTGTACTGCGACGAGAGCGTGCTGAGGTACGACGAGTAGAGCGTCGGGTAATAGACGTTCTTGTGGATGGGCTCGAAGTTCGATATCTTCGAGATTTCGTGCTCCTCGGCCTCGAAATTCATGCCACCTTTCGAGCCCATCGAGTTGCACGTGTTCTCGGCCGTGCCGTCCAGGCTCTGTCGTCGTTTTAGGAAGCCGATTTTGCACGTCGGACTAGTCCTGAATTTTTCTGCCGGTTCCGAAGCAAACGGTTCCCTGGAAAAAATATCACAGATTTCTTGGGCGTTGTCTTCCACTTCTAGCTTGTCGGGAGTCGCGTTCGGTCGTTCCGCGCTCTCCTGCAGTAGCAGCGGCGTCAGACACAGTCTGCTGTGCGTCGGCATGTTCGACAGAGAAAGGGTCTCGACGCAAGGGACACCGATCGGCGACAGAACTTTGCCGTCTTCGTCAGCCTCGTCTTCTTCGATGATCGCGATTGAATCCGCGATCGATGCGGACGCCGAAACTGTGCAGTCACACGAAACGTGTATATTATTGTCACATTTGTGGGTTCGATTGTTCCGGCCGATCGTCTCGGTCGAAAACCGATTGTACAAAGGCGATAAAATCGAACTACTGATGATTTTCTCGTCGTGAGTCTTGACGTCTGAATACGAGGCGCTCGGTTGTACAGTCTTAAGGGCTTCTTCGCCCGACCGAAAGTGGCGAAAAGTTCTGTCCCTGAGAGCCTTGGCAAAATCGGACTCCGAAGCGCCGTCGTCGTAATACTTCGGTTTACTTATAGGTTCCATCGGCATTTTAAAAGTCTTTTCTGGTTGGAGACGGGTCTCGGGACCCGCCTTAAAAATAGCACCACACTTCTTGCTCTTCCCCCTGTGTTTCTCTTTAAGGGCTATCGAATCGTCGGCCGAATTCAGATTTTTAAACGGCATATCGAACTTGTCTTCAAACTCCAAACCGTCGATTTGGTTGCGAAGCTTCTCGCTGCAGTCTTCGATAAATTTAAGCGCTAAATTGTACTTCACATTTTGACTAACGTAAGAACTACTCGACGGACGATTTAAATCGTTTAATTCGTCCAGCTCCATTTCTTTGTCGTCAAACTCGTCTTCCTCGTCCAGACCGTTCTTTGGTAATCGCTGGCCCACGTATCCGATGTAACTCGTCTCATCTAGGTCGGCCGCGTCCAGCTCGATTGGCTTGCTATTTTTTAAATGCCGTTTTAAATTCACGTCTGCCATTTTTTTGCGTAGATCTGTTAATTTTGTTAACATAGTGTTATTTTCTTGGATTCTATTATAAAAGTACACTCTAGAACTGTCTTTTGAAGATATTTTACCTGATGGTGGCGATACTGGCTTGTCACTAAAGGAACTGGTACTTCCTTCATCGTTGTTTTCTATTACGCGAACTAAGTTGATAACGTCTCCATCTTTGAAGACTAACACAGACACCTTAGCACCTGGTCCCAATTTGTCGCTGATTTCCTCCCTATAATAACCAAAAAACTGTGCTACAAATTTTCATTGACTACAGATTTAATTAAAAAAAGCTATTTAGAGCTCCCCTCATAAAATAGCATGTAGTTGCGGCGAAAAACAAACAAAATACTATCCAATTTTGGTCCCTGATTTTCACGACAAAAACATTGTGAACATTAACAACAAATATAAGATAAACTTTCTCACAATAAAATTTTACCCAAAAACCAGTACACAACACAAAAAATGGGACTTTGTACCGATTTAACGAACCTTGCCCCTGTGCGATAAACATATTTCAAACAGCATCAATTTAAAACATCTTTCATTAAAGTGACACCACACAGCCAGTATGTAAAATAATGCAACAGTACATACCTGGTGTGTTCAATTAAGTCTTTTAAATCCTTCCAATTGATATGATGTTCACAGGGAGATAATCTTCGAGTCGATATGGGACCTCCTCGCATGGCTAACACAAGCTTTAAAGTAGAACCATTGACTACTCCAACATCACACAGACGTTTACGGTCATCCAGTTCTGTCAGTCGAAAAAGCAAGTTTTGATGGTGCACCGGTATACCTAAGTAAAACACTACTTGTCAACAACACTACTAACTTGAAATTTTGATGTTAATACGGCATATTGTTTAAGAACAAAATGGCTATGTGTTAACAATGTATTATTACCTTCAACTCGTTGAATTTTATTTTTAATGTCTAATACAGTGTCCGATGGGTAAACCCTCATGTCAAAGGATGTTCCCGTAAGAGTTTCAATACATAAATCCATAAGGGGTTCGTCATAAGGATCTGAGAAGCCATCTTCTGACATTTTCAAAATATTGACAGCTTGACAACAATTACAAGTCGCACAGCACACTACACAAAAGTTTTCGTGCGAGCAACAACTATGCACAACGATCACTTTTAGAAAACTTTCAACTGGTTAATTAATTTAAAATGGATCATTTAGTAGCTGAATATTTAATCAAAGTTTTTAACTGATGAATCACTCATAAATTACAGTGACCTTCTGCACTGCAAAAGTCAAATGACACTTGGGACCTGGAAACCAAAATATAATCAAATTACGTAAATACCATCGTGATGGTTTCTTTAAAAAATGCTGCATATGAAAACAACACCTAAATTAGATGTTTGTGACTACCTCATGAACGGTTATCTCATTTACATAATCAAATTTAAGGCTTTAATTTGACAGATGGGTCAAGATAAAAATAGTACAGCAGAATATACTTTGTGTTTGTTTACTTACCACATAATCAGAATGTCCAAAAATAAAACGTTATGTAAAATTATACTGATTTATGGCAGCTGTTAGCTAGCAAGTAACTGTGAACTGACAAAATGTTACTTATTAAATGATGCCAACTGTATTTATCCACTCAAAATTTTTAACCACTCGTGAATTTCTGAAAATGTATAAGTCAACACTAAGTACAAACCGAACTGTTTTTGATTATGAACTATAGAGACTTTGAAATTAATTTAATTATGCAAAAAAAACAAAGATCAACAATTGTTTTACTCATAATTTATATTTTTCTCATGTTGGTGTTAATGGTGAGTCATATGTTGACGTGCATCACTTCATGACACATCACACGGGATAGCAGATACACAAATATACGTTGTAGAAAGGGATGAATATTACAATAATTGTTAAAACAAATATTTGGATCAGTGGGTGTGTTAAAGTAGAGATAAGAATATAGGTTTTTGTGTCGTAAACAAAAATTTAGAAGAAAACAAAATTATTCCAATAAACTCAAAAACATTCAATACATTCTTGGTAATCCAAAGTTTCCAAAAACATTCCTTACTCTATTGCTCATAGATTTTTATATTTAATGTACAAATACAAAGTAGACAATTCGGCAAATTACTATCAATAATGAACCACATATATCTTAAAATGTTTATGGTATCTGCGATATTTTCAAGATCATAATAACCTTCATCAAATAATACCTGTCATCAGGTCTTCACATTTATGGATTCTTTTAGGTTAATTTGAATTTTTTATGACTAAAAATGCCAGCAGATCGAAATAAAACACTAAAATTGATAAAATTCAAGTGCATATTCTACTAATACAAAAATTACAACAATAAAATATTAACATTGAGGTTATCGAAAACTTTGACGCTCATTTTACAACATTACAGCAGATTTATCGACAAATGTTGCCTAAATACTGTAAAACATAATGCACTACCTTAAGATATTCAGCAAAAAACTCCATTGCACCCGATATTACATGATTATAATCAAAAATTCATCGTTACTTGTACAATAAGCCACAACTGACAGCGACCATGTTGAATCTCTATCAATCAACCAGTGTAGTTGAGTGCCAAACGTCAGTCTTAATTTACATTTGACGTTTATACAGCGTATAAAAAACTACATGAGAAACCTGATGCCTTTTTGTTTAAAAACTGAACTGATCGACTGGACAGCTATTTATCTTATAAGAATGGGATTAGGTGCCCACGAGATAATATTAATATGTTAAAAATAGTAATTAGTACTGTTAAATAAATAGAATGAGATTTTGCGCTATCGTTAATGGTTAAAGAAAGTTAAATTAATTTTATTCTCGTTTTATTTCAATTAAAATATTAAAATAATAATTTAATCTAATTAATTTGTTTTTTCATGTAAAATTATTAAAAAAATGATTTCGAATATTTAAAATAAATAAACAAATTGTTACACAATAGTATATTACTGCTTTTTTTTCTAAATTAAGTTTTGTAAATTATACATACATAATTATTTAGCCAACTATCATTAAAACCGTTTTATTTTTTAATTTTTAAAACAATGGCTAAAATATTACAGTCTGCTTCAATTGAAAATCACAGAACACCCTGAAAATCTCTGAAATTGTCATCATTGACACATTTAATGAGCTTCATTTTCAAAAATTTAATTTTTAAAAAATTTCATTAAGCACTATTACAAATAAAAATATTATTTATTGCAATTTAATACTGGGTATTAATGTGTAATGTAATATTATACTCCTTTAGAAGAAATTTTTGCATTACAAGCAAACTGTATGCAATAAAAAATATTACTATCTTTGGAGCTGGCATTATGGGCACAGGCATCGCTCAGGTATTTTAAATAAATAATCAACCAGTTATCCAAAATATAAAACATTAATTTTACCAACAGCTACTAGCTCAAAATGAACAGAATGTAATTTTGATCGACTTAAAACCGGAAATATTAAAAAAGGCCAGAACAATGATAACAAGAGGTCTCTCCAAATTTGTTAAAAGAAAAATTCGTGATAAAGCGGGAAAAGGAAAATTTTTAGCCGACACAATGAGTCGTATTAAAAGTACAACCGATTTTAAAGAGGGCCTTATGGCCCCAGATTTAATAATTGAAGCTATTACAGAAAATCTACAGCTTAAACAAAAGTTATTTGCTACCATAGATGAAATTACACCTGCTACAACTATATTTGCTACGAATACCAGTTCTTTAAATCTAGCAGAAATTTGTAAATTAGTTCGACGTAGAGACAGATTTATTGGGGTTCATTTTCTTAATCCTGCTCCCATGATAAAGCTAGTTGAGATTACTAAAATAGCAGAAACTAGTGATGATACGTACAAATCTATAATTGAATGGATGAAATCTCTGAAAAAGTTTCCTATCGACACAAAAGATACGGCAGGCTTTATCGTTAGCAGATTAGTTTTAACGTATATGATCGAAGCTATACGAATGTACGAAAGAGGTTTGTTTAAATATTATCAATTTATTATGATGTATAAAAATGTTTATCGGCAGCTTTAACTAGTGTGAGATTTATTCTTTAAAGGTGATGCAACTCTAAAAGATATTGATACTGCAATGAAATTAGGTGCAGGCTTTCCGATAGGGCCCATAGAACTGGCTGATTTCATAGGCCTCGACTCAAATAAAGCCGCCATGGAAGACTGGAATGTAAGAATATGTTGTCAGAATTTATATGCCCCATTGAAGAGTATGGCAAAACTTGTTAAAGAAGGAAAACTTGGGAGAAAGACTGGCGAAGGATATTATAAATACTATAGTAAAAAACAGTGACGTTATTTTTGTTAAGAGTCGTAATAAATTCTTAAACACATAATTTACGTAAAATTACTTGAGTTATTTAATGTTTAAGCTATTCCGGTATTTATTTTGCGAAAAAATAATAGAGCAGTTTCTATCTCTTTCTCTCTCATGCATTCCCCATAACCTAATAAAACACAATTTTTGTGGGAAAGTCAAGTTTGCAAATTAATATTTTAGTGAACAACAATCAACATCAAACGTAATTTTCAATCAAGATTCTTTCAACCACCTTTTAAGGTAAGTTTTCTATAAGTTTGTAACGATATCATTATAATAAAAATTGCAACTTAACCTCACTTTTTAAGTAATGAAACAAATTTAAAAAAAAAACTCCAGTGGATATGAATCACTTTTAATTTTTAAGTAAAGAACGTTAATAACTAATTTACAAAGCTAGGCTGACCACTTTAAACATCTTGTATCCGTATGAGTATCCAAACAACGAATGCTACAGTATCTCATACCGCACGACAAACACACGTATTGACTGAAAAATCCACAGACAGCACAAAAATGTCGGGGTGGTGAGTCGGTATCTTGATTAGAAATGTCCATGTAGGAATATCTTCCGGTAACTTCCGCTTCAACACGATCTTCCTCGAACATTTGAAGAATGTGTTTGCGAAATTTCATTTGGTAATATTCGGACGTCCGTTCTTTTTTTCTGCTGCGCGTCCTGGTCTCTAAGTTCTCCTCGAACTTCGGTATCTTCTTGCTCATAACGAGATCGGCATGTGGATCTTCGTGATAGTTGTCTGCTTCCAATATTTCCATCACTTTTCGGTGTCGACGTTTGCGGGACGTCTCGTCGACTATCTTGCGCTTGTCACTTTCTTTTAAGCGGGCAGAGCCACGCAACATTAACTTAGAAATAGTCATTTTTAAATTATTAACGTATTTACAGAAGAAAAACTGTTAACGGACAAGAAACCGGTTGCTGAAGTTATTATAAACCTTTGTCGGCTAACGGAAAACTAATCTGGTCCATTAAATCATCAATTTTGGCTTGTAGGACGTCTAAAATATCGGCTGAAATGAACAGGTGGTTTTCGTCCAGGTCCTGGATGATAAATTTGCGCCCCAATTTCAATGTCTCATCGAGATGTAGCAAGAACTGTTTCATAGCCGAATCGCTGCAAAAAAAAAAGTTTTAAGTCCCTTAACTGTTTTCAGGATGTCGAAAAGGAAAGGGGTTAGTGCTGAAGAAAAGAAAACTCGAATGCTGCAATTGCTTTACGAGAAAAAAGAATTTTTCCAACTTAAGGTATGCCGTAACGAATTTCAGCATTTTAATTTTGTTTACTAGAGTTTGTACCCCAGGAACTTGAGAAAATTGCCCCCAAGGAAAAAGGAATCATAGTTAATTCCGTCAAAGACGTCGTGCAAAGTCTAGTGGACGATGGTTTAATCGATACAGACAAGATAGGGACTTCAGTATATTTTTGGGCTTATCCCAGGTACACAAAATACATTTCAATTATCCTTTTTCGTAATAAAAATCATTACAGCAAAGCCAAAAATGCCCGCAAACGGAAACTGGAAGAATTATCCGGAAAATACGAAGACAACATTAAGAAATTGAAAACTACCTCTGATTCTGTTGAAAAATTAACGGTAAAATTTCAAAAATTGGTCAATATTTGGTTTCAATAATCGTTTTACAGCAAGGCCGAGAAGAATCGAGCGAAAGAAATCAACTTCTAGATGCTATAACGGATTTGCAAATTGAAAAGGATGAATTAATGAAGAAATTAAAGCAATACGCTGATAATGATCCCGAAATTTTAGAAAAGAAAAGAACCCAATGCCAGGTACTATTAAATCGAATTTTAACAAATATATTGAACTTTTATGTTTCAGGCTATTAAAGATGCAGCCAATCGTTGGACTGATAATATATTCTCATTAAAAACTTGGTGTAAAAACAAATTTAATGTAGAAGATGCTGTACTAGATAAACAATTTGGAATACCAAATGAATTTGATTATATTGAATAAAAAATAATTTTTTGTGCAAAGTTGTTTTTGTATTTTAACTCACCATTTCACTAACACTCCTTTCATAACATTTACCATGGTAAAAGTGAGTTAAAAACTGCAGATATTGTCACACACATGTCACAAGGCAGCCATATCTAATTACCCATTAATTTCATCATCCATAATTTGTAAATGACAGTTTTTAAAATTATTTTGCTTGTAAAATAATGGAAAATGAATGTTAAAGCATTTGCACACTTGCAAATGTGCACTTAAATCCGTTATATATTTTTCCCCGTCCAACTACGATACAAAACTTTTTTTTTTGTAACCCTTACATATTCTCCTGTAGGTGGCGTTTTAGTAAAATTTTGTTGAATTCCAGCTTGCTACATATGTATCGATTATATTTAAATATTGTGTGTTAAAACACTAAATTAAGAGTTGTTTTTAAAATGTATGGCTTATCTTAATAAAACCAGAATAAATTTTGTGTACAGTAAATAATAAACCTAAACAGTGATAAGTGATTAGAGGGTACAAACATCCATTAATCACGTATTAAAATATTTATTAATGTTAGTAAAAGCAGTCAATAATTCAATTTTTGATTAATAGAACGAAATTTTTATAATTGTACTTTACGGCGGGTTTTTCTGTAAAAACTCGATTCGTCTTTCAATTGTTTCCAAGGTTAATGACAATTGTTTTTTGTTTATGTTCTATGGCTATTATAGAATTTGACCTAGTTGCAGATTTAAATAGAGAACGCGGGAAAATTGTTAATACATAACGATTTCATATCACTTTATGCAAATAAACAGTTGTACAATAAACAATACTTTAATCTTTTTGTAAATAGGCATTGTTATTATTTATATAAGATAGCTGCTCATGTTTAGAGTTTATCTTAAAAGTTCCCTCCAACAGAATTTTAGTACGGTGAACTTTGGAACTGGTATACATTTTTAGCTGATTTTATAAATATCTTTATTAGATTGCAAATACCTGAAACGGCTCTATATACTGTTAGTTGTGATTGATTGTGTACAGATTTAGTGAACGCAAGTTAAACTAAAAATTATGGCTTTACCATTTGTAATTTTAAAACGATCGTTTTCGACAACGAACACCTTAAATGGAATAATAAAAAATGTTACCGTAATTGGTGGAGGACTGATGGGATCAGGAATTGCTCAGGTAGGTAAATTCAAAATCAGTACACGAATAATGTTTAATAAATGTCTCTGTATGTTTGTCTTTATTCCAAGAACTGTTCTTGCATAAAATGTTATAATTAGATCCATTTAACTCCTACGTAACGCCTATAAATTTGCATGTTTAAAAATATCTTAGTTGTTTTTCAGTACATATACTAAATTTAAATACCGCAATAACTTTTGAAGTATCGTTTGGTAGTATAAATGTCGTCAAATACGTAATATCATTGTTATAAACAACTTCAACGCTATTTTTAGTTTTAACTTACGATACTTCATGATTTTAATGCTAAAATACATGTTTGAAACCATGGGTAAACGAAACTGGCTATCCAGGACACTAAAATTTAATTAATAATGAAAAAATACGCCAATATGGGCAAACAATGTATGTAATTTCCTTCAGAAGTTATCGTTTTTACAAGCTAAGTAGCTTTTGTAAACTTTAGTAACTATAACAACTCTAAAATAAAATGAAAAACACAAAATAAACTTGTTTAAGGTGGGAAATGTCCTGGAGCCGGTCCTGCCTATTTTTAAAAATTAATCAAATTTCATAACTTAAAGGCTTATTAACACAATTATGCACATAATTCAAACTCGTTTCATGCTTTTTTGCAACAGCTAGTATTGTTTTGCTCTCCACATATTGGTTTGGAGCAGTTTATTAAAATTTTAATTACTGGAATATACTCCAATCAACTATTCAACGAATTTTTTTGTTATAACAAGAATACTATTTATCAGTAACGATTAAAATGAAGCATTTAATGCCCCGATACGTTTTGGGTCAGTAACTTTCAATTCTGTGATAATTTTACAATAATATTTGATGAAGTAATGTTTATTATCAATTTAATTGTTACTAAAAATGGAAATATGGTGGTGATAAATATTTAAAAGCTTTTATTAACGTGTATACCGCTATTACATTTGCGTAATTATTGCTAACAATATGTATTTTGATAACAATGAGATTTAAATTATAAACTTAAAACACCTGAATGGTAATAAAGATGTATGTTAACAATGCAACTGTAATAAATAATTTTATTTTTAACAAAACGAAAATCTTACTAGCTTTAATTGTTCTTTACAGATAAAATATCTTGTTAATATTTTTTAATAATTTAATTGCATGTCTTAAGGGATTGTTTAATTATAGAATTATTTATTTTGCTTTAACGTTTGTCATGTACTTGCTAATCAAAAATTACAGCACTTTATGGTTGAATTAAGTCTTTTGGCATTTTTGCTATGAAATTGAGTTCCCTTAATTACTTATTAAGTTCTGTAAAGCGTACATACCTTGCTTTTAACGAAAACATAAAGACATCTGTCAAACGTATGTTTTAATTGTGATTTTATAAACTTTTGATTCTTCGTTTGGTGAATTGAAAGGCTTTTATTGCAAAATAAACCTTATTAAGGCAATCAAACTGTTGAATTACAGTGAAAAAGTATTTTTGTTTGATATACCATGCGTTTTAAACGTCCCTTAACATTTTAAACGTCAAGTTAACAGTTCAAACAAATTCAAACATGGCCGCCGACGCGGTTACCATGGTAATTACAGAAATGGGAGGAGCCAAAGTTAATCACCATGGTGATTATAATAGTGCGCGAGTTTTAAGTTTTTAAATGTACGTATGTACGTGTTTATCTCTTTTAAGTTATTTTTAGATGGTTTTTGTTGCTCATAATGTTTTACAATACTATTAATAATAATCTTAAGTGTCTATATATTAAAGGAGTTTTAATTAACCTAGTTGTTTGGTGGTGGTTCATTAGAAAATTGTGGCAGTTGACGACTTTTTTTTTTTTTAAATGTTGATTGTGTATTAAAACAGGAATTTTATTGTAGGTTGCAGCACAAACAGGTCACGATGTGACCTTAGTGGAACTGAACGATGAACTACTGAGGAAAGCCGATCACATAATTTCCACAAGCTTAGCTAGAGTTGCCAAAAAACAGTTCAAAGAAAAACCCACAGACGGAGAATCTTTCATAATGGAAACCAAAGCACGCATAAAAAGTGTAACCGACAACAAAGAAGGTGTAAAAGATGCCGACATCGTCATCGAAGCCATCGTCGAAAAATTGGAAATCAAACAGAAACTTTTCAAGAGTCTAGATGAGTTAGCACCTGCGAAAACAATATTCGCATCCAACACGAGCTCTTTAAGTATTGGCGAGATAGCAGCACTAACGAAACGCAAGGACAGATTTGGGGGGCTGCATTTTTTTAATCCTGTTCCTATTATGAAACTACTCGAGGTTATTAGGATACCAGAAACATCTGACGACACTCACGAAGCGATGGTTGAGTGGGGAAAGGCAATGGGAAAAATTTGCATTACCTGTAAAGATACTCCCGGATTTGTTGTCAATAGATTGTTAATACCATACTTTGCAGAAGCTATAAGGATGTACGAAAGAGGTGAGTTTGTCCACCTAAGATTATTTAATGTTTGTCGATCATTTTAGTGTTTAAAAATGTAAATGCGGCTTTAACTTTGGCTTTATAATATTTGTCAATAACATGCAACTGCTCACAGCTAAGCCAGAACGTATTGGTAAATGGAGTTGGAATTTTTAGGTCCTTGAAAATGATTTGGATCGTTCAGCAACCATGAAGATATATAGATTGAAGTATTTGCTTCCACTTTATTAATTTTTGATAGCATTCTTATGATGAGGTAGCTTAAACCATGATATTGTGATTCCTTGCATACGATAATTAATAATTTATTCCACACTAACATGTGAAGCTTTTTGTGGTCTTGTTTAGTTAACAAATTTTTTAATATAATAATTTGCATTGTACTGTGTAGAAACAACTTTTTTTTAAATTATTTCAATGACACCCCTGTAATGTCCAGTTGCTTCCTAATGCAAGGAAATCTGTGACATCAATTAACGATGCCCCAATTAATACAATCAAGTGTTTATATTTTAAAGTAGTAAATCCAATATTAATAGTTCAAAATTTGTATTAGTCAAGTGTTTAATTAAATACATAACTAATGGTTCGAAATAATACATTTTTTCTCCTTAATTGGTCTGCAAATAAATTAAATTTTAATCGTGTATTTCTTTATAGGAGATGCATCTGCGAGAGATATCGATAAAGCGATGAAGTTTGGTGCCGGTTACCCGATGGGCCCCATCGAATTATCTGATTACACCGGTCACGATGTAAATTTAGCCATCATTGATGGTTGGCATAAAAAATTCCCTGAAAATCCACTGTTTAATCCGTGCGAGTCTATGAAAAAGTTGGTTTCTGAAGGAAAACTGGGTCTCAAAACTGGAGAAGGGTATTACAAATATAAGTAATAGCCTGTTGGTTCGTTATAAAATTTATTGTATCGAGTACTAGGATTATATATATACAATAGACTTCCAGTTATATTCATTTGTAGCCATTGTATATTTATTTAAATAAATTTTTTGTTAACTTGCTGATGGTTGATCAATCGTTTTTATGTATTTAAAATTTTTTATACAATCCATTATGATACCGGGTAAATATGGCGTTATCTAGAAGTTAAAAATTAGTTAAATCCTGACATGTAAAAGAGCTAATTCATTTTTAAGTTGTTTTGAAACATGCATAGAATTTATAAAATAATACTATTAACAGCTTGTTTTGTGTTTATTTAATAATGTAATCAATACTAAGTCACTATTTTGAACACACGTTAATTATTAAAAACAAAATAAAAAGTATATTTTATGGCTTTTGGACTAATTATGGAATGTAAAACACTTGTAATTTGTTTTTATGGAATTTATGGATATCAACAATTAATAAAATCCCGGGAATTACAAATTTTCATTAAGTACATTCTAAAATCTTAAATACTCACTCACAGCTTTTATATTATCACACTGTTCACTATTCAATGACTGAAATAGTGCTTTAGATTATATTATGTAATAGTGATGCTAATTGAGCAATTAACACTTCAAAGTCTAGAAAAAAACACTCCCCGCCATGTGAGGAGATGTAGATTAGTGGACTGTGTACCTCGTGGGTTAAAAAAAGTGCAAATAGCTTTAACAAATATACAAGATTTAATTAACTTAGTGGCTATTATAATTTCCAAAGTGCCTTAAGAAGATTATAGTGTGAAAATGGCCCAACCTTTTGGAATTTTGAAACGGTCCTTGTCCACAACAAGTGCCTTAAACGCAATTAAAAATGTTACTGTAATAGGTGGTGGCTTAATGGGAGCTGGTATTGCTCAGGTAAGAGTCTCCTAATTATTTTTAACGATGTTACAATGTTTTGTGTTAATCACGTGAATTTTGTTTGTCTATGTGAGGTTATACAGCTTTTTATGGTAATTAACTCGAGCAGGTGGCCGCTCAGACTGGACACGATGTAACTTTGGTGGAAATGAATCCTGAGATGCTCAAGAAAGCCGAAGACAAAATCACCGTGAGCTTAGCCAGGGTAGCTAGAAAACAATTCGCAGATAAACGAGCCGACGGTGAGAAGTTTATTAATTTCACGAAAGCACGAATAACAGGTGTCACCGATGCTAAAGAGGGTGTGAAAGACGCCGACTTGGTTATCGAGGCGATAGTTGAAAACATCGCCATTAAGCATTTACTCTTTCGTAGTATTGACGACGCAGCTCCTGATAAGACGATCTTCGCTTCGAATACGAGTTCGTTGGGCATCGGGGAGATAGCGTCGGTCACGCATCGTAAGGATAAATTCGGGGGCCTCCACTTTTTCAATCCGGTACCGGTCATGAAGCTGTTGGAAGTCGCGCGAACACCAGACACTTCCGATGCGACGTATAACGCTATGATGGAGTTTGGAAAAGCGATGGGCAAAATATGCATAACTTGCAAGGATACCCCCGGATTTGTTGTTAATAGGTTGTTGATTCCATACCTTATAGAAGCCATACAAATGTATGAGCGTGGTATGTACTCATTTTTCTCATAACAATTTAAAAACAATTGAGTGGGGTTTAAATTTTTGTCTTCCCATGTATGTTACTTCGTTAATATATTTTAATTTTAAGCTAGTGATGCGTGATTAAATTTATTGTCTTGAATAGGTGACGCCTCTGCGAAAGATATCGACACGGCCATGAAATTCGGAGCCGGTTATCCCATGGGGCCCATAGAGCTAGCAGATTACGTAGGACATGACACCACCTGTTCGATTATCGAAGGCTGGCACAAGAAATTCCCAGAAAATCCCATCTTCAAGCCGTGCGAATCCATGAAAAAACTCGTTGGAGAAGGAAAATTAGGCATGAAATCGGGACAAGGTTATTACAAATACGACAAGAAGTAAATTTGTCAAAATTGATTTGTTATATAGTATTTTAATTGAACTATGTGCCTTATATGGCTGAAAAGCGGTTATATACGAATGTATTCTTGTTAATTATGTTTTTATAATTATATATAAATATATACAACGGTTAATTATTATGCATGTGTTCATTAATTATGTAATTTGAATACATGAAAGATTTCTTACACTGTAAAGGTTCTTTAATTTAGAAATAAATTTTATTAAAAGTTTTTAGTTGTTATTATTGCAGTTTTGTTAAAAATTAAGATAAACAATTGATACTGGCGATACAAAAGCATTGTTCCAACAAAAAAAAAAAGAGCTTAAATAAAACAAAAACTGCTAAAACACGATGATTTCCAATTCTAAAAAGGCCAAAGGTTGATATTGAACATATATTTGCACAATTAAAATATAATGGAGTGTCCTTGCTGAAATTATAATTAATGAGATAACAGTTCAACGAGGTTTGATTATATTTTAGTGGTGTAATACCAATGGGAACATTATTTAAGTAATTTAATTCCAACTATAAAAGTTTTGATTGGTTACTATTTTAAAATACGATTTTCTTAGTTTAATTACATTAATGTCTTATCACTTTTATGTAATATCAGTTGTAAAAATTATTTAATATCAATTAAACATTTATGAAGTTCATGAATGCCGTAAATTTAATGTTGACAAACATTTTGAAGCAATGTTTAGTAAACTAGAGATAAAATTGTAATACTTAAATACCATTCTATCATTCCAAGATGATAATTGTACTTAGATTCGATCTAATGTTTAAACACATTATTTATGTTGAAGCCGGTTTATATTTAATGTACAGCATTTTTATTTATCAGTGACGCATTGATAACAGTAAACAAATAAGCTCGGAGAAGATCATGGAATTATTTTTGTGTTTTAACGTGTGCAACAGTACAGATTATGCAAGTGTACCTCGTAAAGTACTTGCTCATCAAATGGGTCAATCTAAACAGATGAGTCTTCCTTAGGTATAAACAGATTTTACTGTGGTTACCGTTATTAATAACAATCATAATCTCGATAGCAAAAATGGTAACCGTAGTAAAATTTGTTTATACCTAAGGAAGATTAAGTTGTTTAGAATGATCTATAGTACAGCATTTTATGATTAAATTACGTGTTTTGGTGTTCCCATGCAGTTTAATTTCTTCAATCATAAATTAAGTTCCATAAAGTGTACATACCTTACTTTTAACACCAACGTTTCCGTTCTTTGCGGGTGAAATAAAAGACTTCTATTGCAAAATAAACTTTATTAAGACAGTTAAACTATTAAACTTGAGTACAAAAGTATTTTTGATTGATACACCATGCGTTTTACACGTCCCTTGACATTTTAAACGCCAGGTTGACAGTTCAAACATATTCAAACATGGCCGCCGACGCGGTTACCATGGTAATTACAGAAATGGGAGGAGCCAAAGTTAATCACCATGGTGATTATAATAGTGCGCGAAATTTAAGTTTTTAAATGTACGGATGTACGTGTTTATATCTTTTGAGTTATTTCTAGACGATTTTTGTAGCTTATGACGTTTTACAATACTTTTACTGACAATCTAAAATGTTTGTGTGTTAAAGGTATTGCAATTTCGTTGATTTTTTAGCGTTTATTAGAAAATTGGAAATAATGCATGAAAAAGTTTAATATTTTATATTATTAATTGAAAACAAGATAGTTTGAGGAACTGGTCGTATTTTAAAAAAGTTCAAAGTATAAAAATTACCGATCCATAGATGATTTTTGCTGTTACTCTATATAACTGTACGTTTATTTTAATGGCAAAGAGCTCAAAAACAGGTTCTTATAAATAATTTCCATCGGCTATGACGTATCTTGTATAATAGGAAACAAAAAATTTAAATCGAACTGTTAAGTAAACACGCCCAGAGAACATTTTATGAAAACATTTTCCGCTTATTTTTTATGTTCTGAATTCGTTTAAGAAATAATGGGGAGTGCTTTTAATACGTCAGGGAGTGTTATTACTAGAATTTATAGTTCATTGAACAGACGTATCACAAATGCATTTCTATATTTATGCCACACATATAACTCAACGTTATATACAGAAAGTTAAAATACAGAACACTTCTAGGTACAATTTGTGTTAACAACATTTACAAATCGTTGGTTTTCCTGGAAATAGCGTCAAAATCTCACGAAATTACGCATTTCCTGTAAATTACGTGTTTTCCTTCCCACAATCATTATTTGACTTCTATAATCAAACGAATATGCGTATTAAAACGTGAATCAACGCAAATTTTATCATTTAAAAATGTTAATAAAAATCTAATTGTCGCTTATTAATAATTATTTATCATTTTTACTTTTTGTTGAGGGGGGTTAAGCAATTTTATTGAAATTTATGAGCTCAAGTACATTTTAAGACGTCCTTAATTTAATTGAATTTGTGATATAAATGCTTAAGAAACGATAGTGCTAATGCAATTTGTATTTGGGGTTTAGATTATTTTTAATTTGAAAATTTGCTATGGTTTTTTGATTTTAAAAACGATATGTTTTCAGTGCAAATGTTGTCTGTTTTAGATCTTTATTGGTTAGGATTAATCGCTAAAGCTGTAAATCGTTTTATTATGGAATAGTTTTTTATTCAAAGGTATTTAATAAATTAAAAAATATTGCAAACGCATGCGTGGACATACATGCATTTACTTAAATGGTCGCCCCACCATAGTTGTATTTTTAATTGAGGTTAAGGAGTGTGCCAGTGAGGATTAAAATAATTATTTAGTATCAGATATCATTTACAACGAGCCCATCACTGATTCTCTGATAGAATAAGGTAATATTAATAGTTTATTTCATGAAAATTGCTTTCATTTCGGTTTCAATATGTGGTGTCAGTTTACTTTGTTCTTTGTTTTATATTTTTTTGAATTCTATTAATAATAATGATACTCCATAGACCTTTAAATTCTCACAAAGAGAATTGTTTATTTTTGTATTATTTTGCTTAATAATGAATAACACGACAGAGAAAGTAGTAAAAAAATCGTATTACGATTGACAATTTCCTTATTTTTTTCTTATAGTATAAATATATACTGTTTTAAAAGAGCAAGTTACAATTTTTTAAATATTTGATTACTCAAAGACCGTTCTTTACTGTAAATATTTTGCACAGTATTTTAGTTACGACACTCCCTAAAATCTAATTTAATTTATTGCTAAACTTATTTGATTGATTAATCAGCAATATTTTTTTAAAATAGTAAATAAATAGGCAACACAATGGTTAAACCCGACCATCCTCTCGCAAGGCCTAAAAGTCTACCTGCCAAGCTTAAAATATCAAATAAGGGAAGATTTCGAGTGTACCCCGTCGAACAAATTCAATCTGCAGTGGACGATATCATCTTGGAACCTTGCGCTGTGTCCCCAGGATTGGAAATCCTAACAAATCAGGTTGCAGGACATGCAAATGATGGAAAATCCATTGGTAAGAAAAATTAATACCATTATTTCTTCTTACAGGCGGTTCAAAAATTAATGAGAATTTTGTATTTTGCTTATAACTTTTTTATTTACTCAGATTTTCGAGATTTTTGGCTTACACTGTAGGCAGAACTGTAAGCTATCTTTATTATTAGATCTATAAAATAAAAAATGTGTTGGTAATTAAAAAAAAAAATTTTGAAAATAAAATATTTTTTTTTAAATTTAATGTTTAAAATTTTGATGCCTTAGCCTTAGATGTTAGTTAAATAATTGGTTAAAGTTGAAGCCAAAATTCTTAAATATGTATGAGTAAATAAGTTACAAACAAAATTAAACAATGTTGTTTTTTTTTACAATATGATTTAATCAGTAAACTTCTTATTATTTGTTAAAATCATTAAAAAAATTTAGGATTTTTAATATAGAAACAAAAATATGTATTGAAAGTGTGGTGTACTCTGTACTGTACTTATTCCATCCATCAGATTGCAAACATCCTAACTTTTACTTATTACCAGTTAAGGAGATGCTGGAAGGTGTGCCTGTTGTTTTTTTTTTTACTTTCTCAGAGGTTTTCACTATTAAATTTTTGTTGTGTGAATGATTATAGCACATTTTAATTACCCAGGCTTGAAACAGTCACAGCACCATGTATTTTATACATGAATTTAAAAATTCTGCCTTATTCAATGCAAATTTAAACTTAAATGATATTTCTTTTAAGGTATGTTAAAATTAAACGAAAAAGTGTTAAAACCCGTGCAGAACTTAGCCAACGAAGAGAGGGAAACAAGCTTTTACGAAGAGTTACAGAAAACTAGTGATAAAATATTATTAGAATTAAAAGATTTCGTTCCAAGATATTATGGAACACAAATTGTATCAGTAGATGGTAAAGATATTAAATGTATTATGTTGGAAGATCTCACAAGAAATTTTAAGGAGCCTTGTATAATGGATATAAAAATTGGAAGAAGAACGTGGGATCCTTTGGCTTCGTACGAGAAAATTATTGCCGAAGATGTAAGTGTATACAATTTTTTTTTGTGGGTATGTAAATGTACTTGAAAATATTGGACAAAGGTTAATTTTTACTTGTACCCACAATTTTTACCTTATTTCAATAGGTTGTCCCAATTTTCTGGTAATTTTTGGCAGTTTTTAATTTTTTTTTGGCAATATCTGACGTATTTTTGGCATTTTTTGTGTTTGGTGTATGAAATTTTCGAAATAGTGCCTTTTTTTTACACTTAAATTAATTTTAGTACTCTGTTATCTGTTAAAATCTCTTCAACATAGATAATTTTATGCATTTTTATTTTAAACCTTTACCAATTCAAACTGAAACTGCACGTCCTTGAAAACAATTACAAATATCCCATGTACTTTGCACAAACTCATTAAAATTTTTGTGTTTAATGGAAATAACGAATTGTTCACAATCCGGAACTAAATACAGCTAGTCATACATCATTTTTCTATAGATAATTAGTGTTTTCTATATACAAATACAAAGTTTGTCATTATTCCAATCAGCATAACGGTAATGAGAGGAAAATTGGGCGTTTTTGGAATTATAATCACATGTTTCAGATTTCATTGTAATTACATGTAATGGCACGAATACATAATGTTGTTTGTTACATATTAAAGTGTACTGAAGTCACAGAATATTTATTATTTCAGATGCAATTTTAATTAAATTTGATATACTAAAGCAGTGTTTCCCAAACTGTGGTACGCGTACCACTGGGGGTATGGCAAGAGTTCGGTGGGGGTATGCGATTACAATGAATATTATTTATAATATAACTTTTATTTATTTTATTTGTGTTTAATTATGAATTAATTTTATTTCTCGTTTATTTATTTTTTTTTTTTAACGAGGGGTCTCAGTTTTACGAAAATTATAGAAGGGGTACACAGATGGCGAAAGTTTGGGAAACACTGTATTAAAGCATACTCCTAAAGTAATATGCTTAGTTAAAAATCACTTTCCTTATTCAGTTGATTACCTTTTTGTTGGTTTAATTTGTACTGTACTAGTCTTATTACTGTTCTGTCTGTCTGTTTGAGAAGTGACTTTTAGATCTCTTTTAATTACTAAGGAATAAATTGTATTTGAAATATGTTTGTGAGCATTTTATACGAAAATAAATTTAATTTAATTTGTAGTTAATTAATGTATTTAGTATCAATAAATATAATATTTTGTTATATTTGTTCTAGAAAAAATACCACGAAACGAAAAGAGATCTAGGCTTTTGTATACCAGGATTTCAAGTTTACAAAATCCCCACAGGGAGAGTCAGTCGTTATGGAAAAGAGTACGGAAAGTCACTAAACAAAGAAACCATACAAAATGGTAAGAATTAAAACGATTTTGCCCTTATAGTGGCTGATTTTTTTGTTGTTGCAGCATTTAAACTTTATCTGAACGCATCTGCCGGCCTGAATAGGAGTCTTCTTCTACAGCTGTTGGTGAACTTGTGGCGTATTCTCCACTGGACCAGGAGACAAAGAAAAATGCGATTGTTCTCGTCGTCGTTGCTGTTAATATACGACGGGAAACGTTTGAAGCAGTGTCTTCAGAAGAACCCAGAAGAAGTGTCCATGCCGAACATCCACAGCCTTAACAAACCTTCGAATCTATATAAACCTTTAAGCCTATTAAAAATCAATGACTGCTCCGTTCACATAGGCTTCAGCGGGCAATTTTCGCACGACGGCCCGATTTTACGTAACCCGACGTCCCCCTCGAAAATCCTTTCGTTTTCCCCGCCAAATTCCCCGAATCCGAGCTCGGATCCGTCACGAAACAAACCGATACCTTCACTAAAACGTGTTCACTCGTTTAATAATAATTTCGATAAAGATCTACAGAATTTAAAAAGAGATTACGCTTCGATGTTGGATGATCTAATGACGGAACAGAAGGACGAGGTCTGGGCCACGGTTAAAATGATCGATTTTGCTCACGTTTTCCCGTCGGAAAATCACGAGGCCGACACGAACTACGTCGAGGGCCTGGAAAATTTAATCAAAATTCTCGAGAGATTTTTGAGTGATACGAAATAATGCTTTAATTACGTTAGTTTCTCTATGATGCAATATTTACATGCAAATTTTTATACGTCCATTTTTGTAACAAATATATATGTACCCTTAAAATGCTTATTTATTCGTAATAGATTTTTTTATACAATGTTTAGTTTTATTTATCCAATAGAGAAACGTAAACACCGATTTTATGGAACCCAAGCGCGGAAAATAACAAGAGGATAATTTGAAATTGCCGCCGTCACCGCAGTAGTTAGTTGGGCGACCACAGATGGCATTGTGTGTGCGCCGTACACACAATGCCATCTGTGGTATTTACAGTGCATTTTCGTGAAATCTTCATTTATTTTGCTTAAATTAAACCATAAGTATATGGCTTTACGCTTGGTCCGGCAAAGCTTTGGAACCAAAAGTGCCGGAAAATCGGTGTTGTACCTGTATTTGAAATTCTGTAGGATTTTAAATCGATTAAAACACATCACAAATAACTTTTAAAATACTTTATTGATTATACGATTAACAATAATAAAATAATGAACTATAATACAGCAATGTCTTATAAAACGTAACCTAATCATGAAATTTTTTTATTACAAAAATTTAATCATAGTTTTTTTAAGACTTCAGAAGCACCAGTTTATGAGCTATTTAATTGAAAGTTATAAAATATCGAACACAAGCACTTAAAACCGATAATAATACAACGGCGTTTTACTAAAAGAATCATAAATGCTTTTTGCACTTAACAATACCAAATAAAATCGGGAAATGTTTATCGAACTCACTGTTTATCTTAAGTAAACTTGTAGTTGCATGGCTGATTGTAATAAAACTTTTAATCCGGGCATAAAACTGGCTATCTGGGAGAAGTCGGGACCGGAAACTAATTGAGTGTGGAGATTTAGGCCGTTCATGTAATCACTGGTTTTAACTAATTGGACCAACTGATGTAGAGCGCTTAAGGTATTGGGCGAAAGCTAGAACAAAAGAAAGAGTTAGCAAATGTTTTAAAATATGCAAAATGACATTTATTAAAAGTTTAATCAGAAAGACTAATCAAACTTTCATGGGTTTTCATTCAAAGCAGTTTTCATCATGGTTTGGGATTATTTTGCAGCTTAAATATTACACAGAAAAATACATTAAGTTGATAACTAATGAGCGACATGAATTAAATAACAGAAAAGCAAAATAAGTAAAAAGAATTTAATCATGTAAGACAAAAAGACATCAAATAGTTACTAAAATAATTTTTGATAAATAAAATCCTACCTTTTGCTCTCGTAGTAAGTCGTATAACGATTCTAATTTTTTTGCAACATCATCGAGTTTTCTTTTCGTTTGCTGTAACAAAAATACATGGTTAACTAACTTGTATGTAAAAAATTGGGGCCAAAGTTGAAGAGCAAGGCCAGAAAGTCGTAGAATTGTGAATTTAGATTCCTAAAAATGGCCCTCTCCTTTAATAGGACCTGGCTGGAAGTGTTAGCAACCAGAAATACGTCAGTCTGCAAAAATGGGTTCGAAAATAAGATTTTTCGGCCCGTGATTTTCGCAGGGCCCCAAAATATTTACCGGTCCAGGGTTTGTCGGATGAAAAAGTGTTGTATTTTAAAATGTAAGTCAACTTACTGGATTTTGGGCCGCACTCGAACACTGGTGCCTCAGTTCCTCGAAGACAGTCTGCATAATTTTATGCTCGTCAGGTATTGGCAGTTTCTGCACCGGTTGTGGTTTTTCTACGACGGCTTGACTGGCCGGAGCCGTCTGGAAGCCGGGGTTTATGGCATTGTCGTTGAATCCACCGTGGCCGATCGGCTGCGTGTTGAAAGCCCCCTGTTGGCCGAAATTGTTATTCATCGGCGGCGGCTGAAACATTTGCGGATTTGCGGGTGGGGCCACGCTCTGCCCGTACGAGGGAACCTGGCCATACGGTATGGAGTTATTCTGATCGTTAAAACCGTTACTGTTCGGGACGTTCTGAACCGGAGCCGTCCCGTACAACGGGTGAGTTATCGGTTCTTGCGATGCGAAGTCCTGTTTGGGCTGGAAATTAAAACGTGTTCAAAACTCGCACACGGAAGACTTATTTTTAATCAAAATCAACGCTTTTTAAACGATAATTAATTCAAAAAAAAGGGTGATCAGTTACTAAAACTAACGGTACGTTACAGTAGATTTGATTTTAGTACATTGCCAACAACAAAACACGACTAAAAGTAATTTTAGATGTTGCGTAATAAGTGTAAAAGTGTTAATACATCTAAGAAGCTGCAAAAATTTTTTGAAACAGTGAATAAATGCAAAAAAAAATCACACAAAAATAAGCTAGTTAAAGGAAATAAAATAGGGGGGGGAGTATGGTACCTCAATATGATTAATACGATTTTTCCACATTCTTGTACCAGCATGTTCAGCAGACATTTTATTTTTTTCACCATAATGATACTTACAAAAAAAATAATTAATGAATAAATTACACACAAAAATTTAACATTCCTAAGTAAACATTTAAATCTCACTTTTTTGTAGGCCTACCCGGTTTGATCGGGACAGTCCAGTGTCCCGGTCAATTTCGCGTTTGTTTCGCACTAATTTTGTTATGAAATCTCTCAGCGCGGACAACAAAAAAATGTAAGAAGCTAAAAAAAACTAATTTCACTGTAAATTTGTCGGGAAACGTTTAAATCCGGGCCATGATTAAAAAAAAAGGTCGTTGTATCCCGGTCGAACTTTACAAAAACATGATAGGCCTACTTTTTTTTTTTTTTAAATTATAATTTCGTGATTAATACTGGTCCGGCTGGGCCAACCATTAATTTTTCTATATAATAAAATTTTTGGTGGTATTAAATTTTAATCAATGTTACACAATACCTGTGGTGCTCGGGCAGCCTTGCTTAAAGGAGGAGGATCGTTCCAGCCCGGAGGCGCATTCGCATTGAAAGCGTGCATCGCCTGTTGAGCGATGTCCAGCTGCGGGTTCGAAGAGTTCTGCACGGCTTGCGGCTGGAACGACGGCTGAGCCTGTATCGGAAAACCGGCGTTCGGCATCGCGCCGGGCGTCACGGGCGGGTTCGGCAACCCGTGATTCTGCAGGGGAGTCGGAGCGTTGGTCATGTAGGGGTTGACGGGGCTCGTTAAGGCGTTCGTCTGGAATTGGTTCGGAGCGGGATTGAACGCTTGCGGCTGGTAGCCCCCGGAAAATTGGTTCCTGGTACCGTACGGCCCGCTCGATTGCACCGAAGGATCTACGACGTATTTCGATCGTGTTGTTATGCCCGAACCACCTAAAATTAAAAAAGGAATTGTCGCAAAACAAAATATAATCGACCTGGGGTAAACAATTGACAAGCACTTTCAGACTTTTTCAGTTTTCATGAAAACCGTTGCGTTTATCTGAAATCTGTTTCGAAATATTTAATTAGCATTAAATGTTGCGACTTTGCCAAATGTAAACCAATGCTCCATCTCCAATAATAAGCGAGATTTTTGATTAAACTGGAATTGGTCCGTACAAGTAACTACAAAAAGTCTTACTGTTTGCTGATCCGACACTCGTTGGTCGCGGTGGCTGGCTCGGTGGAGCCGTCGGCAATCCGGGCGAATACGGTTTCGGTGGCATAGGTACGGGCGGCGCGAAATTCGTTGTCTGCGTCTGCCACGGTTGATTCGCGTTCGCATTCGGCAATCCCGTGTGGAACTGGTTGAACGCCGGGCTAAACTGGTTGGTCGGCATGTACGGGTTGTTGTAATTCGACAGCGATTGTCTGCTGGAATCCGTCCGGGCCCTCCTCGTCTGCGCGTAAATCGGCTTCTGTCCGAGACTGATGTAAATTCTGTCCCTCAGGTTGGAGATCTGCTCATTTTGGGAATTACCTAGATATTTTACGGCCGTCAATAGGCTTCCTTGCGAGACCAAGATCGAGGCGTATTGAGATAACAAATCGGCAAGGCTACCAGAAATCTGCAAGAGATTCTACTCATAGAAACAGAATATATATAATTTTAATTTTCAAACAAAATTGCCCAGAGTTGTTTATATGGATTCAAAAAAATCAATTAAACTCAAATGATTGCCTTGTAGCAAATAATGGAGACAAAAAAAAACAGTCGATTACATAATTTTATCAATGACGTTAAAAGCAAGTTTGGGGGCAGTAAACAAAATTTTGGGCCCCCTAGTAAGTGAAAACTGGCTAAAAACGGTAAGAGACTAAAATATCTGCAACATAGGCAGGTCCAGGGTCCCTTTTCAGACCGTTAGGTCCCGTTTTTATCCATTTCTCGACAGCACTGACTACATCATTTAATCGGGGCTCCTAAGAGTGCCATCGCCCCCGACAATTTTTTTTTTCGGGACTCAGATTAAATTAAATTTTTTTTTGGGACTCCCAGATAAAAATGAATAGATGACCACAACATTTGCAACAACAAAGAGCCCCCTTTTTAATCTCATCAGGCCCCGGTTTCCCTATCCCCCGTTAGCCCTGAAAATACCACCAAAAAAATACCTCTACTCTTCTTCCTTGCCGCTCCACAGCCTTTTGTAAGAAAGTAACCAGTTCCACCAGCTCTTGTAGGTCATCGGACGAGTGCTGCCCGTCTTTGGACCACGAAGACACGAGTTTTTCGAAGCTGCCGGCGCAGATATAGCACAACTGAGCGTCGTCCGCTAATTTCGGATTGGTCGCACTCTCCCGTTCCAGACGACAGCCGAGTTGTTCTGAAAAGAACAAAAAACTTAATCCCCACGGAGCCCCCACTTCGAGATTCGTTTCCCCACAAATAACGTACCACACAAATTTGGAAGATCCTCATCCGAAGAATGGGTTAAAGTCGCCGCTAAGGCTTCTTTCCAGCTATTAATTTCACAGTTGTTGATAACGGAAGCCCAATCTTCTGACACGAGCGCGGATATTAACGAAGACAAGTAACCGTCGCTCTGTTCAAGGTATTTATACTGCGTCCTCGCCAATAACTCCGATCCACCTAGACATAAATGTTTAGTACGAAAATTCAACAGAAAAACTACAACAGCAGCTTAAAAAAAGCTTGATTCGAACCTGTCATAGCGATTATTATAGCATCGGCATATCTCTTCGCTTTCAAACAAAGTTCCACGGCCACGTTCACGTTTCCCAACAGTACCGCTTGAGTTATCAAACCTTCCGTGTCTACAATTAAAAAAAAATTAAATCCTGAAACGCTCTCTGCACCAAAACCCACCGTTTCCAGTCTTTATGGCGTACGGGGCTACGGGCTTTTTCGTTTCCAACTTCTGCGATATATTCGCCAGCTGTTCGAATCCGATAGGATTATCGTAACCGGGCTGCAAATTAATCCGGTTGCTTTAAAATGTTTTAAGACATACAACACACACTAAAGCCCCACCGAACCAAAGCTTACCGATAAGTCTGGGCTGTCGTTCGAGGAAATGTTTATTTCGCCGTCAGAATAATCGTTCTGAGGGAGGAAACAGCAATGGGTTAGTACATGGAAAATGTTAGTATATGATGCCAAAATACAGGGTGTACCTAGACTTAAGCATGACAAAAAAAAAACAAAATAGCAAGCAGCAATTGTTAGTAGTTTGTTTTTACACAAAAGCTATCTAAAAATAGCATGAAAAACAAAACAGGCAACAAAGCAATTGTTAGTAATTTGTTTTTAAACAAAAGACTATCTAAAAAAATAAAACACCTTATCGAATAGCATGAAAAACATAACAGGCAACTAGCACTTGTTAGTGAGTTGTTTTTAAACAAAAGACTACCTAAAAAATTGAAAGACATACAATAATAGCATGAAAAACAAAAAAAAAGGAACCTAGCATTAGTTAGTAATTTGTTTTTAAACAAAAGACTATCTAAAAAAATAAAACACCTTATCAAATAGCATGAAAAACGTAACAGGTAACTAGCACTTGTTAGTAAGTTGTTTTTAAACAAAAGACTATCTAAAAAAATAAAACACCTTATCAAATAGCATGAAAAACGTAACAGGCAACTAGCACTTGTTAGTAAGTTGTTTTTAAACAAAAGACTATCTAAAAAAATAAAACACCTTATCAAATAGCATGAAAAACGTAACAGGCAACTAGCACTTGTTAGTAAGTTGTTTTTAAACAAAAGATTACCTAAAAAATTGAAACACATACAATAATAGCATGAAAAACAAAAAAAAGGAAACTAGCATTAGTTAGTAATTTGTTTTTAAACAAAAGACTATCTAAAAAAATAAAACACCTTATCAAGTAGCATGAAAAACATAACAGGCAACTAGCACTTGTTAGTAAGTTGTTTTTAAACAAAAGACTACCTAAAAAATTGAAACACATACAATAATAGCATGAAAAACAAAAAAAGGAAACTAGCATTAGTTAGAAATTTGTTTTTAAACAAAAGACTATCTAAAAAAATAAGACACCGTATCAAATAGCATGAAAAACATAACAGGCAACTAGCACTTGTTAGTAAGTTGTTTTTAAACAAAAGGCTACATAAAAAATTGAAACACATAAAATAATAGCATGAAAAACAAAAGAGGCAACTAGCATTAATTAGTAATTTGTTTTTAAACAAAAAACAATCAATTTTCTTTTAATTAAAGAAAAATTACACTTATTCCTGACATTGCAGTGAAATTAGCCAATGTAAAAGCAAAATTGCACTTGTAAATGAAAATTAAATGAGCTTAAAGCGTTCTTACCCTATTTAAATTAGAAAACTGCTCATTTAAACTATCCACTTCGTTATTTTGACTATCTCCAACGTACTGACTAAGTTTAGCATTCACATCTTCAATTTTATATCCTAAAAGATTGAGGAGTTCCGTCCTGGGCTTCTCTTCGAAATTGGCTTTAAGAAAATACCAGATAAACCGTTTGTGTTGGTCTGTTATATTTTCTGCTTTCCTGAGGCAATAATCTGTAAAAAAAATCTCTTAATATTCCTCCAATTTGGACTTTTTTTTTAAATGAAATGGTCAATTAACAATTAATGGTTTACAAAAATGCATTTATTTTATATTCACCTGTAAAATTGCCGTACTCCAAGGCTTGTTCGAGATGCATTGATTTTTCTACTAATTCAGATTCCGTGATAACTTGACTTATAAATACTGTTCTAGGCACCGCTGGTATTGGCTGTCCGGGCTGAATATTCTGCTGCAACTGCGCTATTTGCGTTTTATCGTTCTCGAACTGAATCAATTTACCACCAAACTGGAAGACGATAAAATATGCCGATTAAAAATGCATAATTTGTTTGCGTTGTGATTCCTTACCCCGAAACTAGCACCGACTGGTCGTTTAAGCCACTTCGGAGGTTTGCTAAGGTCTACGCTAACAGGCACTGCACTTTGCTGCGGCACGGGGGCTTGAATGTAACCGTCCATGCCGGGAAAACTATCGGCGATCTTGTTCGTGGTCTGGACTTGCTGGGTTTTTCCTAAAAATAAAAAATACGTTACCTAAATCGTTACGGTATGTGATCTCGGTTCAGGAATGGCCTTACGGCTAACACAGACACACTTAAGGTGACTATTTTCGTACCTCCCATTAGGGAATACACCGAAACGTGTCCGTCAAAGCTCGGGCAAGCTATAAGCGCCGGATTCCTCGAGCACCAAGCCAAATCGAAGTTCCATTGATTAGTTTTGGCTATTTCCGACAGGACTTCGCCTCCCGGTTGATTCGAATTCGGATTCCAGCACAAGATTCTGTTATCCTTTCCGCAGCTAACTAGCAAATCGGAATCTTCGTTGCACCAGGCTATAGACAAGACACCACGTCGGTGATTTTCCAACGTTTTAAGAGGCGACGTCGCGAAACGCAAATCCCAGACTTGAATTACCGGAGCTTGATCTTCCTCTGTCGATTTAAAAATTAAAATACAGTAACAAATTCATTAATTTATCATTATTTTAGGGACAAAACAAATTTATACATGCGTAGCAATAACAGTTTCTTACCTGAAGCTAAGCAAAGCTGGGTTGCAACTTCTGGATGCCAAGCTACGACCTTCCAGCGAATTCTCGACACGGTATCGGTTAATTTAATTATCGGTTCATTTTTACGCAAGTCCCAAACCACGCATTTAGATGCAAACGTAGAAGCTAAAATATGTTGAACTTGTCGGTTCCACGACATCGAAAGTACATCTTCAAACGGCTGGGATTTTGCACCTAGACCAAATATAACTTTACTTAACTTGAATCAAGTATTTTCCATGATATTTACCAGGTGTCATAGGTGTGCTGGTATTATTCAAGTCCCAAATTAAAATTTCAGAGTTTGATGATCCTGTACCTAATAAATTTGATTGAAAAGGATTGAAATCTAGGGCATACACTGGTCCTGAATGTTTATTAGGACTAGCAACTAATGCGGGTTCATTTTTTAATAATTTATCTACGTTGTAAATTTGTATAATGCCACCATCGCAGCCTCCAATAATTGTACTATTGCTTTGGTCTTTTCCGAACGGTCCCCATACAATTTTATGAAATCTGTGTTCACTAGATACGGAAGATTTTAGTTCTACATCCAAGCCTGGGTCTGTTAGGTTTAAGGAGTACAGTTCTAGTGCTGCATTTGTGTTAAAAGATGCGTCCAACTGCTGGGCAGCTGTTCCAGCGGCTAATAGAATTGGGTGTTGGTTCTTCGGGGACCAAGCTATGTTAGCAGTTCGTTCCAAGTCTTTGATCTTCATTTTCCTGTGGCTGCTTCTAAAATAACTAAAACACAAAAATTCTACTTACTTCACATGCATAAATAGGCATTACAAACTGACAACTCGTACATTGTTTACATTAGAAGTATAAATAGAACCAATTAATTTTCGCACTAATAATAATTTTCTTACCTTAACTAAATGTATTTTGAATCATTTATACTAATATTTTGGTTATTAACTATTTTTATTGCCGCTTTTTGAACAACTTTACAGTTCCAACGTGGCTACTGTCAAAGTTTGACGTGTTCATTGAATGTTGACATCTAATGTGATATATTGGTACTATACAAATGTCTAGGAGTCCGTTGACGGTAAGATATGGCTTATCACCGACATCAGAGAGCAAGCCCCTGCATGCAAATATGTTTTTAAATTATTCTTAAATTAAACACGAGCAGGGGAGGATCTAAGTTTTTCGGGGCCTAGGGCTTACTGATATCTAATAGGGCCCCATATTTTGTTAGATTAAGAATTTTTAAATTGGGGTTTAAAATTAGTTTTTTAACATCAAAATCGGAGTTGAAATAAATTTATTTATGAAATAGTGTTAAAATTAAACAAGTAATACTATGAATTATCATTATTTTTATATTATTATTATTAGCTATTTTTTATTATACGATAAGAGCTCATTGTTAATGAAAAAGTATTAAAAATATATAATTAAATTTTTGTGGGCCCTTGACACTTGGGGGCCTAGGGCTTAAGCCCTACTAGTCCCAATGTAGATCCGCCCCTGTCTGTGGACGTATGGGTCTCTGGGATATTTGGCACAATTTCGACGCTTCTAAAAGAAGTTGTTTTCGATTTTATTGATCAAATACTTTATAAATTCATATTTGAGAGCTAATTACAGCTTCGTTTAATTTTTATTGGATTTTTATTACTAAATGTCTCTCGACAGCCACCGATCCAAAAGCAATTTTTTAATAACTCATTCTGTATCACAATTTTTTTTATTTCTATGCAAGTTCCCAACTGAACAAGTCCACTATACTTTATAAATTCATATTTGAGACCTAAATGTAACTTCGTTTAATTTTTATTGGATTTTTACTAGTAAATGTCTCTCGACAGGCACCGATCCAAAAGCAATTTTTTAATAACTCATTCTGTATCAATTTTTTTTAAATTTCTATGCAAGTTCCCAACTGACCAAGTCCACTATACTTTATAAATTTATATTTGAGACCTAAATATAGCTTTGTTAAATTTTCATTGGATTTTTACTACTAAATGTCTCTCGACAGCCAAGGATCCAAAAGCAATTTTTTAATAACTCATTCTGTATCACAAATATTTTGATTTCTGTGCAAGTTCCCAACTGACCAAGTCCACTTTACTTTATAAATTCATATTTGAGACATAAATACAACTTTGTTAAATTTTCATTGGATTTTTACTACTAAATGTCTCTCGACAGCCATCGATTCAAAAGCAATTTTTTAATAACTCATTCTGCATCACAAATATTTTAATTTCCGTGCAAGTTCCTAACTGACCAAGTCCACTATACTTTATAAATTCATATTTGAGACCTAAATACAACTTTGTTAAATTTTCATTGGATTTTTACTACTAAATGTCTCTCGACAGCCACCGATCCAAAAGCAATTTTTTAATAACTCATTCTGCATCACAAATATTTTTATTTCTGTGCAAGTTCCCAACTGACCAAGTTCACTATACTTTATAAATTCATATTTGAGACCTAAATATAGCTTTGTTAAATTTTCATTGGATTTTTACTACTAAATGTCTCTCGACAGCCACCGATCCAAAAGCAATTTTTTAATAACTCATTCTGTATCACAAATATTTTGATTTCTGTGCAAGTTCCCAACTGACCAAGTCCACTATACTTTATAAATTTATATTTGAGACATAAATATAGCTTTGTTAAATTTTCATTGGATTTTTACAACTAAATGTCTCTCGACAGCCACCGATCCAAAAGCAATTTTTTAATAACTCATTCTGTATCACAAATATTTTTATTTCTGTGCAATTTCTCATTTGACCAACTGACCAAGTCCACTATACTTTATAAATTCATATTTGAGACCTAAATACAACTTTGTTAAATTTTCATTGGATTTTTACTACTAAATGTCTCTCGATAGCCACCGATCCAAAAGCAATTTTTTAATAAATCATTCTGTATCACAAATATTTTTATTTATGTGCAAGTTCCCAACTGACCAAGTCCACTATACTTTATAAATTTATATTTGAGACCTAAATATAGTTTTGTTAAATTTTCATTGGATTTTTACTACTAAATGTCTCTCGACAGCAACGATCCAAAAGCAATTTTTTAATAACTCATTCTGTATCACAAATATTTTTATTTCTGTGCAAGTTCCCAACTGACCAAGTCCACTATACTTTATAAATTCATATTTGAGACCTAAATACAACTTTGTTAAATTTTCATTGGATTTTTACTACTAAATGTCTCTCGACAGCCACCAATCCAAAAGCAATTTTTTAATAACTCATTCTGTATCACAAATATTTTTATTTCTGTGCAAGTTCCCATCTGACCAAGTTCACTATACTTTATAAATTCATATTTGAGACCTAAATATAGCTTTGTTAAATTTTCATTGGATTTTTACTACTAAATGTCTCTCGACAGCCACCGATCCAAAAGCAATTTTTTAATAACTCATTCTGTATCACAAATATTTTGATTTCTGTGCAATTTCCCAACTGACCAAGTTCACTTTACTTTATAAATTCATATTTGAGACCTAAATACAACTTTGTTAAATTTTCATTGGATTTTTACTACTAAATGTCACTCGACAGCCACCGATCCAAAAGCTATTTTTTAATAACTCATTCTGTATCACAAATATTTTGATTTCTGTGCAAGTTCCCAACTGACCAAGTCCACTTTACTTTATAAATTCATATTTGAGACCTAAATATAGCTTTGTTAAATTTTCATTGGATTTTTACTACTAAATGTCTCTCGACAGCAACGATCCAAAAGCAATTTTTTAATAACTCATTCTGTATCACAAATATTTTGATTTCTGTGCAATTTCCCAACTGACCAAGTTCACTATACTTTATAAATTCATATTTGAGACCTAAATATAGCTTTGTTAAATTTTCATTGGATTTTTACTACTAAATGTCTCTCGACAGCCACCGATCCAAAAGCAATTTTTTTAATAACTCATTCTGTATCACAAATATTTTTATTTCCGTGCAGGTTCCCAACTGACCAAGTTCACTATACTTTATAAATTCATATTCGAGACCTAAATATAACTTTGTTAAATTTTCATTGCATTTTTACTACTAAATGTCTCTCGACAGCCACCGATCCAAAAGCAATTTTTTAATAACTCATTCTGTATCACAAATATTTTTATTTCTGTGCAATTTCCCAACTGACCAAGTCCACTTTACTTTATAAATTCATATTTGAGACCTAAATATAGCTTTGTTTAATTTTTATGGGATTTTTACTACTTAATGTCTCTCGACAGCAACGATCCAAAAGCAATTTTTTAATAACTCATTCTGTATCACAATTTTTTTTTATTTCTATGCAAGTTCCCAACTGACCAAGTCCACTATACTTTATAAATTCATATTTGAGACCTAAATATAGCTTTGTTTAATTTTCATTGGATTTTTACTAATAAATGTTTCTCGACTACAAGGATCCAAAGCCAATTTTTTAATAACGCATTGGTTATCACAAAAATTAAAATTTCTATTCAAGATTTATACTGGCCTTGTCCAGTTTGCTTTATAAATGTATTATTGAAACACAAATACATTATCTTTAATTTTTACTGACAGATTTTTATTAAGTTTTCGACTGGCCTAGTACACTATGAATTAGCAAATACACTCATGGTTAATAAATATGCTGCTTATTATGCTTCTGTTACTAATTTGGACTTTTTTTTTCACATAATCCAGCTGTTTTTGTATAATAACAATTGGAGCTGCCATCGTAAATCCTAAAATTCATTATTATTTAATGCATAAATCTTTATATTACTTGTTTAATAATTACTTGCACATTTTTAGGCATCTGTGTCTTCCACCCAGTGTACAGGATCATGAGTCTTAAAAATCGTCATGGTTAAACAATTAAGTTGACGCTTAAAATCTGAGAAGCGAGAAAAACACACTAGGAAATAAATAGTTACATATTTGTGGTCTGACTTACCTAACAATTTTGCATTTGGTGTTAGAACACAATTTATTGTTTAGCATATTGACTTCCTGTTTAAGCGAAAAATATTAATTGTTTTGCTGTTGTTCAAAGGATTTTTAAGTAAGTTTTCGTGTTATATATGCTTGTTGAGCCCTTCCTAAAATATAATTTTATTTACAAGGTGTTAATGTACCAACTACATAGTTTATTACCTGCAAACATCTTACGATCTTCAACCGTTAATAAATGTATTATGCTTTTAAAAATTATAGCTTGAATTTCTGCTAAACAGGTTAAAAAGTGATCTTCATTACATGGGGGAGAAAAACTACTCCCAGTTTGTGAATTTCTTCATCTAGATCTTGAACGTCTGTTGATGTTTTGGATTCCTTTAACCTTAAAGAATATTCTGCTGCGACTAAAATAAAAACATTCACAGATTGTTATGACACTGACTGTTATTGACGAATTTCAAACTATAGTTTGTCTCTAATAATACGCTACATCGTAATATCGTAATGATTGTCTTTAAATAAGAATCACCCTTCACTGTTTCATTAACAACTTTGATTAACAGAGGTTGTACACACCTGGATTGTAGCAGTTAAACTGCACCTGACTGCACCTCTGCCTTCGAAATGGAAACATATCATATGGTACTATTTTATGTAATGTAAATAATTCAATAATTTTAATAATTGTCTCGGGATTTCTAGGCGAGACCCTGTATGTCATTTTTAATTCACAAATACGTCACCGAATTTCTCGGTCAGGCCTCGTATGCTATTTTTAAATCACCTTGAATAACCTTCAAACCTTGTAGTTAAGAGAATCGCTGACAACTTTGGCCAAGTTTGACCGCAATTCGACCTTGAATTAGTTGCTGATTTTGCCACCAGTCTTTTTTGAAAGTGGACCCGATTGGTGGCGCCACGTTAGCAAAAATCACGGTAATATACTTAACTAACGATTACCAAGTTTATTGGTGGTAAATACAAATCGACATAAATAAAATGTCGTCTAGAAATGAGGAAAAAAGCGTGAACATTTGGTCTTATTGCTTTTATACGTCAGTTTGGAAACGATTTTTCACAGTTACTTTTAACAAAATGCATTTGCACCTTTAGTTTCTTTAAAAACGGCCAAATCAATTTTTACAGCTCTTCTAAACTTTGAAAAAAGTTCAGTGTATATTGTTTTGTAAAATATCCAAATGTTTTGCAATGGTCTTTATATTTTCTGAAAATGTTAAGGACACCATTAGTAATTAAAAGTTTTGAAAAATATTCCAAAGGTATACCTTGTGTTGTAGTAATAAAAATATTTCAAAGGTACTTTTTATCGAATTATTTAACATTATATAACTGAAAAAAGATAAGTAAGATGTTATGTACACATTAATATTTATTATTTACATAGCTTTGTTAAATTTTCATTGGATTTTTACTAATAAATGTCTCTCGACAGCCACCGATCCAAAAGCAATTTTTTAATAACTCATTCTGTATCACAATTTTTTTTATTTCTATGCAAGTTCCCAACTGACCAAGTCCACTATACTTTATAAATTCATATTTGAGACATAAATATAGCTTTGATAAATTTTCATTGGATTTTTACTACTAAATGTCTTTCGACAACCACCGATCCAAAAGCAATTATTTAATAACTCATTCTGTATCACAAATATTTTTATTTCTGTGCAAGTTCCCAACTAACCAAGTCCACTATACTTTATAAATTCATATTTGAGACCTAAATATAGCTTTGATAAATTTTCATTGGATTTTTACTACTAAATGTGTCTCGACATCCACCGATCCAAAAGCAATTTTTTAATAACTCATTCTGTATCACAAATATTTTGATTTCTGTTCAAGTTCCCAACTAACCAAGTCCACTATACTTTATAAATTTATATTTGTGCCATAAATATAGCTTTGTTAAATTTTCATTGGATTTTTACTACTAAATGTCTCTCGACAGCCACCAATCCAAAAGCAATTTTTTAATAACTCATTCTGTATCACAAATATTTTGATTTCTGTGCAAGTTCCCAACTGACCAAGATCACTATACTTTATAAATTCATATTTGAGACCTAAATATAGCTTTGTTAAATTTTAATTGGTATTTTACTACTAAATGTCTCTCGACAGCCACCGATCCAAAAGCAATTTTTTAATAACTCATTCTGTATCACAAATATTTTGATTTCTGTGCAAGTTGCCAACTGACCAAGTTCACTATACTCTATAAATTCATATTTGAGACCTAAATATAGCTTTGTTAAATTTTCATTGGATTTTTACTACTAAATGTCTCTCGACAGCCACCGATCCAAAAGCAATTTTTTAATAACTCATTCTGTATCACAAATATTTTTATTTCTGTGCAAGTTCCCAACTGACCAAGTTCACTATACTCTATAAATTCATATTTGAGACCTAAATATAGCTTTGTTAAATTTTCATTGGATTTTTACTACTAAATGTCTCTCGACAGCCACCGATCCAAAAGCAATTTTTTAATAACTCATTCTGTATCACAAATTTTTTTATTTATGTGCAAGTTCCCAACTGACTAAGTCCACTATACTTTATAAATTCATATTTGAGGCCTAGATATAGCTTCGTTTAATTTTTATTGGATTTTTACTACTAAATGTCTCTCGACAGCCACCGATCCAAAAGCAATTTTTTAATAACTCATTCTGTATCACAAATATTTATATTTCTGTGCAAGTTCCCAACTGACCAAGTCCACTATACTTTATAAATTCATATTTGAGACATAAATATAGCTTTGTTAAATTTTCATTGGATTTTTACTACTAAATGTCTCTCGACAGCCACCGATCCAAAAGCAATTTTTTAATAACTCATTCTGTATCACAATTTTTTTTATTTCTATGCAAGTTCCCAACTGACTAAGTCCACTATACTTTATAAATTCATATTTGAGGCCTAGATATAGCTTCGTTTAATTTTTATTGGATTTTTACTACTAAATGTCTCTCGACAGCCACCGATCCAAAAGCAATTTTTTAATAACTCATTCTGTATCACAATTTTTTTTATTTCTATGCAAGTTCCCAACTGACTAAGTCCACTATACTTTATAAATTCATATTTGAGGCCTAGATATAGCTTCGTTTAATTTTTATTGGATTTTTACTACTAAATGTCTCTCGACAGCCACCGATCCAAAAGCAATTTTTTAATAACTCATTCTGTATCACAAATATTTTGATTTCTGTGCAAGTTCCCAACTGACCAAGTCCACTTTACTTTATAAATTCATATTTGAGACCTAAATATAGCTTTGTTAAATTTTCATTGGATTTTTACTACTAAATGTCTCTCGACAGCCACCGATCCAAAAGCAATTTTTTAATAACTCATTCTGTATCACAAATTTTTTTATTTATGTGCAAGTTCCCAACTGACTAAGTCCACTATACTTTATAAATTCATATTTGAGGCCTAGATATAGCTTCGTTTAATTTTTATTGGATTTTTACTACTAAATGTCTCTCGACAGCCACCGATCCAAAAGCAATTTTTTAATAACTCATTCTGTATCACAAATATTTATATTTCTGGTCAAGTTCCCAACTGACCAAGTCCACTATACTTTATAAATTCATATTTGAGACATAAATATAGCTTTGTTAAATTTTCATTGGATTTTTACTACTAAATGTCTCTCGACAGCCACCGATCCAAAAGCAATTTTTTAATAACTCATTCTGTATCACAATTTTTTTTATTTCTATGCAAGTTCCCAACTGACTAAGTCCACTATACTTTATAAATTCATATTTGAGGCCTAGATATAGCTTCGTTTAATTTTTATTGGATTTTTACTACTAAATGTCTCTCGACAGCCACCGATCCAAAAGCAATTTTTTAATAACTCATTCTGTATCACAATTTTTTTTATTTCTATGCAAGTTCCCAACTGACCAAGTCCACTATACTTTATAAATTCATATTTGAGGCCTAGATATAGCTTCGTTTAATTTTTATTGGATTTTTACTACTAAATGTCTCTCGACAGCCACCGATCCAAAAGCAATTTTTTAATAACTCATTCTGTATCACAAATATTTTGATTTCTGTGCAAGTTCCCAACTGACCAAGTCCACTTTACTTTATAAATTCATATTTGAGACCTAAATATAGCTTTGTTTAATTTTTATGGGATTTTTACTATTTAATGTCTCTCGACAGCAACGATCCAAAAGCAATTTTTTAATAACTCATTCTGTATCACAATTTTTTTTTATTTCTATGCAAGTTCCCAACTGACCAAGTCCACCATACTTAATAAATTCATATTTGAGACCTAAATATAGCTTTGTTTAATTTTCATTGGATTTTTACTAATAAATGTTTCTCGACTACAAGGATCCAAAGCCAATTTTTTAATAACGCATTGGTTATCACAAAAATTAAAATTTCTATTCAAGATTTATACTGGCCTTGTCCAGTTTGCTTTATAAATGTATTATTGAAACACAAATAGGTACATTATCTTTAATTTTTACTGACAGATTTTTATTAAGTTTTCGACTGGCCTAGTACACTATGAATTAGCAAATACACTCATGGTTAATAAATATGCTGCTTATTATGCTTCTGTTACTAATTTGGACTTTTTTTTTTCACATAATCCAGCTGTTTTTGTATAATAACAATTGGAGCTGCCATCGTAAATCCTAAAATTCATTATTATTTAATGCATAAATCTTTATATTACTTGTTTAATAATTACTTGCACATTTTTAGGCATCTGTGTCTTCCACCCAGTGTACAGGATCATGAGTCTTAAAAATCGTCATGGTAAAACAATTAAGTTGACGCTTAAAATCTGAGAAGCGAGAAAAACACACTAGGAAATAAATAGTTACATATTTGTGGTCTGACTTACCTAACAATTTTGCATTTGGTGTTAGAACACAATTTATTGTTTAGCATATTGACTTCCTGTTTAAGCGAAAAATATTAATTGTTTTGCTGTTGTTCAAAGGATTTTTAAGTAAGTTTTCGTGTTATATATGCTTGTTGAGCCCTTCCTAAAATATAATTTTATTTACAAGGTGTTTATGTACCAACTACATAGTTTATTACCTGCAAACATCTTACGATCTTCAACCGTTAATAAATGTATTATGCTTTTAAAAATTATAGCTTGAATTTCTGCTAAACAGGTTAAAAAGTGATCTTCATTACATGGGGGTGAAAAACTACTCCCAGTTTGTGAATTTCTTCATCTAGATCTTGAACGTCTGTTGATGTTTTGGATTCCTTTAACCTTAAAGAATATTCTGCTGCGACTAAAATAAAAACATTCACAGATTGTTATGACACTGACTGTTATTGACGAATTTCAAACTATAGTCTGTCTCTAATAATACGCTACATCGTAATATCGTAATGATTGTCTTTGAATAACAATCACCCTTCACTGTTTCATTAACAACTTTGATTAACAGAGGTTGTACACACCTGGATTGTAGCAGTTAAACTGCACCTGACTGCACCTCTGCCTTCGAAATGGAAACATATCATATGGTACTATTTTATGTAATGTAAATAATTCAATAATTTTAATAATTGTCTCGGGATTTCTAGGCGAGACCCTGTATGTCATTTTTAATTCACAAATACGTCACCGAATTTCTCGGTCAGGCCTCGTATGCTATTTTTAAATCACCTTGAATAACCTTCAAACCTTGTAGTTAAGAGAATCGCTGACAACTTTGGCCAAGTTTGACCGCAATTCGACCTTGAATTAGTTGCTGATTTTGCCACCAGTCTTTTTTGAAAGTGGACCCGATTGGTGGCGCCACGTTAGCAAAAATCACGGTAATATACTTAACTAAAGATTACCAAGTTTATTGGTGGTAAATACAAATCGACATAAATAAAATGTCGTCTAGAAATGAGGAAAAAAGCGTGAACATTTGGTCTTATTGCTTTTATACGTCAGTTTGGAAACGATTTTTCACAGTTACTTTTTACAAAATGCATTTGCACCTTTAGTTTCTTTAAAAACGGCCAAATCAATTTTTACAGCTCTTCTAAACTTTGAAAAAAGTTCAGTTGTATATTATTTTGTAAAATATCGAAATATTTTGCAATGGTCTTTATATTTTCTGAAAATGTTAAGGACACCATTAGTAATTAAAAGTTTTGAAAAATATTCCAAAGGTATACCTTGTGTTGTAGTAATAAAAATATTTAGAAGGTACTTTTTATTGAATTATTTAACATTATATAACTGAAAAAAGATAAGTAAGATGTTATGTACACATTAATATTTATTATTTACATTTGAATCAGTCTATGGTTTACGAAAAATTATAATTTTTCGCTCAGATATTCCCTTGAAGCTATATCGCTGTTCGTGTTGCAACCAGTACATCCACTCTGACAAGCATGGCAGCCACTTTCCTGGCAACTACGTTGACAACTAGGATGACTACAAAGACTATTATTTCGTGAGCCGCAAATTTCTATGAACTGCTCAGCTATGACCCTATCCAGGCCGGTGTAAGTTTGAGCCACTTCTTCGGTGGTAACGACCTTTTCCTTTGATTTTGATCTTGATATTCTTGGTTTTTCTTAAGGAGGTGAAGGTCTGTGGACAGGGGCAGATTAAGTTTTTCGGGGCCTAAGGCTTATTGATGTCCAAAAGGGCCCCATTATTTGTTAGATTAAGAATTTTTAAATTGGGGTTTAAAATTCATTTTTAATAACATCAAATTCGTAGTTGAAATAAATTTATTTATGAAATAGTGTTAAAGTTAAGCAAGTAATACAGTTAATTATCATTATTATTATATTAGCTATTTTTTATTATACGATAAGAGCTCATTGTTAATGAAAAAGTATTAAAAATATATAATTACATTTTTGTGGGCCCTTGACATTTGGGGGCCCAGGGCTTAAGCCCTACTCCTACTAGTCCCTATGTAGATCCGCCTCTTAACACGAGGAGTAAGCTTTTAAAAATGTCTACAAAATGTAATCTTACGCACCAAATTAAACAGCTATTATCATGAAGTGTTTTCTGGATATGACCAAGCACATTTATTAGTCTTAAAAGCTCTTAAAAGTTCCACTTTGTTGTCAATCAATACTTACATTCAAACAATGTTTTGAGAACTCTGTCGCTTTAAAAAAATCTAGGATTATTGGAATATTTCTTCTTATGTATATCGGCACATCTGAAATTCTTGTTATATTACCATATCATTTTATTTACTGGCATAAATATTAATCTTTATCGCTGAACAAATCTTGACAATAAAAAAAAGAGTTGTTTAAAAATAGTTTTATTAGCTTTAAAATATGATTATTACATAACACAGTTAAAAAACTAATATGTTTCACAATTTTTGTGCAGAAAAAATATAATAAAATTTGTTTACCTTCATTTTAATTATATTTTATGTTTAAAACTAATTTTGTTTACTAAAACTACTTATAAATGAAAGTTATTGTGTACTATAATAATAATTGTATCAGTATTAGTTCATTTACAGTTGTTAAAACAATATTACATGCAAATTGTGGTTCGGCAGCTTAGTTTTTTTTCTTGTTTTTGGGCTTTAATTGATACTAGAAGTAAAATAATAAATATTTATTGCAAGGAATTGATTAAGAACATTATAAGCAGTATTTAAATACTACAAACACAAATATTTCTTATTATGTAAGAAAGAAAACACTAATTTAGGTGTACCGAAAGGTAGTTTCCGATTTACAACACATGCATACATTATAAGTGTTTTGTTTTGTGTATTTTGCTAGAAAAATCATAAATAAACTCTACATATGTACTTATTAAACGGTGTTGACATATTTAAGCTTCCAATTGAAAATAATTTGCTTGAATGTAGCTCAAAAAATGAAGTTGTCAGTTTAAGAACATGTTCGAAGTTGCTAAGAGAAGAGTAGTGGATTTTTCTGTAAATTTGTTGATTTTGGTTTTTCTTTTTGTGTAAAAATCAGCTAAATTTTTATGTGACTCAACACCAAGTTTAATTTTGAAATCAAATTTACAATAAATGTTTTAAGGTTTTGTTTAAAGTTACTTAACATTGCTTTTGGACTCATTTTTAAATTAATAATTTATAAATTGCTATTTTGGCTTGCTTTTTACCTGCAGTTTGGTCAAAAACTATAAAGATTTTAGTACAAAAAATTGTTATAAAAAATAGATACAAAATATTTAATATGTTGCTACTGTTATAAAAAAAAAAAGAGTTTTTAGTATTTCTACTTTTGTATTAACACCAAATTTTTTAAATAGTTATTTAAATTATTCTGTAATGAAAATAAAGTCGTACCAGTTAAATCGGGCTAGCATACAGGCATCTCCCTTTACATTAAAGACAGACAACAATTGTTAGTGATATCGAAAAGTTTTGAAAAATGTATAGATAAATTGATAGAAGCAAGAAATTAAATTTAGCATGTTTTTACATTGTTAAATATATTTTCTAATATTAAAAATTAAAATCTGTAATGTATGTAATTAAGTGTTTTGTGAAAAAACTGATTTGTCTGCCATGTAAAATTATTATTATTAACATTATAGGAGTATTATTTTTATTACAAAATAGAAAATCTCAAAATAATTTTTTTGCTGTCAACTTAGCTGCATTTTCAAAAAATTGTAACTGAGTATGCAATGGAAAAATGAACAGTAGTTTAATAGATATTACATTAATTGATAACTAAAGAGAAAAATTCAATTTTTTTATTCCAGACCTAGAAAAGGATGTTTATGAAAACAAAGACTTGTAAAATTAATTTTTTGCTTCTACCAATTTCACTATGCATTTTTCAAGATTTTGTAACCAAGTTTGCCATATAAAATTAATTTATTTGCCAGACTCCTAAAGGATTAAAGGTGTTAAAAAAAAATTGTTGGGGACTGAATCCTTGTTTCAAGAAAATTACAAAATCCCCAGTGTTTCAAGAAAATTACAAAATCCCCAGTATATTAAAAATTATTTAAGTTGAATTTAAACTTTTACAGCCCCCTGTTCATTTAGAATATTTTAATCATTTAAAATCACAAACCCCACCAATCTCTTTACTAAAAATAAGCAAGATCGTACAACTAATTTCACCTACTTTGCATTACTTGAAACTCCTTTCTACATGTGGCCCCAATATCTGCTAGTAATACCCGAACTCGTTCTAAAGTTAGTCCCCAAAACAAAAACTTTTTTCAAGAATTGGGGTCTGACTACAGAAAAAACTATTCTTTTCTTTTGTAGAAAGTGGGTACCACATGTGACCAATTTATTTGGCAAGGCATGGTTCAATTAAAACGAGGCTTCTAGAGGTTGAAGTTTTTTCTTAAAACTAAAAGATTCTTTCTAGAAATAGAGACCTGGCTACAAAGCAGATTTTTCTCAAGTGTAGGAAGTCCTTAGTCAAGAGGGTTTTTACCAATAAGCAAACCATTTTACATGGTCTTTGGAGCAGGCGATCTGTTCAAGGAATGCAACCTAAAACAATAATTACAAAATATTTATCACTGACGTGAACTATTTCCTACTAATAAAAATAAAACTTTCTCTTACCGTTTTACAATGCTGCTAGTGTTTTCCCATGCATTGGACATGCTTATTTCTCAACGTATATTTTATCTTCATGGTCTCTAGAGACTAGGAGTTGGTCCCCAGAACTTGAAGATCATTTCTAGGAATCGGGGACTGGCCTCAAAGCAGATTTTTCTTAAGTGTAGGAGGTCATCTTGGTCAAGAGGGTTTTTACCAATAAGCAAACCATTTACATGGTCTTTGGAGCAGGCGATCTGTTCAAGGAATGCGACCTAAAACAATAATTACAAAATATTTATCACTGACTTGTGAACTATGTCCTACTAATAAATAGGTAAAACTTCCTCTTACCGTTTTACAATGCTGCTAGTGTTTTTCCATGCATTCGACATGCTTATTTCTCGTGTATTTTATCTTCATGGTCTCTAGAGGCTAGAAGTTGGTCCCCAGAACTTGAATATTATTTCTAGGAATCGGGGACTGACCTCAAAGCATAGTTTTCTCTAGTGTAGGAAGTCTTGCCGAAGGGGGTGTCTATCATTAAACAAACCATTTACATCGGGTTCGTCTTTGAAGCAGCAGATTTACTTTTTAATCTTCTGGACAGAAATTACCATGGGTCAACAGTTTAGTTGGCAAAAAGTTAATGGATGTGGCCATCTAAAACTACAAGTTTATTCTCAGTCTTTCCAGGAACAGGCAACTGACTTCGTAAAAAGTTCTTTAACACTGTTGGAAGTGGGTGTTTGTAGTTCAGGACCTTATTCCAAAGCAGATTTTTCTCCGGTGCAGAAGGTCTTGCTCAAGACCGCGGCTACTATTAAGCAATCTCTTTTCATGGGCTAGAAACAACCTTTAAAGTAGATAGGCTATTCTCAAAGTCGAGGCCTCTCTTGTCATAGGTGTCAAATCGAACAGAACACAAGATTTAGCTTTGCCATACAGATGAATTCTTTCCAAGGCTAGAGTTTCGTCTCATGAACTACCAGTAATCACTACACACCATGAACTGCAACGATACTCCTGCGTTTCTCGATTTGATGTTGTGAACAACAATCGTACAGTTACTCACTTATTTGTTTATTCAAATTAGTATGTCGATCAATGTTTTAGTCGCAGACTTCATCGTTATGACATTCGATAAGCTTTAATACTAACACTGTCGAGGAACTTCCTACGTACATATTGTCGCAGGAGAGTATTTCGAAAGTCACATTACTTATGCACAATCACTTCATTGTCATAAATTACCACTTTTTAAGTAGAAACACAGAAAGATGGAAAGAATAATAGCACGATTTTGAAACGTTTTGTTTACCTACTCTTTAGTAGAGGTCAAAATAAGTTAGTGACTTTCATCTACAGCTTTAAATTCAAGGTCACTGTTGGCTAAATGTAAGGGCGCGAAAAACTATCTAAGAAGAATATAAACAGATAATGGCGGCACATAGTAGATTAACATATGTATTTTAGAGATAGTTTAACCCGCCTAGAGATGGGTAAACGAAATTCTATATTTATGACTATTTCATAAGTTTAGAAGGTGCTGTCCTTTTGAAATACCAGAATTTAGATAAATTAGGTCTTGTGGTATGATAATATCGTAGAACCAGTGTTTGAAATGTATGAAAAATGTATGAAAAATGTGTAAATATACGTGTTTGTGAAAACACATTGTAGCATAAATTTATGATTTGTGGCTCTTTATTGGGGTTTGTAAGTAAATAAACTGATTAGGGCATAGCTTTTTGTTAGTTTAACACACGCAAAAGGGCATTGTTATAGATATTTATCAACAAAAATGTGTTAAAAAATCTGCTTCTATGTAATGTAATGATTCATCATTCAGATATGTTTTTGTATGAAATTTTTGCAAAAAAAGGCATGTAGGTGGTTTATTTTGATATAAGGGAGGCTATTGTGATTGTTTGAAGGAAAACCAAACGTTAGAGACGTATTTTAGGCTTTCAAATAACAAATTAAAATAGTTCGTGGATCATGGGTATGTTAACATTATATGACGGTTTTTAGGTTTTTTGCATATGAAATATTGATGATGGAAGTTTTATCTGTATAATATTAAAGAAATTGAAGGGGGAATCATGCTTAAAGGGTTCATTTTTGTTAGTTTGTTGCTAAATAGTGTAATAATATTTATTAATTATTATAATCATTGTTAAAAAAGTGAGGTTGCCGGGGTGTCAATCTTACAAATATTTTGACGTATGTCAGTGGCTTGTGATTGGTCAATTGCTCTCACGTGGTTATTACCGGCCAATCATATCTGTAGTTATTCCATTTTTTCGCGTCAGTAGCTTCGAAAAGTCGGTGCTAGTAGGATGTGCTACTGATGTGCTCCCGAATATTAGCACGTGTTAAACGCTTAGCGTCATAATGTAAATATCCAACATTAGTTTTGTGTTTGCCTTATTGCTTTAAGCGTAATATTAACAAATGCAAACGTCAATAGTTTAATTTTTGAAATTTTTGCGAGTATTTTCAACAATTTAACTAACAATAGCGCGGGTCTAGCAAACAAAAGAATAACTTTTGAAAGCGTCTAATTTACAATTATAATCTATATTTGAAGCGTAAAATTCATTGCAATATGGCGTACAAAAAAATTATTTTTTTTATTTGGTTTTTTGAAGGAACTCGATTGATTGTTGCAAAATATGGATACCAAGTAAGCTGCTTTTAATGAAGGAATCTTTTATTGAAAGTAGCGAGTACAGTATCTATTTTTTTGTAATAGTCATTTGAGTTTTGGTGTGTATTAATTAAGTAACGATAGATTTTTTTTACAGATTGTCGAGTTGTGGATGTTCCGCAGCTAAGCCGTAGAAATCAAACTTCAGAAGAAAGCGCTACGAAGTTTTGGAGGTGATGGGTCTTTCAGTCAGCATCCACGGATCCATTTACAAGCACATCGTAGAAGCTTGTGAAGAATCGAACACTGAAGGCCATGCTGAATTCCTTTTGGTTGGTTCGGTAAAGGAATCTTCGCAGAGAACGTCCATAAAATAACGTAGGTGTAGTTTTGACTTTGGCTTCTATTTGATTTGAAATTCTTTATGATGTTGTTCTGCCATTGTGTTAATAAAATTTGTTCAACTTTTGCATTGTCGTTAAAAAATTCTAAAATTTGCCTTACCTATTTTTTATTTATAGTATTTAATCGGGTTTTGTAGTATTTCGCTAAGGTTAGATTTTCGGGTGATCTCAATAATTATTGTAAAGATGTGTATTTGGTTTGGTTTTGTTGTCGTTGAAGTAAACTGACTGATTTTAATAGTTTATTTAAAGCAAGCGGTTTTGTTTAATTTTGATCGAGTTATGGCTATAATTTGAATACTTTGCACTGTTTTGTGAGTGTTTGTTGAAATTTGTTTAATTCTTACGTTGCGGTTTTACTATTTAACATCGTGCCCACTTTTTCCAATTATTTTAACAAATTCTTTTAGTCCTGTCGAGTTTGGTCGTTCGAGTCATTCTAGTAATAGTAAATTTGTTGTTTACTTAATTTTTTGTGCACTGTTATTTATTAAAAATTATGGATGAGATTTTAATTAATTCCTTGCGATATTTTGCCACTGTTTTAAGAAAATTTATTTAAATATTCCATTATAGTTGAACAAATTTTATAATTTTGGTAGTATTTACAATCGTTTGCTCAATTTTTGTAGTATTTTTTGGCGTTTGGACTTCCTAGTACCTTTAATAATTATAAAAATGTTATTTAATTAATTTTTGCAATTGTTTAACAACATTAAATTACTTTAACATTCTTTTTTGAGAAATTTAGAGTTTTGTTTGATTAAAATTTAAATACTCTGCATTCTTTTGCTATTATTTTAATAAAACTTGTTCAATTGTTGCATTGTAGTTTCAAAATTTAATGTTTGTGTGATACAAGTGTTGGGTAAATTATAAAATAATGGTGATCACTTGATGTATGGATTTTTGGAAACTGAGCTCATCCAATTTTATTTTTGAAGTAATTGATATCCTTCAGACTAATTGGCTCGATATCTTTATAATTATGTACCATATTTTGTTTCTGATTTGAATTCAAATTCTTTACGATGTTGTTTCGTCATTCTTTTAATAAAACTTGTTTAACTTTCATTTATTATCATAAATTTGATTTCTTTTCTTTACACTGTGTAAAGAAGTAATTTTTGACCAGCAAAAGTAATGTAATATTGTCAAAAACATCCCATTTCATTGAAATAAAAGTTTTTGAGTCCAATTAAAATTAATTAAAGTTCCCTTAAACATTAACAAAGTAACTGTTAATTTTTTTTCGTTACTATCAATTTGTTTTATATGTTAATTGTCAAAAATACATACAGACGATTGACGGACTACAGTGAAAACTTATATTATAACTTCAGATATGTAAATGTAATATTTTCTTTAAATTTCAAGTACATTTCATTATTAGTTTCAAAATTATTTGTGAAAATAGTCGTTCAGTTCGTAGTTTTGTATTTTTAATAACTTAATTATTAAAGTTGCTTAAAGATTCACAGTTTAAACATATTTTTAGCTTCATACGCTCTCAGTCAATATTTTTTTGTATCAATCAAGCGAACATATTTGGTAGTTTAAAAATTATCCTGAAAATAATCGTTCAGTTAATTTTTAATAGTTAAATAAATTTGAATAAAGTGTTTTACTTTTTTGATAACGTTCATTTTATAACCAAAACTTTGTAAAATTGTTCATTTTTTTAAAATTTTATTCAAAACCAATTGAATTAGTAATGTTGACTTATACAGGGTGGTCCAAATTCGATGGGATTGCATGGGTATCTCGGTTAATATTTAAGATAGAGAAACGGTTAAATTACCAAAAATGTGCAGTTTTTTGAGACAAACTCAGAACCGTTTTCAAAAATTATCCATCATTTCCGGTTTTCGAGTTATCGAATAAAAAGTGTTTTTTTGTCATATTAATAATGTGTCATATCTCCGTTATTGTTGTAAATATCAAAAATATTTATTAAGATTATTTTTGAATATTTTTATGTTTAATTTGATTATACTAAAAAAAAAATTTACGCTCGCTGTTAAAAAGTTATGACACAAACTTAGCTTTTTTTAAATAGAAACGATAGTTGGCTATGACCTATTTAAATTCCTCATTTCAAATATATAAGGGTTGATGTATTTATTTTCAACAATACGCAAGTTATGAAGGTTTTTTAGTTTTTTTTTTAAAGAAAATCATAGTAGGCTGTGAAAACAAAAAATAAACAAGGTGTAAAACCTTATAAAACTCATGTGGTACAAGTTACCAAGGTTTTTTAATTTGTTATTGAGATAAATACGAAATTTTTTGAACTTAAGATGAACAACAATATCCTACATTACTGCTGATACCGACTATATCGTTGTTTTCTTATTTTCAAATATTTACAATGTTTATCTCCACAACAAATTAAAAAACCTTGGTACCACATGAGTTTTGTAAGGTTTTACACCTTGTTTGGTTTTTGTTTTCATAGCCTACTATGATTTTCTTAGAAAAAAACCTAAAAAACCTTCATAACTTGCGTATTATTAAAAATAAATACATCGACCCTTATATATTTGGAATGAGAAAAAAATGAGGAATTTAAATAGGTCATAGCCAACTATCGTTTCCATTTAAAAAAAGGTAAGTTTGTGTCATAACTTTTTACCGGCGAACGTAAAATATTTTTTTTTAGTATAATCAAATTAAACATAAAAATATCCAAAAATAATCTTAATAAATATTTTTGATATTTACAACAATAACGGAGATATGACACATTATTAATATGACAAAAAAACACTTTTTATTCGATCTCGAAAACCGGAAATGATAGAATATTTTTGAAAACGGTTCTGAGTTTGTCTCAAAAAACTGCACATTTTTGGTAATTTAACCGTTTCTCTATCTTAAATATTAACCGAGATACCCATGCAATCCCATCGAATTTGGACCACCCTGTACTATCGGTTTTGGCATTTCAATTAAAATTTAGTACGACAGTTGTGCATTTTACTCAACAGTGATCGGTATATATTTTTTTGAAATCGCTATAAAATGTATTGCATCGTATATTTTTGGCAAGGGCTTTCTCTAGTACATGAATAATTTCGTTATTTTTGATTAAATAGGCAAAATATAATTTACATTATCTTTTTAAAATGGTACTTTATCTTTTATCAGCAGCTTGGCACAAAATAAGTAATTTTTGTTTTAATAATTGTGTATTATATCAGTTATCATTTGCACAGCTATTAAAACAAAATTATTTTACTGCATGTTTCTTATATTAGAGCAAAATTGAAGCAAATTTTTTTAACATCGTACATTCGGCCAAACAATTACTATTTTTAACTTGTAACGAGTCATCCTGTCATTCATTCACTTTAAGTATTTCTTTAGACTGTTGAAATCACTTTAACAGGATAACAGGTGTTGATAAAGGCACAACTTTTTTATTTGATTTGCTCGTTACATTCCAGGTTTTTAGGATCTTTATCAATCTAGTTTCAAAGTCACTTTAATTTTTTTGCGTCGTGCCAGATGTTGCAGTTTCAAACGCGGCCTTTATCAGTCTTGTGTGAAATTTTGTGAGCGTGTATTCTACAGGTACTAGTTGGGGAATATTTCCTCCAAATTTATTTCGGGGTGGGTAGAAAGTGTTAACCCTAAAAATAAATAAGTCACTTCGTTAAATTATGGTGTAGTGCAGTGCTTCTTAAACTTCTATTACTCGCGACCCCATTTTGTAACTCACATTTTTTAATTACGTTTAATTCTGGCTATACAAGTTTGCCAATTGCATTTTGAAGTAAAGTGAATAATTAGTAATCTTTAATTTTTTTAGTAAAGTAAATAGGTTCTAGGTTTTGGTGGTACGTTGGAATTTTATTAAAGTAATCTTAAAGTTTTTATTTCTTCCAAATAATGTTTACGCGATCTCCTGAAGTGAGGCTACCCTTAGCGGTATTATTTCTTTTATAAGTGTAGTTTGCTAAATTGCATTTTAAAGTAAAGTGGTAAAAATTGCATTTCTAATAATTTTTTAAATAAAGTTTTTGTTAGTTAACAAAAATTTATCAATTAATTTTAGTTACAATTTTTTAAAAATTATTTTTGTGGGTCCTTTAAATTTCTATATCACCTTCCAAGGGGTGGTGACTCTCTTACGCGTAGCTTTTCCTCAGGGAAAATAATTACAAAGCTTTTATTTTTTCCAAATTTTCTGTGATCTCTCAAATTTTTACGCTTGCCACTCCCTGATAGCACCCCCCAAGTTTAAGAAGCACTGTGGTGGTGCAGTGTAGTGAAGTGTAATGGATTTGGATGATGGAATGGTTTCCTGGTAGCCGAGGATGATCTGCAGGTCGTTGGAGTTCCAGAAGAGATTTTCTTCAGTGAAGTAAGGTAGGTCCCATTGCGAAGAATTAAAAAGATGTATCTTCTACATTATCTCCTCGAAGCACACTGCATTTATTTCAGCAATGTTCTCATTCAGCAACGTCTTCATTATTCCCCTTTTTGTAAAATGTACATTAACGTCAAGGAAATCTTATTTTAAATGCTTATTTGTTAAAATAGCTTACAGGCAGGACGGATCTCTGTGAAAACGTATTTTTTAGCTTTGATATGTAACTCCGCCATTGCCTGTCCCAAGCCAGGATGAGAAAGGAGGAGGGGAGGAGAAATAACCTCGTTAAAAAACCAGGGCTTAGCGGGCCCGGCTGAGATAACCCTGTAAGGGCCCCTGCCTGGGGTTACAGGCCATGTTGCTTTGCAAAGAGGCGTTTGCTAGCCTAGGGCTAAAGAATAACCTTGATAAGAAATTTCCAGTCCATATTTTCACTAGTTTCAAAATTATTTGTCACCATATTTGCTGTATTAACAGTAATATCAAGTAAATGTAATTTTTAATACTTAATTGTTTAAATCTTTCGCAGACAAATGCCCTGATCACTGTGTATATATAATTTTTAGCTTCAGATATGTAAGGTTTACATTTCCTCTAAATTTCAAGTCGATATATTCACTAGTTTTAAAATTGTTTGTCGATGTAGCAGTATTTTTTAAAATTGTATTAACTAAAGTCCTAAAATTGCTTAAAGATTTACAGTTTAAAACTTATTTTTAGGCTTCATCTGTTAAAATTTAATATTTTCTGTATATTTCGAGCCAACATAATTAGTAGTTTAAAAATTATTAAATAAATTTAACTCCACTGTTTTTATTTTTTAATAACATTCATTTAAAAATTGGGAATGGAATTTTTTTTATCAATAGTAATGCCTTTTATTATCAAAACCTTGCTAAGTTGTTCAGATTTTAATAAAGTTATCTCTTTACTTTTGGTATTTAACAATAATTTAGCAAGTAGTCTCAAAGTTTAAATTTTTTTGAAATTATTTTTGTTGTATGTTCCAAGTTGTAGCGAGTCCCTTAAGCGTAGCTTCACCTCAGGAAAAACGTAATTACAAAGCCTTTCTTTGTTCCAAATTTTTGTCCTAAAGCGTAGTTTGTCCCCTAAGGATAGCAAACCCTAGTTGTAGAAGCACTGTGGTAGTTAAGTGTACCGTAGTGTTCAGTAGTGTACGGTAGTGGACTGTAGTGGACTGAAGTGAAGTGTAATGGATTTGGATGATGGAATGGTTTCCTGGTAGCTGAGGATGTTCTGCAGGTCGTTGGAGTTCCAGAAGAGATTTTCTTCAGTGCAAAAAGGTAGGTCCCATTGCGAAGAGTGAATAAGATGTCTCCAGGTAAGAGTAGGCCGTTCGCGTCTCTCGGTGTGTTTTTTATGATAGCTTAACTACTCATAAAATCGCTCGTCCGGATTTTTTTCTGCCAACAAGGTTTTATTTCCGTCCCGCGATATTCTATGTATTTGTGTAATTGTTTTATGATGAAAGGGTGCAAAATATGTTAATTTTTACTTGTTATTTTTAAAACTTTTAAATGTACTTGCATTTAACTTTTAATTGCATGTAATTTGCAACATTAAATAATACTTCGGTAATTAAATAATTCAAGTTAACGTAAATTTTGATAATTAAATGTGGGTGTGTTGGTTCGTTCTCTCCATTTTACACTGTTCACTTTGCTTATATACGATTATTAATATTTGATTTTCCTCCTTGTTTTTTCTAATCGCAAGCTCTTCATCAGAGGTGTAACTAAAACGAGGCAATGCATTTAGTAGCTTGGTCTTAAAATTTATTATTCACTTGCATTTAATACACTTGGTAAATTTTATAAACTTTGGTTCGCTGTAAAAATATTTTTAATAGGTTTCTGAACAAATTTATAGTTGTTATGCATTAAGCAGACAACGTTTAACAATTTTACTAACAGTAAAGCCAAATGCAGAATTTTCAAAATTTTGACACCAATAGTTTCAAGGGTTATATACTTGCCTCCATAAGATATCAATAAATTTGAAAATACCTTAAAATTGTATGACTTTGGTACTAAAAAAAATTTAAATCAAACTGAAACATGTAATAGTTTTAACTTAATTAAAACTATAAATAAAATATTGTTTAATTTTCATGTATTATCATAATTTTGATCTCTTTTCTTTATACTATATAAAGAAGTAATTTTTGACCAGCTAAAGTAATGTAATAATGTCAAAAACGTCCTATTTTATTCAAAGAAAAGTCTTTGAGTCCAATTAAAATTAATTAAAGTTCCCTTAAACATTAATTAAGTAACTGTTAATTTTTTTTCGTTACTATCAATTTGCTTTATATGTATTATGTAAAATACATCTTTTTCTATGTTTTGTTGTATTTAAGTATACAATTAAATTGTACTTTTGAGGGTATCATTTCAATTAGAGGTAGTAGTTACACTTCTGCTTTTGAGTTCGTTATTTGGTGAATGTTGAATGTTTGTGTTGTTTTTGATTTTGAATAATTTGGTTGTACTTTCGGGTACATACTGAGTTCTATAGGTGACCTGGTGCTTTTCACCGGGATACTCGCATATCCGGGTGCTTTGAAGTACCGTTACGGTGTTGTTGAGTTAAGTTAAGCCAGTTTATTATTCCCAAGGCAATTTCCCTATCTATGCCTTTGATAGAGTGATTTGATTTCGCCTCTGGTTGCGTTTAGCTTCTGAGTTACCGTGTCTTATCACTTAGGGTCTACATGGTTACCATAGTATGTTGTGCGATCCATGTTTTTTTTTGGTTTCACTACTGACTTCCTATGGTACCAGCATAGTTGGGTCATCATAGGCTTAGAATGGTCTTTAGTACCAAAAAAACATGGTGTGTGTTTAAATTCCGTGTACCTGATGGGTACCAACGCAAGTTGTCGAATATTGTGGTGCCATGATATCCAGTTTCGCCCTGCCCTGGTTACCGTGCTGGATTAGTTAATTTTAGGTGTGGAATGCTTGGGTTTACATCGTGGTAAGGACAATTGGGTTATTTGGAATCTCAAGTCTACGCCCGATTCTATTTATGCATCAGCGGTGTCCTTTAGTGTCCGGATAAACAGGTTACTTGACGATATCAAAAAACTTGAAAAGCCTTGCCATGATTTGTGAGCCGTTTGTACAATCCCCTGTTCATTTTAGTGACTTGGCCTCACTCAAGTGTGTCTGAGTGTGTTCAAATGGTCATGCCAAGTCACAGGAGAAACGTCCTCACATCCTAGAGTTCATTACAAATGTGTTAACAATTATCACCCGACCGTCATAAAACATCTTGTTTTATTGTTTGTCCCAGCGATTACTCGATTAATGAATTTTTATAATGTGATTTTCCATAACCTGCTTGTACTAATCATGATTTTTCTTACAGGGTTAGGGACGGTTAGGTTTCATGTTAGGGACTGTTAGGGACCATTGTTTTATCTGTGTATGTCGTTGGATAATAATAAACATAAGTCATGTTATGTTTATTATAATCCAACTTTAGTTTTAAATTTAATGTTATCGGAAAATCACGTTATAATCCATTTGAATCAAGGCATTAAATATGTATGTATTTTAAGTAATTTTACCAATTATTGACTATTTAATGTCGTGCGATGCAGTTAACAATCGATGTATTGTGAATCGTCGTCTTAAGTGTATTAAAATAATTTTCTAAAAGTTATTTTCCCCCCCATTAATCGAGTAATTTGCTTTTTGTTTGTTTGATTTTCAGGGCGCCTATAACCTTGTTGGCAAAGTGTAGTGAAAAAGGATAAGTAGGACAAATTTGCTGATTATGTATTGGATTTGTTGATGTTCATCTTAAGGGTCGCTTTTGCCAGTTATCATGTATTAAGAAAATCAATGTTTTAATATTTTTATGCTCATGTTTGTAAAAATTATATAAAACCCAAAATTTTGAGTTCGCTCTTCACAATTTTCAATGTTTTTAGTCGCAGTTATTAAAAATAATCTTTTAAATTTAGTTTTGTAGCAATGACACTAATATTTTTATAAATTCTCATAGTATTTCTTCACAGAGATAAATTTAACATATTGACTTTGCTGTAAAAAGCTTTATTAGATTTTGATTAACTTAGACTAGCCCTTTGCAAATCTTTAAGAACTGCTTTATCTCGGCAGATTTGAAAGAATTGTTATATTTTGTGTTAATTAACGATTTATAGGTAATTTTAAAGCAGACAGAATTGCTGTGTATAATAATAAAATATTGAAAAATAAAATCAATTCTCTAATTCTCAATATTGCAAGATTTTTTTCCCTATAAAATTACAATAAATAAACACTTCTCATTTAATATTATATGTCATAAAATAAAAGATGTTAACTTTACTTAAAAATGCTTAACTAAACTGTTTTATTCGATATATTTGAAATTATTAATGAAACATATCAGCAAGCGAACAGTGCGATTTTGGGCATGAATTTATTTGGTTTATTAATTCAAATTTTGTAAACTTCACTGTTTTATCAAAGAGTGCTTTTATTTTTAGTTGCTTATATCCAACAACTTCTCCTTTGCAAATTGGCAAAAGCAGATTTTTTTAATGAATATCGACAAATGCTTTTTCAATGTTAAATAGTTTAAGAAATAATATTTTATTCTGTTTAGGATTCTGTTGCTGGTTGACTACATATTGCTTGTGTGGATCTCAGGTTATTATAATTATTAATTATTCGTTTTTTTTTTTTTAAGGGACTGATTAATTCAATATTTACCTGTTCGTAATCTATTTTGTGTAATTTTATTGGCTTTCTGTCATCTCCGAACATTTACAAGCCAAAAATGTGCATATCCTGTTGTAAAAAAATAATTTTCTTTGTTCAACTTGCTATTCTCACCAGCAACAAAACGTTCAAAAACTTTAAGGTTTAGTTTATTTGCTTTATTTCTCAATTTAATAAACTGTGTTTAAAACAGGTGAGCCCAAAATCATATGCTTTCGGCCTTTCACATTTTTCAAAATTTTTAGTCACAGATCTTTTTTTATAATTCACTTTTGTGACAATAGAAATAGTACTTGTATACATTCCCATAAGATTTTTCAGTAGAATAACGAAATAAATGACATTTTTTGACCTTGCTGTATGCAGATTTATTAGGAATTAATACTTTGGTAAAAACATTTTCAAAATTTCAATAACTTTTATATCTTGGGCAGCTCTGAATGAACTGAAACCCGGCTTGATCTAAACAAAATTAAAAATTGTATCACATTTAGTTTTCACAAAATTTTAAAACCCTGTACAGACGAACATTAAGTTAAAAATAATCAAAGTGAAAGTTGTGTAAAATTTGTTTAATACTGAAATTTTTATTGACTGATCATTAAAAATTTGGAATAATGTTGTTCTTCACATGGCATTAAAAATTATAAATGACTTTTAAAGTTAGCAATTCTTATTTAAATTCTCTCAAATCGTCCAACATTATTCAAAAGATATTGTCCATATTTAGTACCTAAATATAATATTTAATTCATTGAAAAGGAAAATACATATAAAAGTTTAATTAAAATATCATTTATATGACAAGTGATTTTTTTGAGACTTCAGTATCTTTGCCATTTAATCATTTTGTAAAACAATTTTAAAATTAAACAAATTTTACCCAAATATAGTGTACCAATTTGGAACTTTGTTTAATAAGTTTGTTTTAATCTGTTTAGATTCCCGATGGAGTGAAGAAGTCTTATTTGAAGTAAGAACATTCAACAAGGTTCTGTCGACAATCCACCGTATATGATAGATCTTTAAATGGTAGGTTTTAAATCTGAAAAATAGTTTTTCATTGTTGTGTGCTTAGAATAAAGGAACAGAAAAATAATTTTACCCAAACTAAACTTGTTTATTTTTTTTTGTGATAAAGTGAGTGTATTTTTTTTCTATTTGTGTTGACATTTATTTATTTCAGCATTGACTCTGATTTTTTCAGATACAATCCTCTGTAATATTATTTTTAACACTTAATTTATTTCATTGTGTATTTTTCTAGCAACGATTAGGTGCATGACAAATAAACTTTTGTGGTATCGAGTATTAATCAACATAATTTCACTTCAAAATTTAAAATTCCTGATGTTACAATTTTTTAAATTATAATAATGACAGGTCAATGTGTTGATTCCCAATTTTGTAGTAGTAAATATTTCAAAAATACATTTCTATATTTCATTATCTTGGTAATATCTACAATGTTTAGATATTATTTTATTGTCGCTATAAATATAATAGTGCATATTTTTATCTACCAATAAATTTCACCTAATTTTCGATCTAATGTTTCAAGAAGAAAATAGTTTTAAGTGTTATAATAACATGGCAGGGGGTCTCTGTATAAAATCTCTTTTTTAAAAGCTTTTTGCATATTGTGTGCTACTAGGCTTTACTTAACAAGTTTTGCTTAGCAAAGAAATCTTATACAAAAATTAACTGGTCTTAATGTAGCAAAGCGAATATTAGGGGCTAAAATCTCTTAGTCCCTGCAATATTTTTAATTGCATTTTGCTGTAATGTTACTCGGTGCTTTTTGCAACAGTATTGGATTTGTTGTCAAAAAGTCGATGATTTAAAATCCATGATTCGAAAGTTACCTTTAAGAAATTCGTTGTGACTGAATGAGTATACATTTTGTTCTATGTATTTTATTGGGCGACTGTAAATTGTTCTGATGCAAATTAACTATCGTCAAATAAAAATTACTTTTGCATTACAACATGCTGTATAATTGTTAATTTAACAATACAACATGCCATAGATATCTTTATTGACGTATATAGGTAGTTTCAATTATTATTTCTATAGCTTAGTTAGGCTGCTAGGTAAATTGCGTTGCTAATTAGCGTCGTGTAATCTTTATAAAGGCGTTTTAGTTGCAATTTTCATCATTTAATATTATAGTACAAATCCCGTTAGCGGATATTTAGCCACTATCTCAACTGTCAGTGTAGTTCGCTGACGTCGCCATGTAGGTGTCGCTGCTAGTTCTATTCCCAACAATATTTTTGACGTTTGGCTATAATTTTCATTCAATTTATTGATTTTTGCTTTGCATGTATGTCGTAAAATGGTTGAAGACACATTAAATAACAGTAATAAATCGAAAGTAAGTCAATAAACTTTGTTTTCCTGGTCAAGATCGTTGTGTTTATACGAAGACTAATTGTTTTAGGTTAAAACAAATAATAATAGACCAAAGTCAGTATATTCTTGGACTGTGAACGATGTACAAAAGTGGCTGCGAAGACACTGTAGCGACTATTATCAACAATATGGGAATTTGTTTTTGCAACACGATATTATGGGTCGAGCTTTGTTGCGGTTAAACGACAATTCGCTTTTGCGGCTAGGAATTACTGATACAACACATCGTGAAGCTATATGGAGGGAAATATTGAAATTGAGGCTTAAAACTGATATAATGGAAATTAGGGATTTGCAAAGGCGTGACGCGTATAATTTATCATATGATTATTATATTACGTAAATTAAACGAGGTGTCTAATAGCTAAGTTATTTTATTCTTATGTACATTCCCGTAAGAGATCAATTACTTGTAAGTTTAACCTAAAGTATGTTCAATAAATAAAATAAATAAGTTTGGAATGGTGTGTGATTCACATATAAAATAATACTGAACGTTAAAACTTAAGTATGGCACTAGTAATAAAAATTATTTACTAGAACTACTGTTGTCGTCAATTTGGATGTTGTCCTCGTTATCACTGTCCTTGTCGTCGTCGTTATTTTCGTTGTCGTCCCCCAGCATGTATTTTTTTATACCGTGTTCTAGGACAGTCCGTAAGATTTTGCTGTCTTTTAGTATGTCAATGTCGTCTGAGTTCTGGCGTTTTCGGCCGTTCTTGGTCGATCCCACGGTCCCGTTCGAGTTTGCCGCCGAATTGAATAGCTCGTGGTTGGGCGAGAACGCGATGTGTTGCAGTAGACCCCCGATAATTGGCACTAGAGTTAATAATTGCGAACCCACGACACGATTAAATTCTAAACGTTGCTTTTCCATTTCTAGTCTTTGCTTTTCTAAATCTAGGTTTTCTTTTTGTACTTCTAAAATTTGTTTAAGTATATTTGCCGTATCTGAAATAGAAAATTAATTAAAATATTGGCTAGGTAATCCTTCTAAAAGGTGCAAATATACAAATTAGGTTTATTTTTATTTATTGAGTAAAATTGATGGTACGTACCACTAGAAATTTTATCGTTATAATTCGCTGAGTTCCCTAGAGGACCATTTTTTTTATCGGATCCTGTGTGTTGGGGTTGGAGACTGTTCAAAATTAACAAGGGCAATGGGATCGAAGGCACACCACCCGTCTTAACGGCACTGTTATTTGAGGTAGCCTGAAAATTTTGGGTCGGTATCGTGAAGCTTGGTACTATGGTCGGCAATTGCTTGGTCTGTGCTTGGCTCTCAGTCTCTTTGACTTTGTTTTTAAACGTGGGGGCCGGTTTCAGAGCTGGTAAAGGCGGTGGATCTTCGCTGGTCTCCGATCTAAAAAGTCAATAGCTTGTTTAAAATCAAATTTTAAAATTATCTGACTTATACGTCGCTAATTTCGTTCAATTTTGGTTTCACATAGACAATTTAGGAAGTAAACTTTGCCAAAAATTACGTTTTTGATCTAGGAAAATTGTCAGTATTTTACAATATCAAAAGCCAATTTGAATTCAAAAATAGTCTGCAGTTTTTTAAATCATCTGACGTAGTCTTCGCTATTTTGGTTCAATTTTGTGAGTAATTTACGTCGTAAAGTTTGCCAAAAATTGCGTTTTCGATTCAGGAAAATTATCAATAATTTAAAAAGTCAAAAACCAGTTCGAATTCAAAAAAGTCTGCCGTTTTTTAAAAATTATCTGACGTATTCTTGGCTATTTTGGTTTCACGTGGCAAATTTACGTCTCAATATATATCTTTTTTGTTCAAAAATAACGTTTTCGTTCCAAAAAACTTGTCAGTGACTTGAAAAGTCCAAAAATTAGTTCAAAATCAAAAAGGATTAGCAGTTTTCAAATTACATGACGTGGAAGTCGCTATAATGGTTCAATTTTGATTTCACATGGGCAATTTAGGTCGAAAAGTTTGCTAAAAATTGCGTTTTCGTTCCAGAAAAATTGTCGGTGATTTAAAAAGTCCAAAAATAAGTTCAATATTAAAAAGGGTTAGCAGTTTTCAAAACTACATGACGTGGAAGTCGCTATAACGGTTCAATTTTGATTATACAGGGGCAATTTAGGTCGTAAAGTTTGCTAAAAATAACGTTTTCGTTCCAGAAAAATTGTCAGCGATTTAAAAAGTCAAAAATAGTTCACAATCAAAAAAAGTCTACACATTTCGGAATTACCTGATGCAAACGTCGTTATTTTGGTTAAAAAGGGCAATTCAGATCGAAAAGTTTGCGTAAAAATTGCGTTTTGGTTCAAAAAAAATTGTCATTGATTTTTTTGAAAACGTCAAAATTTTGGGAACTGTTTTTGAAGCTTTGAAAATTATTTAGTGATTTTAGGGTGTAAAAGTAAAGAAAAACTTACGGGTTTAAGTAGTAGAATTGATCTACCTGCTCTAAAAAATTTACAGCGCATTTTCCCGAATTTTTATCGGGCGAATTTTTCGATCTGTTTGTTTGTTTAATAGTCATGGCACATACAGTTTTGAAACTAAACGATTTTCATAGCTGTTTTAATATAATTTGCGCTTTTGCACTTTTGATAGGTGATTATTTTTTTGTCCCCGCGTCTGTAAGCTTTTATTTCGCCGATTTTCCGTGTGTTCGTAAAATAAATGAAGAGCAGGGATTTTTTTTACCTAAGGAGATAAATGTTTTTTTAAAAATATACTAACCCGACGCTATCATTCGTGGCCCAAGAATCCAAGTCGTCGTTAATATCAATGTCTATTTCCTGTTTTATGTCTTCGCAGCGGGGTCCCTCTAGTATGCTCTCTTCCGGGCGTTCCATCCTCTTGATTCCCTCCTTGCTCAGTATAGTGTCCATGGCTTTAAAATGAGGCCAGTCAGGATCAACGGTGCCTAGTCCGGTCCCACATGCCATAGACCGCTTAATCCGATGATACAGACATTTCAAATTGCGTATACGCGTTTTAATTTCGTCTGGGGTTCTGTAAAAACCACGTTGTTGCATGTTGGCGGCCAAAATGCGCATAACAGGGGCTTTTCTATGTGTTAGATATAGTTTATTTTGTATAAAGGGACTACCCCAAAGCTGAATCAATAATTTAGTCTCATCTTCGCGAAAATTCGAAGTGCGTTTCTTTTGGAGTGTTCTTACTGACTGTGTTTCCATCTGGACATAAAATGGACAAACACTTTTGTAATCTTGGCTCAGCATTTTGTAGAAGCGATTTTGTTTGAAACAAGTTTTGTTTCAATTTTGTTGATTTAATAGTTCACTATTGGTTACTCGTCAATACCATAAGAAATTAATTTAAGGTTAATTTTGCTATGTACTAGACTCAACGTGATTAACAATGATGGCTCAAGTTTATAAGCCACTCGAAACAATTTTTTGAAACTTCGTTACAGGCTCAAAATTATTTATAAAAATGCCTCAACTCTAAATACAACCAAAACAAATTTTTTAGAATTGTTTCTTTCATACTAGGCTCAAAATAAGTTATGAGTTCATAAACAACTCAAACACCTTTTTGAAAATATATTCTTTTTACCCTAAACTCAACACAATTTACAAGAATTCTTTGTTAAACCTCAAATTCAAATGGGGTACTTCAAATATGTGTAACCAATACATACAAATAACATCGAAGGAAGAGTTTATTACAATAATTATAATAAAAGTGGCTTAGTAACAAAGTAACCGAAATGTATTCATACCAAGAAATGTAACTTATACAATACTAGTCGAGCAATTTTTGATCGTTATTCAAAACAGCAACTAAAATGTCTGCCTTAAAATTGTAACGTTTTAAAATTTTTAAATTAAGTAAAACTTTGACAAAATACGAATTTGGTTCTGTAAAGAAAATAATACTTTACTACACAAAATTTTCCGAAATCGTGGTGTTTTTGTTTAAAATTTAAAGGGGGTTTCACGCAAAAATACGCAAATACACACTTAAAATATTACACACTAAACAAAAGAAATCATTTTGGTATTAAAATGCTGAATTATCGTGTTTTTGTATTTGATGTGAAAAACAAAAGCGAACTGATAAAAATTTGGCATGTGTATTAAAATAAAATGGCAAGACTGTTTAAAAAAGCAATTTTATTGCACTTTGACTTAAAATATCACACTTCAAATAAACAAATGAGTAATTTAAGGCCTGTTTGGTTCTAGAAATGGCCCCACTTAAATATTTGATTCATAAATTACCTTAAAAAAGTTTTATCAGGTCCAATGAAAACTTTTTCGTGTAGCCCGTTCATAAAATTAAACCCCTAGGTTACCAACAAAATAAAACACTTGCATGCGAGCCCCACTTAAAATTTTATACAACTACACCACTGGCTATAAAGGTTATAACGGTTTTTGAGCAGTTTTCGCGATTTTACAGTTAATAGAAATTTACCTCGGCAACTACCGACTACAATTTAAAAGTTTTGTAATAATCACCTTAATGTTAAGTAGCAGCACACATTTTTACAATCTAAATTGAAAAACCAAAGGCGCACACTTCGTTTTTCCAGCACTAAATAGCGTGCGATGTGCTTAATATGCAGTAAGATAATTTCTACTAATCAGAACTACACAAGCGCGCGTATTTCAAAAAGTGGTGGGGGTTACATTTTTATAAATGGCAATTCTTATGGTTTTACTGGGGTTTTGAGCTTATATTGGTTTGTTTATGACAAAACAAGGGAGGATTTTGATGATAAAAGCTACTGCTCTAATGATTAAGGTATATTTGTTGGAGGTATGCGCACGCGCGCAAATACTATAGCTCTACGATACTTAATCCTAGTAAGCGTATTTATATTTGCTGTTCGACGATTTAATCTAGTTAACTGAGCCGTTTCGTATATTGCAAAATCTAGTTTTAACACATGTATCTCACCTGTCCAAAAAACTGCGTAATTTTCCCAAATGTTTCGCTGCTTAAGCGTTGTTGCAGTCACCTCACATGAATACACGTTGTTGACGAAGGTTTTGATGAATCTGCACTCAATTATCGTTACAATATTAGTAATTTTGTAAGCACAAAGCTCGTAAAAGGCTCGAGTGACGTAAGCTCAGGCATCGAGCGAAAAGCTAAGTCCCTCGTGTAGTGTGAACTCAACCACCCTACTGAATTAGGATCGATAAAATACGGACATGCGTAAAATCACAGACACTTAAGTCTAAGCACGGGGATGGGCTTTGATAATGCGAACTTTGGCGATCACTTTTATCCCCGTCCGTGCGAGAGGGACGGAGTTTATCGACTCGGAGCTGAATTGAAACGAAAGGACCGCGTTTTGTCATTTTTCGTAACGATTTATCGAGCAAATATTGCGAATCGCCGCTGAGTGTGACTGTGGATTGCGTCTGTATCTGTTCGTGGCCATGTTATGCCGGTTTTGTTATCGATAGGGACGCGCGTACACTGGCTGTAAGGGCGGAATCGGCGGTTTGTTACGTAATCGCAACGCCGAATCGAAATTAGGGTTGTAAATACTGCATGCAACGTTTCATATACAGCTTCCGGCTAAAATGCGACAAAACTGTGAAAGAATATCAGGAATGTTGAAAAATGTAGCTTCGCACCCTCAAAATGTATCTATAACCCCTTCAAAAAATTCTGGACATGGTGGACCAAATTCTAATGTTTTACGGAGTCTCTCGGTTACCATGGTAGTCAGCAAAAATGTGCTATTGGTCTCTAGGGTCATTTTTTTGAGACAAACACTCCTGTGTTATGAGATTTTTTATATCACTTACCAATTTGGCACTACAGGCGAAAAATGAAATTTCATTGTTTTGAAAATGTACTACAATTTCTTTATTTATAAAAATAGTACTAGGTGTTATTTATACAAGGTTGCGCAAAAGTATGGAAACAGACAAATATCTAGAATACTATTGCAGATATAACAATGAAATTTTGTATCTTATCGTTATGGTATTTTTCGGATTCGATGAAAATATTAAGGTTGCAATACGACTTCCGGTTCAACCGGAAACGGACTCAAACTTTGGATTTTTAAACAGAACACCTTGTATATTTTTACATTTTTGGATTCCTCTTAAGATTTGCTTTAAAAAATGTATAATGTTATGTGGGCCTAAAGTCGACCGTTTTCGTAAAATTTACATTTTTATGAAAATTTTGAGCGATACAGCACTTTCATTTTTTTAAAAATATTTAATTTATTTAAAAAGGCAGCAAAATTTCGTTTAAAAATTAGATTAACAATAGATTATTTAACGCTTTGCTCTAGCTACATTTTTAAAATATTATACAGGGTGTTTTTTACGCTTGGACAAACTCACGAAACCCTAAACATCCATAACTAATTTTTTTTAAATACAACACCTTATATGTTTTTATATATTCTTGTAGAAAATTTGATTGTCTTTCAAAAACTTTAACTATGTCTTATACCCAAAACTGATATTTTACAAGATATCGCGATTTTATTGTAAATTATTAGGGCAACGTAATATTTTCGAGTAGGCTATGAAGGTAGACAGCGGTAATTTTGAAACAATTGAAAGATAAAAATAAGTAAGTTATAATATTATCTTAAATAAGTGATATTTGAAATGAATAAACAACTAAACGACATAACCCAAAGGCAAAAATCGATAACGAACCTCAACTCCTATTTTTATTATGTTTTTCTTTAGAATTTGGAGACAAAAAAGAACAAAAACAATTATTTTTTAATGCTTAGTTTCATAATTTTAACTTCGTTAAGTAAAACGAAAACAAATTCATTATAACATAATATAATAACAATACTGAGTGTAGTGAATTGTAAACTCGGCTTTTCTGGCTTTTGATTTTGCAAAATCGTGAATTAATTCCATAAACATTGTTTTAGAAGCTTGTTGATGTTGGGCAGCTAACATTCAAGGGTTTGGTAATCTGCTTTGCCCAATTGTATATATTTTTTGTAATCTTTTACAATTTTGAGTTTACTGAATGACGACGTTTCGACACTAGCTACTGCCACAGGAAGAGCAAAAAAAAGTTACAGCAATTAATTTGGAAATTTAATTTTTAAAACACGGTAACACGGTAATAATAATAATGTTTATTTGTTCTAAATACCCAAAAAGGCGTAGAACATGTCACAATAATAATAGTAAACATATACACACACAAAAATTATATTTACTTAAAAGAGTTTTTAAAGTAAGCGTCATTAAGGTATTCACTAACTCCAGAGTAAGCTTTAGAAATTAGAAAATTTCTTAATCTTTTCTTCAAGTCGGGGGGTGGGAAGATTTTTTATACTCTCAGGTGATGTGTTAAATTTTTTATATACAGGGTGTCCCCATTATACACGGCAAAAAAGTAGGTGCATATTCCTGAGTGAAAATGATGACTATTTGTCAAATATTTTGTTATCCGAAAATGCTTCCTTTCAAAGTTAGAGACCTCCAAAGTTGCAAGAAAAAAATTCAAAAAATCGATTACGTCCTAGCCGTTTAAGCTAGAGCTATCAAACTTGGCCGAAATGTTTGGGTGTTTCCCATTGACTTTGTGGGATAATTAGAAAGAAAACACGTAATTGGAAGTATGATTTATAGTCAGGTCATCCGCTTACCATCTTCAGAATTTTTTTCTCTGGAATAAAATTGAAAATGTCATTCGTCCATAAGAAAGTACGACTTAAGAGGAAAAAATTCGTCCCTCTTTGTTTTTTGCTGTAAACGTAGCCGTTTTCGAGAAAATTAGCGCTAAAGATGCATCGACAAACTCTGTTTATACACCTCGAATATTTTTTTAACGAAACTTAGTTGGCTAATGTCATGCTTGACTTAGGCTTGTTCATAATAAACTAAGTGAATGTCGGCTTTCGTTTAGAGTATGGGTCAATCTAAACAGATGAATCTTCCTTAGGTGTAAACAAATTTTACTTTGGTTACCTTTGTTAATAACAATCATAATCTCAAGAACAACAATGGTAACCATAGCAAAATGTGCTTACACCTAAAGAAGATTCATCTGTTTAGATTGACCCATACAAGTTTGTGTATGACATTTTTAGAAAAAGGTTAGGTTATGAACAAGCCTTAAGTCAAGCATGACATTAGCCAACTAAATTTAGTAAAAAAAATATTTTGAGGTGTATAAACAGAGTTTGTCGATGCATCTTTAGCGCTAATTTTCTCGAAAACGGCTACGTTTACAGCAAAAAACAAAGAGGGACGAATTTTTTCCTCTTAAGTCGTACTTTCTTATGGACGAATGACATTTTTAATTTTATTCCAGAGAAAAAAATTCTGAAGATGGTAAGTGGATGACCTGACTATAAATCATACTTCCAATTACGTGTTTTCTTTCTAATTATCCCACAAAGTCAATGGGAAACACCCAAACATTTCGGCCAAGTTTGATAGCTCTAGCTTAAACGGCTAGGACCTAATCGATTTTTTGAATTTTTTTTTTGCAACTTTGGAGGTCTCTAACTTTGAAATGAAGCATTTTCGGATAACAAAATATTTGACAAATAGTCATCATTTTCACTCAGGAATATGCACATACTTTTTTGCCGTGTATAATGGGGACACCCTGTATAGCAATAATTATAGAGGCAACATTTTTTTGAAGATAGGTATATTTGAAGTAATCGGGCTTTAGATTTTTTTTATGTCGGGTATTGGCCGCATGGTTTCTTATATTCACTTCGAACAGATCAACATTATTTCTTACGAAAAAGATAGCTTCGAAAATGAATAGGCTGTAAAAGGTTAATATTTCTTTGTCACGAAAAGTGTCTTTACAGTGATTTTGGTAGTTTAGACCAAAAATATTTCTTATACATCGCTTTTGTATAATAAAGAGGCGTTCAGAGTCACTAGCGTTACCCCAAAAAATTACACCATGGCGTAACCTACATTCAACATAATTATGCATGATATGCAGTTTTGGCCGCGTTTGTACTGACCAATTTTTTTAGGTTTTTTAGTGCGAAAGGGTGCCGTGACAGGCTTTCGATGTGATATGACCAGTCCAGGCTAGAGTCAATACATAAACCAAGAATTGATATTTTATTAACAACATTTATAGTTGTGGAATTATTTTGAAGTTTTAAGTCGGAGTTTATTTTACTTGGTGAAAATTTTATAACTTAAGTTTTATTGACGTTTAGGGTTAAATTGTTTAATGTGAACCAATTTTGGGGTTGGCCTAAACAGTCGAAGAGTTTTTGTTCAGAATTTTTGGAATCCGAGTCACTAATAATAGCAGATGTGTCATCGGCAAATTGTATAAGGGAAGTTTTGGTAAAATCTGGAAGATCATTAGTGTAGGTACAGCATGTGTAAGAGAGCCTAAATGCCTAATTTACATTGGTATAGTAGCTAATGCAAGTAACTAAATCAAGTAACTAAATTTAGCTACTTGCACTGTGTAGACAGTTTTGTTTAGTACTTGCGCAAGTAAACAATTTAGTGACTTTTTGAGTAAAGTAAATAGAAATCATTACTATTTACTTGAAGACGATACTTCATTTATTGTCAAATACTAAACAATTTCCTTAAATTGGGTGTAGACCACGTATATATTGTGTAAACACTCACTAAACCAAAATTTTGACAAGTTTTGCTACTTGATTAGTGACTTGCTTTAGCTACTTGATTTAGTAACTTGCTTTAGCTACTATACCAAAGTAAATTCGGCATACGATTGATCTTTGCGGAACTCCTTTTTTGATTTTCCTTTTGTTGGAATTTATAATTTTACCTGACGCGTCCAATATAAAAAATTGTATCATAAGCGTAATAAGTTTATTCTTTTTTTTATTGTCGAAATGAAATCAAAAACTGAAAGGGGGAATTTGCAGAAAAGTTTTTCTGTCTATTTAACGAAAAGATATCCCTGAAACAAATAATTGCATCTGGTTTTTAATAATTTCCTGGCATTAAAGATTTTACAAAGTCAATGTTTCAAAACTGTTTTTTTATTAACCTTTTATATACAAATATTGGTTGGCAATATAACGTTTTCATATTAATTTATGTGGAAGGTAACTAAACTATAATTTTCCAATAATTTTTTCCCAATCTCTTATCTTTTCAAGTGCGTCTTTCGCTGCTTTACCCATAATACCCTCCGAAGAAGTCACCGGTTCAAATCCTAGTATTATACTGGCTTCTTCAAGGTATTTGACCACTTCTTTTAATCTTCTCCTTAATTCGGCCTTTGTCATCGCGGCGTCTTGGTAATGTCTCGTGATTAATATCATTATAGGTGCGTGCATTTCGTATAAGGTAACTCCTGAAAGAAAGAACTGGGTATTAAGGCTATAGGGTTATGTTTTTTTTTTACCTCGAAGTCTGGTGTATCCCGGCTCGATTAGGTCGAAAACTTTCATTATTTCCTTGCAAATGTCCCGCTTTCTGATTAATAGTTCGTCGCTAAGTTCGTGAATTATATACCCGTTTATTTTTCCATATAATTGGCTTAAAGATAGCTTCATTCCGAGGCAGAGGTAATGTGTTGGATGTAATACATTCCTGTATTTTTGAAGGAATTGCTCCATGCCTTTTAAATCGTTGCAGTCTAAAGCGTCTGCTTCTTCGGTGATCCTGGAAATTAATTTGTTTGATTTAATATAAGGCTTTGAAACTTTTCATTGTTGAAATTATTGAAGCAACGAAAATCTACTTCGAGATTTCGACGAATAACTTTCCAAATATGTTTTTGTAATATTTAAAGCTGTAAAATCATTAAATAGAATACACATTTTAAAAATGTTGACTTCATTTATCTCCCGTCTGTGTCAGGTTTTTGTTTTTAAAAGAATAGCTCTGGTGGATGCGCCGGGTTAAAAATCAAGCCAATTTTAAGACAAATTATTTATTATCTTTGTTATTAGGGGAGTAAGAAAAAAGTTTTTTGCACAAAAGTTGTTGGAATTTATTAGCTATATAACCTACAATTATTTTTAAATGCACTGAGTATTTCGTATTTGAGAATCAATATGCAACTTTACTATTTCAAATAGAACACTCTTTATATTTTAACGTTTTTTTTGTAGATAAATTAATTGCCTTTAAAAAATATTAAGCATGTTTTTGTCTTAAGTTCATATTTCCAGAGTTATTATTCTGGTGGATGCGTAGAGTCAAAAATTAAGCTAATTTTAGGAAAAATTATTTGTTATCTGTATTATTAGGGTAGTTACAAAAAAGTATTTTTTCACAAAAACTGTTGGAAATCATGTCAAATAATCTAATTATACATTTGTCAAATCTTCATAAAATAAATTGCACAAAACTGTTCTACAAATCGCGGCTTTGAAAACCCAACGACAACTTTTTTTTGATGATCTTCTGTTTTGTCTTTGACCGTATGAGTTTTTAAATTTTTTTGTAATTAATTATTGGGAAGTATGTGATTTTTTTAATAATTTACATCTGATGGGCAGCCAATAACTCATGTTTTGGTTACCAACAGCTTATGACGATATTTGTGATATAAATTCATATACAGAGTGACCCAGATAACATTTTCAGTATGGAACTCGCTTATTACAAGAGATACAGGTTTGCTTAAATTGGATGAATTATTCTTTAGTATGAGAGGAGCTGTAATCTATTTTATAGAACTGTTTTGTAATTCGATAGTCTTTGTAGCAAATTTGTTATCATATAATTTTGGGCAGATTTACAACTAATGAAAATTTTGACATGTTGAGATGCTAGATTTTTTGCCATAGAAACTGTGTAAGAACGGATAGTTTTTATTCTCGGATTTGTTTTGGATTTTTGGTTGGTTTCTCAGCGGAACCATATTCTTTTAAATTTATTTTCATATTTCTGTAATTACTCGCAATATGTGGCCTTCTCTCGGGATGTGTATTTATTTACAAAACGAACATCCTATGCGAACTGTTAATTATGTCCCGAGAAATATTAACTTTAGACAAAGGACATACTAAATAATTTTTATCAGCAAATAATGTATCTACAAGAAAACGTAAAAATAGTTATACAGCGTAGAGGGTGTTGCATTTGAAATAGTAAAGTTGCATATTGATTCTCGAAAACTAAATACCCTGTGGATTTAAAAATAATTGTAGGTTATGTAGCTAATAAATTCCAACAACTTTTGTGGTAAAAACTTCTTTGTAACTACCCTAATAACAGAGATAACAAATAATTTGTCTTAAAATTAGCTTAATTTTTGACCCAGGCATCCACCAGAATAATAACTCTAGAAATATTAACATTAGACAAAAACATGCTTAATATTTTTCAAAGACAATTAATTTATCTACGAGGAAACGTGAAAATATACAGGGTGTTCTATTTGAAATAGTAAAGTTGCATATTGATTCTCGAAAACTAAATACTCTGTGAGTTTAAAAATAATTGTAGGTTATATAGCTAATAAATTCCAACAACTTTTGTGGTAAAAACTTCTTTGTAACAACCCTAATAACAGAGATAACAAATAATTTGTCTTAAAATTAGCTTAATTTTTGACCCAGGCATCCACCAGAATAATAACTCTAGAAATATTAACATGAGAAAAAAACATGCTTAATATTTTTTAAAGACAATTAATTTATCTACGAGGAAACGTAAAAATATACAGGGTGTTCTATTTGAAATAGTAAAGTTGCATATTGATTCTCGAAAACTACATACTCTGTGCGTTTAAAAATAATTGTAGGTTATATAGCTAATAAATTCCAACAACTTTTGTGCAAAAAACTTTTTTGTAACTCTCCTTATAACAAAGATAATAAATAATTTGTTATTGCACAACGCATATTTACGGGTTTGACAGTGAAAGAGTTAAAGGACGGCGCTGAAAATTGTAAATTATTCCCCTGGACGCGGCTGCGTCTTTTGACATTTCGACGCCTCCGTTGAGAATGTACGTACAGAGTTCTTTGATGGCCTTAATATTTGGCCCTGATGGCGGTAATTTACCTATCAATTAGTAGTCTAACAGATCTTGCTGTTACTTTGTAACCCGGACAACGAGACTCGGGTTTTTGCGAGGTGTTGTTGCAACTCCAGCCAGCATCGAAATCAAGGGGTTCCGTGGACAGTACGAATCCATTTTTACATTTTGGGCATCGCAGAGCGCTCGTGTAAGTTTCCAGTTCGGTGGAATCCGAACACCTTCGACAGAGGCACTCGAAAAATTTGTTCTCCAGCAAGTGCTCGCGTCTTTTCATCGTGCTCTGCAAATTACATTTTCGTCAGTGTACGAGTCAAGGCTGCCACGATGTTTGCAACAGCGTTTTAACAAACGGCTGCAGTAATTGTTAAGCTGATGATACATTAAGCAATAGCTATAAATTGCGGGGACAATTACCTGTAGCGTGTAAGCGTAGCTAAGAGTAATGGGCTCGTTTACGGATATGGGGATGGAAGCGCGGACGGTTAGTCGGAAGTCTTTTTCTTCATCACTGTGGCTGGTGTTCGGTACGCAGTCGTGGGACATTAGGAAAGCCGAAGGATATAATCCTCTTATGTTGACACCGTTCTGGCCTATTTCGAAGGCATTAACCTAGAAATAAATCATCAAAATTTTATGTAACATATCTTGCGGTTGTGTCTATTTAGAGCGTTTAAAAATATCTGCCAAGGGTAAAAAAACGAGAAAACTCCATAAGCAAAGCGTTGCAGTTTGTTAAACATTCGCAAATAATTTTGCGCTCTGAAATAATAATTTCAAGACATTAATATTTATAACAGAAATTGAATGATTTAAAGTATGGCCGATAAAGTATATGAAAGAGTACGAGTACCCCCGGGGGTACACGAAAGGGTTTCGAGGGGTACAAGGCAGAAGCTTTTATTTTAATTTTGCATTTTTTAGCTGTAGAAATGTAACCACTAACCAGATAATAGTAGAGTAAAGTGCCCTAATATGGAACAGTTACCTATTACGGAATACATCAGTTTTATGACAATGAATAAGCGATATCTGTTGAAAAGTATATGTACCTATTTGTACATTGATCAAACATTTGCAAATGTAAAATAGTTAAAAAATATTTACTAGATTACATAACAGTTTCAAATATATTTTTGACGTGTTACTGAGTTTTTTTAGGCTAAATCTTTCAGTGCAAAATATTATACGCTAGGGTAAATGATATAAAATATTTTATTACATGTTTATTTAGCATGAGCCTTTACATTTCAATTAAATAGACCAAAATTTTGATTGAGGCCATTTCATGTTTTACATCCTACCGATTTTTGAAATGTCACATTGATGCCTAATATGGAATACATAGAGGTGCCTTATAATGAATATGATTATGGTCACTAATTGTAAGTACAGCAATATGGGTTCAGTGTCAAAAGTGTCAGAAATGGGCAGACGAAAAGAGTGCAAAATACCCAAAAAAAAAAACCAATTATATTGTCCTACCTGTAACAAATAAATAAATTATCAACATAAGTTCGAATGACACTTGCATTATAATTTAATTTACATAAATAACAGAGTTTTGGTTTGGTTTAAGTAATAATGCAAATCAGAAAAAAATAAACGATTAATCTATGAGCAGCTGTTTATTTTAATGTATATTTCCTATATAATTCTATATTCCATATTAAGAACCCCTAGTATTCCATATTAGGTTCCCCGGGAGCTTAATATGGAATTGTAGTAACATTTAAAAAAAATAGCTATATAAGAAATATCTACCGTAATATCGTACCAGAATTCGAATAATGTGTTGCGTATTCATTACAAATTCCTTACATTTCTTTTTGCAAAATTTTGTTGAATAAATGTGAATATTATTGCCGAATACAAAAAAGTATTAGGGCACTTTACTGTATTATTAAAAACTATACCAAACTAGTCGTATCTTCGACCGAGTGAGGTACGCGTGTGAGACTAACTCTCAAAGGGGGCACGAGACGGTTGTAAGCTTGGTAAATACTGAATTAGGTGATAAACAGATAAACTAAAGTTAAAATTAATTTTTAATAGAATAATCTCCACATTATTTCAAAGAAACTCTTAAAAATTCGAAACGTGCGCATAAGAGTTGATAAAAAGTTTAATTTATTCATAGCAAATCCGAAATTCGTAAAATTAGAGTTTGCTAAACCGAAGTTTGGCAATATTTGAAGCCTCTTAGCAATAGTTTTGGTAAAATATCGTGCTGCAAGTATTATCATCACACAGTATTGCTTTTAATGTCAGTATCATTAAGAAATAAGCAGGATTTGTTGCAATTTTGCGTAGTTTAATATATTTCTTTAGGAATTCTTGCGTTTGTGTACCATGGACAGATGGAATTATTTAGTCACGTGAAACTTACCTCTAAAATGCCGCATATGCTGTGAATTTCGTCTTCCTCGTATTTATCCAAGCCCCAGTCTTTCCGTATCCTATCAACTATGGTGGTTTGATTGCCACTCCACACGTCCGGTATGTTTTTGCGTATTTCGTTGTGCGGTTCCATGGTCATTAAATTCCCGTACGCCGTCGGGTTCGTCGTCTTGAGGATTAAACATCTTAACGGGACTATGGCATGGAGGTGCATGCGTAATTTGGAAAAGTCGCTGTAGTCTAGGAAGCGATTCGATTTGGTTTCTTTGAGGATGGCACATTCTTCCTGGGTGTGCCCGTAAGGTTTCCCGATGCCCGAGCAGGCCGGCTTGCACAACGGCCAGTCGCACTCTTTGCACCTGTAAAAATGTTCTTGTAAAACGTGGGAGTTGTGTTTTACTGTTCACTTACTTTGAGTATTGTCCTGAAGCTTCTAATACTTGATAACAGCCGATGCATTGTACTTTACATCCTGTGCAAGGACCTACAACTAATGGGGTTTCGCATAAAATCACAGAACCTGGTTGAAAATCTTTTGCTGCCACCATATATCTGAAATGAGAAAACCAATATCCTTAACAGAATTAGCCTTTCTTTGCAGATGGTGTGGTGCTATTAGGTTAAAGCGAAAAGGTTTTGCAATTTAATCTAGACGTGTGGGCAGATATAATAATTATGAATATTAATATAACAAAGACAAAGGTTATGGGTATAGCGAAAAATCATGAAACAGTTACAATTATGCTAGACCAAAAAAAGATAGAGCAGGTAGCGAATTTTAAATATTTAGGAAGAGGGTTTAAAAATATTTTCAAGGAACTCTTTTCGTCTTTTGAATTTTCTAGACTTTTTGTTGATGTGAGATGTTTATTTTGAAAGTGGGAAATTTTTCTGTTGTTTATCAACTGCACCTTATAGAATTTTTCACTGTAAAAGTATTATTTATTTATTTATTTATTTATTTACATAGAACAGAACAAAACAGGCCGAGCCCAAATTATGTTCTCGTTTTTATCATTAATATACATTAGATAGTAGAGTGAATGATCGAGTTAGAATAGGATTACTCAAGAGCAATGTTTAAGAGAAAGAAATAATAGACTAAGTATATTAATATTTATGAATGTTTCATTATAGGAGTAAAGAATTCTGTTGATTGGCGAGTTAAGAAAGTCATTTGTGCTACAGGGTGTTAAATAAAAGAGAAAATGGTGTCGTAGACCTAATCTTGGTACGTTAAAATATATTAACGATAAAATATTAGGACAATCTATTTTGTAGTTAATAATTTTGTAAAGAAATGTTATATCACTAAGTGTTCTACGAGATTTTAAGGAGAGCATGTTTAGATCTTTATAATGTTGTTCATATGGTTTCTCTGGAAGTTTGTGTTTTTTGTGCAAAAATGATATAAATTTCTTTTGAATTCCCTCGATTTTACTAGCGTAGGTGTCATATTGTGGGTTCCATATGATACAGGGAAAATTTAAAATGCTATCAACATATGAATAATACAGAGTTCTAATAGCATTAACATTATTGAAATGTTTTGAGGAGCGTATGATAAAACCAAGCATTTTAAGAGATTTATTTTTAATATATTCGTTATGTTCAGCAAAATGAGTCTATAGAATTCCTAAATCTTTTACCACTGTGGTGTTCATAAGGTTGAAATATAGCGAAAATTTTATCATACATCACAGATTCAAATAGCTTTGCTGTGCAGCAGAGGATAGAAACAGGTCTATAGTTTTCTGCTTGTTATGGACTTACTCGTAGGCGTGAAACATCAGTAAGCAGTAACTTAAGCTTGCTTTAACTTGCTTTTTTGAATAAAAAAAAAGTCAAATTAAGCTTTTAAGGTAGACGAAATAGTTAAAAACTGACTTCCCTAGTGGAGACGTACTTTATTATTTAGTACAGTTTTTACAACATTTGTTTTCGTGACACATCAAATCTAAGTTTTAAATATAGGTGCAATGATTTTAGCATATTTTTGTATTATGATTTTGTTAGGAAAAAAGATTAAACAATAAGGGATAAGCGTTCAAAAAGTAAAAATTCTTTGCAACTTGTAGTTTGCAAATAATTTTCGTTGAAAACTTATAATACCAAACAATTTGGTTCGTAAACAAAGCTTTTCCAACTAATCTGACATGCTATAGGTCAGTTGCTTTTGATTCATTTGTTTAAAAGCGAATGGCCTGCTACCAAATTCTTTTTTTAAAAATAGTAGCCACTCACTACTAAATTTTCGCTTCCTGTTTAACTAGTTATTTTAATCACAAAAAAAAAGAATTTCGAATAAAATTCAAGTCAACAAACACTTAATTTTATTGCAAATAAAAATTAGCTTGGTAAATAATCACTTATTCTTTTTTTATATCTGACGTAATTACACAGGAAATATTTCTTAGCGAATGTGAAGGAATTTATCCTGCAGAGAAGTTAGTTATCAAGTAGAGAAACGTTTAATAACAAAGATAAGTCATTTTTTAAGTAAACTTATCTATATTTGTACTCAATATAAATTACTGAAATCATTCAGAAGGTTAATTTTATTTTTGGTGACATTATCGGTGGGCATATGTTTTTTTGGATTAACCCGGTGACTTTCCTGCGTCATGATACGTCAAACTTGTCAAAACATATAATTAACCGGAAATTTTTTTGGTACGAGCATATTTCTAATTGTGGACAATGACATTAAAATGAATCATTTTGATTGCGCAAATTACATCTTTAATTTTACGCGCGATTCTCGGAGATCTGTTTTATATTTCCTGCATGTGTTCAATTCGATGGAAGAATTAAAAATGGATCGATTTTAACAGCACGGTTCCGGGAACAGTTCAAAAAATCCATGTGTGTAAGGAATTTAAAACAATACGAGGTACAGGAATATGCTAGTTGAGTGGTTTTATTGTATGTCTGGCTTCGGTCCAAATTTGTCTTTCAAGTTAACGACAATGTTAAAATAATTTTATATCGGCACTAAAAAGTGAAGTCTGGCGTAAAATAATTTATGAACTACTTGTAACTTAATGCACTAAACAGTTGTGTTTTGTTTTCGTTATGGAAATAGGCTGTGACATTATGAAATTTGTTGTGTTCGCATTTTTGCGCTAAATTTGTTTTGGTAGAGTAATTGTTTTTGTCTAAAATTATCCAAAATTCAATTAGGTCCGGTCAAAATTGAGTGACATATTTGTCAGTTTAATTACACGCGATGAAAATGAAGGAACTCGAAAATTTTTGTAAACAAATGCTTGTAGCTTATACAGGGTGGTACCAAAAAAAAAGTTTTTAATTTTCTTTATATCTTTTTTAATAATTAACCAATTTACCCAATCTTTGGCTTAAAGTTTAGCCAAAATACTAAGGTATTGTATAAAGTAACAAAAGTCTGCTTTTTGTAATTTTTTTGAACCAAAATTAGGGATTATCAAAACACGTTTGCTTCGTTATTACTCTTAATTCTATTGCTGTTATTTTCAATTCGCAATTGTTTTATATTTCAGCTGTTTTAGAATACAGCAATGCGTTGTTAACAATTGTTTTTTTTTCTATAAAAACTTGAATTATTTAACAGATTTAAAAAAAAAAATAATGAGCTGTTTAATAATTAAAAATTGAAATAACGAAATTTCCGAGCCAAAGTGTCTTAAGAAGCAAGGCTATAGAAATTGATGTTAAACATTAAAAAATAGTTTGATGTTTTAGGTAGTAGTTTTAAACCAAAAATCACTAAAATTGTATCGAGAGAAAAAACTTTTTTCTACTTATGTACAGGGTGTCCCAAATTCGAGTATATGCATGGGGATCTCGCTTATCTTAAGAGCTACGAGGTCGGTTAAATTAGGGCAAAGTTGCGAAATTAGATGCTCATTAATAATCCAAAGAGAAATTGGAAATATCTCAAACGGTATCCGAGAAACTTAGGAAAAACTGGAAAATACGATTTTTGAAAATCGTTTATAACTCCTTTGGAGTATGAAATATTTTAAATGTGTAAAGACATTGCCCAAGCAACTTTTCAAGCCGAATCGAATAGTGGTCACAATTTTTTTCTAGATTGATTCGTTTTTGTTTTATGACAACCAACTTTATTTTTTCTTATGGGCGCAATTTTTGCTATTTACATAATCAAATAGCATTTATTTTTCTGAATCCATTGATGTATCACACATGGTAGTTTACTTTTTCTTTCATTGTCAAATTTCAAAAAATACGTTTTAAACAATAACCATTATAAATCAGGTTGGCCGGTCATTGTAGTTTGTTGTTTCCATGACAACCGATCAACAAACTAAAAGTTTTGAAGGCCTGTTGGTCGTAAAAATGAACTTAAATAACGAAGAAAAACGCGATATGCTGCCCATAAGAAAAAACAAAGTTGGTTGTCTAAAAACAAAAACGAATCGACCTAGGAAAAATTTGTGACCACCATCCGATTCGGCTTAAAAAGTTGCTTGGGCAACTTTTTTACACATTTAAAATATTTCAAACTCCAAAGGAGTTATAAACGATTTTCAAAAATGGACTCCAGTTTTTCCTAATTTTCTCGGATACCGTTTGAGATATTTCCAATTTCTCTTTAGATTATCAATAAGCATCGAATTTAGCAACTTTGCCCTAATTTAACCGACCTCGTAGCTCTTAAGAAAAGCGAGATCCCCATGCATTTACTTGAATTTGGGACACCCTGTATATGAAAGTTGTCATTTTCTCACTGCCTACACTACGTAAAAGTTTTACTTTTGTCTCTAGTGGCGAAAATAATGTCAATGTCAATATCAAATTGTAATTTTTACGATTTTTTAAAGCTTAAACTCATAATTAATTAAAATTGCGTTAATTGATATTCTAATCAAATAATTACATTTTAATGTAGCCTTTTATATAAAAGCCTAAGAATGGTACAAAAATTATTATTAAATATGTTTCGTTTGCAGGTTATAATTTTATTTATATCAATGTCAGTGTGGTGGTGTCCCTATGGTAATGAAATGATTAATTAAAACTTTATACATGATAATTGTCATTTGGTTCTTTTACATTAACGTTCGTTCTATAATATAATTTTAATTTCGTAGAAAAAATAGCATTTACGACTCGAGATGAAATCAGTTTTTTTCTCACCTCACGAAAAAAACTGGACTTTCATCTCCTGTTGTAAAATATAGATAAGTACTATTTTTAACACTCATGGAGTAAAATTATAATTTAAAATTTATTTTCCATAAATTACTTTTGGTTGATAATGAGAGATGGATTAAAAAAAAACAACATGTTTTTGTTGCTTAAGACTATTTCCGCGCATTCATTGCATTTTCGGCGCGCAAAAATAAATGTATCCAAAAACATTTTTACCTTCCCATGACTTTGGAAGTCTTAATACTGAAGTTACCCTCACACGATTCTTGTCCATCATGCTCTTCGATTGTTTTGCTACTGACCACGGACGTGGAACGGCTCTTTCCCGATTTGCTCTTCTGAAAATAAATCGATTTTATATAATAGAGGTTATTTTAAAAAATGGCGGCGTTATTGTTTTGTTCGAGCTTCAACTTTTAAATTGGCAATCTTTCAACAGACGGAATAGACAATATCATTATTCTTTTTGTCGGCAGTAGCTCAGTATTTTATAAACTAAGTCGAAATATTTACGTTATAAGCGATACGGTATTTGTAAATATACAGAGTTTAATACATAACGTGTTTAATATGAAATGGTGAAGGCTTGCTTTGTATACATATTTTGAATTTTTGGGCTAACTGCAGATGGATTGGTTTTTCAGAAAACAAGTCTTTAAAATCTTACTTAAGTATACCTACTTAAATCCAGTGTTTTTTGAATTACTGATCCTCTGAGTCATTTTACTGAATTGTGGGCTAGTCAAAAAAAAAATGATTGGTGGTTTGTGTAGGCAGTACAATCGAAAAGACAACACATTTTAAACCTCTTGAGGTAAATGATTTGTGCTAGATGCTAGAATTATGAGGATTTTTTTAAACCAATTCACTTGGGCATAATAAAAGGACACAGGACTAAATCAAAATTATATTTTTTAACCTTACTTTCATAGACTGCCATACGCTAATTCGAGTGTTAACCAACAATCTCATTTCACAAAAAAAAAGTTTTGACGTCGTTCTGAAAATATCAACTTTCAAGGAAATACAATACAAATAGCGTTTCTGAAATATACTTAAGAACTTATTGCTTTATTTGCAGTTTTTTTTTTTAATGTATAAGGTTGAAAATTTACTTCGTTACAAAGGCAACTTATTCAATAATGCAACTTTTGTGTTACTAATTACTAAGCCATTGAGTGTAGTGTCCTATATTTACTGCTATCTCGAAAACTGGCCGTATGCCAGTTATTTTTTTCTTTTCATTTAGAACGTTTAGGAGGTCATAGGTTCTGAAAGGTTTGACACAGACATTAGCGTTGCATTTTTGCGACATTGCTTCGGCCAAAAATGTTACACGGAATGTCTAGCTTAATTGCTTGTATTCTTGTACAATTTTAACTTCAGCAAATACTAATTAAGGAAACTTGAACTTAAATTGGGTACCGGTACAAACACAAAACTGTTTTTGACTTGAGTTTATGGGGATCGTGGTAGCATAAGCAAAGAATTTTCGAAAATTTTGATGAAAATAGTTTATGGTTTTCTTTTTATGATTCACTGATAGTTTAAAGAGTTAAATTTTGACCAGCTAGCTTAGTTTAGTCAAGTGGAGCCACTTTTTGAGAACTATCCCTACTAGTTAAATTTTGATTTGTGTTTGAAAACCGATTTTTTAATTTTGGATATGATCTGAGTCTCAAAAGGCCTCCAGTTTGTACTATTTGTGCATAAAATGTTGCTTCAGGCAATGTTTTGGGCTCTGCTGGTGTTAAAAATTAGGGGTTTTGTTTAAAAATTCGTTAAATTTTGATCAGATTTCCAGTTCTTGAACATTGTTTTAAAACGTAAATTTTTTTACGAATGCAAATTTTTATAGAGATGATATAAAAATTGCATTAAAATATCATATTCAAGGTATGTTGCTTATTTTTTTTTTTTAAATGAAATCTTCCAACAGCTTCCTTAGCTTTTCCACTTTTTTGTAATTCTGGAGCCTTTTTAAAACACTAATGCCTGCCTAATTGTGATTCATTGTTGCAATGAGAATTTAAAGAACACTTCGAATATGAGCCAGTTATTTTGAAAGTGGCATAAGTCACTTAATTGTTATTTTGATATATTGAATCTTTTGGATTTTAATGTGCATACAAATATTTATGCTAACTATAGAGAAATTTCATTTAAATTTGTTATCTCGGTTACCTATATTTTTCTCAATACACATAATTTCGCATAGACGTTAACGAATTGCCATTTTTCATTACTGTAAAGTGACTTAAGCCATTTTTAAAATGAGTTGTTTGTAAAAACTACAAACTTGTGTTGATTTTGTTCGTTGTTTTTTACTGAAGTGATTTTTACTGTTTGATTAGACAGTTATTTAAAAAAATCGAAGAGTAATTTGTGTAATGTATTTTTATTGAAGTATTTTTTCATTAGTATTAATATTCATAAAATACATAAGTAATAAGTAACGTCATCGGCACATTTTGAAATATTAAGTATAAGTAATTTATACAACGTATTTCATAAGAATGTTTGTTCATGTATTGAAGTATTTTCATTAATAAGAACGATGAAGTCTAGGTACATTTTACTCTGTTTTAAAATGTTAAAATAACTGTAGTAAACTCGTGATATATAGGGAAAAAAATCCATCATTATGCCATTTTGAAAATAAATGTATTTGCACTTCTGTTTAACAATAAAATTTCTATTGACGAAAATAGTAATGAAAAAATTGTAAGTTAAATGTTAAGAGATAAAAATACCATGCATTTTTGTAATAGTTAACAGGTTTCACACCGTTTGCAAAAACTGCCCTATGCCACTTTCAAAATTAACGGCTCATATGCAAACGTGTGTTATTAAAAACGAAAAATTGACAACGATTTTGGTTGCTCGGATAGTGAAATTTAACATTAAACTTTACGCAATTCGGTGTTGTATGTCTCAAAAGATTTCTCCAAATGTGAAATTCTTATCCCAAAATTAGTCGAAAAATTCGATTTCATATGTAAAAATAAATTAGGGAATGCTGAAGTGTGGACATTTCTTCGTAATGAAGTGTTGAAACTTATTTAATTTTGCAGTCATATATTAAAAAAACGTCTTCCAGTGTTCCCTGCATAGGATCAAAGTTTGATTGCCTTGACAGATGTTATTTAGAACAAATAAATAAGTTTGGCAAGCGTGTAGGGATCTCGGTCCAATTTTTAAGGCGTTTCCGCCTAGGAATCATACATTAGCTCAAAAAAGTCAAGAGGGAACGGCAGTGAATTCAATCTAAACCGAATTTCGAAGTATTGCAACGCTATTTTGTAGAGCAAAGGTGTTGTTTTGATTCTTCTATGGGTAATGGAATCAAAAGAAAACAGAAACATATAAAAATCAGTTTTGTTTTCACAGAACAGAACATTTAATGTTCAAATGCAAATATTTTAATGATAATTACAACACTTATAATACTTTACGGAAAATTTTGTATGAGTACGTGTTAAAATCAATGTTAATTTGTTGCCATTCGTTTATTTTGCAGTTTGTTTTTTCTGGAAAATTATAGCGTGCATTTGTTTATTTTTCTGCCTTCAATTTAATTGAACCACAATCAAAAGCTTCATTGTTGCGTGAAATTTAATTGTTGTAGTCACGGTTTATTTAAATTTTGTCCTTGTTAGTTTTTTTGGAGCCAATAAAAGTAGCTAAAAACAATTTTACATTCGATACGTTAAAAAATACGATTTTTTTAATAGTTTCGTGATTCGGTTTTGTGCTGAAATTTTTAGGCGGATGAAAATATTAACACAGGCCGACATGATTTTTGTTGTTTTGTATTTGATTGCTATTCGATTTGCTAATTCGGTGGCACTGGTTACGAATGTGCTTTTAGTTTTTTGATATCACATCAGGTTTTCACGCAAAATAATTTTTTAATTAATTGGATCGACTACGCCAGCTGTGCAGGTACGTCTTGTAGACCCGAGCATATTGGTCCGAAGGCTACTTATTACCTGATGTCCCGGTTTCCCGGATTTGTAACAGTTAGAAATCAGTCAAAATACTACACTTTATAGTTTTTTGCGACTGCGTAAGTTAGAATAGCAGTCCTATTTATTTCACTTTAAAAAATATTTGGCAATTTTGTTAGCAAAACGAATCAAAAACTTTAGACTTTCCTATTAAGCAAGACCTTTTGCCTGTACCAGCAATTTAAAGCTGTTTATTGCTTGTAAAATAATTGTCTTTGAAACGAAAATATTTTATTTAGCAAAAGGACTTACGTTAAGGCCAATTTTGTTTTGGTTTAAACTCGCTCTGCGCAAAAATGCGGTAACAAATTGCGACCTCTTATATATTTATATGTTTATTATTTTGTTGGCAATCCAATATTACCGCACTTGAAATGCTACTAAAAATAACCTAACAACTATAAATTTGCTCTGAGAAATATAAATTTAATACAAATTAGTGTAAAGTTTAATGCTTGAGGAAGTGTTTTAGTGTTTGTTTGTATATTTGCTTTGATGAAAGGACTCTGTAGCTAATGCATAGTCTGAATTGTGACTTTAATGATCAATGAAATAATAGTTTTTAAATTAGGTAAATATTCAAATTATATTTCTCCTTCGCATATTCTCCCTATTTATCGTTTGGCTTTTTTTATGATACAATTTGAAAAAATAAACATATTCCCCTTGCCAGAAGGTAAAAAATTTAGCTGTGTAGATGTCACTCTGTTAGCAGTGCATCGAAGAGTTCTTGTAATAATCTCAGTGGATGCTTATGTATTAAATTCTCTTATTAATAAAGAACAGTTTTCATAAGTTTGCTAGGATTTAGACAAGTATAAAGCTATGAAACTTTTTTGCTGATCATCAAATGATTTTTTGAAACGTTGATTATTTTTTCTTAATCTATATCTCAATACTGAATTCGTAATGTTTGTTGTTACAATAAAAACTTTATCGTGAGAGACTTAGCAAGCTTAATCTTTTCACTTGTGCTTGACATTTTAAAGAAACTTTTATTACGTTTCTCGAGGTATCAGAGGTCAAAGAATTGCGATTTTTTCGAGAAGAAATCCCAATGTTATAGAAAAAATAATGATTCTACCATTAAAAGCACTGTCTTGCCACAATTTTTGGTAACATTTCTGAAAATTGAAAGCTGGCGATCCGATATGATTTTCCTTGTTTATTATTAAACCAAAATTATTTAGCATCAATTGATGTGTATTTTACAGTTAATATAACGGAAAGTTTATTATTTTTAGCCTGGTTAAATATTTTATTGGCGTAATCAAATGAAAATATTATAATAAACTTACCTTTTTGCGATGATGTTTCAACATATTTGTTCCACAATAATTATTGACACCTTTTTTTTATTATCACACTCCAAATTTTGTTGATTGTTTATAATAATGGAAGATAAAAATAAACACGTTTTTTTTTATTACCGCCTGGTCGTATGTCAAATCTGTCACAGTTTCTTGGTAGGTTGTACGCACGTTTCTAAAGTTTATTTGTAGAAGTCAGCCTCACAGTTGTCCCTTCCACTGCATTATATGTTGTAGGAGCAACGAGACAAAAATAAGACAACGATAGACAGATATTTTTAGACAATTTTTCTACTATACAATATTATTGTTTTACGACAAAAGCAGGGATATCGTTAATGGTTGGAGATACAAAGTCGGTTAAATTAGACAAATTGCTCCTGTTTTAGAGGGCCGATTAGCGACGCTTTCAATTTTTCCTTCATATCCAGGTCCTACATCTACATTTTTTATAAAAACTAATCAATATTATCGGAGTGTTTTTAATAATTCTAGGATAATTTTCTTAAACTATTTTTATTTTTGTATGGGACATATGCAATGAGTATTGCTAAAAGTGCTACAGCAGTCTTCTGACAGTACATTGTAAGAATGATCTGAATTTTTCCAGTCATCTAGTAGGTAGTCGTTAAAAATGCTATATTTTTTCATGCAGCGATGAAACCTCATCCTGTAGGCCTTTTTAAACAATTCCCCCGTGACTGATTTTGCGTTGTTGCCATATACGTGAGCCGCATAGAAATCTCTGCAGTCTATAGCTCCATCATTGTTAACATCCTAAAAAGACAATTTAAAATGGTAACTTCAATATACTTGGTAATATAAATAATTTCAGTGAAAAATTCTTATCCTTTTATCTAGGGTTACCATATCCTGGTGACTTGAAAAGAGGACACCATAGATATGTGATTAAAAAAAGAGGTGTGAATTCCATTCCGCAACTAACACCAAAATACTTCTTTTTTAAGCTTTCTTATACTTCTCTGAAGACTGGATTTTTTAAATCAAAGTTTTGTTGCTTTTTAAATAACACAAAAAATTCTGACACGACATGTCCTTAAAATTATATTGTACAAAAAGAAGACCACTGACAGTGTCCATAGTTAACCTATTTCTCTCCTTTGGCCATTGAGCCTGCATCAGGGAGAAAAGTCGCTCTTCATTTCCATTATGAGGGGAGATAGCAAAGAAAAATTTAGCAATTTTTAGCAATTCTGAATGACATTCAATACTTTTAGAGTTTACAAAATATTTTGCCTACTTTTGATGTGACAACAATTTGTTGAACTCTTCTATATCAATCTTATGTTTTTCCGTAAATTTTTGCAACAGACACAAAAGTTCCAGATTTACACGCTGTACATTCGGCGTCCACTTTTAAAACACTGAAATTTTGTATTTAATTCTAAATTGAGTTTACACTTTCGTTTTGGCATGATTAATTCAAAACAGAACGATATTTAATTATGCAATAAATAATAAAAGTAAAAAGTAACAAATTTCTGCACCACGCACGCAACCTTTCAATTCTCTCGCGGTAGACTTCTATAACCACTGTTTCTGAATGTATGTCTGAACGTAGCCCAGCTGCAATTTTAGTAAGCAAATTTCAAATAAATGAGCGGGAAGTAAAAAACCCGGACATTTTTACATATTTTTAAAACCCGGCCGGACAGAAATTTAAGGTCTTAAAAAGAGGACATGTCCGGGGAAAAGAGGACGTATGGTAACCCTATTTTATCTATACAGGATCCTGCATTAGTGCGTCGGGCTTTCATAGCGCCCCGCCCGTAGGAGATAGAAAAAAAAACTTTAATACATAAAATTATTGGTGTGATTTAAAAAAAAAATCATTGATTTAAATCAAGTGATTTAAAAAAAAAATTATCAATTTAAATCACAGATTATATGAGTAGATAGAGTATAATATTTATAATAAAACAAAATTGTATTACTATTAGTAATTAAATACACGAAAGGGCGAATAAAACATATCAATTTGCTCTTGTAAAGTAATATTCATTGTGGAAATGCAATAATTCAAAAAATAAATGACAAGTTTTTGATATTAGCGAAGTGAACAGTCAGTTTTTTCAATTTCCACGGCACTCTATTGCTTCAATAACGATTTGAAGAAAAATGTCGAATGTCTCGAAAAGTATGAGTGTTGGTTATAGGACATACTTAACAAAATATGAAGCTCTTTTAAAGACGAATTCGATGACATAAAAAAATACAGGGGTTCGCATTTGAAAAAATCGAGTTACGAGCTTTTGAAAATCATGGAAGTTGCCACCTATTTATAAACACTCCTGTATGTGTGATTCAATTTTTTTCATATCGAGCGAACAGAGAATTTTTTTCTGCATGTCCATATCAAATTAAAACTCTGTACGTCAAAATAACTTTAGGAGAATTTTTTAAATAAAGATTTACAACCTTGAATAATTTAGAAAATTAATTTTTTTTTACAACGCCGTTTAAAAACCTGTAGTATTTTATATTGATGCAAAGCTAAAATTAAGGCGGTCAAAAATATTAAATAAAAAATTGGGTGTTGTATTTGAAATATAAAAGTTGCTATTAGTTCCAGAAAGGTGACTCACCCTGTATATTTGAAAATATTTTTATTGTGTTGTTTAGAAAAAACTGTATTAAATAGCATTTGATTCAACTTCATATCTCAAGCCGTTTAGCCACAATCGACCGATCCCGCACTAATGACTCACCCTGTACATAATTAATTAAACATCACCATTTAGCACTGATTTTTTCAAAATTCTTAATCATTATATTTAATTTTTCATTTTGACAACAATTCACCAATGAATTAAATATATTGGTTATTAAATATATTAGCACAAAACAGAAATAGCATGTGAATATGTCACTAAATTCGATAATATGGTACATTTGATTTAAATCAAAAAAATCTGATTTAAATCAAAAAAATCTGATTTAAATCAAATAAATCGATTTAAAAAAAAAATCATGATTTTTATCCACCCTGGTTTGAAAAGATCTACGTCTCACAATTATTTTCAACTATACAGGGTGTCCCATTTTTGCGCTGTAACAAAAACAAAGATTGTTTTAAATGGAACACCCTGTATATTTTTAGATCTGCGGATGTCATTTTTTAACCTCTACATGAATGTCTGTTCATTTTTTGATTTTGTGTCAGTGTTGCCAACTTATAAATTTTTTTCCGAAAAATCTCACGTAAGCAGCCTTAATTTTAAAAAATCGACCTCGTTTCGTGAAGTTAAAAATAAGTTTTAGCAATAATGTTAGTCCGGTTAGGGAGCAACTTTTTAATAATAAATAATTTAAATTTTGTGATACAGGGTGTTCACAAAAAAATGCCAAACTTTGCAAACTTTAAAGTGACATAACTCTTTTTTTTTTTCAAATGTAACCACCCCTATTTGCTATACAAACTCTTACCTGTATTTCACAGAGAACAACTTTGACATAATTAAGAATAGTGTCAATAATGCAATCTTCGTGGTCCATGCAAGATTTGTAATCACTAACGCTTCCTGATTTATTAAAGTAAGTTTCGTTTATGGATTTTCTCGCACATTCGACAATAGAATGACAAGCTGTCACCGAATGACATATGCATTTTACACATGTTATCAAATCTTGATAATTGGTCTGTGTCGAGTCACCTAAAAAATAATGAAATACAGCGGAATTGGCCTAAATTGGTATTTTTACAAACCCACCGGTCACCATTTTTTTAAAACAAATCGTATTTAAGCGACTTTACGTAGCATAATCAAAATAAGCTGGGTACTACCATCAAGAATTTGTAGGTTACAAAATCAGTGTAAATATTTAAATTTAATTCTGGGAGTGCATAGCGAAAATTTCTGATTTTTTGATTATTTTTTGTAACTATTTTGGAAGGCTGCTGTGAATTGGTTGCTAGGGAACTGATCCGGTTGCTACGATACTTGTGCCGATTTTAATAACACACTCTTTACAAATATTGTTTTTATGTTGGTTTTGCTCAACTTCTGTAATTGTTTTTGTAATTATTTTGGAAGGCTGCCGGCCTGGTTACTGCCATATTGTGTTGTTATTTATACTACTGCGTTAAAAAGTATGATGCTAATTTTTGCCCAACATGATTCTAAAAAAGAGTTTGGAGGTAACTTACCCTTTAAACAACTTTCGATTTGTGTAAGAACAGTTGCTAACACAAAGATAGTCTTGAAGTGCCTGTGCATTGTAAGTGGCTCGTAAAATTATCAAACAGCAACTAAAATTTGTAGTTAATAACCTTTGTATTTATTGGCGTCCTGTGGTAATTATATTTTATGTTGCTTTGTCGTCATGTTTAGTCGCAAAGGGATTTTTTAAAGTAAGATAGCGCTTTATCGTTTTTGCATGTGAACTTGAACTGTTTGCGCAATTTTGTGTATAGATACGAAATTGTGAAACTAAATATAGTGACATAAATATAGTGACATTTAGCGACAAATACTTTTTTAAAAATTGATCAAATTAAACGCACACGCCAAACTTAGGGTAACTGACCATTGCCAGGGCATGTTGCGAGATATTGTGGTAGAAGCAGGGATGGAATAACGTTTTAAATCGTTACGTTATTAAATAACGTTATTTATTATTTGTTTTCGTTACATAACGTTATAAATAACATTAAAAAAATGAATTGTTATGTTATATAACGTTATATAACGTTATATAACGTTATATAAATTATAATAAACAGGGTGTTTCTTAAGTAATACGAAAAAATTCGGGAGGTGATTCCTTATCGAAAATTAAGGGGGGCCTTTTATATATAATTTTTCCTTAGACGTCTTCTTTCGGAGTTACACCCCCCTAAAGGGGAGCGGTAAAATTAGGTTTTTATTTTATTTCTTAAATTTGGATTTATGTAGGAGAATGATATTAGGTAATGTTTTATGCTTATGGAAAGGTTTCCCATAGTAATATTTTCAATCATCTCCCACCTTCACAGGGGGGTGTACGACAGTTGCACTGCTTAATATTTTAATCCGATTATGTAGGTACATGGCTGCACAGGTAAACGTTGAAGGGTAGAGGTAAGTTGCACTAATTACCAGATTAACAAACTAATACTGAACTATTTTTAAATATTTATTTTATAAATATACAATACAAAAATTAGTTTATATTACAAATTACTTAAAATTATACGAAGCACATGTAACAAATTCATATCGCGATATAAGTTTATTTGTATATTTGTGTATGATATTTTCTAAGTTACATAACTTAATTTTGTACATTTTATTATTTATTTTTTTTGGAAGATGGACGCTGTTCATTTTTATGTAAGTGTCTATTTGAAAATTGTTTAAAATATTTATAAAAGAGAAAATATTGGGATGATTGTAATAAAAGTTTCCGTTAAAATTGCTATGAAAGGATTCGCATGTGTTCGTCGTTCTTTCAGATGAAGAAGAGCAGGATGACCAAAGTTCAGGTGGAAATTGCGCAGTTTCGCAAATGTAATTTTCAACTAAATAATCGCTGAATAAGTCCAGTTTGATATCACACGGTTTAATGCTACACATGTCAAAAACAAAACAATCCGACACATCTTCAGGATCTAAAAACATAAGACCGAATATATGTTTCAGCCATTTTCCAGTTTCTGAGCCGTCATTATAGTTCGTTGCTAATCCTAAAGATTGAATTTTTCGCCACCAACTTTGCGCTAAATGAAATCTACAACCTATAATGTTAACTTCTGGCCACTTCTTAATAATTGCTGTATGAATCGCCTTTTCGAAGTCCGCAACTACTTTTACAGGTTTAAACTTATTGCATGTTAGTTTGTCAATTTCGTCAAACACTTCGTAATAGCTTTCAACTTTTTTATTCGGTAGCAGGCAGAACACTAGAGGAATATAATGTCCATTTTTAATAGCGTGTAATGTAAACATTTGTGTAAAAAATTTAGCACAATATGAAAATGTTCCGTCAACATACACTACGTTACATTCGCACAAAAACTTCAAATTTTTTTGACAAGAAAACAAAACTATGTTACTTTTACTATTATTGTACAATAAAAAAATTTCATTTTGACACGTTTTAACTTCAAGATGGTTCAAAGCACTATGCACTTCACTAAGTGACTTTGGTAAACGAGGCAATTTCGCGCGACGGGCGTTATACATACACTTTTTTATATTACATAAATCGGTAGTGTTTAAGGTTTCTGTTAAGCTTGGAGACGATTCCAATTCTCGATGCACTATTTTTGCTGGCCTTTCATATAGATCATCCACTGCTTTCCGTTTGACACTGTTAGACACTTTTTGACGTAAAATGTTTTCAGTTGCTGTATGGTTATGGTCAATTTCCTTTGATAGTATTATTGTTCCACTTACATCTAAATATAATTTAGAGTTACAGCTTCTTTTCGTACATCTCCACTTTACACCCTTTGAAGTCTCAATATCACAATAAAATTTATGATTTTCGAAGATTACTAACTTTTTCCCACGTACACTTAACATCGTCTCCATATCGTTATACTTTTCAATCGCAATGACAATGAAGAACTAAAAGATTTAAATGGTGTGTTGGTCCTCATTACCAATTTATCGTACCAGTTTCTTATATGAAATTCAATGTTTCTTAGGGATTAAATAGTAAAGCCAAATTACATTTGTAGTGCAACTAGGCACCTTACCTGCACTGACCCTTTTAAATCCGCCTAATGAGGGTGACGGATTAGTGCAACTAGGCGCTGCCCTCACAGGGGGCTGAAAAGTGCGACCCCTGTTGGTTTTTTAATCAGAACTTTTTGGTGAGTTAAAATTTTGCAGTTTATATATTTTTTTTAATTGTCATTTATTTAGAACCTTTTTCTATTTTTTAGTTTTTCTCGTAAAATCTACAGTTTTTAAGTAAAAAATTAAATGAGTGAACATGATCCATTAAATATTCTAAAATAAAACGATTCATTTTGGTGGTTACCATGGTTTCTTTTTGTTCATATTCGGTACAATTGACGGGCGTTTTAGTGTTGTCGCCGCGTAAACATCAAAATGAATTACACCCGTCAGTTCTCCCCAATATGAATATAAACAAACCATCATGGCAACCACCAAAATGAATCGTTTTATATTGGTTAAAGTTAAAGAAAAAAAAAAATACAAATAAATCAAGTTTTCAAAAACAATTGCAAAATGTCAACCCACCAAAAAGTTCTGATAAAAACACCAACAGGGGTCGCACTTTTCAGCCCCCTGTGAAGGTGGGAGATGATTGAAAATATTACTATGTGAAACCTTTTAATAAGTAGGTATAAAACATCTACCGAATATCATTCTCCATTCTCCTACTTTTAACCAAATTTGAGAAATAAAATCAAAACCTAATTTTACCGATCCCCTTTTGCGGGGTGTAACTCCGAAAGGAGACGTCTAAGGAAAAAAATGTATATGAAAGGCTCCCCTTAATTTTCGATAAGTAATCACCTCCCGATTTTTTTCGCATTATTTAAGAAACACCCTGTATTATGTTACAAAAATAATTTTTATTTGTAACTTTGGAATTATTTTTGGGATGTTAATGTAAATTTAAAACATAGTACAAAATTACGTTGAGATATTTTGTTTTCATTTTAATTTCTAAAATACAAACAAAATATATCTTTTGAAAATAAAAAGATCGCCATATAAAAATTTAATTTATAGAAAATAACGATACAAAATAACTTTTAATGAAACGTTATCGGTTATTATAACGTTATATAACGTTATTAAAATATCGTTACGTTATTGTATAAAAAATTATAGTTGAATCGTTATTATAACGTTATCGGGTATCGTTACGTTACGTTTTCCATCCCTGGGTAGAAGCGAAGGTGTACTCCCCCCCCCCAAAAGCACAATTAAATCACGTAAAATAATATTTCTTACTAGGCAAATCAATTATTATTAATTTGTAATATTGTTGATATGTCATTTAATTTTTAAATGCTAACTTAACACGCTAAATTTTTCTTTTGTTTTTGTTACAACAGAGGCTTCTTAAACAGCTTGGGGAACTTAAAGAGTCAAGTGTCGTTTCAAACAATTAACGTTTCAATCTTGCGCAGTGCAAAATAGCACAAAACTTTTATTACAACAAAATGTTTGATACTGATAAGCAGATTTGTTTTGAACAAACTTTGTTTTGAAATTGATCAGCCGGGAAGACCTATCAGAGGTCAAAGATGTCAAGGTCACATTTTATGCCAGGGTTATTATCAAACAATTTAAATTATTTCACTTCAAGAGTTTATAAGTTAAACAATGCGGTCTTTGGTATTTCTTCGGTTATGTTTTCTTGTCGTTTTGGTTGTGAACGTTGCAAACGGTAAGGCATTTAATCGAGATATAGATTTCCCGTGAATATCGTTGTTTTATTCTTTAGGCTTGAAAGCCCTGGCTGGATCGGAAATGCAAAAATGCATCAACTGTTTTTGTCATGCAAGAACTGGTTGCTTTAGTCGAATTAATTGTGCGAGGTATTCTGTCAGTAAAGATTATTGGCTCAAGGCGCAGTCTCCCGTGGTTGATCCTGACGACGAACCGGACGCCGAAGAAAGTTACAAAAGATGCATGAGTCACGAAAATTGCATTTTAAATACCATTTATGAGTACACTCAAAGTTTTGGGGATAAGGTATGAAGTAGGCTGCTTTCAATGAGTTTTGGTAATTAAAATTGGGGTTAATTTAGTTAGATTGGACATAATTTATGACATGAACTTATGAGGATTACTTTACTAGATCAAATAATCCAGAATATGTACAGGGTGGTCCAAATTCGATGGGATTACATGGGTATCTCGCTTAATAGTCAAGATAGAGAAACGGTTACGTTACCAAAAATGTGCAGTTTCTTGGGACAATCTCAGAACAGTTTTCAAAAATATTTTATCATTTCCGGTTTTTGAGTTATTAAAGAAAAACTGTATTTAAAAAAAATATATTTATAATGTGTCATATCTCCCTTATTGTTTTAAATATCGAATAAGTTTATATAGATTATTTTTGGATATTCTTATGTTATGTTATGTTATGACACAAACTTACCTTTTTTTCAATGGAAGCTATGGCCTATTTAAATTCTTTTTTTTTCCCTTTTCAAATATATAAGGGTTGATGTATTTATTTTCAATAATACGCAAGTTACAAAGGTTTTTTAAATTTTTTAAAGATGAAAAACAAAAAGTAGCTTGTGAAAACAAAAACAAAAAACAAGAAAAACCGGAATTGATAGAATATATTTGAGAACTGTTGTGAGTTTGTCTTAAAAATCTTCACATTTTTGGTAATTTAACCGTTTCTCTATCTTGACTATTCAGCGAGATACCCATGTAATCACATCGAATTTTGACCACCCTGTAGGGGGCGGCATTAGGCAGAGTTGTCTTGAATTACCTATTATCAAACGCTTAATAATAATTTTATGAATTTATCGACAGGACTGCAATTGCGATGGAAAATTTGACTGTCGAGATCGGTTCGCTATGCATATGTTTGGCGAAAATTGCGAACAGGGTATACTTGATCCAAAACACGTCATGCGCTATAATAAATGCGCCGCAAACGCTGGAGTTCCCAAAATTTTGGATTCTCATGGTGGATGTGGGACCGAAATATTTTAATTATTATAAGATATTGGCGCTTAAAATGTTTTTCATGCAATTAAAATTGTGCTAAAATATTTCCCAGTGTTGTTTTCTTGTGTAAGGGTATGTGGTTCACATATTTTTTGTACAGTGCGATGAAAAATTATCAACCTAAGGCTCCTTTATTTGGGTGTTTTTTGTTGGCATGACATTGTGCAGCTTTTGAAATTTAATTTGATACGTTTCTCTTCCTTATTTTGAGGTATAAGCTGATATGCATACGGTTGCCATATTTTTTTTAAGCAAAAATAAAGGACAAATAGAGCCTATGGACAAAAACCTATACCAAACCGCGTCGGATGCATCCGTTAAAAAAACCCGACAAAATTCACCTCTTCTCAGTGGTTTTCAGGACAAATATAAAAATTTAATTGAAAAGCATTTTTTACGTCAGTAACAAAAATAAAATATAATTCTTTTTATACACAACAGTAAAATAATAAATACTTTAATTAATAAACAGTTAATAATAATTTACAGCTTTATTTTTATTTCAATGATGTATTTTGGAGAAATGTATTTTTTTATGTTTTATGTAATCAAAAAGTTCTACGCAGTTCATATTATTATCTGGTGTAAACGCTAGCTTTCTTTTAGTGTTTCGATTCTTAATTAATTTATATTATTCATTGAAACAAATTTTATTTATGTTGGAAAAACCTCTCAGTGAGAGCTTTTGAACCCGGCATACATAAAAAATACTCAACAATTTAAAATGTAGAGTAAAGTGCCCTAATATGGAACAGTTACTTATTATGGAATACATCAGTTTTATGACAATGATTAAGCGATATCTGTTGAAAAGTATATGTATCTATTTGTACTTTGATCACACATTCCCAAATGTAAAATAGTTAAAAAATATTCACTAGATTACATAACAGTTTCAAATATATTTTTGACGTGCTACTGAGTTTTTAGGTTAAATCTCTCAGTGCAAAATATTATATGCTAGGGTAAATGATATAAAATATTTTATTGCATGTTTATTTAGCATGAGCCTTTACATTTCAATTAAATAGACCAAAATTTTGATTGGGGCCATTTCATGTTTTACATAAACCGATTTTTGAAATGTCACATTGATACCTAATATGGAATACATAGAGGTGCCTTGTAATGAGTATGATTATGGTCACTAAGTACAGGAATATGGGTTCAGTGTCAAAAGTGTCAGTAATGAGCACACGAAAAAAGTGCAAAATACCCAAAAAAAAACCAATTATATTGTCCTACCTGTAACAAATAAATAAATTATCAACATAATGACACTTGCATTATAATTTAATTTACATAAATAACAGAGTTTTGGTTTCGTTTAAGTAACAATGTAAATCAAAAAGAAATAAAAGATTAATCTATGAGCAGTTGTTTATTTTAATGTATATTTCCTATATAATTCTATATTCCATATTAAGAACCCCTAGCATTCCGTATTAGGTTCCCCGGGAGCTTAATATGGAATAGTAGTAACATTTAAAAAAAATTAGCTATTTAAGAAATATCTACAGTAATATCGTACAAGAATTCGAGTAATGTGTTGCTTATTCATTACAAATTCCTTATAATTTTTTTTGCAAAATGTTGTTGAATAAATGTGAATATTATTTTTCTTTAGATGCAAACTTTTTGATACAACAATTTTCATCAAAAAGATCACCTTTAGTTTATAATTTCATTTTGTTGGAAACAAAAATATAGTTTTTTTTACTGTGGACCAAACGGTATTTTATTTAAAAGGATCCGGTCAATTTCAGTCAATTCTTTCAAACAGGTAATCAATACAAGTTTGATAAAATGATAGCACAAATTCCTTAAATGATTTTTTGTTCTGTGATCTTTTTCCAATCGTGAAATAGCTTTTTTACATTCATGGGCAAAAACTTTCGTGTTCACACAATTGAAGTTTAAATTCTTTTATGGTAACGAAAGCTTCGCTCATTGAAATATTCTGAGATACAGTTTTCTGAAATTGTTTATGAAAAGTTATAGCTTGATAATGGGGGAAAACCATGCTTCAGCAAAGCGATTATAAAAAAAAGGTTTTGAGAATTGTAGGACATTTCTCTTGCTCCAAAAAGTATATTTTGAAACAGTTTTAAAATCCCACCTAGCTTTACTGTACCCTAGCAGTCTTTGATATTTAACATTTTTCGTCACAAATTTCCTTAAAATTTTCAAAGGATGAATAATTTGTTACTATTACAACTTGGGGCAGGCCAATAATATATTCCTTTACAGCGGCTTTTTACGTATCCAATTTTCCTGTACAAGTAAAAATAACAATCTATTGTTTATACTCTTTGATCTTCCGGTATAAGAATATTTTCACTTTTTTCCCCCGCAAGACAGCTTTAGGCTGAGTGCAGTTAATTAAGGCAATGCATCGTAAAAATCCGCGGTATTCTTTATTTTCACGTTGCTTCGCTTAAAATGATTCTATTTTTAACGAAAACCGACTTACTCAGATATATTTAGCCTCAACTGGTTTACTAAAATGTGGCCGCATCCATTAGCCTCGCGCGTTTGAAATGCAAGTCGAATTTTATCGATGCTTCGAATTCGTAAGTGTCTTTTGGCAATAAAACTTAAGTCGGTGATAGTGCAAATAGTAAAGGGCAATTGATTTATCAAAATATAGGAAGGCGCTGAAGTAAGAAACTATTAATAGCGCCACTTGTGATACACTCGAAATTTTTTGAGGTTAGTTCAAATTTTTGGGTGAGGCTGGCGGAAAATGTTGTGTTGACGTTTTCGGTGTTGTAGGGAATTTTTGGAAATGTCTGACGTGGCGAAGTGCGAAGTGTGTGGAGGCGAGGCGAAACAGAAATGTGGTGGTTGTTTGAATACTTTTTATTGTAGCAAGGAACATCAGACTAAAGCATGGAAAACTCACAAGCAGTTTTGCAAACCATTTAAGGTAGTGCTAAATGGATAGTATCAGGAAGAAATTAATAAAATTTGGCAGTCGGCATTAGTTAAGACCTTCGCCATACGTATTTTAGGATTTTTTGTTTACGTTTTGAGGCTCTTTAAACACATTTTTGAAAATCTTTGCGAAGGCGGCCGTTTGTGTGTGCGCAGTAAGATATGAACATAGGTTACTGATAAAAAAATCATCCAAAATTGGATTATATTATGTCATCTAATGAGTTAAGGAATATTGGAGATAAGGTGTAACACTCTTAATATAATTACAAAACTACGCAGAAATGGCGACAGAAAAAAAACTGTTTATGCGAATATATAGCCAATTTTGGTGTCTATGAAACAGCCTTATTTTTTGTTTACATTTAAAGTGATTTAAAAAAATTAATATTCCAAATTGTGATTCCAGTTTTCTCAAAAATATCTTTAAATTTTGTCGGTCAATAGTATTTTTTTTTAAACAGCAGTTTTCTTAACTAGTATGTGATTTGCAAGTGTAAACGTTTTTAATTCTAGTTCAAAATTACGTAACAACGAAAGCAGATAGAAATATTTTATATTGTAAAGAAATGTGGCGTATTTGTGTTCATTATCATAGTAAGATTAACTTTGTACGTTTTGAGTTATAGAGACCATTCAAAATTTGCTAAATTATCAATCAAATTATCTCGAAAAGGTTGACAAGATTTGTTTAAAACATTTTCTTTTGAGTTAATTTTTTTTTCAAAAAGTTGTATTTTAAACTATTATTTTAAATAATAAGTGATATGCAGGTGGTTACAAGTTTTGATTTTAATTCAGAATTACATTAAAACCGAAGTAGATAAATATATTTTACTTTGTTAAAACATGTATGCTATTTTGGGTTATATATACAGTTTAAAGTTACCTGGTTTTAAAAAAATTAAAGAAAATTCAAAATTATGACTCAAATTTTTTAAACAACTAGAATTTTCTTAAATCTTTTGCGTGAAAGAGTGTTTTTTTTATTAAAAGTTTTTTTTGACTAAAAACAAAGTTATATGCAGGGTTTAATAATTTTCGATTACAAATCAAAATAACAGAAAAACGATTTAAGATAAAAGTATTTTATTTTTCACCAAAATGTAGCCTTATTTGTGGTTCATCCTTTCATAAGATTATTTTTTGTACAATTAGAATTGCTTAAGTTTACAATAGAGAAGATTCAAAACCTTTACTCCATTTTCTCAAAATAAATTTTTAAAAAGTTTTAATATATTAAACACTTTCTAGAATAAAAACTTGTTCATCTTTCTAGTTTTAATGTGTTGAAGGAATATTTTTGTATACAAGCGTATGGCGAAGTCATTTGGTAGCCCTTTAAAACTTTTTTTTGAGTTGTCCATTAAAAAAAATTGGAATAATCAAGTTCTCATTTTGAATGTGATTATTTTTCACTTGAAATATGTGTGTCAGGTTTGTGAAGATGAAATTCTGGGGAGATATCTGATTGCCACCAGGCACATTAAGCCCGGCGAAATAATTCTGAAAGAACCACCGTTAATACACGGTCCGTTACAAATCACGATACCTGTGTGTTTGGGATGCGGTAAAGGTTTAACCAAGGAAAGTAGCAGGCCGTGTTCGAAATGTGGTTGGCCTGTGTGTAGCGAAACTTGTGAAAATTCCGAAAACCATGGGCCAGAGTGTTACTATACCGTTAGGAGGGGTGACAAGGTATCGCTTTAGTTCGCTAGCTTCGCATTTTTAATACATACGCAGTGTTAAATTTAAGTTCTGGGGCTACTAAAATAAAAAAATCCAGCTTTTACCTATGTACATAATACGCTAGTATTTCCATCTTTATTAAAAACCATCGCTTTGCGTTTCATCTTTATTTTTCGTTAACGTACTAATATTTTTCTTTATCTTACACATCTCTACTGCGAGGTGAGGCTTTAGCATATTAATCAGGGTTAATTTTTTCCCTATAAAAATAACGAACAATTTAAATCGTACTCCATTGTAGGTGTCCATAAAAGACTTCGACCTACCGCATCCAAGCTATCAATGCGTAACGGTTTTGCGTGCGCTTTATCAACAACAGTTCGAACCAAAAGTGTGGGAAAAACTGATGAAACTCGAGTCGCATTGTGCCGAAAGAAAGGGCACCAGCAAGTACGAAAATGATCGGGTTTCCGTTGCCAAATTCATACGGAGATTTTTTCATTTGGACGAACAGTTCGGCGAGGAAGAAATCTTGCGCGTTTGCGGCATCATAATGGTAATTTTTTGTGTAAACTCGGCTTTGAATGAACGTTGGTCCGAAAGTAGTGCCTCATGATTTTTTTCCTCCACCTGTAAGCTTACTAGTGGAGGAGGAGCGATCCTAAACGGAGAACGACCTTTTCCTAAAAGCGGAACGACCTTTTCCTAATAGGGGAACGACCTTTTCCTAAAAGAGGAACGCATTTTTTCTAGTAGGGGAAAACGTCAAGGAAAAGAGAAGTATGATTCATGGGAAGTCATGGAAAGCTCAGAAAATATTAGAGATGGGTAAATTAGTACAGAAGTGTGCTAAAAATGTCTAGATGTTGTCTTTGGGCGCTATATCTATGAAGATTTTAGTTATTTTCGGTTTTCACTGGTCAATTCCATATTTGCACCCTTTCTGTATGATAAAAATCTGAGGCATTGCTTTTGGGGCCTTCTTCGTACTTGCAAAATCGGATATGTAAGCGTTCGTGTCGTTTAAGGTTAACGGACATGAAGTTCCCTTATCAGATCCACCCCATGTAGCGGTCTATGATTATACGTCGTTGTTCGAACATAATTGTCAAGCCAATTGCTCCAAAACGTTCACCACCAAAGGTGAAACGCTGGTGAGCGCGGGTGTTCCCATCCAGAAAGGGGATCACTTGAGTATTTGCTACACGGATCCCCTTTGGGGAACCGCGAATCGAAGGCATCATTTGCACGCGACCAAGTTTTTTTGGTGTAACTGTACCAGATGTTCGGATGTCACAGAATGTGGTACTTATATGAACGCCATTAAGTGCCAAAAAAGGTTTGTGGAAAACAAGCCGAAATTTTGTAATCGTTGTGGCTTAGACAGGATGATCCAAAATTCATTGGCATCAAAAATCTTTTCGTTATAAAAATAATTGTACGTTTTTTAAAATAAGATTTATCGATTAAATTTATGCCAAAACTATAAGTCTTGTAGAGTATTAAAGTTCTTGCTCTTTTTAAAATTGCAAATTTTTAAATTTGATACTTAAATTAATATTTATGTAATGGCTGAAAGTTTAGACCAAAAATGTGACTTGCACATTTATTTTTGGACCACATTGTAGTAACAAAATCCCATATTTGTTTGTCCGTCCGGATTTTTTTAAAATTTTCCCTTGAAAAATGGACCTTAGAATTTTGGGCATCTCCAGTCATTCGCCCTTGAACGTAAAACAGCTGAAAAATGTTAACTAAGACTATAAAAAACGGTAATATTGCAGCAATTGCAAGGGATACGTTTTACCAGCGACATTCTTGGAGAAAACCGAGAAAAGCAGTAGTACCCCATGGTCCTGCAACAAATGTAAAAAAGACGTCGAAGATCAAACCATCCAGGAGCTCCTGGAAAGGATCGGAAAAGACCTGGAAGCAATGGAGAAAGGCACATCTTCGGCTTGCAAAAAGTTCTTGAAAAAATGCGAAAAACTCTTGCCCGAAAACCATTTCTACATGGTCGATGTTAAACTGGCTTTGCAACAGATTATCGGTCAGGAGAACGAAGGAGGACTGCCCGAAGTGTCCGATGATGATGTCGCCTTAAAAGCGAAACTTTGCAAGGAATTGGGCGACTTGGTCAAAACCGTATATCCAGGTTTAACTCGTGACCATTTCTAGCAGATTTTTATTCATTGGTGATGTATTTTAGGAGAAAAAAGGTTGCGGGGTATTTTGCTGTTTGAATTGCACGCAGCCATAGCGGAAATAGCCCAAAGGAAAGGGCAAAAAGAGATGATGAACCCTCAAGAGTTTTACGTCGCTTTGCTAGTACGTCCTTGATAACTTCGTCTGGCAAAACTTCAACAGGTTTAATCTGAATTTTAAATTTCAGCAAGCGAAAGAAATCCTGCAGGAGTCGATGGAACTCCTGCAACACGAGCCCGATGTTATACAGGAGGGAAAAATATACAAGCAAGCACGGTGGAATGTGGAAAATCTTAATTACATACTGGAATCGATCAAACATTGTGCAAAATAATCTTTGAGCAACAACATTTTGGCTCTGTTGAATTGGAACACACATTTTGAAAAATGTAAATGAAATCCTTTACTATCGTTTCAAAAAAACTTGAATTGGAAATAACGTTGTTTTATTTCTGTCAGTTTAACTCACAAATAACGCTTATAATTTTTCCCATTTAAAAAGCTTAGTGTCTTGATTTTTACGGCTTATGATTGCGTTGGTATATGCGTTAAATGGTGTCTAAATTTTGAAAACATTAATGATTATGTCATAATTGTTGATAATTAATTATAGTTACAAATTTGGAAATTTGTAATCAGTTTTAAAGACAGGAAAATAGTTTTATCTAGATTGGTCAATTTTATCGAGTATACTGATCGTTGGTTGAGCTTATGGTGGTAAATTTAACTTATAATTCTTTTGCAAAAAACAAATGGACAATCATTAGCTCAGCGTTCAAAATAAGAGCCGTTTATTGAAAGTGGCTTAAGTCACTTGTATGTTAAATTTAGTTAATAAAAACTACAGTTTTGCATCGATTTTGTCCGATGTGTTTTACTGTAGTGATGTTTAATACGACAGTAATTTAAGAAAATTGACGAGTAAATAATGTAATATAAGTAATTTGTATATATTTCATTATAAGTTTATTCAAATATTTTTCCATTATCATTAATATTCATAAAATACTTAAGTAATAAGTAAATTCATCAGTACATTTCGACATACGAGTATAAGTAATTTATATAACGTATTTTATATAAAAGTTTATTCATGGATTGAATCATTGTCATTAATAGGAGTGATAAAGTCTTCGAACATTTCACTTTGTTTCAAATTTTTAAAGTAACTGGTAAATTGGGGGTATACAGTGTGTCCAAAAGGAATGGAATATGCTATATATCTCAGTAAATATCCAATTTAGGGCAAAATGGTTTGGTACTTAGTTTTCCACCATGAGACAATATTTAAATTCTATTTTTTCGAATAGCAAAAGCGCAATGAAAAACAATTGAATTTTTTTAAATAACAAGATGCCCCTAATTTTACTCATTTGATAGAGAATTTTTTTCTCTTTTCAATGATGTAAAACTTTAGTACCCTTACTTAAGCAACTTTTTGAGAAAAACGCAAAAAATACTCTCAAATTATTGTAATTGTTTAGTATGTATTTTTTACAAAAACATCATAGGAACTAAATTTTTTTGACGAAATCTACAATAAGTGTTCAAACTGTGAACCATTTACAGCTTGGCAATGATAAACTCGGTTTTTAAACCCGTTTATAACATTCCCAACCATTTCAGGTGTAAATTCTCTAATACGATCTTTTAAATTTTCGATATTCTCCGGCCTCTTAGCATAAACGTTATTTTTAAGGTACCCCATCATTGAAAACAGAAAAAAAAACAATTGTTTTTCATTGCGCTTTTGTTATTCAAAAAAAAAATATTTAAATTTTGTCTTATGGTGGAAAAACCAAGTAAGTACCAAACGACTTTTATTCAAAACATGTTTCCCTAAAGTGGATGTTTACTGAGATATATAGCATATTCCATATCTTCTGGACACACTGTATGTACCATTAATATACCATTTTGAAAATAAATGTATTTGCACTTCTGTTTAACAATAAGATTTCTTTTGACGAGAATAGTAATGGTTTTAAAAGAAATTGCAAGTAAAATGTTTAAAGATAAAAACACCTTACACTTTTGTAATCGTAAACAGGTTTAACACATTGTTCGCAAAAACGGATATAGCGTTTTTTAAAATAAACGGCTCATATATGCATTTTCGTCCTTTAATTTTGCAGGATTTGCCAAGGAACTTGTCGCGACATCTCGTAGCTGTTTTGGTAAATCATGTAAAATAATAGCTAGCTGTATAAATGTACCATGATAGTAAAAACAGTTTGCAAGATCTTGGTGCGTAGATGTCTCTGACTGTCTCAAATTAAATTATAATGTCAACTTTACAGTACATGGTAGACACATAGAGAAGTTTTGCGTTATGTTGACGATTAAAAGCACATCACATTTAAAAAAAAAATGGTTTCTAACTGAATTTGGAATTTAAACTACAAATAGCGATGTATTTTATGCTGTTATTAAATAACTAAATACTATTTGTTATTATTATTTTTCGAAATTTTTATTTAATTGCCTTAAACCATTAACGCCAAAATCACGATGGTTCGTTGGCTAAATTCTACTTACTAGAGATTACATACAAAAATAAGGCTTGCCTTGAGTGTAAAAAATTGTTGAAATTATTAATGATACTCATAAATTTTGATATTAAAGTTTTTAATAGTGTATCTTGGTTTGTTTGGCTAGAAATATTCAAATTAAGCTGAATTACATAATTAATTTATGTAGTGAAGTAAGATACATCAATTTTGCTATAATATTATTTTATATTAAAACGAATAAAAAATCAAGGACTGTTTAATTGCTTCATTTAACTGCTAAACAAACCAATAATCTACTTAATAATCTAATAATGCAATGAAATTATGTTGTAACAATATTGTACACTTATTATTTGCTACACACTGCTTTTAGCTCTTGAACATATGGCAGAAACAGGAGAACAATGAAATTTTTAAGTGACGCGATAAAGATAATTTTTTATTTGCGTTTTTCTTATTAATGCGGTGAAGTATAACGGAAGTTCTCGGGATAAAACTGCAATTTTTGTTATCCTTTTTAAGACTACGCGTAAACATCATTGTAAGATTGCAGTAAACTTGTAAATAAAAATTTTATATTCTGTAACATGAATTCCTAAACCTTAACATTTTTTTATGTGTGCGTGATATAGCGGTTTATGGGAGGATGAATTTTTGCGCCCAAAACAATTTGTATACATTTTTACACTGTTATTTTTTTTGATAAAATAGGTCAACACAAAATCATTATTAGATTTAATTTAAATATGGTTATACAGATTTTGATTTTTGTTTATTATCTAGCGTGCCATGGAACTTTTTAAAAACATTAAAGCATCTCTGAATAGGTCTCAGAAAGGGAAACAATTTGTCTAATTTAAATTTCCTTGTAGCTCTAACCGTTTACGACAGTGGTTTCCAACCTTTTTGCACCTCCGCCCGCCCCCCTTTTTCATAAAACATTTTTTGTGCTCTCCTCACTTTTCGTAACAATCTAATTTCATGCATACTGTCCTGATATAATTATCATATGTACCACAAAACAATATACCATATTTTGTTAAAGTAATAAAGTTCTTTTTGTTTGTTTGTATTAAAAAGTGACATTTTGGCAATAGCTGCGCGCCCTCCTTGCAGTAGTCTCGCGCCCCCCTAGGGGTGTGCGCCCCATAGGTTGGAAACCACTGGTTTACGAGATCCCAATAGTGGCCCCTCTCTGTGGACCACCCTGTATATTGTAAAGAAAAGTGAAGCTTACTTATTTCAATTGAGATATCTTACTGCCTCCGGGGATCCCCCTCAGCATAGACAGTAAATTCGCATTTGTGTTTAATAAATAACAATTAAATAGTTACAAAACCGAGCTTAGGAATTATTAATTTCGTTTTCGTTCTTATAAAAATTTCGGTTTATTTCGTTTAACGTTTTCGTTCCGTTCTCAGTCCCTGGTTATAAGAAAGAAGTTGATGAGGTACGATTTTAGATCCGTTGCGCATAAAGCACATCACCCCAACATTTTTTTCGCTGTACAAAATAATGCGAGTAAAAATTTTCCGATACACAATACTTAAACAATAATGTTTAATATTGGATTGCAAATATCATGATCCTTTATTATCGGCGTACAATAGCGAATGTTTTTATTTCATATCGGCGAAGATAGTATTTATTTACTGTTTATTTAATTGAAGTGTCGTATCGGGTTGGTGTTTTTAAAAGGCAATAAATATATTGGAGATCGCATTCATTAGAAATATGTCGTGGGATGGCTTCAAAGAAACAAAGTTGTTTAGAGCTGCGGGTTTATAGTCTTTGGTATGACGTTATGCGATAAGAAAAACCAATAATATAAAAGCAATTTTATATTTGACGAAAAATCCTTTCCAATAATATCGTATAGAGAGCGAATGAAACGCCATTTCAGAAATTTTCTATATGTCTTTCATTGGTGCAATCAGATATCAGTTTCAAATTGAGACGAGCACAATGCGGTTAATCTTTCATCTATTGCCGATCGTCCATTGTTGCTTGTATCTGTGGAGTCCTCTAAATAAAACGGGTTCTATGAAATCTGTAAACGAACGAGGTTTGCAAATAAAAATCTCTGTTTCGTGTTTTATTGGTTATGTTCCGTTCTCTCTCGGTTATAAAAGGAATAAATCCACTTTGAGAAGGCGGTTTGCAGATTTATTTCTTCATCTGCGTCTTTGTTATGGCTTGTGAAGTATAAAAAAAAGAACGCGCAATGCATCCGGGCGGTTGTTTTGCGGGTAACTTTGCTCTCGGCAAATAAAATGGAAATATGTTAAAGTTGAGATACAAATCAAAAGAAAGGTTGATATGAAATTTAAAAGACGCGAATTTAATAAAAAGTTGAAATATATTTTAGCCTGAGTCGAACTTAACGTCGGCTTCGGGAAAGTTATATTTAATTTAACTTCGTCTTGCGGGTTTTTATTTTATTTTTTTGATTTGAGTGGCTGAGCTGCATCGATTTAATTGGAAATTGAATTCGAAATTGTTGCTTATTTTGTGTTACAAGTATGGCCGTGGGAGGAAGTAAGCTAATAACTTTTGGTTAATTGCGAAGTCAGATTTTGATGTGATATGAAAAAACTTTTGTATTATTTCTTAAGTCTTTGAAACCCTTATTTCAATTTTCTTGGATTGAATTTTTCCATTTAACAAAAATGTGTAGGAGAAAGCTTTTAAAATGTGTTTCTGAACAGGGTGTGTTTGAAAGAAATGTGACAACGTTTTTGGCAAAAATCTGGACTTTAAAAATTTTGCTAGTGGCCTAATTGTTTGTAGAAATATTAAACAATATTTATACGAGGCATAACGACTATTATATTTTTTAGCAAGTGATTGGAAATATTTTTTATGGCTCTTCAAAGTAAAAAAATGTTTATGCAAGACACAAATACTTGATATTTTTTTCAGAAATTAATGAAAAGTAGATATTGTTATATAACTGTTAAAAGTTTTAAAAAATTGTTGGATATTTTTTGAACCTCACTCAAAAATTTTGCCATAGGCCTAGTTGTTTGTTCGAAATGTTAAAGAACATTATGCAATGCATAGCGACTTCCAATCTGTTCAAAATATTTTTTATAACTCTTCAACGGTTTTAAAAAATTGTGTAGCGTATGCTCTTGAAAGTCTTTTCAACAGAAACTCAAAAATTCTTCTGTGGGCCTTTTAGTTTGTAGAAATGTTAAACAACATCTGTGCAACACATAACGGCTATAAGTTTGTTTAGAAACTTATGAAAAATATTTTTTATAGCCCTTCCAAGTTTATAAAAGTTTGCCAAGTGTATACTTTTGAATATTTTTAAATCCAAAACTCAAAAATGTTGCTGTGTGCCTAATTGGTTGTATAAATGTTAAAAAACATGTATGTAATGCAAAATGACTATAAATTTATTCAAAAATGTATTAAAAATATTTTTTATAGCCCTTCAAAGTTTTTAAAAGTTTGTTTACAGTATACAGGGTGTCCCAGATTACATTTCCAGCATGTGGATCTTGCTTATTATAAGAGATACGGGTTTGTTCAAATTACATGAATTATTCCTTAGTATTCCTTAAAAGTACAAAATTCCTCGTGCTTCAGATGTTATAGCAAAAAATATGAAAATGTCGAATTTATTTTTTCTCTCATATTTTTTTTGTCTTTTGAGGGTACTTTTATTTAGAAAGAGGAAAACAAAAGTACATCCAACTATTCCAAAGCCAACGACGGCCCATAAGAAAAAATGAAGCTAGGGGTAATATCTCAAAAATTAAAGGTGATAAAAATCTAAGATACAGTTACATTCTACATAAAAAAGTACCTTTAGAAGGTACAAATAAAATTGATTTATTGGTTAAGACAAAAAAGTTATGAGAGAAAAAAGAAATTCGACATTTTCATATTTTTTGCTATAACAGCTGAAGCACGAGCAATTTAGTACTTTTAAAATTTGATTGTAGCTCCTCTTAAACTGAGGAATAATTTTTCTAATTTAAACAAACCTGTATCTCTTATAATAAGCCAGATCCCTATGCTGTAATTGTAATCTGGGACACCCTGTATATACCCCTAGATAATTTTTAATCCAAAACTCAAAAGTTTTGCTACGAGCCTAACTGTTTTAAGAAATGTATAGCAACATCTATGCAATGTATAACTAGGTACAAATTAATCGTCTAGAAACCGATTAGAAATATTTTTTAAAAGCCCTTCAAAGTTTTTAAAAATTTCCCACAGATTTTTGCTTATCAAAGTATTAAAAATTTTGCTATTTACTTTATTGTGTGTAGACTTGTTAGACAACTTCTATGCAATGCATAACGACTATAAATTAGTTCAGAAATTTATTAAATTTTGTTATAGCCCTTTTTAAAGTGTTTAAAAGTTTTTTAAGTGTATACTTTTGGATTTTTTTTTACCAAAAAATTTAATTATGCAATGGCTCTAAATGTTTTTAGAAATATTATTATACAGGGTGTTTTTTAAATATGGCAAAAAACTGCGGAAGGTAGTTCCTTATCGAAAATTAAGGGGAGTCTTTCATATACAATTTTTTCTTTAGCGTCTCCTTTCGGAGTGACACCTTCTTAACGAGGAGCGATAAAATAAGGTTTTTATTTTATTTCTCTAATTTGTATATACGAAGGAGAATGACATTTGGTAGATGTTTTATACTTATTAAAAGGTTTCCTATAGTAATCTTTTTAATTATCTCCCACCTTCACAGGGGGCTGAAAAGTGCGACCCCTGTTGTTTTTTTAATCAGAACTTTTTTGTGGGTTGAAATTTTGTATTTTTTTTTAAAACTTGATTAATTTAGATTTTTTTTTGGTGTTTAGTTTTTCACGTAAAACAGTTTTTGAGTAAAAAAGTAAAATAAGTAAACATGCACCTTTAAATATTCCTGTATAAAACGATTCATTTTGGTGATTCCATGGTTTGTTAATGTTCATATTGGGTAGACCGCTCTTAATTTTCGATAAGGAATCACCTCCCAAATTTTTTCGCAATATTTAAGAGACACCCTGTATATTCCTTAGCTGAAGCGTTAACATATAATATTCATATTTTTAAACATGTTCTGATTCGTTTTGAGCAGGCTTTAGGCATGCACATAGCTAAGTGTATTTAAATTGCTCCTTCGTACTTAAACTGTTTCAATTGAATTACGAATTAAAAATTCTTATTTATTTTGTGTTAAAAGTATTGCTGTAGGAAGTGGCTAAACAACTTTGGAATAATTATTTCCTGTTTAAATTTCTAACTTGAGGTTACCGGACACTTTGTTGATATCGTACAGCACCAACAAGCAATAATTTCAACAATAATGCAAAGTGCGGTTCTTAAGACGCGATATTAAGTGCGTCGTTACGGTTTTTATAGCGACCAAGTGTTGTACAAAGTGTTAAAAGTAATGAAATTTGCCTGCCGTAAAACTCCTCACAATTCATTTATGGGTATGTAGCATTTGTTTAATAACAGGGCCACGCTAGGTAACAATGGGGTGATATATTGGTGCACTGAGCTTGTACGACCTGTAAAATGTAGCAATTTCAGTCATTATTACGCCTTGCATAATTTAACACTAAACGTTTGCATTCTTAGACGTTACGATCCGCGTGTAATGCGACCCCAGCCGGAGACGTTAAGCTTAGCGGCGCTAAGAACGTGGATAATGAAAGCATATGTTAAAGTCGTGTTGAAGAAGAGGTAGATGTTGGGACATTTCCGTACGCAGAGGGCAACTTATACGCACGCACGGATATTACCTACGTGCGGCCCTAAATATTTCAGGCTGTAATGTACTGGGTATGGAGCGGTTAAATTTAATTACAGATGCTTTTGGTGAGGTGAAGTTTACTTAAAAAAAGGTTTTGTTGATAGTGGTACAGGGTGGTCCAAATTCGATGGGATTAAATGGGCATCTCGCTTGATAGTCAAGATAGAGAAACGGTTAAATTACCAAAAATGTGCAGTTTTTTGGTACAAACTTAGAACAAAAATATTCTATCATATCCGGATTTTCTTGTTTTCACAGCCTTCTTTGTGTTTCTCATCTTTAAAAAAATTAAAAAACCCTTGCGTTCTGTTGAAAATAAATACATCAACCCGTATACAGAGTGTACAAAAAGTAACGTAACGGATCAATAGCTCGACTTGTGGCAACTTTACAAAAAAAGTTTCGAATAAGAGTTGTTTGTGGTAATTTACTACATAACCTAAAAGTATTTTCAACTATACACAGTGTTTTATTTTTGCGCACCGATACGTCACTCTGTTTTCTTAAATGGAACACGCTGTATATTTTGCAATTTTTGGATGCAGAATTAAATTGTCTTTCAACATGTATAGGGTTGTATGTGTCTAAAATCAATAGTTTTTGAGTTATTTACGTTTTTATGAAAATTTTGAGAGAAACAGGACTTGAAAGAAATATTGATATTTCACAACATAGCAATTTCAGAACGAATTCCTTTGAAACTTTGTTCGACAATAGTATCATGGTGATTGCTGACTAGTAACAATTTTAAAATAATACACAGGGTGTTTTTTATGCTCGGTCCAATTGGTTAAACTTCAAACACGGATAAGTCAATTTTTTTTAAATAGAACACCCTGTATATTTTGCAATTTTTAGATGCAGAATTAAATTGTCTTTCAACATGTATAGGGTTGTATGTGTCTAAAATCAATAGTTTTTGAGTTATTTACGTTTTTATGAAAATTTTGAGAGAAACAGGACTTAAAAGAAATATTGATATTTCACAACATAGCAATTTCAGAACGAATTCCTTTGAAACTTTGTTCGAAAATAGTATCATGGTGATTGCTGACTAGTAACAATTTTAAAATAATACACAGGGTGTTTTTTATGCTCGGTCCAATTGGTTAAACTTCAAACACGGATAAGTCAATTTTTTTTTAATGGAACGCTCAATATATTTTTACATATTCTTATCGATAATTTAATTATCTTTAAAATTTGTTAAAGGTCTATTATGTCTAATATTAATATTTCTCGTTATTGCGGTATTCATGATAATTAATGGACACAAACAAAATATTTAATAGAAATTAATTAGTCGGCTTTGGAAATATCTCGATAATTTGTTATAAATGTTAAATAACGTTCTATTTTCATCTTTAAGCTATATGTTTACCTAATTATTAATTAGTTTAATAAAATACAATAAAATCGAAATTGTTTTTAATCGACATAAAAGAGTTTCCTTTTTTAATACATACCTTTTAAGAATACATATTGTATGATTAGTTTTTGTAATATACCTAAAATTGCACCCCTAGTATTAAAGAACTAATATTATTAATATTAACTATCAACTGCCCTTATAAACAGGACATTTTTAGTAACATGACTTCGATTAGTTATCTGTTCATTAAAATATACGATTTTGTAGTTGCTCATTTAGAACTATTTTCGTAAATAAATAATTTTTATGATACTATAGGTATTAGATAACTCAATAAAATTGATTTTAGGCACATAAATCCTTTATACGTTTTGAAAGTCAATTTAATTTTCCATCTAAAAAGTGCAAAATATACAGGGTGTTCTACAGTAAATTAGAGTAAAATTACAGTAAAATAGATTAGAATTGGAATTACTTCTAAGAAATTCAGAATGGATTCAAAATTTTGGAAAACAAAGGATCGTTTCAGAGTAACTTGTTATTAACGAGACCAAAAGGATGGTGCAAAAGGAGAAATATTTTGATATTTTCTCAGTTACTCACGAAATAATTTAGTTTTCACTTTGGCCTGTCAGATTATTTTTTCAGGTTTGAATTCAGTACAAAATTACTTAACTTGGGCCAATTTCTTGGTTCCCAATCGAAGCCAGATTCCTATGTAGAGGCCTCGAATTCACCCTGTATAACCATCAGTAAAGAGCTGTTAGGTAAATAAAGAATCAATTAATCTGGCTTTATAAGATTTAAGTCAAGAGAAGTAAGTCCTAAGCTGATCGCAAACCATTAAATTTTGACTGACTTAACAGGCTCTAACTAGGGAATAGATAATAAGATTTCAAAACTTTAGCAATCTATTTACTTCAGCTTAATTATTTATTTATCAAAACGCTAATTAAAGCACTTTACATACAAAGTTAGAGTATGTAAAGTAAATTAGTTGTATGCATACGTTTCAAAACTCCTCAACAAGTTAAAAAAGTTATGGAAGCAGAGTAAGCCGTCTGTAATAACTTTGTGTATGCGCGTGTCCTCCAACCCCATATCTCTAGCCGTTCATAATTTAGGAGGGGTCATATGGGCTTGATTTCCTTCATTAGAAACTCCAGGGCCGTCTCTTTAATAGCGCTTCTCTTTGTAATTAAACCGATAAACAAGTGAGGTCACCAAGGATCCTCGGTTAATGCAGTGTTGAATTGTCAATTTCTCGTTTGGGCCCTGTTTCAAAACTGTATTAATTTAACCTAAATATTCGTACAAACTTTCGGTTCATAACGATAGTTCGTAAAATTTGTTTAGTTTGTCAATTAAACGTGCCAGAGAATTTAATTAAGATGAAGTCGTTTGTGGTCGAAACAATGTAACACAATTTTTTTCGCTTTGGTTCAAGATAGTGGCGCTGCGTTCAAAACCGAGTAATTTTTTTCTTAATCTTGTTGGAGAAAAAAACAGTTTCTATGCGTAATTCTTGACAGATGTCACTTGCTGCGTTCGAAGAGTTTGAAAAACCTGATTGTGATAGTAGTAGTAGTAGAAAAACATGAAAAAAAGTCAACACAACACAACTCGACAGTCCTACACCTAACAGTAGAAAGACTCATGACTAAATAAAATGTATTTGCTAAAAGTAGATACTAATTTCACTTTGAATAAGTGACCTCAGATATTTCAAGTTGCTTATTTTTAATTTAAAAACGTAATTTTGTCCGTCTTGTCCCGTTTGGCAGGCGGCGCATTTGTCACTCAATCTTGATTAATGTACTTTCTTAGTAACTTCTTTCTATTGACTGCAGGTTCCTAATTTTTCTTGTGACGTTGGCCGTCGTCATTAATTATGTTCGACTTCTATTTGCAAAAATATACTTGTAGCTTAACAATTATTGATTTTGGTGCTATTAATTTGTGCATAGTTTTTCCCAAGAGTATTATTTACTCCGAGCTAATGAAGCTGTGACTGCGCCAACGAAACTACTTACAAGGTTCTGTAGTAACGGCTATATTTAAATTTTAACTACGGTTTAATTGTTTCGGGTCCTAAAACTTTTCATTGCCACAGTAAATAGATCCACATTTAACTTCGGTTACCCGAATTTTCCTTAAAACGTGTACACGAAACGAGTTGGCATTGCGTGCGAATAGTGGACAAACCGTAAAACGGCAGGCCCTGGTCATTATCGTGGCTTCTCTATTACCATCGGGTTTCATTTAAAATCCTCAGCTTTTGTGTTTAATTGTAAACAATCGTACCCTTTTCTTTCGTCCGTGACATTGTGACTTTAGAATAATGTGTTCCTAATTGCGCCGGCCAAAAATTTGTTAAGCTCTTTTTATACGATCGTTTAAGAATCATTTTATTCGTTTGTTTTATTGAACGTAATATAGATTTTAAACTCGTCATGGAACTGTGTCAAAGTGACATTTTATAGGGACTCATCCTTATTTTGATTAGCATTCGAAATTTTTAACATTGCAATTCTTTCATTTACATAAAAAAATGTATTGATGGCAAACTTCACCCCGAATGGGGTGGAGTTGTTCACTTATGAGTTCGTGCGTTATTAAAATATTGTCAGTTATTACTAACTTCTCCCCATGTGGCGATATAATATGCATTACTTAAATCACTTAACATGCTTTGATGGTCTTATCTTAAACACAAAAACAAGCGATTATTTCATCTAATTGGTCTCCTGTTATTATCAAAATTGTATTGTTTGTTACTCGAACTGGTTTTTTAATGACCGTTTTGATATCGTACCCAGAAGATATTAAATGTTCGTTTCACGAATGAACAAATTTTAAAATAATTAGCATCAAACTAATTACGTTCGTAGATACAGCTAATTGCTGAAATATGGTTTGATAACGAAAATTATTATCGCCCGTAATGATTATGGTCGATTCTGAAAAGTTATTTGTACAATTATGGAACTGGTTTGTTGGTGTATCAGGTGATACATAGCGTACAGCGGTACAATAATGTACCGTATACGAATTTTGAAATTTTCTGATTGTGATAAGGATGTACAATTATTTTTTCCACTTTTTTCGTTCTATTTCATTGTCACAAGGGATGGTCACAATATGTTGTCGCTAGAATCTGATCAAGGCTGTGTTTATTGCATCAAGGACATACAAACGAAAGGTTTTGCAGAGTTATACGTGCCATTGGCCATTTTCTTCGAAAAAATAAAGAAAATACTGAAAAATCGAATAATAAAAGCAATTTTTGCGATCGCGTTGGCTATAGGAAACCGTCAGAGATGAAATCGAAATTTTTCCATTTACCAATGTGCGCATCCTTTGCAAGTAAAATGGTGCAAAGTTTTTGAAAAAATCTTTAACGGTTCCGGAGAAAAACGCGGAAAACGAGGCCCTTGTATAATAAAAACGGTTTCTCCTATGTTGAACGCCTATGCAAGTCGCATAGATTTAGTTAATACAACTTCTCAAATAATAGCGCTTTTGCGGGGGTTTAGTTTTTCGCGTTTTTCTCCGGAACAGTTTAAGATTTTTTCAAAAACCTTGCCCCATTTTACTTGCAAAGGATGCGCACATTGGTAAATAGAAAAATTTCTATTGTATCTCTGACGGTTTTATAGCCAACGCGTTCGCAAAAATTACCTTAATTATTCAACTTTTCAGTTTTTCCGAAGGAAATGGCCAGTGGCACGTATAACTCTGCAAAACATTTAGTTTTGATGTTCTTGGTGCAATAAACACAGCCTTGATAAGATTCTAGCGACAACATTTCGTGACCTTCCGTGGTCAGTAGGCTTTTCTTAGCACATCTTAATAATTTTATTCACTAGATCATTAAACTATAATTATTAGATAAAATATTAGTACAAATTTTAACAATCCAGGTACTTAAAATCTTATTAAAGTAAATTTTGGTGTATCATTTGCGATAAACCGCGTTTTGTGCTTGTTCAAACTTATAATCGTATTGTAATGTCTTAAGCGTTGTAACGCTTTTTATTATCAAACTTATTTTGCCAAAAAACGATGAAATTGGATAAGGAAATGTTGTTTCTAGTGACGATTTTTAGCTACTGTATTGTTTATTGTGTTTGCTCATTCAAGCTGTGCTGGTTTAGAGTTTTACAGGAAAACTGTGACTTCATTGACGTGTTGCCAATTTGTTGTGCTTTTTTTTTGCTAACATAACAAGATTAGTAAACTTACACTGCTGCTAGCACAGCTCAAAACTGGATTTGCCTTTTTTTTATTTAACGGTTCGTGTCAACGTTTTTTTGCCTAATCGTATCCGTTTGTCTCTGTCTTGTTCAGTTATTCCGGGCAAATTACTTGTAAAATTGTCATAAAAAGTGCCGTATGAAAATGTTTATTTCCGGTTGTGTTGTGTTATTCATTGTGCGCGAATGTTCTTGTTTCGTTATTGTTTAACCAAGCTTTGAAACTGGAGTCAGCCGTACGTTATAACGCAGTTTAAATGGTATTATTTTATGTTAAACAAATTGGCTTACTGTGTCTGCCGAAGCCCGGCAAAGCCAACTGAGAATCGATTCGAATGTTGCCAATTACCGTTCATGTTAAATGTAAAATTTGGTTAATTATCTTTAATGGTGTTGGAAGAAATTCGTTGTTTAAAATATGAATTGTTTTAAGGGAGGGAATTTGTATGAGTTGGATGCTGTCCAGGTTGGTCTAAAGTAGTTATTTCTTTCACCTTTTTCGGTGGTTGTGGCTTGGAGTTTGTCCAAAATTTTAGGCTAAAATTTAAGATAATAAATTTTTTAAATCGATGCACAGTTTAATTAATTTAAAACATACAGCTAATATTTTAGAATATTTTCTTTGGTTAATTAATAAATTTGTAACAAAAAATAACCAGTTATACCTTTTATCTTGCGTTAATGACTTCTAATAAGCAAAAAGCGTAAACAGATTTCTGGACGTTTTTTGTAAACTATGAACACTTATATTATTTGGTTACGAAAATTTTGTTACAAATAATTGTATGTCAAATAAGGATTAAATACACATTTTAGAGAAATTTATTACCTAACCAAAGAAAATATTCTAAAAATATTTGCTAATAAGTGGACAATGTTAATGCATTCTTAACATATTTATTAATACCTATTTTTTAAATTAAATCCCTTTAATAGTAATTTCATGCGGTTTACTTACGTGCTTCCAAGGAAAAAGGGACAAAGACAATTATTAACCATGCCGATTAGGATTTGTTTTAAATAAAATATTTGTTTTTGCCATTTGTAACAACAATTGTTTCAAAAAAGTCCCCAAGTGTTATACATTGTCGAATTCAGAAAAAAATGCTCTACAAATTTGCGTTAAAATCAGATATAGCGTCCATAAGAAAAAATTGGCCTGATCATGGTTTAAAAAAAACGAAACGTCGCACGGAAAATATAATTGGGGATTCTGATTTCTTGCAAAAAGTGGCCATGAAAAAGCTTTTACATAAATTAAATTCGACATCAAATGAAAAAGTTACAGGCAAAAAACAAAAATCCACTTTTTTTCCCCCTATATCTCAAAAACTAAAAGAGCTAGATAAGTTCTGTTTGCGTCAAATTATTAAGCACCTGAATATACAACTTTGCCCTAATTTAACCGAAGTCGTAACTCTTACCGTGTACGAGATCCCCATAGTGGCCCTCGAAAAACGAGAACCCTGTTTAACTCTCTTAAATAGTAATTTATTTTTATTGGTGATTAATTTGAAAAATCGACTTTTGGCCAGCTATATCAGGCCAGATGCTGAAAATGATGAAAGACTTGGCAACGGACGTGAAAATAATAAAAGAAGAACAACAGAAAAACAGCGATGATATGAGAATATTAAAACGCGAAATAAAAGAACTAAGAGCCGAACAAAGGGAAACTAAAGAAGAATTTAAAAAACTAGAGGTGGAGAATAATATGCTAAAAGAAGATAGTAGGATCCTAAAAAAAGAAAACAGTAAAATAATAGCAGAACTGAGAGAAGTAAAATATAATGTAGAATTCCTGGAGAGGGAAAAGAGAGCAAAAAATGTGGTAGTAAGTGGATTGAAGATGAATATTAGTGACCCGGTGGAATTAAAGAAAGAAATGGGGAAGTTTATACGAGACAATTTGGAAACTGAAGTACTGATCCAAGCGGTACGGAAACTAGGACCCAGCACATGCTTAATGGAATTGGAAAATGAACATGAGAAAAGTAAAATTATGATGAACAAGGCAAAGCTAAGAAATCTTACAGGTGAGAGAATTTTCATTAATAATGATAATACAAAAATAGAAAGGGAAATGCAGAAAAGCATACGAAAAACTGCTGTTGAGGAAAGAAATAAAGGAAAAGTAGTAAAAATTGGTTTCAAAAAATTAATAATAAACGGGGTGGAATGGAGGTGGAATAAGGAGAGGGAGAATTTAGAAGAGGCACAGGCAAAAAACTAATTAATATAACAGGTTTCGAAAATATGATGACGAACCAAGCTATGAAAATTATCAATGCAAAAGAAGCAAATAAACAATCTATGAAAATAGGGGAGGGGAACAAAATGTTTAAGGATAAAAGAAGAACAAGGCAAACAGATGATGACATAAATAAATACGAGCAGATAAAGATTGCAACATGGAATGTTAAAACCATGTTGCGAATAGGTAAAATGGAAGAAGTTGCGAGAGAATTAGAAAAATATAATATAGACGTAGCGGCTGTACAAGAAACAAGATGGGAAAGAGCGGGCGAGATAACAAAAGATAAATATACTTTCCTCTACAGTGGAGAAGAAAAAAGAGGAAGAAATGGTGTTGGATACTTTATAGGGAAGAAGTTAGCAAATAATATAATAGAGTTCACACCAGTGAATGGGAGAATTGCACTGCTTCGCCTAAAGCTTAAGACCAAGTATATATCAGTCGTTAACATATACGCACCTACAGAAGTCGCAGAAGAAACTGAAAAAGACAACTTCTATGAAAAATTAAACAAAATATGTGAGGATCTGCCAAAAAAGGACGAAGTGATAATAATGGGAGATGCGAATGCCCAAATAGGAAAAGAGACGTACCTAAGTGAAGTGACGGGAACTGGAAAGGGAATAATACATAGTGAAACTAACGATAACGGACACAGACTATCACAATTAGCAGGATCGCTAAATATGACTCTGCAGTCAACAAAATTCGAACACCCCAGAAAGCATAAAGTAACATGGAGACACCCAACAGGAGTCATTGAAAATCAAATCGACCACGTAATGGCTACAAAAGGAATCGGCAAAAAAATAACAGACACAAGAACATACAGAGGAGCACAGGCTGAAACAGACCACTATATGGTTGTAGCTACGATAGGAAATGTAGAATTACAAAGGAGGCACAACACGAACAAACACAACAAAAGATGGGATGTAGAGACCCTACAAAAAGAAGAAGTACGAGAAAAGCTGGAAGAAATTAATTCAAAAAATACGCAGAGCCAAACAACAAATATAGACGAAATATGGAAAGAAATAAAGGAAAATACGACAAAGGCAGCAAAAGAAACACTAGGAAGAGCTGCGTCAAATCGACAAAATAAAGAATGGTTTAATCAGAAATGTGAAGAAGCCAGAAAACAAAAAAATCTTGCAAGAACTAAATGGATTACAAGCAATGCAGAACAAGATAGAACCGACTACCAAATAAAAAGAAATCTAGCAAATGCAGTGTATAAAAAGAGAAAAAACGACTGGATAAACACGATGCTAGAAGAAATAGAACAAGAAGGTAGAAACCCCAACCTGAAACATTTCTACAAAAAAATAAGAATTCAGTACAACAGTAAAATAACTAAAATCAGAGGAATAAAAAATAAAACCGGTAAAATAGAGAACGACCCACAAAAAATGGGAGACATATGGAAGCAATATTACAGAGAAATGCTATATGCGAAAGAGCGTGAAATACGAAATGAAGAAAATAAATCGGAACAAGAAGAAGGAGAAGAGTGCCCCGAAGAAGATGAAATACAAAAAGAAATAAGAAAACTAAAAAATGGCAAAGCTCCGGGAGAGGACGAGATAGAGGCAGAACTGATAAAATATGGAGGACAGCAACTACATACTCAAGTATGCTACTTAATTAGGCAAATATGGACGCAAAACAAGATGCCAAAGGACTGGAATACTAGTATAATCATACCACTGCACAAAAAAGGGGGAAAGGAGAATTGTAAAAACTATAGACCCATAGCTTTGCTAAATACCACCTACAAAATCTTAGCGAAGTTGATAAATAAGAGATTAAAGACACACGCTGAGAAAATACTAGGAGACTACCAAAATGGCTTTAGACCTGGTCGATCCACCATAGATGCCATACACACTTTAGACCAAATACTCCAAAAAATGTGGGAACATAATAAAGAGACACACGTAGCTTTTATAGATTTTAAAACTGCCTTCGACTCAGTTAAAAGAAAAGAATCGCTAAGAGAATTGGAACTATTGGGAATACCGGGGAAACTAATAACACTGTTAGAAATGACCCTCAACAACACAATAGCAAAAGTGAGATTCCAAGGAATAACAACAGAACCCTTCAAAGTAAACAAAGGCGTAAAACAAGGAGACTCACTATCCCCCACCATATTTAATTTAATACTAGAAGGTGCACTACGAAAAGCGAAGCTAGATGGGAAAAACATCATGGTCAACCAAATTCAGATAGTGGCTTATGCTGACGATATAGCAATTATAGGGAATAGAAGAAAAGACCTAATAAGAGCAATAGATCAACTAGACAAAGAAGCAAAAAAACTGGGTCTGGAAATAAATGAAGAAAAAACAAAATATATGAAGATAGGAAAAGAAAATATGCACTTACAGAACGATCTACAAACAAAAGAATACACCTTCGAAGAAGTTAATACTTTCAACTACTTGGGCGTGACAGTGGGACAAGCTGGAAAGAACAGAGCGAAGGAGAGAATCCTGAAGGGAAATCAAGCATACGGCAGAAACAAAACCCTACTAAAGAGCAAAACAATAAGCAAAACAACCAAAATAAAAATATACAAAACCCTGATAAGACCCGTCATAACATATGCCATGGAAACAGTAGCAATAAATAAGAAAGAGGAGGAAGAATTAAAAATAGTGGAGAGGAAAATAATGAGAGCAATACTAGGTCCTAAGGTAACAAGAGATGGAGAAGTAAGACTGAGAAGGAACAAAGAAATAGAGGAGGAACTCGGAGGAGAAAACATCACTCGACACATCAAAGTACAGCGACTACGTTGGGCAGGACACATCATGCGAAGGAAACCAACCGCAATGATTAGGAGGGTAACAGAATGGATTCCTATTTGGCCTAGAAACAAGGGTAGACCAAGGAAAAGATGGAAAGACGCCCTGGAGGAAGATGCAAAGGCACTGGGAGTAAGGGATTGGAAATCTAAATGCAGGGACAGGAAGGAGTGGAGGAAAATAACGGATGCAGCCAGAACCAATGAGACTGAAAATTAGAGGAGAGGACTGATCCACCTCAACAAATGGATCTACAACAACGCCTCGGCGTTAGCCATAATCCCTAGGATTGTACGGCTCAATGATGATGATATCAGGCCCCACTGTGCGATGCCGCAAAAATTTAATTCGTCAAACTGGTTTTGCATTTCCTAATATTATCGTATTATTAATTAAACTTAATTATCTTACAAAAGGCGTGTTGATTCTTTGTGTACTTGGAGATACATGCAAAATACTCGTACCTCTAAATTCCTGCAAATTCCTCGAGCTTCGTGATTTAGCTTCAACAATTAAATCCAATAAAAATCAGGAGGTGATGTAATTTTGATAGCAATAAAAACAGCGTACTGAATTCGACATAGGAAGAAATTCTTAGCAGAACCGCCCGCGGGCAACCGTTTTCACGGTCACTATAACTATTACCTCTCACAATGAGAACTAACAAAGAAACAAAAGAAAGTTGTATAGTTGACCGTCATTCCGTTACGTAGTAGGCTTGTATTTAGCTCACAGCTACAATTAATTTCCCTTTCCTGCGAATTTCGCTTTCAATCGACATGTTTTATGGATCACCAGGTTAACTATCATTTTCGTTTCGGTTTTATTGCAGGTTTTAATCCTCCAAAAGTTTGTTGAGTTTCGATTGTTTGTTGAATTGAGAGTTTAAGGGGTAATTTTTTCAAGGAACAAGCGAGTAACGGTGTGCTATACATCGGTGACACAATTCTCATGCACGAGTGCCTTTCAGTGCGGACACAATAGCAGGAACGTATTAGCAGGAATATATAGCAGGAATAATTCCTGCTGTGCATATCAAAGACGGCACATGCACGGGCGTCGATTCTAACCGAACAGGTAGCGAATCGAGCCGACGGATTGCAGTATTATTGTTGACATTCAACATCGCGGCGGTAGTCTTCGCAGCGTCGCTGTAATAGGCGCTCGGGACGTCGGCGTCTAATCAACCACGAGTTTCGTCTAGTGTGCCATGCGCGTAGTGTTACATTGACTCCGTACTTTGTTGTTATTCAGCGTCGCTTAGTAATCAAATTAAAATTCATTTTCATAGTGACCATTGTGGGTTTTTAGCGAAGGTGCAATTTGTGTGCTCCACAACACAAGGTAATCAACACTTTCTGTTCGCTTTGTGGGTGGGAATTTATTGAATATTTGTTTTGTGTAAAACTTTACTAGCGGCAAAGTTTACCGATAAAAAAATCGGGTCGTAAAATTTTTGACGACGCTCAAGTTTACCTTCAAATCGTAACACCAATTCAGAAAGCGTTTACAAACCGATAATAACTTAACAAATCGACAAGAAAAAGAATTCTTTTTGAAGTAAACTTTGACCGCCTCTGAAAACTAAATAAAAAACACCTTGGTAAGGTTAAAAAATAACTTTATAGCAGTAAAATCAATATTTTCACGTCTTAGGCTACTTTGTTTTTGTATTCTAACCATTTAAATATTGATCAATTACCAACTTACATAATATTTACCCATGGAAATGTCTCTCGTCGTTATAAATTATCGTTCATGGGCTTTTTATTTCCTGAGTTGCATTAAAAATTAACTAATCCACTAGCAGTTTCGTCAAAAAAATGAAACATGATGAATATTATTTCAATAAATTTACATTTGGATTCGTGTATTGCTAAAACTTTTTGCATCACGTAGGTTAGTGGAATACTAATATTATTTTTTCGTGATGTACATAAACTTGACGCTTCTAGCTTTTGTTTGTGTTAATAAAATAAAATAAATATTTAAAAAAGATTACCAATATTTGGGTGCTTAAATGGAACATTATGAAAAAATAAAAATTGATCGTGTGGCAGGGTTGGAAAAAATTTGATTCTTGTTAAAAAAAAATCAAAAATCATTAAATTTAAAAAATTAAAAAAACATGGATTTTTGTTTTTTTTAAAGAAACTTGACTATTTTCCCTTTTTACAACTAATTTATTCATTATTCACACAGCATTATATCTTCTATACAGCGTCATTCAAAAAGTATCAACAAATGGTTTTTTTTCTAAAAATTTCTCCGAAACTTTTATTCCTGAAAAAATTGGTGGATGGCCTAAACCAGTGGCCTCCAACCTAATGTGGTCTAGGAACACTTTTTATGTCAAATTCGTACCCGAGTTCTGCTTTTGAAAAATTATAAAATTATTGCCGCATAATTGTATTGTTTATTAAAGTATTGCATTGCATAACTAAGGTAAATATGGAGGGAAATTAATTATTAAAAATATAAAAGCCTCGCGATCGACCAGTGAGGACGTCGCGATCGACGGGTTGGAGACCCCTGACCTAAACTAATTAAAATATGAAAAAAAATATTACAAAAATGTATACGAAATCATATTTAAGCAATTTCAGAAATATTCACAAGAGTAAAATGGCCTTATTTTAAGAGTTGCAAAAAAAAACTCGATAGGGAAAGATTGTTTAGAATTCAAAAATACGACCAAAGGTGATATTAAAATATCATTTTTTATTTTTAAAGTAATTTTAACGTCCAAAAAGTGCCCTTATTTTAAGGATTTTCAAAAAGTTTAAAAAATATTTAGAATTTAAAAGTTTTACTGAATATAAAATCGTTTTTTCTTGATTTTTTTTTAAACTTTTGAAATAAGGACACTTTAATCTTGCGAATATTTCTAAAATCGCTAAAAGCTAGTGTTGTATGAACTTTTATCGAGCTTTTTTAAACTTAAAATAGGGTTTAGACCATGCACCAATTTTTCTCAAGAATAAAATCTTCCGAGAAATCGACAATAAAAAACTTTTCCATTAGTTGCAAACTTTTTGAATGTTGACACTACTATAAAATTCAAAAATGAAACTTTAACGTCAAATTTCGTTTTGTCATATTTTTGATCTCTAAGCAATTTTTTCCCCACGATTTTTTTTGTAAGTCTTAAAATAGGGGCACTTTACTTTTGCGAATATTTTTAAAATACTAAAAACTAGTGTCATAATTTTGTTCATCTTTAAAATTGGTTTTAGGAGCAATCTTATTAACGATATTAATGCCATAACGCGCATTTAATTAAAGTATTTATTTAATAATTTGTCTGGATTCGTAATTATGTTTTGAATAAATTTAAAATCGCCTACAGCAATTTTTTTCTCGCAAAAATTAAATCTATCATTGAATGTGTTTGTGTATAGTCCTGAAGATGAAACTACAAAGTTTAGAAACGTTTAAATTTTTTAAAAGCATGAAATAGTTATCTCTATTTTTTTTGTAAGTAAATCATTCGCAAAGATTTAAAATTTTAATCGTATCAGAATCCGTTTATCTCAAAAAGCTTCCGATATGCTCGCTTGAGATTAAATTGATTTTTTTTATCGTGTTCCTGCAATGAAGAAAATTGAAACCTACCGGCCGCCGTTCGACTGTTTAAGCAAAAAACAAACAAATACGCTGTGAAATTCGAAAGTAAAAATTAATGCAAATACATATTCTCATTATGTTTTCATAATAGGAATATGAAATTGATTACAATATGGTCATCGGTCTGGCGGAACATAATTTCTTTAATACGTCTTGCGTAAGGTTGTTTGTTAAAAATTTTGCGCAAACATCTTTACAAGAAAAATTAAATTGGAATAGCGTTTGAATAGTTTAAGCGAATTATTTTAAATATAAATATACGGGGGTCTATTGATAAAGAGTTGGCAGTTGGGGGGCATGTTGTTTGTTGGTATCGCGTTGCTTTTTTTTTCGATTCTTGGGGACTTTTTTCAAAAATCAGAATTAGTTTTGTAGATCAAAAACTATGATGATATTGGAAATCATATGTGCTGTGAAAACACGACGTGGATAACCTTCCCAAGGCGTTTTTCACGGAAAACGTTTAGTGGCTGCTAATCAAACTATCGTGATTATAAATTAGATTAACGTTTATTAAAACCAAGTTTTAATTGTTGATGTATCGCTGTTTTATGGAGTTTCCGTTTCTTGGACGTGCTTATTTAAACAGCTGTAGATCGTCGCGAGCCGAATCAAAAGTTTTGCGTCTCAGTTAGCAGCTGGATTGTTTCATTCAAAGCGATTAAGATAGCAAGCGATCGGCTCCCATTTGAAGTGCAATAAAGGCAAAAGTTTGTCTTTGTGAATGAAAGCACTTACTGTGTTTAAAAAGCGCGTCTGCAGATTTTACATAAACATTTCTTAGGGTACCCGCACACTGGCAACTATTTTCAAGCAACTTTTTAATCACGAAAATGGAACCCATTTATTTCCTAGGTGACCCGCACATTAGCGATTAATAGTTGCGGCGATTAAAAAATTCCAACAGGTTCGATTCTGGAGGTGAGTCAATTGTTGCCGGGAAGAATAGACCATGCGTGTGTAGACAAGTCCGCGTACACGGGCGATTAAAAAGTTGCTCTCTCAAGACTCGCTTGTCATTTTGTTCGTTTGATATAGAAATATTTATTGAAGAAATTGAAAAACGCCCTGCGTTGTTTGATAATAAAAAAGGAATATTCAGAAAAAAATCTAAAAATAAAATTGTGGAGTGAATTGTGTCAACAATTTATTGAAAAATAAGATGAACTCAGAGATAAGAGGAAAATTGATTTTAAAAAAAAACATTTTTTATTTTTTATTTGTTCAATTTTATTTTAAGTAATGTTAAGAGAGTAATAAAGTTATTATTTTACTAAAAGTAATAACGGATATAGTTATCATAGATATTGTATAATACACAAAAATGAATCTTTAAATTTGGTTGTATTGCCAAGAAACACACCCTTTAGGCGAAATAAAGTAATTAGCAATATAATCTCCAATAGAAACTCTGCTTCTTACTCCGAGAGCTGGAATATCATCCAAAGGGCATTCATAAAGCATTTCTTCAAAATGTAGTTGTTCATGTTTTCTAACATAATTTTGTAGAATGCAACATGCTTTTATAATCGAATCACTAAATTCAATATTGGTATCGAGCGATCTGTGGAGGATTCGCCATTTGTTAGCTAAAATTCCAAATGCACATTCTATCATTCTGCGTGCTCTCAATAGTCTGTAATTAAAGATGCGTTGCTTTACAGACAAATTTCTGCTCGGCTATGGCCACAAAACAAATTTTTGAAAGAACAAATGCCTTATCCCCCACAAATGTAAATGGCATTGCCATGCCATTTTTATCGTTAGGAAGACGTTTTTCTTCTGGAATGTTAAGTTCGTTTTTCTTCAGCAAACGTGAAAATGCCGATCGTTTGAAAATGTTAGAATCACTTGACTAGCCATATGCTCCGACTTCTACATAAATGATATTGTAATTGGAATCTGATATTGCTAAAAGAACAGTGGAAACGAAAGATTTATAAATAAAAATTTCAAACTGTCACACAATTTATAAAATTGTCCTTCTATAAGTCTTCTGCTAATCAATGGATGGAACCAACATTTTCTGTACTTTTTTTTCCTTATTAAAACCAAGGCACAAACACATGCAGTTTCGATGAAATCCATTTTAGAAACCGAGCGAAAAGCAACTATTTAGTTGCCAGTGGGCGCTTGGCAGAGCAGCGGGCAACTTTTAGGCAACTAGATTATTTAATCACCGAGATTGAAAAGTTTTCAGTGTGCGGGTACCCTACGTAACGAGGACCGCCGGGCCGCTTATAAATGTGCCGTTGATTAGGTGGGAGATACCTTATCGATTTGCGAATGTGATGAAGCATTAAATTATCGACCCTACATTTTCTGTTGGGGCTTTTCACGGAATAATTAACACATTTTTAAGTAAACGGACTTGCGGTATTTTGGGCATGTGTTTAAATAACTGTAAGCACAAAACCCGCGTTATTCACAAGACTTCGTCGATTCGTAAATACTCTGAATAATTGGCCGGCGAAGTTCATTCACAAAACGGCAAACAGCGTGGAACGACTTTATTATTTCCCGCACCGATGCTTTCTTATGTTAATCTTCGCTAAGTTTACACACCCAATAAACTTCAGATGTTATGCGTTAATAGGTTTAAAAACTGATCGTTTTATCGGTGGATTAGCGTCGTGTTAAGATTAAAAAATACAGCGCATTACGAGTAAAAGTCACTGGAAGTTTTAATGAAGCTGTATTGACAATTAGTTCTGCGCGCTGAATTTCGTTCATGGAACGCGCTCATCGTATTGAATAAACATAATTTTCTATTACAGTGAAAACAATAAACTGTTCTTGCATAATTTTATAACAATTTTATTGTTGTTCTGGCAAGGGTATATTGAGAAACCCGATGTCTTGTTTGTGTATTCGATTTTTGTTAGAGAAATTTTCAGTTTCACCTTGTTATTAAAGTAGGAATTAATATTTTGCTTATCACAAAAAAATCCGGGCAAATCTAGTGTGGGTATTTTTTTGCACCCATTTTTATGGGAATTTACCATAAGGGAAGTGTTCTTCTATTTACACTTTTCAATCGGCAAAGATATGTTAAGTGCTACATAATTTCTCAAATTTTTATACCGGGTGTTAACCACCACCCGTGAACATAGGGAATTAACATTGGTTTTAACTTTTTTTCGGATTCCTGCTCCCCAATTGAATTTACATTAAAATTAATGGTAACAATAGAAAGATAAAATTATTACGCATCATTTGAGACCATTAATAAGCTTAAATGTTTAATATTTAGTTTATAATTAATATTTTAAAATTGGTTTAATTTTACAAATATAAGTAGTCATGACTGTCAAACTGACATTTGTTTGCATTAATTTTTGTTATCTATCAATTTTTAAATCAGCGAGTTATTTCTTTAACGATTTTGATTAAAATGAGGGAAAAAAACTAAAATAGAGGAAGAGTTTTAATGGTGAAAACTTTTTACAGCATTATAGTGGCGCATCTTTATGGAGATTAATGACAAGTCGACACTATTATTACTTAAATTTCAGCTTAAAATTAAAAACAATAAGAAAAAATATAAAAGAATACATTTTACAATAAATACTCAAAAAGCCCCCCATTCCTACATAAACAATACCCTAATGTATTATTTCTCACAGAGGCTAGCTGTCTGTTATTAATTAAAGCACATTCTGCTACTATTGCATTCCTCAAAGAATTAATATTTGGGTGGCGTTTTTTATAAATTTTACTTTTAAGGTGGCCCCACAGAAAAAAGTCGCAAGGTGCTAATCAGGAGATCTGGCTGGCCAATTTATTGTTCCACCTCTACCAATCCAGCGATTGGGAAAATAATCGTTTAAAAAGTTTCTAACATCTAAACTGTAATGTTGGACCAGATCTCCTGATTTTCTCTTGCAACTTCTTCTAGCGCATGACCTACCTTGGTTGTTAAAAGGTCTAAATATTTTTCTGAATTTAAATTTCCCTCAATTTCAATAGGACCAACAATTTGGTTATTAAAAATGCCAGTCCAAATATTAATTTTTTGAGGATATTGCGTTCTGGTGGATATGTAGCAGTGTGGATTTTCCTGTGCCCAGTATCTGCTATTTTGAACATTTGTTTCATTGTTCAAAGTAAACGTAGATCCGTCGGTAAAACAAATTGATGAAAGAAAACTGCGATCGTTGTTGGCGCGTTCTTGCATTACCTCACAAAAAAAATCTACAGTCTTGATCCGCAGGAAGAATTTCCTGGTGACACTGCGATTTGTAGGGATGATAACGGTGTTTTTTTTTTTTAATTTTAAATACCCCTGTCCTAGACAAATCCTCTTCGCGGGATATTTGCCCTAGATTGGACGTAGGGTCAATATTAATCATCCCTAAAACTCTTTTATCCACCAAACTAGTTTCATTAATTTTTCTGTTTCCTGTGATATTACTTTCTAAAAATTTTGTATTAATTTTAATAAAATAGAATAAACTAACCACCTGTGGTGCCGGATTCTACGAAAATGTTACCGCATTTTTCAAATTTATGCACATATTTTTGTATCGTGGTTGTCGATGGTATTGGGCGATTTATAAATTGCACGGCAAATAAATCTCGTACTCACCGCAAAGATACGCCGCTGTAAAAAGTTTTCACCACAAAAACTCTTTCTTCGTTATTGTAATTACTTATTTTAATACAAATCGTTAAAGAAATTACACGTTGATTTAAAAATTTACAGATAACAAAAATTAATGAAAACAAATGTCAGTTTGACAGTCATGGCTACTTATATTTGTAAAATTAATCAAATTTTAAAATATTAATTATAAACTAAATATTAAACATTTAAGCTTATTAATGGTCTCAAATGATAATTTTATCTTTTTATTGTTACCATTAATTTTAATATAAATTCAATTGTGGAGCAGGAATCCGAAAAAAGTTAAAACCAATGTTAATTCCCTATGTTCACGGCTGGTGGTTAACACCCGGTATACCTAATGCTGAATAAAATTAATCTAATGTTTAAAATAAAAAAGTTATGAGAACAAAAAATAAATTCGACATTTTCATATTTTTTGCTATAACATCTGAAGTACGAGAAATTTTATACTTTTAAAAATTGATTGTGGCTCCTCTCATACTAAGGAATAATTCATCTAATTTAAACAAACCTTTATCTCTTATAATAAGCGAGATCCCCATGCTTTGCATTCTTATCTTGGACACAGTGTCTAATTAGGGTATTTTTTGCTCTAATATGCTTAGCAATTGCGGAAGATTCCATATATCTTTGAGATTGCAAATGGAAAAATTATACGAGTATTTTTATGGTTTTGTAGGATTTTGCCACTAACATTGTATTTACATTTAGAGACTTTTGTGTATCAGAAAGCGTTATTTTGGCCATTCCAATGATTTATATGTAGGACAAAAACACTTCAGCTAGGCCCTTATCAGAATTTTTGTTTTTGTATCTCGCTCTGTGCTGATGTTTTTTAAAGTTGCATTTGCTGTTTGATTGTTAACTTGTGTTTTTTTCGTATGCAAGTTTGTTGTACAATAACTTGAAAAATATTGACCTTGGAGTTTTTTTTTTGTAGCTAACTTTGTTGTAAAATGGTAATCTTGCACTCTTTATTCAAATTTGTTGAACGAACTGTCAGTAATGTAAAGTTAATTGTGCAGCGGCATTGTTTTGCTCGACCCACATTTCCAGAACGTCGGTTTTAGGTAAAAAACGATGTAATGTTCTCATCACCGCTAACTTATCACGAACGTTTAACGATAATTGGCGTTCGCCTTGAGAGTATCCTTGCAGAATTTGGTAAATCTTTGTAATTAAGCGAAAGTAACACACACACAGGAACACTAATTCGGCTAAATACATAAAAGTTTACGGTGTCTAAGGCTTTTTTTTAAGTACCGGTGACCTATGGTGCGTCAGCCAGGCGACGTTTTAAAGTCGTGTAAACAGAATTGCCAATATTTACTGCCTTACCACGCGTGATTTTGAAGTTTAATCTAGTTGGTACATACAAGCTTTGGTTATTTCTAAAACTTTATGAGAATTTGTTTAATTATTTTTGTGTTTATTTAGGAAAATGTTAGCATTACACATATCAAGTCATATAGCAATGAAACAGGATAATAGAAAATATAAAAACCATTGCAAAACGTTCGATCAAAATTATTTTATTTATTTATTTACTCATGAGTCCTTCTACTGTTAGGTGTAGGACTGTTGAGTTGTGTTGTGCTGACTTTTTTGTTTTCTGTCTTGTGCTAGATTTTTTTTATGTCTTTCCATTTTATGTTTTTGTCTGTTGCTACTTTATTAACTTCGTCTTGCCATGTTTTTTCTCAGTCCACCTCTTTTGTTTTTTCCCTGTGATTTTGCTTCATAGGCTTTTCTGGTTCACCTTTCTTCTTTCATCCTTTAAATATGACCCAACCATCCCAACTGTCTTTCTTGTATTTTTGTTTCAACTGATTTTATCTTTAATTGTTCTCCATAGGTTTCATTTCTGATTCTATCTACCTTTTTGACCACTTCCACTTTTGTTCGTTTTGGGACTTTTCTATTCCCAAAAAATGTTGTTCTTAAACTGTTAAATATTCTTTCCAAATTTCCTGTCCTTCGGTTATTTCCTTGTCCATTCCTCCATTTTTCTCTATGATCACTCCAAAATATTTAAAGCTTTCTACCTGTTTCAACCTACGCCCATTTAAAGTGAAGTTATGCCCTTTGTTCTCTCTTGTAACGATCATAGTTTTAGTTTTTTTGGTATTTCTTTTCATATTAATTTTTTTCCAATTCCTGGTTTAGAGTTTCTGGATTATCTTGCAGGTTTTTTGTTTCCGCGACTGGGACCATGTCGTCTGCGAACAAAATTATACAACATTTATTATTTTTAAAGACATATACATTTTTGTGCAGTTTGGCCAAATTTTGCTAATGTAACCGACTCTTAAGTTTTGAAATAACAATTCTACTCTGGTAAAGTGATACATTTTTAAAGCCCTGTGTATGAGTGCCCAAAATGCCTGCTAGCATTTGTTTAGTTTTACCAAAAATAAGCGTTTCTTCAATGTTTTATCAGTTGTTGAAACAAAATTTACAAAATTGGGTTAGCTTAGTGTTCAGGCTAAAGAATGTTGTGATTGAGCAAAAAAAAAACTTCACAACTTTGTTTTTCTAAAATTTTATTCAATCTTGTTAGTAAGTTTCGCATCGAACCTTAAAAACAAAAACAGTATGAAACAAAATAATACCAAAACGATTGACGTTTAGAAAAACAATTGTCAATTGCCGCTGTTTAGGTATAATTACAAAATTTAAATTTTTGATGCATGTTGGTGATTTTTCCGCCCCCATTTTAAATTTGAAACTAAAATTGAATTAATTAATTTTGCAAGTTAAAATCTGTACAAGCGTCGATTTTTTTTCGTAATAAATCTGTTGTGATAAAAACAGCGCAGATGTCAATTTATCCGAGTATTTTTAGGTCTCTTGCAGCTAGTATTGCCAAATGCACTTTTTGTTCGAACATTACAAATGTCAACGGTCCATTGATGTAATGACAGTTCATTAATGGTAAACGTTTTAGATCTCATTAGTGTGACAGTTAGTTGTTAAGCCCGGAGCGTAGTTTCATGTGCTATATTGGCGTTATTCAATTGTTGCGATTTAAATCTAAAATTTAGAGCACTTCGATGCTATCTGTTACTTTATATAAATTTCGCCGATGCGGCGATTCGAAGCGAAAATAAAAACTAAAAATTTGTGTAGCATCGCAGTTGTTGCAATATTTTATCGTAATTTGTAGAAAAAGATTCAAAACAAGTTCGAAGCGAACATTTTTTGGTAGGCCTTGATTTTCAGTTTTTTTTTTTTTTTTGTTCGTATTGTAAAGTGTTTTTTTTTTTTGTTTGGATTGTAAAGTCCGTTTGAAATTTGATTAAAACGCATCCATCACTGATGCTATTTCGTTAACACGTCCATCGCCAAGTCGATTTGACATAAAGCTTCCCCCCAGGTAACAGTTAAATTCGTACTGGCTAATCAGATGCAGGTGTCAGCCATATACGTCTGACATGGTGCCCGAAGAACAGTGGTGTCAGCCCTATACAGCTGACGTGGCGACCAACGTGTATAACCTAGCGTTGTTCTTCGTTTTTGTTGCATTGTTGTTAAGTTTTGTTATGATATATCATTTTTTGTGGTTATTTTCGTTAATACTTTAAGTATAAATAGTGATTTATGTGCTGTGTGTTTGCTTGGGACGTAAAAATATCCAGAAAACACGTTGTAGAGTAGACAAGCGTGAAACAGTGATCATTTTATAAACTGTGTTTGCAGCAGATGGCACAAGTCTTTATAAAAAATTCATTAGGGCCCTTCTCGGTTTAGCACATTCAGATAGCTACTGTTTTACGGGTTGTTTTGAATTGGAAATGTATAAAAAAAGTCGGCTGTCGCCCAATTTGCTTTCGGATTCCGTTTTTTTTTGTCTCTTTAATGCGCTTTCTTTGTACGATTGCCTATAAAACAAACACCTATTTAAAGGATCGCGGGCGTTCGCTTACTGAGGGTTAATTTAATATTGATTGGTTTGTTTATTTGGCAGATTTAGGGCTCCCTGGAGTGTTGGTGATCTATGCATTTAAAGTAAGTCAAAAAAAGACGCGTTTACGTATATAAAGAACAATGCAAAGCTATCGAATTTTGCAAAAAAAGCAAGGTTGGAACTTTTTTTAAACTTTAAAGGGCTGTAAAAAATAGATTTAGGCCGGCTTTAAACAAACTTAAAGTAGAAACGTATTACTTAGGAGGTCTTTAATATTTCCAGTAAATATAATTAGGTGGTTACTTTAGTCTCTCTAAAATTATCACATGTGGCGCGCCTCAAGGAACAGTTCTAGCTCCAATATTATTTTTAACTTATATTAATGATCTACTACTAGCTAATAATATTCATGGCTCTCTGATAGCATACGCAGATGACACTGTTCTGTTCCTTGAGGCAAGTACAGGAGTGCGTTCAGGAATTCGAAACTGGTGTGCTGTGTATCAAAAACCTCGAATGCATTGCGTTCAAAAATTCGTTTGGTGTGCACACAATATGCACATTTTACACCCCACCTGGGACTGGTGTGCGGGTGTGCGCACCGGTTGATACACTACAAGGCGCGCACCAACACCAGTTTCGAATTCCTGAACGCACTCCTGGGGCTGAAGTTGAGAATATGGCGGTGCAGAATCTTTAATTTATTAAACAATGGTTGGATACTCTTAATTATAAAAAAAAGTAATTTTATTACATTTTCTGTATATAAAAACCATCAACCAAATTGGGAGAATCCTAAAATTCATGATGTTAAATGTAATCTTGTAAATAATTGTGATTGTACCTGTCTAATAACTCGAGTAAACTCTGTCAAATATCTAGGAATTACAGTAGATAAATTTATGAGGTGAGACATACAGACTAATAATCCATGGACCCGAGTTAGAAAAAGAATATACCTGTTCAAAAATTGAGAACAATTCTATCTATTCCTACCTTACGTACTTTTTACTTTGCATTGGTACAATCTTTTTTAACTTACGGAATTATAGGATGGAGTAATGCAGCTGACACTTCTATAAACAACTTAAACATCTCCCATAAAATTATTATCAAGACTTAACATAATAAACCATGGCGTTAACCTTCAGCCCGACTATTCATGGAAACTAATTTCCTTTCTGTTACTAAACTTTACTTATTAAATGTCTTATATCACATAAAAAATCTGATTATTTAATTACTATACCTGTAAAATATTATAACACAAGAAGCCACTTTTTTGCTACGTTATCGAAGTAACAAAAAAAGTTGGTCAAAGATTTTTTATTTATGTTGCACCAAAAATTTTCAACGCTTTTAATTCCTATATATTTGAACACAATATCGAACTAAACTTAAGTTGGAAAAAAGTCGCAAAAAAATGTATTCACTTATTGTTACCGGAAGGGTGCCAAAGTATGAGTAATCCATTAGAATAATTTAACGTTTTCGAAATCCTGTGTAGGAATTTTCATACTTTAATCTACTTCTTATGTCTGTCTAGTTTATCGTTTCACGACAATCGATAAATTAAAACCTAAAATGATAGCCACACACACCTTATGGTTTGTGGTGTTGCCTTCAATATAATAAAAAGTCTTAGATAGTTTATCGTATTAAAGCAGTATTCCTTTGCATGTCAAATTAAAAATTATATATTATGTACCATGTTTTAAGTTCTTAATTTATGTATGTCTTGTACAATACTTCACGAATTTATAAATAAAGGTATATTAGAGTTTGAAGAAAAAAATTTGAATCAAAAAAATTGCAAAACTTTTGCCAACCAAAAAAAAAACACTTTAAACTATTTTTTTAATTTTACAGAGCTGTAAACAATTAATTTTGTTATCAATTTTTTATTTCTATTCCATCAATGTTGCTCAAAAATTATTTTCTTTATTGTTACCCTTAAAATGCACACAAAATTATTATGTATATTACCAATTTATTTGTAAATTTCATAGAAAAAAATCGACTATTTATCATTGACTGATTTCCTAGGTCCTTCAATATTAGTTTATGAATTTTCATGAAGTTTTTATAACGCAACGTCACTCAAAAACATTCTACATACAATATAAACACAACATATTGTTAACTGTTCGTTATATAACCATGTTTGCTATACTATATTGTGCATATTTCAAATAAACTGACTCAAACACAAAGCAAACTCGCAAGTTACCAAGCAAATATGACTTTGCAACTAATCAATATTTTATGTAATGAAATCGTTGCGAATTCCCGCAAGGAAACAAACACATTAAGCCAGTTTTTAATTGGAATTGCTTGTAGGTTTTCTTGTATCGGTTTTTGTGTGAAAAAATCTTATTTAAATTGTTTCTTGTCGAGTGTTAAGGCTCCTGTGTTACGCAAGCAAGACACCTTGTCCACGTTTAATTATATTTCGGACGTGCGGCACGAAAAACCGCCTCCAAGTGTCTTGTAGGTGCATTATCAAATTCTCACAGTAATTAGTCATGGCTACCGAGATTTTGTTGCTAATTAAGTTTGTTTTTGATTATTTATAGAAGCAAAATTATGGTCGGCGATTACTGTTTGTGAATTAACACGGCCTTCGCTTTTTTTATGTCAAGTTTTCAAGGCAAATGCAGCTTTCGTGGTCGTATGCCACATAATGAGATAGTTATGCCGGGTTCGTTACGTAAGAACTGTCCCAACCCACTTGCGATTTGTTACAAATTGACAAGACAAGTGCATCGAGTCGTTATTATACGCGTAGTAAATTCCTAGGTAATCGATATGGCTTATGGTATATGGTTAATGCCACAATAATTGTAATTAGTGTGTTTAAAAAGCCATAAAATGGAACCGTAGGCAGTCGCAGGTGATATTATGACACTTCAGGGGTGATTAATTTATTGTCGTGCTTTATAGTGGTGTATCTATATGCGAAATAGTTTATTAATGTCTCGCTTCCTAGTTTCCATTTGCCTGTCTTTCCAATCTTCTTCAATTAAGCCTGTTGCAGCCATTGCTTCGTGAACCCAATTTGTACTTGGTGCGTCTCTTCTTCTTGTATACGGCGGCACCTGCTTCCATGTTTTTTTGGGCCATCTATCTTCATTCATTCTTTATATGTGCCAATACAACCTTAGTCTTTTGAGTTCTGTTGACTCTATGGCTAAATCTACACACATTTCATTTCGTGTATTTTTGTTTCTCGTCTTGTCTGTTCTTGTATAGCCACAGCATCGTCACAGGTAGTTCATCTCCATCTCCTTGATCCTTGACTTCTCCGACTGACGTATTTTCCATAATTCTGATCCGTATGTACGGGGTGGTCCAGAAAGACCGACAAGTGATAGCATATGCCCCACTTCTGATATTCCTCGTTTAATGTACTCTGTGTCATCACTGTCTTCTGCCAATACTAGTTGGTCATCAGCAAAATCAGCCAGGAACCTAAGCCTTATCGACCATGAAATATATTATAAGGAATAAAATAGAAATAAAAATAGAAGATGATGAATTACCGGTGTACCGGTTGAAACTTGTTTCCCTTAGTTTCTAATAGGAAGTGGGAAGGTTTTTTTTCTAAACAAAATTTGTCGAAAATGTAAAGGCATTGATTACAAACGACTCTGCAAAGTTTTAAATTAGGGTTAGGGTAGCTTGTTTAATATTCTCACCAGGAAATTAGCCCGCGGCAAACGGAATAATATGCTCTTGTCGCGTTGAGGCGGAACAAACAAATGAATTATTTATCAGAACATATTTAATAATGACTTTGCCGTATCGTTTCGGCCCAAAATTGGTACGCGCGCATATCAATTCCTGCACCGAAACAGCTGTACTCGAGGTAACTTCACACGACGTCACACGTAAGACTTAAAACAACTTAATTGTGTAATTAGTCACGTTGGAACAACAAACAACATTACGTATGCCAGAGCTAGGCCAGATTACGTCCATCTTTTATATCGCACACCTGCAAATCATCCGTTCACTTTAATACATATTAATTGTTTGTAAAATAATGGATATGATCGCTGGACCATTGTTAGAGGCATAGGACGAACCTTGGATAATCCAACCTTGAAATTGACATTGGAAATCGGATTTCTTTGTTTTTTTTTATTGATTCGGACCTTGTATGGTAAAAATTAGCATAATCTTCAGAGATGTGTGTTGGCATGTGTTGAAAGATGTGATTATTGATTGAACGTTGTGACTAACTCGAGATAAGATTGTCTAAAATGTATCGCCTCTTGTGTTCTGCCTATCAAAATGTCCAATTCTGTATGTAGTTCATACAAAGGAATTTCCACCCATGCATAACTTTAAGTTTTATCACTTTTACCAAACATATTTTATTAATTATTAATAAGAAATTTTTATTTAGCTTTGTAGCTAATTTCACAGAATTTTCATCCTGCTTATATTTATCTGTACATATTCTTTGAAACTATTATATCTTAACATTATTTTTAATATATTCTATCCAGCATATTTTGTTTTTAAAATTTAGTATCGCCGTTGTTCGATTAATTTTCACAGGCAATTCATTAAAAATCCTGAGCCGTTTATAGCTTTTTGTAGCACAACACTAAGTTTGTTTGTCAATCTACCCAAAAAACTTATTTTTTTGCCACTTGCAAATCATTTAAGTAGGTACAGCACAAAAAGTAAAGGACCTAAAACTGACGTTGTGATACTTCTATGTGTTGAAAGTTTGTTCTGATTTTACATTGTTAATTTTTTTTGATGGCGAGTTGTAAGATAGAATCCCTTTTTTTCGTTGCTTTGTATACCATATTCTTCCAGTTTTTTAATCATTCTATTTCTGTGGTCTCAAATGCTCTGTTGAAGTCTAAAAATACTCCTACAATGTATTATTTTCAATTTGATGCTTCCAATTAGCTGGAACAAGATTTAATATTATAAATAGTTTTTTGAAAAATCACTGGTTTAAAAGTTATTTCTTAAAGAATGATAAAAATAGATATACAGGGTTGTCCACATAGAAGGGATCTCGTAAACGGTAAGAGCTACAAAAAATAAGACAAGGTGATCCTTTTTGTTTTGTTGAAAAATACCCTAAGAAATGTAATTTTAAAGCATTTTAAGAAAGATATTTAAATTTTTATTTTTTGTTTATATTTTTCTTTGTAGTTTATCAAAACAGTTCCGTGTCGCGACCCAATAAAATCTTAAGGCGACCCAATTTTGGGTCGCGACCCATGGTTTGAGAAACGCTGATCTAGCGGGCCATGGAATTTTTTTAAAACATTAAAGCATCACTGAATACGTTTCAGAAAGGGGAACAATTTGTCTAATTTTTTTGAAGCTCTTACCCTTTACGAGATTCCAATAGTGGCCCTTATATGCGGACCACCCTGTATAAACTGTATAAATATAATACAATTCGCTAATTAGCAAAAATTTGTGATTTATAGGATATATCACGGTTACTTGAATTACATATTAGCATATTCAAGCGATTGTATCTATGATTTTCTGTAAATTTGCAGTCAAAGAAGTAAATAACTAAATTTTGTGTTGTAGTTCTTTTTAATTTTTATTCAATTTGTGTGCTAACGGAGTTTTAAACTTATTAAACTAATATTTAAATGATAATTACCGGAACCAACGAAATAGAAATTCTAATCAGCTGTTTTACATACGTTATCCTTCAAGTTATTGTTGATTATAAAACTTAACAACGAAAATAAGGAAATTTTAGAGGATGTACTTGTGATTTTGACAAAACTGCTCACCTTGGATAGCTTTAAGTATTTCGTTTTGATATTGACGTAGGTACATATTTGTTCGTAATTTTCATGTATAAAAAATACTGGCTGGGCTCGTACGTTTTTATGTTATGAATAATTATCTCGGATAGTAAACAAAAGCATGCTATACTTGTTTTAATATTTATTTAACTTTGCCCGATTGCGCAACGACAAATGTGTTTCAACATTTACAGTCAATATTTATTGGGTGTTGTAGAAAGTCGAATATTTATATTAGTAATTTAATTGTTTTTGTTGTCGGTGTTTTACAATAATTTCGCTAATTTTTCGCTGAAGTTTTTTTTGTTCGCCTTATGTAATTATAGTGTTTAGAAATAATAATTGGCTCTGGAGCTCGCCAACACGCTGCCTTGTGTAAATGAGACCCCTGGTATTGCAATAATTAATTAATAACTTGCTTTACAATCACGGAGATGTTCTTTATCTTGTCTTCACAATAAAATAACTCGGCTCAAGGTTGTATTGAATGCTTCCGAGTCGTAATCGTTGCACTTGCATAGTAATGGCGTTACATAAAAACATTAATGGGGGTAATTTAGTAATTAGTATTCTAAATTTGTTTTTAATTGAAACTGTTTCGTGCCCACGTCGCTAATGAAATTAAATAGGACACTGCTAGACGCACGTGTTTTATGGTTCTAGCGAAGGTTGCTCAAATGTTCTCTAACCAAACCTGGACATTTACAAGAAATAATAATGTTGGTCAACAAAGGTTCGATAACGCGCTTTAAAAATTAACGTTTATTATTGAACTCCGGCACTTTTATACAGAACTGAAACGTGGGCACTCACAAATAAAAATAGTAGCCTAGTGAATGCAGCAGAAATGAGATTTCTAAGGAAAATCCAAGGAAAAACCCAAAAAGATAGAATGAGAATCGAAACATATAGAGAACAATTAAAGGTAAAATCAGTTGAAACAAAAAGACAGCTGGGATGGTTGGGTCTCATTATAAGACGAAAGAAGAAAGGTTAACCAGAAAAGCCTATGAAGCAAGATCACAGGGAAAAAACAAGAGAGGTAGACCGAGAAAAACCTGGCAATAAAAAACGCTAGCACAAGACAGAAAAACATGAAAAAAGCACAACACAACTCAACAGTCCTACACCTAACAGTAGAAGGACTTATGACTAAATAAATTAATGTAGATAATATCTTTGCAGATAATAAATTTTAGCATAACTGAATTTATCTTTTATTTGGTTTATGTTTGCTATCCATACTGTATTTCCATTTCTAATACTTTACAGTGGAAAGTAAAATTGTAAAATCAAATAACTCTAAAATAATTTAATGAATGTAAAATTTTATAAGACAACAAGCTACAACCCTCTAAATATTTTTTAATTAACACAAAGACTCTCTGTTTTAAAATAAAAGAAACAATACCTCTAAGATTTAAAAAAACAAACTTTAATTGTTTAAAAACTTGTAAACTTAAGCAGCACTTGACGTTATTTGTTGATCATTTTTGCAAAATTGTGTACCCAAAATTGCTTTAGCGATTTAAAAGCAATTAATCAACCATATGTTTCAAAAACAAAATTTTAAATGTTTGAAAAGCTGCAAACGTAAGCATTTATTGACATAATTTGTTGATACTGATAATTCTTTGTAGAATTGTTAACTAAACATTATTTTTAGCATTTTAAAAGCAATTAATCAATCTAATGGTATCAAAAACAGAATAAATAAACTTTAATTGTCTAAACAAATGCAAACGCAAGCGCTGTTGACATTATTCGTTTATAATTCTTTGTTAACATTGTGTACGACACATTATTTAAGCGATACAAAAGCAATTAATCAACTTAATAGCAACAAAAACCATAACCTCAGCTATCATCGTTACTAATTATGTCCATTACTGATATTTCTAGATTTGACTTATGGCTTAACCTTAGAACATAACAATATAATTAATTTGCAAGAGATACATAGAAACAAAAAGAAACTGCACATGCACACTTAACCAAGGTTTTAAAGTCACCAAGCACGCTAACATAATAGTTTTTCTAACCGAAATAAATAGTATCCAAGACGTATATACAAAGTTTTATGTATAAAAGTTCTGAAAATGTTCTTCTAGTAATCCCGATAACGTTTACGAAGTTTTAGCGACTAGATAAATGTCATTAATTACGAAAGCTACATCTCGTGACCCTAACTTGCGATTAAAACACAACTATTTTAGCAAATAGACGATAGGGGAGTTTTGTATTATTGTTAGTTTCAACGCTTATTTAGTTGGTTGCATGGTCACTTGACTTTCATTTTTAACCAGTGCCTCATGGAGGATAATATTCCGGATGAATAGACCCAAGCTACGTTATATTAGCTCTAAAGCCGATAATAATCCATTCCCTTGTTAACCATAGGGTGTAAGGGTGGAGTTTTCCATACATCTAAAATTATTTCTTTATACAATTTTTCCATTATGTTCTAGATTCCTTGTTTATCTTATTTGGTTTTTTCTTAGAAATCTCATTTCAATATTTATAAAGAGTTTATTTTTTTGTACTAGCTGCTCATTTATTTACAGGCTCCCCTGATTCTCCTAACATTTAATTCATAGTTTTGATTACTAATTGCGCTTTATTTCCATTGCTAACAAATTGTTAGCAATGAGTAACAAACTATTGATGCCTGCTAAATTATTTTTACCACTTTTTTCGTATTTTTTCACACTTCAATTTAATTGATTCAATGTTTGTTTTTTTCGTAGTTGAGCTTGTAGCAAAATATAATTAAATTGTACTTCAAGGGCTTTAAATACCGTATGCAGTTGAAAATATAAGGAGCCATTTGGATTAAAAAAAATGTCGAAATTATAGTTTTGCAATGAAATAACAAAAATAGTAGCATATGCTAATGAACATCTAAAGAAGTTAAAAATTAAACAATTATAACTTTTCTCCATTCAAAGCTGGAACGATGGATCAAATTATATTTGATTAAGATAAATAAACTCTTTTGTTTATGTAAATTAAAAGTATAATTCACAAAAATTTGTATTTTTTAATTAGATCTGTTTTTATTGGATAGGAGACTTTTTAACTTGTAACAAAAAATTCTTTAACGAGTTCCACTTTAACTGTGCCTTACTGAACTAGAAACTGGTGCGGGCAGTGTAATCTTCAGCCAAGCCCGTATTTGCAAATTACGCAACTTTTGTTGTGAATCACCCACACCACGGCGTTTGTTTATAAATATCTAAGATCCACTCGATTGCCCAACTGTTTACCTTGAACTGAATTGTATGTGATTTGCTCTTCGATACGCCGTGTCATATTGTATAATTGATACATCTCATCTTGCGTAATCTTTAATTAGTTTCAAATCGGTGTAGATCCCAGTTTTTTCACAATTTTTAATACCGAATAGCTGTGGATCCCGCGAAGATCTGGTTGCGAGCGCGATTGTATGATAACGTATTCGTTCTAAGGCTAGCGAGTGTTCGCGACCGGATTTCTTTCTGTTTTTATGACAAACGCGTGGTCCAGTTCCATAAATCAACGGACGCAAGGGTGAAGGTTAACGTTGCATTAGAATTTCTTTGATTTGGCGGTTGCATGCGTAAAATATGACATTTCGCTACGTTTCGTAATTATTATTAGGCAAAAACAAATGTCGTAATGGTATCAAAGTAATATTGTCCTCAAACAGTGCGACAGCTTGCAATGTTTACTTTCTAGAGTCGCTAAAAAAAAAATAAATTAGTTTAAGGTTGCCGTTATAATACTGCAATATTTTGAATTGAGGTGAAACGTTTTGTAATATTGTATGCAAACGACTTTTTTGTTTGTTTTTAGAGTAATTATTGTTGCTTGAATTATTTTGGTGACTCATTTGAGTAATATGAATAAGTTTTACGAAAATGTCTTGTTTTTTTTTTGGCGAAGAATGTCTGGTAGAAGTGCTGGATTACTTTCAAAACTCGCGTCTCTTGGTTAGTCGTTTTTTATTTAAATATTTCACTGTCTATCGGTATGTGAGTTAGATTTTTTTGCTTCCTAGTTGTCATTTTTGCTTGTCTTTCCAATCTTCTTCACTTAAGTCTCTTGCAGCCATTGCTTCATCTACTTCGTGTCCTCAATTTCTTCTAGGTTGGCCTCTTCTTCTTGTATATGGCGGCACCCACTTACATATTTTTCGGGCCTTCTGTCTTCATTCATTTTTTGTTTGTGTCCATTCCATAAACTCTATGTCTACATCTACCCTTATTGCGTCTCGTATATCTTTGTTTCGCTTCTCGTCTGTTCTTGTATAACCAAAGCATCGTCGCTAGTAGTTCTGCAACGTAATCTAGTAACTCTAAATCTGGAATTGGTAAAAATTAATATGAAAATAAATACCAAAAAAACTATAACTATGATCGTTACAACAGAGAACAAAGGGCATAACTTCACTTTAAATGGGCGTAGGTTGAAACAGGTAGAAAGCTTTAAATATTTAGGAGTGATCATAGAGAACAATGGAGGAATGGACAAGGAAATAAGCGAAAGGACAGGAAATGTGGGAAGAATATTTAACAGTTTAAGAACAACTTGTTTTGGAAATAGAGAAGTCCCAAAACGAACAAAAGTGGAAGTGGCCAAAAACTCCGGCACTTTTATACGGAAGTGAAACGTGGACACTCACAAATAAAAATAGTAGCCGAGTGAATCCATCTGTAATGATATTTCTAAGGAAAATCCAAGGAAAAACCAAAACAGATAGAATCAGAAATGAAACATATAGAGAACAATTAAAGATAAAATCATCTGAAACAAAAGTGCAAGAAAGACAGCAGGGATGGTTGGATTACATATATAGGATGAAAGAAGGAAGATTAACCAGAAAACATATGAAGCAAGATCACAGGGAAAAAACAAAAGAGGTAGACCGAGAAAAACCTGGCAAGACGAAGTAAAAACAGCAACAATGGATGGAAACATCAAATGGAAAGACATAAAAAAGCTAGCACAAGACAGAAAAACATGGAAAAAAGTCAGCACAACACAACTCAACAGTAGAAGGACTCATGACTAAGTAATAATAAAAAAAAATGTACTGAGACTTTATTTGTAGATTTTAACTTTGGCATTTTTAGTTATTTTTCGGTCCCATAATAGGCCATGCAGTTGTCTTGATAACTTTTCCCTGTCGTATTCGGTTCCTAATTTCCTGGTAACTTTTTGCTTTGTCCGTTATTTCAATGCCAATGCATTTGTACTCATTTACAAATGAAATCGTGTTAGTTGCGAGTTGCAAAAATTGACTTGGTCTACCTACAAGATGTATTTTGTTTTAAGTGTATTTATCGTCAGTTCCCATTTCTTGCATTCATCGTTTAGCATATAATCGACGTCGTCTTTGTCTTCTGCTAACATTATCTGATCATCGACAAAATGGAGTGTAAATAGCTTATCATTTCTTATGGGCAAACCTAATGACGTTTTTTTCTCCAATTTTCAAAAACCACATTAGAATATGATTTAAAATGAGTGAGTGCTACGCAGCATCCTTGTCTTAGTAATTTTTACATAAACTTTTTTGTAGTACGTAAATAACTCACTCAAATAATTCAAGTATTCACCGACAGTTTTTTTTCTGTGTTACATTTCGCTGTGCACAAAATTTAAAACAAATGTTTTCACGGCGATTTGATTTAGATAATGAAATAAAACAAAAGACGGAAAAGTTCTCTCTGTAGGAAGTAGGTTATGAACCGGAAGAGCCCGAGTACGCTACCGGTAGAATGCTACTTTATATCTGCATTGTTTATGGACGTACTAAAGCCATTATCCTTCCATATGTTATGTTTTAAGCGACCACACAGGACTATTTTTGGGTAAATCGAAAACGTTTAGAGTTTAAAGCTCAACTCTGGACGTGGAATATGAAAAATCGGCTCCGACTTTAGTGAAATGACTTCGTGTTTAATTCGCCGGAAAAATCCGTTGTAGTGTACACGCTTAACTGAGCCCTTTTATGAATTATTTGATGACAGCAGACCAATCATATTTTGCATCACATTTTGCATCATGGCGCGGGATTATTCTGGTATGTGCTCCGGCAACTGTCAGTGATTCAAAAATTGTGTCAAGTACATCTTTTACTTTTTAATTTAACTGATTAAGTGTTAAATTATTTAACAATTGCTTATGACAGATACCTGAATGTCGATAATGACATGTGTTTGCTCTTGCTCGCTAAATGGCTGTGTTGCAACTATTTAGTTTTGAAAGGATGATTTAGCACGAGTGGACTATTCGGAAAATAATGTCAATGTCAATATTAATATGAGACTAACGCGGTTGCAAGATTCTAGATTTGAATATGTGTTAATCAGTGGCGTAGCTAAGTTTGTTTGGAGCTTTAGGCAAGAATCCATTTTTGGCTCTATACTTTTCTTAAAATAAATTGCAATTAATGAAATATAAAATATTTAAAAAAACCTTCAAATGTTTTATATACACACATGTTTATTTGATAAAAATTATTCATTCCTTAATTGTGCTTATCATTTCTACAAACAATGTAGCTAATTGTAAAATATTTGAAGCTATAAAAAAAATTCCAAGGGTATACAGGGTGGTGCTTTTTTCGATGCTCACCATTGCTATCTTGGAAACGGTAAGAGATACAAGGTCGGTTAAATTAGAGAAAAGTTGCACATTTTTATGGCAATTAAGAATCTGAAAAGAAATCCTGGATATTTTGATTCGTTTTTGTTTTATTACAAAAAAACTGAAAAATGTGATTTTAGAAAAATATTATTATCTTCCCTACCACTGACTCTATTTCATTTAAACTTGGTCACTCTATGTTTTTGACCGTCCTGGGTTTGATGACGTCAACAGAAATTTTCTAAGCTTTCTAGATTTCAAGTTGCGATCGTCAACTTTTTTATTTCTTATGGCCGCCATATTGGATTTTTGCACCATCAGACAGATAAAAAAATTAGCTTTTCAAATTGGTAACCAAAATACCTTTTCTCTTTCAAAAAACTTGTTGAAATTTGAAAATTTGTATAAATAATCTACAAAATCGAGAATGCTCTGAAAAACAATTGAAACTATGATATCAATAATAGTGACAGATTGCGTGCAAGTGACGTACGTAGAGTTTCTTTATCGTCTTTTTTTATTATCAAGATGTTTACGAATGAAGAAAAGCAGGAAATGTATGATGTCTACATTCGAAACCATAAAAACTCTCTTTTAGCGTCTGAAAATTACGCAAATTTATATCCAGAGAGAGAGCAACCCCACAGGACAATGTTTACGAGGATTTCAAGAAGTTTGGGTAATTATGGCATGTTTAAAAGACCACGAGGGCCGTATAGGAAAAGGATTAATGTTAATGAAGTGAATGTGTTGGCTCAAATGTTGTATGTTTTTGTTATAGCAAAAATTTCGAGGGTATACAGTTGGGAAATTTTTAAAAGCTTTGAAGACCTTTAAAAAATATTATAAGTCGATTTCTGACTGATTTTATAGTCATTTTACGTTGCCAGGTTTGTGATTGACATTTTTACAAACAATGAAGCTAATTGTCAAATTTTTGAAATTTTGACAACCTAAATTCCTAAAGTATACACTTGGCAAACTGTATAAAACTTAAAAGAGCTACAAAAAATATTTTTAGTTGGTTTCTGAACGATTTGATAGTCGTTCTACTTCGCCATATTCTTGTTTAACATTTTTTCGAACAATAAAGCAAAACTAACAAAATATTTGAATTTTTTGACAAAAATAAACCAAGGGTGTACTTACCACTGTGTTTTTAATTTACTTATTGTCACATAAGGGATGTATGTGGCATGGGGTGCGTAGCCAAAATAAGCACAACAGTTAAAATATAACAAGTTTATTTAATAATTAAAATAACTTACATGTAGAATAACATGGTTATTCTTTCTTGGAGAAGGCACAAGAACACACTTTGAATCGACATTAGATTCTAGCCTTCTGTGTTTTCTTGGGCTTCTTTTATACCAAGATTCAAGGCTTAATTTTACAATAACATGTTTTTTGCAAATACATATTTGACCAAAATCCGGATGTGGTTATAGAACCCAATATGAATAAATCAATCTCAAATAACAAGTTAGTTGACAACCTTGATATTTTCGATGAAATAACAAGTTGTTTGTTGACCTTGACATTTGCAAAAATAACGCATTTTGCAAAACACGACGCGGGTGCAGATTACATCATCTATGTGGTTCTATAACCGTACAACCTGATAAGAAATTACTTATCTAAACCTCTTATTTAATACCACAACCAATATGCTAAAACTAATAAAGTTGGTAGATTATTCTGCGGTGACAGGTTGGGATTCATAAGCGCGACACACGCCCCGGTACGAACGAAGTCCGACCCCGGACTTAAAACAAAGTCAAAAGAAAAAAAAAATTTTGGAAACGGGGTTTTAGCGGACGTTCGCCGGTGGTAACATGGGTACGTACAAATCACTACTCGTCGGTGCACAGGGTCGAGGGTGCCCAGCGGTTCTAGGATAATCATAATGCGGCTCATTTATCAGCCGGTCCTGTACAAAATTTGATGTAATGCTAGCCCCGCCGGTGGGAGTAACGTAACCACCAGAATCGTGAAACGTCGGAGTTGCGGTTTCGCTAGACGACGCTCGACGAGACTGGACGGTGGCGGTGTTATCCCCACCAGGTCTAGGCAATGGCAAAGGTGGACGACTAGAGGGTGTCCATCGTGAACTATCCGTGGGCAGCCTGGACCGTGTGAATAATCTACGCTTAAAAAATAGCATAAAACAAGAGTACAAACTAAGAAACGACATGACTAACGCTATACTACTAAGCAGGAGTGCAGGACCAGACGAAGGTTCTGTACGCGACGGTTCGAGCGTACTTATCCAGTTTCTATTTACGCATTCATTTAAGTCGTTAAAAATAGGGGGTTGTGCCGTTATCGGGGGAATGCGAATACTTTTAGCCGTGGACCAGAGGGCTGGTATTATTCGGGCATGTTCTAACTGAATCGTTTTATCGAGGCATGGATAAATTGGAGTTAAATTGTTAGGGCCATAGCTGTAAATACAGTGGCACGGTAAAGAAATAAAAAGTAGACCAATATTTTCAGTATTACGAATTTCTCTCGATTGGTCAGGACAAGATATTGATGTTTCCGCGGGGGCGTGCGTTACTAAAAATTTGTTTCCTCCTAGTGCTGTGACAAATGGAAAATTAGAGCCGGTGTGACGACAGACGAAAGGACAAATTTCGGACAGTTCGATGGCTGATCCCCCACCAATGATTTTGCGCGCGCATAGCGTGCTAACGATGTATTCGTCGTATGTTTCGGAAATTAAACACAATCGGTTACGTAGAGGATCGCACCTCGGTCGTAGGATAATCATGGCTGACGTATTTGTCAGGGTACTGACAACAACGTCTTTAATACGGAGGTCAATACTACAAGACAAGTCGTGCCAAGCGAAAGGTGGTGAAATCAAACGGAGAAGAACCGATTGTTTTAGTTCCATTCGAATTAGGGGGACCGAAATGCCAACTAGAACATGATTAGTTGTTATAAAACAATCTACTAGAGGCAAAGAAAAATAGTCCGCTATGTTGCCAATAGCCATGTCGTACCCGTCTTTGTTGACATGTGCTTGTAATTTTTTAACTTGTTTTGCAACCTCAGGCATGGGCAAAACATCAGGAAACAATTTTTTCGTCACGCACATATTTAAAATGGCTCGTGAACGTTCTCTGTGAAAGAGAATGTCGAAAGTTGAAAGGTACAGTGAGTCAGAGCAGTTAGATAGAAAAAACGGTAGTGGATCTTTTAATTTATATTCGATTACAGGGAATGAATTAGATCTAATGAAATTTTGTAAGTGAAGAAGGTCGGTATAAGTACCATAAAGATGTTTTAAGTGGTCTGCTTCGATCATTTGGAATAACCAACCGTTTACGGTGACACGTTGTCCTAAAAATTCATCGGATTGGATATTTTTCTGAACAAATTCAGTCCGAATGTCAAAGAATATGCTGTAAAAGCTAGATAAATAATGACAGGAGACGTTATCTCGGTTGCAATATGTCTTTCTACAATTATTCTCAAAGTTCCATGAGCTATCCTCAATTTTAAAAATTATAGGAACATTCGCTTCATAAAGCGTTATGTTTGGAAGAAACTGAATAAACGAACCAGCTGATACCTTTATGTCTTCCTGCGCTCCGCTTACTATGCGGGTCAACAAAATTCCCACGAAAAGTAATCGTGAATTACAAAGATATGTGCATATCCTGTACAACAAATGCTTCCTGTGTGATAGCATAGTAGTAAAAATAGTATAGCTAAACGGCGGAAGGCCAAGGATACTTGATAAATCTACGTTAATGAAAAGATAATTATGACGCAGTCAGCACAAAAATGGCGGCAGGATACCAAGTGTTGATAACGTAACTCATACGTTACTTACTTACAATACAATACAATAATCGTTTACCCAAATAACTCAAAAATTCACATTGTGTATCCAAATAACTCAAAAATTCACAGCTGTGCACAGAAACAATCAAACAATTAACAATAAAAGATGTGATATTGAGGCACCGACTCAATATAGAGACACTTTCTCTAACTGTAGTTATATACTGCTACAAATTTCAATGCTTTAAGATTACGGTGATCAAGCGAATCCTATTAAAAGCACCAAAAACCGCTGCAGTACATAACAGCAGTCCACTAAGGGTGGATATCCAGGTACGACCACCCTGGTCCTAGGACTAACACAATAATACACAATAATAATACACAATAATAATTCACAATAATATACTCAAATAATAACTCAAAAAGCGCTTACATAAACCTTTAACAAGGCGGATCCTTTATCGGTTACGGCTCCTTTCTCAAGCAACCGCTGTCTCACTCTCGGCCCTTGGTATCAGAAGCTGTTGAGGAGCTTGAGAAGGTTTTCTATTGGGCGGTATAGGATGTCCGGAAGTACTGCAGTTTCTTCCAGATGCCGTAGCGGTCTCTTCTCGTAACGAGACTTTTATACTTCTTCCAGTGGGTAACATCAACGTACCATCCCCCAGGGATCGCTCAGCGATTGGTGCCCCGAGCTCGTCCAGGATACTATTTTCTGTCAAATCACCATACGCGGGTTCCTGGATCAGCGGACGAGCTCCGGACCTCCGGCGTCGTGCGTAAAAATGTCGGTAAAGCCTAAAAGCTATATATCCGAGTAAACCAATTGTCAAAAGAATTATGCATAAAGCGTTAGCAGTGACAAGGCTTATTCCTATATCATGGGGATCGGAGGCCCGTGTGGGAGGTAAAACCGCGGTGGCTGACAACACCGGTACTTTATATAACACATATAAAACTACTGCCGTTAAAACTAAGTTCCAATAAAACAATAAAGAGTCACTTGTGTGAGCGTAAATGTCTCCATAGCTAGCAGCTTGATCTAGTGCCGAAGCTACTGATTGCACGGTTTCTTGAAGCACTGAGGTTGACGATAGATTCAAGTGAGGAATTGTCAAAGTCCAATTTGTGTTTAAACACTCGGAAAAGTTATGAAACACTGGATGGTCTTGTGGCCGCGTGGGGTTTATCACGTAAGTCTGTAAATTGGACCACATCGCGGGAAGCACATGGGTTGATTTATATTGTTTAAACCCAGAGGGCCCACAAGGAAAACGCGCGGGGATCACTACATTACCGTTAATGTTAAGAGAGCAATCACACGGTAATTGAAGTTCCAATGCGCCTGGCCGGATGTATGCTTCCTCGGGTAGAGCTATCGTCGACTGGGGACACTTGACTGTTGTCCTGTTCTCTGGGTGGGTTATAATGTAGACGTCATCGCTAACTTCAGAGATGACTAAAGCTTTCGAGGTGTGGCAACGAAATGGACAGTGTTGAGCGAGTTCCGTGACTGTAGCACCCTTATACATTTTAAAGGCGCACTGATGACCATAGTTTGCATCTGTCGAGAAGCGTGGGATGAAGCACAGCTTGTCGGTGTATGGTCGACATTCGTGTAATGACGATCCAGAAACGGGTATCAGGGAGTCTTGGGATACGGCCAGGTAAAGTGAATCATGCATTATTACACATGACTGATTTTCCCAAGCGAAAGGGATAGTTATCAGTTCCAAAAGCTTCCAGGCTTGTCGTACGCGAGTGATTGGTATCTTGACGTGTACGTAGATGTAATCATCTACCACGGTACAGTCGGCAATTTGAATTTTGTAGTAGCGAGATACTTCGGATATAGGAATGACTAGTTCTTGACTAACACTAGTCAGTTCGGTTTGAAGAGATTTGAGGTCGTGGATAAGGACTTGAGGGCTGATTATAGAGGAGGGAACATGGCGGTTTCGACAAGTGTTAAGGATTTCGTGGTTGCGGAATATTCTAGCCATTTCGGCTAGTCGTAAATTTGTTAAATAATGCAGATGTGACAGTACCAATCCATGATGGTTTAGTGTGGTAGTTTCATCCTTCCTAAGCCTGTTTTGTGTGCCTCTGATTAATCCTTCGATGGAGTCGATTCTTCGTTGAATTTGTCCAAAGGTATTTGACACGCCTTCTTCGTATTTGTTGAATTTTTTGGAGGTTGCTGTGATTGACAGCAAACTTTGACTAAGGCCGCTGTTGAGGTTCTTCAGATTGGCTTTTAAAATTGACTCGTCCGTCACTAATCCTTGGAATTTCTGTTCGCTGGCAACACCGCAGCACCAGGTTAGGGCGTCTGCTATGAAGTCCAGTGCTCGAGTCTGACGATGGACCAAACCGTCCTCCAGAAGGATCGGGTCTTCATCGAGAAACTCGGATGGTTTTAGTGACTGGGCCAGCAAATCCAAGTTGGCGTCCAAAGAGGTTCCCATGGACTGAAGCTGACGAGCAAGCACACAGATGAGGTCGTATCCATTCCTGGCTACTGCTCCTCCGCAAAGTTCATCGAGTCGGGAGTCGTTTCCAGATCGGCTGAACTCTTGAATCCATTTTGCCTTGTAAGTAAGTGGGATGGTTGCTTCGTATGCAATCGTTGTGGGTAGTGGCTTCCAGTAGGCACCAGAGACTACTTTTACTAGCGTCTTGTCCCCGGCGATTGGGGTTGCGCATAATGCGATAAATCTGTGAAAACAAACTTGCTTGTTTTTAAACATTGGTGATGCCAGAATTATCTGGCATCCAGGGATCGAAATAGGGCTGTATTCTGGAGACATGGATCACTTCCTCCTTTGCCTGAGGAGTGGATCCCCTTTTTACAAGATAAGTGACGTCAGATTTCCGTTCTTTTATGAAGAAGGGACCAAACCAGCGTAATAACAGTTTTTCGCTTTTTCCTTTAATCCTAATCGGAGTAAAAACTTTTACTTTATTGCCCGGTAAAAATTCGACATGACGATGTCGTTCATCGTATCGCGTCTTATCGCGTTCCTGTCTCTTTTCTAAGTTTCGTATTGCTAGGTGCCGAACGGCGAGTGCTCGGTCCCTTAGAGACCGGATGTCTGGCAATTCTATGTCTGTTAACAAATTTGCCTCTGTCGGTAGTACCGCCTGTCTACCGTAAACTAATTCAAAGGGGGCGAACTGTAAACTGTCTTGCTTTGCTGAGTTATGCGCGAACGTTACATGAGGGAGGTACTCGTCCCAATCCGTTTGATCTGAATTCGTATAAACGCTTAGCATGTTTGCTAGCGTTTTGTTAAACCGTTCTGTGAGACCGTTAGTCGCGGGATGGTAACCAGTAGTAAATTGACTAGTACAACCCATAATTTTCAATAATTCGCTTATCATTTGCGACTGAAAAACCTTCCCTTGGTCTGTTAGTATATACTTAGGGCTTCCGTGCCGACAAATGATTTGTTCGAGAACAAATTTGGCCACCGGACCCGATTTACCGCTGGAAAGCGCGCGTGTTTCTACCCATCGAGTCGCATAACAAGTTGCTACTATTATCATAGTTTTGCCTGATTTACTTCGTTTAAAAGGGCCAAGTAAATCCATGCCTACTCGATGGAACGGGTAGCCTACTGCTATGGGCTGTAAAAGGCCGGCTGCTTTTAAATTCGTGCGACCTTTTCGAGCTTGACAGTCTCTACAACCATTGACATATTTTTCTACGTCTTTTAAAAGACCGTCCCAGTAATATCTATTTTTTATTCGATCATAGGTTTTATTTATTCCTAGGTGGCCTGCTAACGGCTCATTATGATTACTAAATAAAATTTCGAATTTCATTTCTGCGGGTACCACTAATAAATGAGGCCTTCCAGTGGCACTGACATTATTTTTATACAACACGTTATCTATGACCGAATAAGATTTAGATTTTTTACGCATACCGATTGTCGCGTCGTCAGGGTTATCGATCGCGTCAATAATAACTTTAACTTGAGGGTCTTGTAATTGTAATTCTTGTGTGTTATGGGGTATAATACAGAAAGAAACTATTTCTTGACTCTCTTCTTCATCTTTGGCTGTGCCAATGAGAGTGGGATACCGGCTCAGACAGTCGGCATCGCTGTGACTTTTTCCGCTTTTATGTACAATTTCGAAGTCATAATCCTGCAATTTGATTGCCCATCGTGCCAAACGGCCGGTAGGATCTTTGACTGTTTTTAAATAACAAAGAGCGTGATGATCAGTGAAAATTTTAATTTTCTTGCCATAGACAAAGTGTCTTAAATGATTCAAGGACCAAATAATTGCTAACGTTTCCATTTCCGTAATGGAATAATTCTTTTCTGCTTTAGTTAAACTGCGAGACACATAAACAACCGGATGAAAATCATCGTTATACTTTTGAAGTAACACTGCTCCAATGCCTGTTTGTGATGCGTCGGCATGGAGAACAGTTTCTGCCTCGGGGCGGAAATGAATTAGTACGGGTTTTGAAGTTAATTTTGTTTTTAAGGTCTCGAATGCCGATTGCTGAGCTTCTTCCCAGATAAATCCGGTTTCCTTACAAGTAGCTTGATACAAGGGGTTGGCTATTTTAGCAAATTCGGGAATGAATTTTCTGTAATAATTACACAAACCAGTGAATGACTGGACATCCTTAACGTTACGCGGCACGGGAAATTCTGTGACTGCTTTAATTTTGTCCAGGTCCGGACTTATATGGTTTTCATTAATGACATGCCCTAGGACTTTTAACTCTGTCCTAGCGTATGTACACTTGCTTGGTTTCAGTCTTAACCCGTACTTCCGCAAACGATCGAATGTATGCCTTAAACGTACAAGATGTTCATCGAAAGTACGAGAAAATACTATTACGTCATCCAGATAAATCAGGACCTCCCTCCATTTCATCCCCTCAAAAACCCTATCCGCCATACTCTGAAATGTGGAAGGGGCGTTACTTAAACCAAAGGGGAGGCAATTGAACTGAAACAATCCATCTGAGGTCACAAAGGCTGTTTTTTCCCGGCTATCAGGGTGGACACCGATTTGATAATAGCCCGAAAATAAATCTAGACTACTAAAATATTTTGCACCCCCCAAATAACTAAAGATGTCATCAATCAGGGGGAGGGGGTACACGTTCTTTTTCGTGACATTATTTAGTTTCCTATAGTCAATACAAAATCGAGTGGAGTTGTCCTTTTTGCGAACTAGGACAACCGGAAATGACCAATCGCTGGAAGATGGCGAGATTATATTAAATTTTAACATTTCATCAATTTGAGTTTGAATAATTTCCCGCTCTTTGTGAGATACTCGGTAAGGACGACACTTGATAGGGGCGGCGTCTTGAGTGTCTATTTCATGACAAGTGATATCTGTATACCCAATCTGTGACATATTACTTGCGTAAATATCTTGAAATTCGTGTATGAGCTCCTTTAGCCGGCTTTTATCTTGGTTACTTAGCAGTTCATTGATATCATGCTTAATTTCCGGTGCGTCTATTTCTGATAATGTTAAAATATTTGCAGTGTTTATATTTAAACTAATTTTAAAAAGATAACCAATTGTTGAATATTTTAATAATTTCACGGGATTTTTATCATAATTATTTAATTTTATAGTTAAGCCTCTTGGAGCGTAACTAATTTCTCCCTCAATTTGTATTCGCTTCTTCATCAAGAATTCGTGATTAGAAACGAACGCAAATTCGAGAAGAGTGGACAGTTCAACTTCTAATTTTGGAGAAATACTTAAAAGAATACTAATGGTTTGATTGGGTGTAAGGATGACGTCACTTGGCATGCCTAATTTGTATTTTATTTGAGGATCGTCTAATCGTGACTCGACCGCAAGGTCGTCCGTATTTATAGTAAGATTATTCAGTTGCGGAAGCGTATCCATCGCTTGAAATATGTCAAACTCGCATTGAAACATTTCTCGCCCACTATTGGTCATTGTTAAGGTGTTATTGCAAAAATTAATAATGGCGCCATGTTGCGCTAGGAATTTTGTACCTAATATGAGAGGTCGGGGTAATTGGTCAATTACTACGGCGTCAACTGTGGTTTCTAAAGCACCTATTTTTAATTTAACTTTAGAGTTGCCTATGGAATTAATTGAAAGACCGCCTGCAGTGTGCAGCCGGATCGGATTATCTATAGCTGTGATCGGAAGATGTACATATTTTCTACATATTATGTTTAATGAGGAGCCGGTATCTAGTATGATTGATGTCTTAATATCATTTATGAAGCCACTGGTAGTCAAGATGGATGCGCGCCGCACGGACTCTAACGACGCGGATTTGAGTTTAAATTTTGCCTGTTACTTTGTTGCGAATTTTGAGGTCGGTATCGACTGTCAGAGGTAATGAATTCGCGGCCGTCACGGTACTCTCGTTCGTTATTGTTTTGTCTTTGGTCTCGGTCGTTATTGTTTCCTCTTCGTCTGTATGCGTTATCGCGCGGTGCTGTGCACGCGCGAGACAGATGGCCCTGGCGGCCACAGTTAAAACAGCGGGCTCTATTAAACGCTGAACGCGTTTGCTGAAAACGCGCGGCCATTTGTCGACTATTTTGATTGCGATTTTGTGGACGACCGTTGTTTTGTTGCCGCTGATCCCGAATTTGTTTTTCTCCCCCGCTGCTAAAAGGCTGTTCCCGCACGTCAGATATTTGTAAAGCAAGCAAATTCGGAGCATCTAACGTGAATTGAGCAAGGGACGCACGAGTACGTGCTTCTGAAATTCTTAGGACCAATTCTCTGAGTGACGTGTCCGTTGCGACGGATGGAGCTAGCAGAGAGTATTGGTACAGAAACGTCGGATGTAAATTTGACTCAAAAAAGTCTCTGAATTGTGAGAAAGAAATTTTTGGTTCGACTTGATCGCAAAGCGATAACAAGTCGTAGTAATATGTTTTTATATCCTCTAATGGTCCTTGCCGACGGGAACGTATTCTAAAAGTTAAATCACGGTTTGCGCCTTCAGTAGCAAATTGCGTCTTGAAGGCGATTTTTAAATCATCCCACGTCTTTGCGGCGTTTGATGGAATGGCAACATATTCCTGGAACCAAGTTTGGGCCGGTCCAGCCAAAAATGTACCAAAATACGCGATTTTATGTTGGTTATTCCAACAGTTGTTAAGCGCGCAGTGCTCGTATGTGCGCAGGAATTGTTGCGCGTTACCATCGAGAGGATTAAAAATTTCGGGTTTTTGGAATTTAGGGACCGCCGGTGCACGGTTTGCTTCGAGTGCGTCACTTATTGTTACATTCTGCATTTTTGCGGGTGGTGTAATGTTTATTGTTACTTGAGGTTCGATTGTCAAACTGTTATTAGCTGGCTGTTGCTGACGCGGTGGTATATCACTATCTCTAAAAAAGACGGTTGGCGTGACTGGGGTGTTTTCAAGGCTCGTTAAATCGAGACTTGAAATAGGGTCTAACAGGACTTGTAACGGTGGGGCTTGTTCCGTGACTTGTATCGGTGGGGAGCGTTCCGTTTTACGGGAACTTGAGAAGATATCCGGCGTGTCCGTAGAGGTGTCGCCGACTAAGCAACTAACGACGGTTTTGTCTAAGTTAGGTATTATTTCGGAGCTTTGGTGCTCGGGATCGAAGGATTCGGTAAAGGTATTAAAGGTTGCCTCTGGTACTACAAGTATGGGATTTGTTCGGGTTGTTGGTTCGGGTTTTTGCCGGGTGTTATATTGATGATGGGTCATCGGGTATGGGGAGAATTGGACGATTGTCATGCACTAATTTAGAGCAGTCGTATCTGTAAATACAGTACCTATTGCAATACTTTGACGACTCATCGTCTTCAAAAATAACATGCCCCCAAAACAACTTACAGTGCCGATATGGGCGGGTAGTGGATCTTAAGCATTTCGTTAGGTGTTTCAAATATTTAACACAAGGATCACCATTAGCTATTACCACGTATGAGTAGCACGTACGACAGGGAAAAGAACGGAGCTTAAAATCAGTGCTCACGGGGGTATATGTTCGTTTACCAGTACCGACCATTATTTTCGGCTGGAAACGACGGCTGGCGAAATTAAGCGGACCACTTAGTCTTGATTTCGTTGCAGAAATCGGTGCAGGTGTCCGATTTGGGGTCGTCTGGGAAAATTATATGTGTCCACGTCCAACGGCAATGGCGGTATGGACGGTGGCACTGGCGCAAACACTTTACTAAGTGGTTCGAATATCGATGCGAGAGGACACGGTGGCTCGGATTTACCTTACAGATGACAAAGGTATTCGTATCCATGGGAAAAATTATGAAGAATTTTTCCCTATGAAGCCGAGAGCCTCCACCACTTTGTCACATAAGGGATGTATGTGGCATGGGGTGCGTAGCCAAAATAAGCACAACAGTTAAAATATAACAAGTTTATTTAATAATTAAAATAACTTACATGTAGAATAACATGGTTATTCTTTCTTGGAGAAGGCACAAGAACACACTTTGAATCGACATTAGATTCTAGCCTTCTGTGTTTTCTTGGGCTTCTTTTATACCAAGATTCAAGGCTTAATTTTACAATAACATGTTTTTTGCAAATACATATTTGACCAAAATCCGGATGTGGTTATAGAACCCAATATGAATAAATCAATCTCAAATAACAAGTTAGTTGACAACCTTGATATTTTCGATGAAATAACAAGTTGTTTGTTGACCTTGACATTTGCAAAAATAACGCATTTTGCAAAACACGACGCGGGTGCAGATTACATCATCTATGTGGTTCTATAACCGTACAACCTGATAAGAAATTACTTATCTAAACCTCTTATTTAATACCACAACCAATATGCTAAAACTAATAAAGTTGGTAGATTATTCTGCGGTGACAGGTTGGGATTCATAAGCGCGACATTATGTTAAACTTGTACTAATTCTCTTGGGTAAACTTGTGTTATGTTAACTTTTAGTTCGTGTGCAACACTTTTTGTCGTGTTTCTTCGTTATGCACCTAATTAAAAAAAAAATCTGTTCCTTTATTCGTTTTTTGTTACTCTGTTGCTTTTAAAAGTATACTAAACATTATTTCTGTTGTTTCAGGTAAGGATTCCATTTCTTGACACAGGGATCCGCACTCATAGCTTGTAATATCCTGTTTAAAAGGTAAAATGTGGTCGATATAAAATATCTTTAATAATAAAAGAAGTGTTTGTTGTGTTTTATTTGTTGTAATGTTCTGTGGGAGCACTTTCCATCGTGGTACATGCGAAAAACGAGAATGTACTGTTTTTTTCTCCAACTTTAATTTACAGGTTAAACGAATTCCGCTGGAAATTCTTTTGCGTTTTATTTTCGGTTTATGAAATAGGTTTGGAATTTTTAATTTCCGCCAAACACAACAGAAATTTATTGTTTTAAATCGAGTCTGCGTTTTTATCGTAACTTTTCCGCGAAACAATTTCATTAAAGAGTGTATTTGCGCTACTGCGAGCCGATATTAATTTCGTTTTTTTGTTTTTAAATTGAATTACGTGAAAATGAAACAAGTTTATTGAAGGTAGAGCAAGATATTTGAGTTGATGAGTCGCGGTGAGACGGAGTATACTGTAATTTGTTTGGTTAAAGTTAAGAGCAATTTATTTAAGTACAAATGAAGAAATCTTGTACGTAAAATGAAGTGAAATGGACCAATTTTGAACTTATAAGGAATTTCAAAATCTTTCTTTATGTAGGAGGTGCCGGACCAATATTTGCCGGTTAATCGGTGTTGTACCTGTAATAAGTTTTATCCATTGTTATCATTAACTTAATTAATTAAAGGGCATGCCACACTTTAAAATTAAGCAGCTCATATGTATATCAATCGCAGTTGACACCAAATTATCAAGCTTCCTTAGACGATTCGTACTTAAAATTTCTTTTTTTGCGACTCTTTCTAGCTGTTGCTGGTACTTTGATGCCATCCTTGACTTTTTGTTCATTTTGTAATTCATTGATAATGTTCTTAGCCTGGTGCAAGAACGCCTTCATGAAATTGTGTAGGAATGGCCCCGACTCGCTTCAAAACGAGCCACTTCCTTTTAAAGCCAAATAACAGAAACTATAAGTAGTGCGATGATATAATTTAATACTATTTCGGTGGGCGAACGAGTACTGCAGTGCAGTGGGAGACTTGTTGAATCGCCTGGGGGCCCTTACGGCCGCCAAACAATTCGTAACTGATACTGTAATCGTTAAACTTTATTCCACTATTACTTTATGCCGGTGGTATTCCATGACTAGCAGTAAAAGTTCAAACAGGCGCGTCCGTAACCTTTATATTGTGTGGCAGTAACGATGGTGTTGATATGTATATTAATTTTTATGTTAAAAGGAAGACTTCTTCAACCGATACTAAATTTAAAGGAGTTTTTAACAAATTACGTCAGATTTGATGCTTTAGCTTCGCAATTGGTATTAAATTTAAGTTCTGGGAAGGCAAATATTTGAGATAACCTCATTTTAAAGTTACTATTTGCAACAATTTTTTATTAAACATATCAATTTATTACTAAATCATAAAAAGTTGATAAAATATTATGTTTTTCGTTGCACAGAATTTAAAACAACAAAAATGCAAACCTCGAACCCACCATGTTTTTAAAAACCTTATATTTAGACGCCCTTGTTAATTTTTCTAGCAAGCCGATTGCATAGTCTAAATCTATAAATGGTGCATTCTGTTATAGAAGCTTACAAAATATTTCAAAGCATTATCACCTGAAGATTATTTTCATAATACCATAGCACACCTGTTGAGATAGGCTGACGTACTACACTATTTTGGCTTGCAAAGTTTTATAACAACGGTCGGTTAAGCTTTTTTTTGTTTATCTGACTTTGATGCTTGGTAAATTAATTTAAATATCTATTTTGGGAAACAATTCCTTGCTGTCATTTAATTAAACAATGGGTTTTTCATTGTTATGTAACACAAATCGGTCATCAAATGATACAAAACCGTTTTAGTTGAATTCATTTGTTTTGCCTTAACGAATTTTGCGTTTGATCATTACGTAAAAGAAATATTACAGAAAAATGTAGGTGCGTGGTACAAAATTAGTTTGAAATTTGGAATAGTTTGTGTTCAGGGGTACTTTTTAATGTAAAACAATTCTTAAAAAAATACGAAATGGTTGGTGTTCTTTAATTTTTTTTTTTTTAAATAAAAAGTTAAGTTTGCAAAGATTTTCAAAAAACTGTTAAAACATTTTTGAATATCTCTGATAATTCATTGAAATTCTTCGTGTGATTTTTGTAGGGAAATAATCGAAAAAAGTAGGAAGTGATTTGTATTCATTAACGTTTTGAAGTCAGTATTTTAGTCCCGGAAAACTATTTAAATGTTGTTAAATTTCGTATAACTCCTTCGTGTGTTTTTGTAGACAACTAACCGGCAAGGTAAGGGAAATAACAAATAGGACAGTAAAAATTAAACGACTTTTTCTGCTCAGATTAAAGTTTAGTGTTTGTAGGTAGCTTACAACTAAGTGAATTTATTAATTTAATTTTCTTAGCGTTATAATCTGCACGAATTAAAAACGTGATTTCCCCTATCATTAGTTTTTAATTGCATATAAACAAAATGAAGCAGATCTTTGTGGTTAAATTTGCGTTGGTTATGTTATCTTCGATTTTCAATTCGAGTTCACTTGTTTTACAAATTCAAATCGCCTTGGCAAATCACTTGACGCTTTTGTTGCGTCAAATTTTCCCGCCGCGAAAGCATTTCGCGCGAAGAAAACATTTCCCCGATTTTTCCCTGGCATTAATTAGTGAGGGACATTTAAAAGAGTAATTATGTCGGACAGATTTCGTTATCTATACAATGCTTGCGGCTTATTTAGGGACCCCATTGTTTTGAAACGAGAGGAGACGGCAATTAAGTTAGTAAGTGCGAGGACAGGAAATTACAGATTAGACTGCGATCGTACGCGTCCTTTGATTCAAGTTCATAAAATAATGGAAGGTTAGTTGGAGTGTGTGCCACTAGAAGTGATTGTTTGGGTTGTAGGTTAATAGGAAATACGTTGTGGTGTGTCATTGCGATGATTGGAGCGACATTTGAATAGAGAAACGTCAGATAAATAAAAAAAGCGTGCGGTATTTTTGTTTCGGCAGTCATTTGTTTTGGGAAATGGAAATAAAAACAGTTGATACAGTTCTTTGTTTCGCTTTTATGTCTGAATATCAAATTATGAAGCTTTGACCCACTTTCTGGTAGCTTATTTGCAGTGTTTGTGTGTTTATAACAATTTTTATGATACTTATGTACAAAGCTTTTGTTTTAGATGCAAGTTTTTGATTTCTAACATGAAAAAAATCTGCCAAGACTATACAGCGTCATTCAAAAAGTCTGCAACAAATGGAAAAGTTTTTTATTATCCATTTCTCAGAAAATTTTATGCTTTATAAAAGTTGGTGCATGGTCTAAAACTAATTTTAAAATAAAAAAAGTTTGATAAAAAGTAATAGGACACTAGATTTCAGCGATATTTAAAATATTCTGTAGTGTAAAGTGCCCTTATTTTAAGAGAGACAAAAAAAAAATATGGGAAAATATTTTTGAATCTGAAAATAGGACTAGATTTAAATTTTGTAGGTCAAATTGCAATTTTTATTTAAAAAAAAATGTTACCATTTAAAAAGTTTGCAACAAATGGAAAACTATTTTATTATCGATTTCTCAGAACATTTTATTTTTGATAAAAGTTGGTGCATGGTCTAAAACTAATTTTAAGATAAAAGTAATTGAACACTAGATTTGAGCGATTTTTGAAATATTCGCTGGTGTAAAGTGCCCTTATTTTAAGAGATACAAAAACATTTTATGGGAAAAGGTTTTTTAGAATCTAAAAATAAAGCTAGGTTTAAATTCTGTCGGTCAAATTCCAATTTTAACATTCAAAAAAATAAAAAGCCACTAAAAATCCAGTGTCATGAGTTTTTATTAAACTTTTTTCATTTTAAGATTAGTTTTCGACCAAGCACCAACTTTTGTCAGGATTTTTTTTTCTCTGAAAAATTGATACCTAATAAAATACTTTTCATTTGTTGCACTTTATAAATGTTAAAATTTCTTAAAGAATGAAAACGGAATTAGAACGTCAAAATTTAAATTTAGCATTATTTTTAAAATTTTTTTTGTACACTAGCGAATATTTAAAAAATCGCTCAAATGTAGTGTTCTATGACTTTTTATTAAACTTTTTTTGATCTTAAAATTGGTTTTAGACCATGCACGAACTTTTACATTTTTTTCCCAGTTGTTGCAGTTTTTTTGAATGACCCTATAGATTTGGCAGATTTTTAAAAACTTGCATAGACTGTAAAAATATTTTGGATCGTTTTTTGAATAAACTGGTAGTTGTCATGAATTGCTCAAGTGTTCCTTGACATTTATACAAACAATAAAGTCAATAATATTTTTTTTAAATGTTTGATATAAAAAAGTTCAACGGTATACACTAGTTTAATTTTTAGAAACATTTAAAAATACTTTTGATCGTTTTTTTGAATAAACTGGTAGCCGTTATGGATTATATAAATGTTTTTTTATTACTAGGTAGGTAACCAACAATTTGTTCCTGTATTTTTGAGTTATCATAGCAGAGTTTTTTTTTATAAAATATACTTTTATGATGCATGCAAACATTTTGATTCCGGCAATGAAGCTTCATTAAAAATAATTGGTTCGCGTGAATGTTTACATACATTTAAATTTGGCATTTCGCTTTTAAAATGCCCTCTGCACGCGTAAATTACGCTAAATTACTTATTACGACATTTACATTTATGATAGAACCTAGCTCTCTGCTGATATCTGCATCAGATCGTCTTGTAAAACGCGACCGACGTCTTTTATTTCAATAAAACCAAACAACTGCTAGTGCGAGTGAAAAACAAATGAACCCTTTGCCGCATAGACTTAATTACGCTAGTAAATTCACCGGTATTTTAAGTGCGGGTAGATTATTTGAGCCCCGAATTTATTTACGACTACCCGTCTAATGCGTATTTAATTTTTAAAAGCTCCACACCTCTATATTGGGGTTTTGAGTTATGGCAAACTTTCGGACGTGGTTACTTTGCGTTCCTTACGGTTCGCATGTTCCATAACATAAGCAGGATTATGCCGGGACGTCCTACATTAGCGTTGCTCCTTATTCGACCTCTCATTAATATAATGGGGCCATTCAGGGCCCGTGAAACTTCACCCCCAATTCAGGAGGGTGTTAAATTAATTAAAGACTTAAAATTGTGCGGAAATTCTTCAGGCACAATGTGGGACAGTGTATTGTGAGTTTTATAATTAAGAAAATTAAAATTTCGTTACGTTATCGGCAATTTCTTTTATATTTTAACGCGCGGAAATTAATTTCCGAGTTCGTTAATGGCGATGGAGAAATTTTGCGTCGAGTTATTAAAAGCTATATTTCATTAAAACAAAATATGTTGCAAGCTGCAAAAACTAACGCCCTGTGAAACCGAAAATTTTGGTATAGAGAACAGATATTGATTAATAGGGATGAAATAAAACAGTGCCACAGGCCTTAAAGGCCCAAGGCTTCAATAGTTTATTTCTTTTTTGTTTCTTTATTGAGAATCACAATTTTGCATGCACGATTGGTTTTTATTTTTGCTTCCTTGGACACTTTCTTAGACTTAAGTACTGTTGTTGGAACTCCAGCACCTCCAATTCGTTTTGCCAGTCACTTATTAAGTTCTTCTTCCGCATTTGTATCTGTTAATGACAATCCTAGGTGTTCGAAACGTCTGTATCCCAATTATTGCCATTCCTTTCTTGAATGTTATCTTAAAAACATCCTTATATGATTATAGCTTTTCAACATATTTGGTTTTCCGTTCATGTTTTTTCTCAAATTTTTTGGTTTTATTCTTCAGTTTTTTAAACATTTTTTGAATTCCTCTGGTTTCGTGTTAAAAAAAGCTAGATCATCCTTGATTTTTACGCTGTTTTTTGTATTAACCTCAATAGCTAATCAAGTACCAAGTTTTTAATTTTATTGAAGTGAAAATAAGTCAATAGTTGATGTAAATTACTTTCCTGGTATAGGTAATTTCATTAAAAAAAAAAAAATCTTTACAAGAAAAAGCTAGCGCTTAACTAAATATCATCGCAAATTATGATATATTTGATTTAAAATAAACTGGAAAAGTTACTAATGAAATAACTGTTGCAAAAAATGGTTTAAAGCCGCCACAACCATGACTTCGTACAATTTTGATGCGATGGTAATTTATGCAATTTAAATTTTTGTACTAAAATGTGCCAAAAATTTGTTTAAAGCGTACATTTAAATTTTTTTGGGTTATCGGCCCAGTAGAACACTAATCCACTTTTACTTGGCGATAACTCATAATGGTCTCTTTAAATTATTTACTGTAACAACTAACAATCACAAACTGCAGCTTAGCCAAAATAATAAACGACAGTTTTTGCTGCCTCTAAAAAACTTGGCACAATTTTTGACTGATTTAATATCACGTTGGCTCTGAGCATACTTGAATTTTTGGTAAGATTTTATAATTATGTGTTAGATTTGTCGTTCACAAGTGTTTTTGAAATTCGTCCAGTAGTTTGGTAGTTTTGTGTTAAGTTTTGTTTTAAACCTTGCTTAATGCTATCAGTAATTGGCTTTAAAATCACAGTAACCAAGTTTCCATCGTGTTTTAATCCGTTTTAACGGCTGTAATAGTAATATCGAGGTTAACACAATGTCGGTCCAAAATTGCGGCTTAGGTCTAAGAAAGTTTGGAGCAGAAGTTGGGTATTTAGCAATATCTGCACTTGCAGCACTTACGGCAAAGCAATAATCATTTTGTATCGTAATGCCGCCGGGATATCGTCATTTTTAATAATCCACAATTGATTTCGGTTGTATTTATGACATTTGTTTGGTGGTTTGTTACAAAATAAACGCGTAAAATATTATTTGATGTCGGGTTTGTTTCGTAAGGTCATATTTCGACAAATATTTCGTGTCGTACCTTTTAGAGCGGTTATAAATGTGTTATTTTTTTTAACGTAAAACTAGTAATGACAGGATTTATGGGTTTACAGCAAATTATAGTGTTGTTTGTAATAATTGTGGTCAAGTGGAAGGTCATCACGAATTATTTATCATTATTTTATGGTTGTGAAGTTATTTGTCGAGTTTGAAAGCAATATTTGCTGTTTTGATGTGCACTTACAGTTTATATCTTGCACTTTAAGTTTGTTAGTGATATTTGAGGATTAATAATGCAAAATTTGGCATATAAACTTTCTTGAATTGATAATTAGGCGTCGTTCAAGTGTGGAAAAAGTGTGTTAGCACGCGGAAATTAAAAGTCCTTCGCTGATGATAGGTGCGAAAGTTTAGAGAATAAAATAACGTACACTTAACAATGGTGTGATATTTTTTAAACGTCTTTAATAGACCGAAGTTCCTCATTGTCCTTCAAGCTACCGCACTAAATGTCAATGTTAATTATTAGCTAACAATTTTTAATTAATAAGCTTCAGTACTTCCTATGCATTGCGTCCGAAATTAAAGACATGCCATTGGTAACTTCCAAACCGTGATAGATACAAGGTCGGTAAAATTCGACAAAAGTTGTGTGTTATGTAAAGCAATTTTGTGGTTCTTTAAGTTGAGAAAATCTTGGATAATAAATTGTAGTTGTTAATTAAGAAAAAATATTCAGGAAGGTGTAGAATTTTTGTGCAACATGAAATGGCCTTATACAGGGTGTTTTTTAAGTATTGCAAAAAAAATTGGGTGATGATTCCTTATCGAAAATTAAGGGGGATCTTTCATATAAGAATTTTTCCTTTCGACGTTACATCCCCCTAAACGGGAGAGGTACAATTAGGTTTTTATTTCTCAAATTTTGATGAATGTAGAAGAATGATATTTGGTAGATGTTTTGTACTTATTAAAAGGTTTCCCATAGTAATATTTTTAATCATCTCCTACCTTCACAGGGGGCTGAAAAGTCCGACCCCTGTTGGTTTTTTTATCAGAACTTTTTAGTGGGTTTAAGTTTTGCAATAACAATTTGTTTCTGAAAGCTTGATTTATTTAGAAACTTTTTTTATTCTTTAGTTTTTCTCGTAAACCTACCGTTTTTGAGGAAAAAATAAAATAAATAAAGATGCACCATTAAATATTCCAATATAAAACGATTCATTTTGGTGGAGAAATAAAATAAAAACCTAATTTTACCGCTCCTCTTTAGGGGGTGTAACTCCGAAAGGAGACGTCTAAAGAACAAAATTTATATGAAAGACCCCACTTAATTTTCGATAAGGAATCACCTCCAATTTTTTGTGTGCAATATTTAAGAAACACCCTGTATATTCGATTCAAAATGTTTCGATTCTGAGGCAAATATTAATATAATATTTATAGAAACCATAGTTAATTTTGATGTCACGAAAATACTTTTGTTTTTCCAAAAAAATAAGAGTTATTTGGTACAGAAAAATGTTAATTCAATGCTCTAAGAAATTTTGATGCTGTAAAATGAAAAAAAGAAGAAAATAAAAGGCCATTTAGTGGGTTAGTTTAATTTTTGGGAATAATTAAAATTAAGGTGTCAGTTTTACAGTTGTAACAGAAAGTAGGACTTTTTTAAAATGATTTATAAATTATCTATAATTATATTGCTTGAATTGATCCTAATGTAATACAAATTTTTTAAACATGGTTATCTACACAATGAATAATGGATGTTGCGCCTATTTTTAAACACAATTCTGTCTTGAGCGACCTACTGTGATTCACAGAAAATTCCAATCGAACATTTCATAAACCATAATACACGATACAGTTTTCTGATTGCATTACCTTATTAGTTTAAAAATTTGGAGCGATAAATGCTGTGTTATAAAAGCAGGAGGTATGTCTTGTATCCCCGTCTTGTTGTGAGCATGATTTAACCACATTGTAACTAATTTATTTATCACTAACGTAACTCATCTTGTTAACAAGTCCTTAATAAGTCGTATGAATGGGTTTAAAGATATATTTCTCAATAACGTGGAAAGTTGCAGTACATATTAATCAGTAAAATAACACATCTTGATTAAAATCGAATTAATTGAACTCCTAAGTTATTTATAACTCGGCACTGCATAAGCGAATATCTGTAACTAATTGATAACATATGTGGGTACTTGTAATATGCAAATGCATCATACATATCTGTGACATCCGTATGTATAAATTGTTAAGCAGAAACGCAATTCAAAATAATTACAGTACAGCCGTGGCAGTGTGAATCAGCGAATGGGGGGGTTTAAATAAGTTAATTTATTCAATTCATATGTAATTTAGCGTGCAACCACTAAATGATTCAATTTGTGCCGTACATAGAGCTCCGACTGGCTTGCACGGAACTATTTTTGTATAAATAATAGGAGGAGGAATTTATCTTCATGAGGTTGGCAAGGAAGACACGTTTAATGAGGAAGAAAATTGCTAAACAACACTTCGAGGTTTTGTTTACGATTCCATTTAATTTATTAAGTAGCTAACAAACAGAATGCAACCAAGAAAGACTAATATTTTTACAAACAACATAGAATATATTCTTACATTCTTCAACTTCTGTAAACATAATTATACAGTGCTGCGCAAAAGTATGGAAAAAAGTCTAGAACACTATTAAAAATGTAACAGTGAAATGTGGTACCTAATAGTTATTTTGTTCCGGATTTGAGGTTGCAATACGACTTCCAATTCAACCGAAAATGGACTCAAACTTTGAAATGTTAAATGGAACAATCTGTATATTTTTGGATTTTTCTTTAAATTTCCTTAAAAAAAATGTATTAGGTTATATGGGATAAAAAAAACCTTTTCGTGAAATTGTTATTTTTATTAATATTTTGAGCGATACAGCGCTTTCAAAATTTTCAGCATTTGAAGACTTAAAAAAGGCACTAGACATTCGTTTGAAATTTAGATTGCCAATAAATTAATTAACACTAGCACTAGCTACATTTTTAAAATAGTATAAGGACGTTTTTTACACTTTGTCAAACTTGTGAAACTTTAAACATCTACAGGATGTTTCTTAAATACTGCGAAAAAATTCGGGAGGTGATTCCTTATCAAAAATTAAGGGGGGTCTTTCATGCAAAATTTTTCCTTAGACGTCTCCTTTCGGAGTTACACCCCCCTAAAGGGGAGCGGTAAAATTAAGTTTTTATTTTATTTCTCAAATTTGGATAAATGTAGGAGAATGATGTTTTGTACTTATTGAAATGTTTCCCATAGTAATATTTTCAATCATCTCCCACCTTCACATGGGGCTGAAAAGTACGACTCCTGTTGTTTTTTTTTATCAGAACTTTTTGGTGGGTAAAAACCCCTTTAGGGGGGTGTAACTCCGAAAGGAGACGTCTAAGTAAAACATTTTATATGAAGATTTTCGATAAAGAATCATCTCCCAAATGTTTTCGCAATATTTAAGAAATACCCGGTATAACTCATTTTTTTTTAAACGCAACACTATTTTTTTACAGTCTTAGAGAAAATTTCATTTTCATTTAAAAACATTCAGCCTGTTTTATATATAAAGATTTTATTGTTAATTATTAGGGCAACGTAATATTTTCAAGTAGGCTATGAAGGAAGACAGCAATAATTTTGCAACAATTGAAGAAAAACACCAGAAAGTTATAATTTTATCTGTTCTCTATGAATGTTTTTGTAATGAAAGATGTAATTTTACCATTCTTACGTTTTGATCGGGGTTTCTTAAACTTATTTCTGTATTTATTCATTGCGCAGTGCTGTATAATAAAAGGTCACCATAAATTTTGTGCAGCTATACTGCTATTATAGTACAAATAGTGGATCATCATAAAATCAATCCAAATGTTGCAATTTCTACATTATTTACCAGTATTAAACAGTTAAAGAAAGCTTTACTGCCACATTATAAATACTGGAAAACGTTCCATTTTAAGTGGAAAACTTCCTAGTCTTATTTTGAAGTTAAACAAAGTTCTTTTTAATGTATTATAAATTTTAAACGAGTTGCATGCTTTATTGTATACAGTCTAACAATTTCATAAGTTTTGCAACTTTTAACGAAGAAAACTTTCAAAATAAATTCATAACGAAGTCGCAAATAAACCATGACAACTTCGGGGATTTAATTTCCGCGTTTTGATTGACCCTTTGCATTTTGCATTGTGTACGTCTGTGACAATATTCGTGTGCAGAACGGCGCGGGCGACGAAAAATAAAAACCGAATGCGCTCTCTCACGTGGGGGAAGGTGTTGATATGGCTGCACTGAAAAATGTATGGACAAGTTCATCAACCCAATATAGAGATGCAGTGGACAAAGCTGTCAGTGTTAAATTTATCACGATCGACCTCTTGCATTGAACTCTTGTGACCTCAAACAGCGCCGGCGCTAAACAATTTATACAATTAATAATAATCGGACGATAAAAAAACACGTTGATAAATCAGGCGATAACAATAAAATTTCGTAATTTATGGGGTGTCCCAAATTACACGATTTTATTTATTTGAATATCTCTAATACTCGGAGATAAATTACAAAAAAAAAACGGTATAAATTGTCTGGACAGTAAAAATATATTCCATAATATACAGTACGTCCGAAATTTTAAGTTCACCGTCCACGAGTGCGTAATTGCTTTACAACTCGTGCTATGTAGCTTACTTTTTCTACGATCACATAATACCTACGATTTTAACGGCTTTTTGGCTGATATAGACATGTAATTACGCTGTCCTGTCAATTTTGACGTAAGCCTACTTGGACAGTTCTAGACAAGTGTGCGTTTTGCTGGCTGAAGATAATAAAGATTTTGTTACGCCCAAATGGACTTATCCCAGTTTCAAAATTATTAAATTATTGTAAAAGTTTATTAAACAGCTAATACTTTAGTTAAAACATCACAATCTTTAGTAATAACAACATAGTGTTATGCTATTTTATTTAAATATTTATTCATTTGGTAAAAAATTCAAGTAAAATAAATAAAAAAATTAAAGTAAAAATATAACATAACAAATAACAAGTAATAAAAAGTTTTCTTTAAGAATTGTATCAAAATTATACATTTCATGTGACAATTTTTGTTGCTAGATATTTTTATTTTGAATTTTACTGAGGCTTTAGAATTTTAATGTGTTCATGATGAATATGCGATGTATATGGTAATGAATCCATCATGTCCTTATATTTTCTGAAGTAATTAGCCTAGTTTTTTGGACTTGCCTCGCTTTCAAAATAAACATGTTTGCAACACCGTTTATCATCAGAACTTCCATTGCCAAAATATTACGGATTCGCGTAGCGGCGAGTGCGTTTTTCCACGAGTGCGTAATTGATTTACAACTCGTGTTTTGTTGCTTACTTTTTCTACGATCACATAATACCTACGATTTTAACGGCTTTTTGGCCAATATACATATGTAAAGTTGATTTTGTTAATCAGAGTGGCAACTGATGAATGAATTTTGAAGTATTAGCAGTCAAAAATCGGTTATTATCACGTTAGAAAGAAATGTCATTGTCGAACTATCCTAAACTGTAATTACTTTTACCTAATTAATAATTTACACGCACTTTCTTTTAATAAAGGAACTCTAATGGACGTTTGGTTACGCACGATTGCCCTTAACGAACACTTCATTATCATTCACAGTAGCTGATAGTGTTACATAAATAGTCAAGAGCGTTTAATCTATGCAGCCAAGTAATTGCATTACCGGCTCAAGAGCATGAAAAACAAATTAATGGAAAGTTGTGAAAAGAAAACGTGTGGTTTCTACGTTCTAGGCGATAAAAAAAACTGACAATTGTTAGGTTTTTATTTTGGTATTGTCTCGCCGGGCCAAATTTTGGCCCGGAAATTGAAATTATGTAAGCGCTATTAACTTTGAAACATGCTGTACGTTGTACAGGAGTTTTTTTGGGAGTATTTTGAACGTATGTAAGATAAATAATACATTTATTTGGCCACAGCTTTTAAAAAACGTTCAAGTAATAAGGTCTAATTTTTTTGTTAAGGAATCATGTTACTCTACGTTATTTGATCAATAAATTTCGTCATTTTCGACCAATTACACATGAAAATATTATACATGGCGGAACACAAAAATATACCTCTGGAAGCAAGTGATGCAAAAAAAAACCTGAAAGAATAACATCGACTCATATTTGAGGAAGAAATCAAACAGCAAACGCCGATATATACTATCTCGAATCTTCTCCGAGGCTTAAGCCCGAAGATTAAAATCTTGAAATTCTTAAACTTATTGAACACTTTTATATTTCACTTTGTGTTAGGCAGATTGAAATGATTTTGAGCCAGCTTTGGGCGATGTTACAGCATTCAAAAGCTCGGCTTGAACGAAATGTAATCACGAAATCTATAAATCAATAGACAAAGCTTTAAAATAAATGTGGCAGTGCAATATCCGGACGCAAACTCGATTTTTGTTCGCAGATTTTAATTGCATTTTTAATGTCGTTGTCAAAAGTTATTAATTAATCGACGATTTTGTTGGTTACATTATAATTTAAAATAACTTTTCAAACGCAGTGAAACGTTGAGAGTAATCAATATACATAATAACTTGTTAAAGTAGAGTTGAAATTACTTTTTTGCGTTTCGTTATTTAAAAATATCGGTAGAAAAAATTAGGAAAAACAGGAAGATACGATTTTTGAAAATCGTCTATAACTCTTTTTGGAGTATGAAATATTTTAAATGTGTTGAAACATTGCCGAAGCAACTTTTTAAGCCAAATCGGATGGTGGTCACATTTTTTTCCCCCCAGATCGATTCGTTTTTGTTTTATGATAACCAACTTTAGTTTTTCTTATGGGCGCAATTTTTGCTATTTAGATAATCAAATAGCATTTATTTTTCTGAATCCATTGATGTATCACACATGGTATTTTACTTTTTCTTTCATTGTCAAATTTGAAAAAAAGGATTGGAACAATAACCATTATAAATCAGGTAGGCCGGTCGTTGTAGTTTATGTTGTTTCCATGACAACCAATCAACAAACTAAAAGATTTGAAAGTCTATTACTTGTCGCGTTAATAGATTCGTAAAAATGGACTTTAATAACGAAGAAAAACGCGATACGCTGCGAATTTTTTATTCATTGAATAGGAATTCTATACTGTCAAGTCAACGATATGCAGAAATATATCCAGAAAGAAGACAACCCTCGCACACATATTTTTGTACGTTGGACAGAAACTTGGGTAAATATGGGGCTTTTGCCAAAAATATGGCAGAAATGTTTAAGATGACAAAAAACATTTTAATTGCAAACATATCCGGAAAAAACACTATTTTTTTACAGTAAACAGAAACTTAAGTAAATTTGTATAAAGTATCGATAACGTATAGGTAACAAAATTTAAAAGAACGGCATAAAAAATAAAACAAAAACGAATCGACCTAGGAAAAATTTCTGATCAACATCCGATCCGGTTTATAAAGTGCTTGGGCAATGTTTTAACACATTTGAAATATTTCATACTCCAAAGGAGTTATAGACGGTTTTCAAAAATCGTATTTTTTGGTTTTCCTAATTTTCTCGGATACCGTTTGAGATATTTCCAATTTCTCTTCGGATTATTAATCAGCACCAAATTTAGCAACTTTGCCAAATTTAAACCTATACTCCAGCTACTATAATAAGCGAGATCCCCGCTTAAACTCCAATTTCAATCACCCTGTATATGGATTTCTCTGAAAAGCAATTTAATAAAATTCAACAGTCTAATAGGATAATTTAAGTCGAACGTTGTACTATTGTAAATCAGGCTAGCGTGTAATTTGCTTTGATGGAAGTCTTAATTGTACTTCATTATGGACTAGCAGTTCAAGGGATTTTCAAGTGAACTAATACTAAGTAGTGTTGAATTTAGGCACACCCCGAATTGTTTAATTAATATTAATAGCCCTTATGGATGCAAAATATAAACCATGATTTAAAAACAGTCGAAAGCTAGTATACCCTGCAAAATCACAGCCGTTAATACAACCGTTCACAAAGATCTACATTTCCATTCGCATTCCATCGGATCGTTCGACAAAAAACCTGATCGCGTCCCGTCTAATGATTAAATCAGCCCGTTTGAAGTTTTCCAACTACTGCAAGTGTTAAAGCCGAATGAATATAGATAATTTTGTCAACAGACTCGGCAACGAGTTCAAATTTAGAATCCGAATGATTTTGATTCGCTTAACGATACACTTAAACTACTTCGGTATTTACTCCTACGATTTTCTTTCTTTCTCTGAGCTATGGCTTTAGGATTCTCGGCCTGCAGTAGGGGATTTGTGATAGTTGCTTGATCCAAGCCGACTACAGGAATATTTATCAGGTTTACGATTCACTGAACAAGAAACAGCTCATCTATATCAGACAGTAGTCAGTTGAAATGATTGCCTTAATATTGTTAATACAAATAGAATTAATAAACCCACTTTAAACTTGAAATAAGTATGTAGTCGTCAATCTATTTCGAAGCGGTGGAGAATAAAATTTATCGAAACCAAGTCAGGCCATATTGACTTCAACAACAAACATATAGAACACACTCCGATAACCATGAATGGTCAGATAATACCATACGCCAACACAGCCAAATACCTCGGCTTAGCACTAAACACTAAACTTCGTTGAAAAATTCAACTCAGACAAAAAGAGAGGAGTTGGGTATTAGATATCGCAAAATGTAATGGCTATTTGGAATTCCGCTCTGTCAGTACATAATAGGCTTCTGCTATACAAGAAGACTTTAAAACCAGTGTGGACTTCTGGTATATAGACAGCTCTGGGCTTGCACCAAAACAAGCAACATGAAAATAATCCAAACTTTCCAAAACAAAGCATTAAGGAACATCGCAGGTGCATTAAAAATGACGATCTTCATAAAAACTTTGGAGTGGAATTTGGGGACAGCGAAATCCAGAAATTTGCGAGAAGTAACGTAGAGGACTACTGCAGCACGTGAATATCGAGGCTATTCAACTTCTTGATAACACGAACGTGGTAAGAAGACTCAAGAGGAAAAAACCATTTGAGTTGGTGTAAGGTGACATTAATAGTGTATTTAAAAAAAAAGCTTACAGTGCTTGTGTCAGTGCCCAAGAATAGAGTGCCCTTGATGTTGGAACAGCTAGGAGAGGTCAATGGGTAACTTTCAGATCTTAACTTCTTTAGTTTACTAGAACCAGAACTGTCTTTTTCGATTATTTTTGCGCCCTGGAATCTTTCGTCCACTCCTGGTTCCATACATTTTTATTTTAACTGTGAATTGGAAGAGTTTAAAAATACACTTCCCGATATTTTCAAGTGTTTCAGTTCAATTTTAATTTGTTATGCTAACGGTGACGCAAAATATCAGTATTTTTCTCCTTCCGTTCGTAAAAATCCAATCACAAACGTTGTTTCCATTAATTGAAGTCTTGTAATGTTAAAGCTACTCCGAAAATGTTCCACGAACATATATTTTTTTAAATAATTGGACGTTGCCACAAGCTTGCAAGCTAGATTAACTTTAATAAAGCACTCTAGCTTATTTTGAATGTAGGTGATGCTGCAATCTTGGATGTTTCTGTAAAACTATTGCAATTTCGGAGCGTGCACCGTGTCTTAAATCATCGTTAAATATCATTTTGTCATTATTAGATAGTTTGAGTTCAGTTTAAGTCTGAATTATGTCGAAGAAGATTTATTATGCTCTTTTATGATACCTTAAAAGCGTCTTACCGGCTCTGCAGTCGCACAAAAGCGGGTGTGTTGTGCATAATATGCAGGCTTTAGTTGCATATTACGTTTCGTGCATTCTGAAAACTTTACTGCCAAAGTTTGCGGAGCAGTTTACCAGACTTTAAAATAACACAGCTTCCATTTAGAGGTATAAATGCTTAAGGAGCATAATAGAAACAGGCTGATGGAGAAGAGCAACAAGAGCTGTTTATATTAAAAGAGAGGCGAGTCCATTTTTGACAAAGAATTCATTAAAAATAATATTGTTTAAATGTCCGGTAACTTATGGAATTCAAATGCAGTAATCTTATTGGTTTTAATGGCGTAAAATTCCAATTGGGTCGTCCACCGATAAGGAAAATAAACATTTCTTAAACCTGTTATGTCTTTTATGCCCGCCTGTTTATATTTTCACTCTTTCGTTGTTATATTTACGCGAACAAAACACTGCCTAATAAATTGCACGTCACTTTCCATTTTAACATCACATGAAAGTAAATGTCTTTGTTACCTACGAGAGCTGGAAAACATAAACGGCCTCTTTATTTCTTCCCTATTGCCGTTTCCGACTGCTAAACAAAACTGTAATAGAAATAACAACGTCCGTATTGTTGCACAAAACGGCCGCACGCAAACAACCAAGCCTTAACCTATTGGTCTGGATATAATGGCACGTTATTGAACTGAGGAAAGCGGGCAATTTCAAGATCTTTCCATTGTTTAAAAATGTTAAGCGCAGGTGTGGCATAAGTTGCGAAAACTGAGCTTCATTGTAAAACGCATTTTTAATCTACTTAGACGTGTTTTGATGGTCCACTTTTTCTTTGATCGTGACTTCTTGGTAGCGTAACATTTCAACAACGATTCCGCGTCGATTTTTTTGAAAAAACTGCACGAAATCAGTTTAGTTAGTATCCAGTGCGTCCAAAAATCGTGGTTCTGCTGTAGTAACCATCAAACCGTTTGTTTAATTGGCCAAGAGTAACTTATTTTATTGAACAACTTAGTGAAGCTGCCCCAATTAAGCAACGAGTTGGCCCAATAAAGCGGATAAAATGTTGGTTAATAGCTTTATTTGCGTCTCTTATTAAAATTATATGCAAAACAAGCGATTAACCACTGTCCAAATTAACCACAATCCACTGTAATAAGCTTTTTTCAATTTTGCATTTTTTTAAGGTTATTTCTCTTATTTTTGAAAATAGACATATAAAATATTATATCATTGTAAAGAGAAAAAAATAACCTTTAAATCTAAGTGATCACCTACTACGACTGCCATTTAAAAAAAAGTTGTTTTGTCAAATATCTCGCACGGTAATTTATAAATAAAAATCTGACTAACGCCATCTTATAGCAAACAAAATCTGCAAAACATTTTTCCTTTGGCGTTTTTGTGTATTCGCAACAATAGCCGAGATATTTAAGTTTAAAAATTTTGATCGATTTCGGTTTTTTCGTTATAACACGCAAGCCATGGAATCTTTAAACAAAACAAGATCTTCTTTAAAATACACTCTTAAATAGCTAACTTTTGTCCCATTTAACCAACCTTGTATTTTGATTATTTACGGAGATAGCAATAGTGTCCCATGGAAAAGTGAAACACCTTGTATAAATAATAATTAGTAGATTTTCAGAAATTTTCGTGTTAAGAGCATTTGTCAATAAGTTCATCACAATCTTGTTAAATTTTAATTTAAAAACTTTGCTCTCAGTAAAATAAACATGACACTTTTTTTGTAGTAGGTTTTGAAATTTCCAATTATTTAACTAAAGCGATTACTTCCATTATGTAACTTCGGAATTGCGTCACTTCGTAATATTTGCCATTGAAAAAGGTATTCATCCGGGAAATAATAAGATTATTTTAATGAAATTTTATTATATTTGTTTTTCTATCTCCTTGAAACAATGGCAGCCTTGATCTATTGAATGGTTCGCTATATTTATTAATCTACGAGATGATATAACGTTTTGTCAAGCCGAGTTCCACACCCTCAAAATATTTCGATCGTAATAATAACCAACGTGTATAATTATGTTTAATTTGAATGTTGAAGTTTTTGTGTCGGATCTTTTTTGAAACTAGTTTTGTGGCAGTCTCATCAGTTCCTCAGTTGTGGAATTTTTTCCCCAGTAAATTAGATATAGGTACAGCAAATCTTTAAAATTTAACTTATTTAATTTGCCAAAAAAATGGTTTCTTATTGAATTTAAGCAATATACAGGGTGTGTATAAATTGGCGGAAGCGCTACACGTGACGATGTTCTTCGTAAAATTCTAAGTCGAAAATCTTGATACAAAAATGTTGTACCATGCTTCCTATGGACTCAGGAACCATTTAAAGAAAGAAAAAAATTGGCAACATTGCATACATTGATTTGCGTTTGGACAGTTTTTTATCAGCAATTTTTACTTACGTATCTACAATTTTTGTTCGAACTGAAAGCCTTCAGTTCGTAAACATAGCTGCAAACTTTTGGGTATCGTAAAACACAAACTAGAAATAATTACGAGAAAAACAGAGATGACAGCTAATGACAATGTTGCCGTATGTATTATTTTCATTCAAATCAGTGATTTACATATTTTCAACACCAATTTTTGAAAGGAAGAACACAATATCTAGGAAAAAATACTATTCGAAATTTATCTTTATTCCAAATTGCAGCTTTTTCATTAAAAAATATTAAATAATAACGCTTATTAAAGGACTAAATGTCAAAACTTTGAGGACCTCTTGCAGACACAGCAAGCATGGTACAACATTTTCGTATTAAGATTTTCGACTTGGAATTTTACGAAGAACATCGCCACGTGTAGCGCTTCCGCCAATTTTTACACACCCTGTATACTATTACTTTTATTTTACTAATCCCATTCAAACTGTCTGTTTTCCAAAAACATTTGTACAGCTCATCAACATTTTAAAATATTTGCTTATTCCTTATTCTTGTCATAATTTAGGAATTATGCATTAGGCTTTATTGTTTGTAAAAATATTAATGGGAGTCTGTTCAATGCATAACGACCACAAAGTTGTTTAGAAACCGCCTAAAAATATTTTTTTCAGCTCATCCAGATTTTTAAATGTTTCCCAAGTGTATACAGGGTGATCGAAATTCGAGTTTAAGCATGGGGATTTCGCTTATTATGATAGCTAGAGTATAGGTTTAAATTCGGCAAAGTTGCATAATTTCGTACTCAACAATATTCCAAAGAAAAATTGACAATATCTCAAACGGTATCCGAGAAAATTGGAAAACCCGGAAAATACAACCTGATTTATAATAAAGAAGTTAAACACCATGTGTGATACATCAATGAATTCAGAAAAATAAATGCTGTTTGATAACGTTAAAAGCAAAAATTAAAGTTGGTTATTATAAAACAAAAACGAATCAATCTAGGAAAAATTTGTGACCCCCATCCGATTCGGCCTAAAAAGTGGCTTTGGCAATGTTTTACACATTTAAAATATTTCGTACGCCAAAGGAGTTATAGACGATTTTCAAAAATCGTATTTTCCGGTTTTTCCTAATTTTTTCGGATACCGTTTGAGATATTTCCAATTTCTCTTCGGATTATTAATGAGCACCAAATTTACCTATACTCTAGCTTTTATAATAAGCGAGATCCCCATGCTTAAACTCGAATTTCAATTACCCTTAAAACTAACTACTCTTGTCAAAATATTGAAAATTGTGCGTTTGGTTTTATTGTTTGCAAAATTGTTAAAACACTATCTACTCCATAGATAACAGCTTTAAAGTTGTTCATAAACAGATCAAAAATATTTTTACCAAGTATACATCATCCCAACCTTTTAGCAGCAAAGTTATTAGTGAACACTGGACAAACTAAAAGACTAAAGAGGCATAAACCTCTAGACTTGCCTAATCGTTTTGAGTAAAAATTTAACCTATGTTGCCAATAATAAATTAATTTAATTAAATTTAAACGGATAGCTGCCACTGGGCAAGCTTATCCTTCACGTTAAATTAAAGCCACAACAATTTACTTATTGTTCATAAAGAATAGATTGTAAATTAATCATAGATGCCATAAAAAAAAAGTATACAGAAAAATTCCCAAATTATCTGTTACCTCAGTATGCAAATTTGTTTCAAGATTACAGCTGTCAATGAAAATTCATGACAAATTAGGTATTGCACACATTCTATTTGATCACAAAGCAAACGTAATTCACTTAATTTATTCACCGTTGACCTATAAAACTGGATGCTAAGGTCACTGTGATAATTAAAACAGATTTGCACAGATGATGCTCCTTACTTATTCAAATGCAAGATCAAATCGAGATGCATTCAATGTTTTGAGAACGATCAAAACAAGCCAATTCAATAAAAACAAGTTGGTAAATAAGACAATTAAAAACTGCATAATATGCGCAGATATTTTTATGTTAAATTTCAAAGCAATGCTTTGAGTCCAGGTAAACGAAAGGTTGGTAAAAATAGCAGTTTGCGAATTAATTTCGTCCTTTAATAACACCGGTCAAAAGTGTTTCAGTAACATCGATGAAAATATGTGTTTCTTATAGTATTTTTCCAGCTGATTTTAAATATAGCCTTGAAAAGTTTCCATCACGTGCGATTTTTTGTTATTATATTATTATTAAGTACTTTATATGGGACAGCACAGCTACAGCAAGGCATAGTGATACAAAATACTGGCCGCAAAAAAATGTATGGAAACACTAGTGTGTATGCTATTAGAAAAATATATAAAAATGCTACTGATTATAAAAAGAGAGCCTCAAAACTGATCCTGCATTTCGAGAAGATATTTTCGAAACAATAATATAATCGATTCAACTTAACAAAATAATAATTTAAAGGTTTTGGGTGCCGGTAGTGTTTAAAAAAGAATTATCTGTGTGTTTGAATATATGGAAAATACATTTTTAGAAAACCTCCTACATGCTGTCAACAAACATAAGGATGTTATCTTTTTTATTAAGTTTTCTTATTGATTTTTGACTAATTATCCATTGGAGTAGTCAATGTTTTTTTATGTACAATTATTTTTTTATCGTTCATGATATGTACAGGGTTGGCAAATTTCGATGTTTTCATGGGGAATCTCGGTAACTATAGGAGTTTTGGAAAAACGGACCTTCCTCGATCTCTTTATTCGAGAAAAAGCTAACGGTGACAACTAAAATTGGTTATCGTCTTTTGTTTTCGAGTTATCAGTGACAACTCGATTTTTTGACTTTTCGTTTTATGACCATATCTCGCTTGTTTATGAAAATAAAGAAAAATAATTTTGACGTTCTACAGACACTTTTTTGATAAGAATGCAGTGACGTAGAACATTGTTCGTATTTTTAAAAAATAGAACCCATAGTTGGCTGTGGCATTAATATTTAATTTTTTTCTAGAATATAACTGGTAAAACAAACTGTCATTCTGTTGTTTTAACGATAGTTTGACAGAAACAGTAATAATTACGTTTGGTTGTTAATGATTTTTATTTTTGTACCTTGAAAACACGAAATGGCTTAAGAATATTACGAAAAGTATGATATGTTAGAATGTTTTATTATCAAAGTAATGATAATTCTGAAGATGCAAGTGAAACTTATTTTATTCGTTACCCAGAAAGAAGGCAACCTAATAAATTTATTTTTGGAGGATTAAAACAACACATTTTATTAATTGTGGGACATTTAACCAACCAAGGCCAAAGAATTATAACATACAAGATGCTTTTTTTTAATAATGTAAGGAAAGTGAATTAAATCAACCCCAAAACAGGAAAAAATCTTTTTTCTCATGATGCCACAGCCTACTGCGAGTTCCATATAAAAAAAATGTATAACTTTATGTCATAGGTAACTCGAATTTCGAAATTGTTTTTGAAAAATTGTCTAAGCCACTATCTTATCAAAAAAGTGCCATATCAAACTTTTAGTAATTTTCATAGGCCATTTTGTGTCTATAAGGTTAAATATTTTAAATAACAATTAAATAACAATTTACAATAATCCACGATTAATTACAATACAATCCTACAGTTAGAAAACAATGAAATACTAAAAATTACTTTGAAAAATGTAGAATTTTGCTATAATGTAAGAATTATGAATAAATCAACCCCACATGATATAAAAAAAAATCTCTTTCTCGTGATGCCACAGCCAATTATGGGTTATATTTTAAAAAATACCTTTATGTCACAACCCGAATTTCGAAAAAAATATATTGAAAAATTGTCCACGCCACTGCATTCTTATCAAAAAAGTAGAACGTCAAAATTATTTTTGATTATTTTCATAAACAAGCGAGATATAGTCATAAAACGAAAAATCGAGTTATTGGCGATAACTCGAAAACAAAAGACGATAAACAATTTTAGTTTTCACCATTTACTTTTTCTCGAAAAAAGAAATCGAGGAAGGGGGGTCCGTTTTTCCATAACTCTAATAGTTATGGAGATTCCCTATGAAAACATCGAAATTTGCCCACCCTGTACTTACTCATAAAAGCTATTGTTGTCAGTTGGACATTAGTTTTAATATTAAGATTAGTAACATTCATTTTCTGTCGTAGGTACCTCCTATGCCATCATAGCCATAAACAACAAAACTTCGCGAAATGCCTCCGGTGTCTTAACACGTCTTGCAAAAGCGAAAGAATTAAATCAAAAATAAACTCGCCCGTTGAAGTGAAAAATATCTTTACCCGACATTAATACTCTAATTCCAGCAAGTTCTTACAAACTCGGGCCGTAACAAGATGAAATTGCAAAAAAGTCGTAACAACATTTGAAGCCCCTTTAAACTTTTATGCGTATTCTCTTCGGCCAGGTGTAAAATAAAAATAAGATTTAAAATGTATCTCGACAACTTCTCGAATTAAAAAACTTTTCTTCGCCGGTTTAATATAAATGGCTCGAAAAAATAGTAGCAATTTGGAACAATCTCAAATTGAAATTTCCTTTATTATGCTTAAACGATTTTCGGGGCGCAATTAATTCAAATTTTAATCGCCACCTGCTTTAATTGGGCACTTTATTACATTTGCTTGCACATTTTTTCGATTTCAGGTTAAAGCGCCTAGTTCTCCGCGTCATTTACGAGTTAATTATTCAAAAATGTCATTCATGGTACGCTCCTTATAATTTCTGCATCATTGTTCAGATCTACGAGGCCTTGACAATATAAAGAATGCATAGATGGAGGCGATTGCGCTATAGCTATTGTTATAAATACTTAATTGTTTATATTTTCTAGACATAACCTTGCTCTTCTTGTAGAAAAGCAAAAAAAAAACAAGTGTCAAACGAGAAATTAGCCTACTATAACGAAAGCGAGGACAGCTGCAATGTTTATTCATTGCAATAAAAATCGCTTTCAATTTCCACATCGTATATTTTGTTTTTTGGTTTAGTTATAGAAATTGATTGATCGCGTTACAAAATTTTATTTTACAATAGAATATCGTAATGTTAATACAGAAAAATAATGGCTTAAACTTGTGAAATTTGACTCGCAAAATATTTTTAATTAACCTACATTTTTATCTGCGTTGAATTAACGGCACCAAAAGGTTAAACATTTGTGTTTTTTCACTTCATATTTGGCCCCTAAAAATTTCTTTTTGTCTAATAAACTATGTTATTACTTTAGAGTACGTGAATATGGCAACACTACCAAATTCCACCAGCGTAATCACGAAAGGGCTACGTCTCAAACGGGTATTTAAGTAAACAAGTTAAAATTAGCAAAGTTTTTACTTCAGCAATAATATCCGCCTACAGTTTTAAAATATTACAGCTCCGTTTTTATTGTTGCTTCATAAACCGTCAAATAACGTAAAATACCCGGTCTGGAATTTTCGATTTTAAGAACGAAATGATATATGGCCGAAATAACGATTTCGGAACGTTTTCAACCCAAAATTTTAAATTATAACGTGTTTTAAATCAAACGTAGCAAAGCAGCATCATAAAGCCAGACGTTTATACACATGCAAACGTCGGTATTATTCGTAGATTAAAACTTTTAACAACTACATTGGGTTAATCGATGGCTATTAAACGAAATTACAGAATAACGGAGTGCCACACGAAGTTCATGCATATTTATAGACAAAATTGCAGTCTTGCGTTTTGTTTTTCTTAAACTTGCTCCGGAAATTTTAACGAAGGTATTAATGATTTAAATTACACCGTTTAAAAAAAAACTAAGTAATTTACCTAGACAAACAAAAGGGACAGTTTATATTTCATACTGTCCGGTAGCTGTAATGTTTAGAATCTTATAATAATAATAATAATAATAATAATAATAATATCCAAAAATGCGTAGAACATGTCACAATAATGATAATACATATATACACACAAAAATTATATTTACTTAAAAGAGTTTTTAAAGTAAGCGTCATTAAGTTATTAACTAACTCCATAGTAAGCTTTAAAAATTAGAACATTTCTTAATTATTTCTTCAAGTCGTGGGTGGGTAGATTTTTTATACTCTCAGGTGATGTGTTAAATTTGTTATATATATTGCAATAATTGTGGCAACATTTTTTTGAGGATAGTTATATTTGAAGCAATCTGACTTTAGATTTTTTTTATGTCGGGTATTGGCTGCATGGTTTCTTATATTCACTTCGAACAGATCAAAATTATTTCTTACGAAAAAAATGGTTTTGAGAATGAATAGGCCGTAAAAAGGTAATATTTTTTTGTCACGAAAAGTGTCTTTACAGGTATCTCGGTAATTTAGACCAAAAATATTTCTTACACATCGCTTTTGTATAATAAAGAGGCGTTCAGAGTCACTGGCGTTACCCCAAAAAATTACAGCATAGCGTAACCTAGATTCAACATAAATGCATGATATGCAGTTTTGGCCGCGTTTGTATTAACCAATTTTTTTTAGGTATTTTAGTGCAAAAGAATACCGTGGCAGGCGTTCGATGTGGTATGACCAGTCCAGTAGAGTCAATACATAAACCAAGAAATTATATTTTATTAACTTTTATAGTTGTGGAATTATTTTGAAGTTTTAAGTCGGAAGTTATTTTACTTTGTAAAAATTTTAATTCTTGTGGTTTATTGACGTTTAAGGGTAAATTGTTTAATGTGCACCAATGTTGGAGTTGGCCTAAGCAGTCAAAGAGTTTTTATTCAGAATTTTTGGAATCCGAGTCACTAATAATAGCAGATGTGTCATCGGCAAATTGTATAAGGGAAGTTTTGGCAAAATCTGGAAGATCATTAGTGTACAGTTTGCATAAGATTGATCCTTGCGGGACTCCTTTTTTGATTTTATGTTTCACCTGACGAGTCTTCCGGCAAAATTTTGGTTTCTTTCCGAGAGGTAAGGTTTTATAAGCTTATGGGCGAACCCTCGTATACCATAGTGAGAAGTTAGAAGTTAAGTTAGCTTTATTTAGCAATTGCTATTACATTGTAACATAATTTACTTAGGTAATAGTAAATATAATAAAAATAAAAATAGAATGAAATAAAATAAAAATCTAAAAATCTTCTAAATTCTGAATATCTAAAATAATAGTTTAATAGTGTTCTTATACGTACTCCTTAATTAATTTAATACCCTTCTTATAATTTTTACATATTTTGACTTGATGCGGCAAATTATTAAATATTTTAAAACCTTGATAAAGTAACGAACGAGCAGTTTGACTTTTAGTACATTTCTCTATAACGAAATCAAGCCTATTTCTAGTTTTATAACTGTAGATCTCATGGACTAATTTTACATTTTCATACAGATATTTTGGTGTTTTTTGTAATTTAATTTTTAAAACTAGCTCTAATGTTCTAAATATTATTTTCTGATTAATACTCATAAATTGAAGTGTATTAAACATAAGCTTGATAGGGGAATGAATTAAACACTTTAAAATAGTGCACATGGCGCGATTTCGTAATTTCTGTAATTGTTGAAGCTCATTTTTATTTAAATTAATAAGTAATGAAGCGCAAAACTCAAAATGAGGAGCTGTTATTGTTTTAAACAGTAAAACTCTAGTGTACATACTCATGTGTTTGCTACATCTTTTGAAGAGAAAAATCTTTTTGGAAATTTTGTTCATCATGTATTTTGTGTGTAACTTAAACGTTAAATTTGTGTTCTAATTTCGTTAGCAGTATCTCGTGGTCAAACTATCGAACACTATTTGCCGAATTGAATTTGAGTTGAACGGTTTGCAAGAACGTAATCGCAAAATCTAACGATCACAAACGCGATTGTTATAAAAAAAGTATGAAGCTAAACGTTATCCCTGATTTTCTGCAATTTCATCGCTTGCACAACTAAAACAGGCCGTTAAATTTTTAACATCTTGCTAAAGCACACAACAAAACCTAATATAAATCGATTCCATTTAATTTTGCTTATGCAATCCTTTCTCGCACTGCATTTTGCAATACAAAGTTGTTTAATTTTTTACGGAGGAAACGAAGTGGAAAACCACTCAACAGGGCAGTTCTACAAAATTTATTGTTCCATTACAAGAGATCCGTGCACTGTGAAAAATAAATTATCCGAAGTTCAATTGCTTTCTTAAAAATGTTGTTCTATTTTAATAAAAAGTATAGTTTACGTATTTGCAGGACAATCAATGCATGTTTATTAATAAAATAAGCTTAATTGAAAATTTTTTATCTAGAAAAGAGGGCGAGTGGTTTTTATTAAATTAATTTATATTAATCACTCAAATAATCCAAACATTTACCGTGTACCGATTACTTTTCGTTTAATAATTGCTCTCGTTAAAAAAACGTTGACACTTGAAGCCGTTTTCATCTTCTCAAGGATTAAATAAAAATGTTGATGAAGGAGCTTTATTAACAACGAAACCACAACACAAAAGACACCCATAAAACGCAAGCTCAAAATTGCATTAGTTTTATTTTAACCCGAAAATAAAAGCCCGTACGATGAAGTTAGATTAATTACGAGAAACAAAAGCTTTCGAAGTCTTTTTTTTTAGATTCTGTTCTAAATGCGCGCCCTTTATTCTCCGAAGGGACGTTGTTATCGCCTAGAAACATTTTTCTCTCACATTGTTTCGCGTCTGTCGCGCGCCTAAACCCCAGCAGATCGTTGCGAACATTATATTTCTTCTCGAGGTAAGAATACGTGAAATATACATTACGAAATCTGATAAATAAATAAGTGAAATATCCCTCAGAGTGAAACATTCAGCGCGCCCACGCTCGGAGTTGCAAATTTTTCATACGTGCTCGCGATTTTTTTAGGGACGTCTTCGGTTTTTCTCTATACGGTGATGCGTCTTATGTGTATATAGCGTCTAAATACAGTGCCATATTTCATAACGGCGTCAGCGGGGAATTTAAGGTCTGCCGGGGGTAAAACGATACTTTCGAGGGTTTTTTTCTGGTCCTCTCAAGGCGAAGTAGTTGAAAACATGGAAGTTTTAGTCGTATTTGAAAATCGTTTATTTGCGTATCGCTTTCCAGGCTAAAATCAGTGTTAATTTTAGGCTTGTAATAAACTGCTGTTTGCAATAAAAAAAAATGTTTTTTTCTAAGAATAGTTTAATAGCATGGGCGTCTGCAGAAAATTATCCAGGGGAGGCAAAGCTTGCAAAGAAATGCATTAAAATATTAACGAACTTTTAACTTGATCCTCTTTCATTCGGTCATTAGTGGAGTACTCGATTCCAGGGAAAGCGGATGTAAATGAACATTGCACAAGCGCTAAGGGCGACATATAACAAAAATTAAAGAAACTATAGGCACTGTTACAACCCGTGTTACTTTCATCCCGAGTCTCCCCAATTTTTATATTTTTACCCAAAAAAAAAGGAAGTTTTTTACGTGTATCGTATTAGATTTTGCATACATTGTTATGACGAAAAAGTATCAAAAATTGTTACTTAGTTTCTCGTAAAAACGAACCTCAACTACCTTGCGAATGGTTTAATTTAGCCGAACATAACACGCGCAAGAGTTACTATAATAACTATAGTAGTGCAGCAATTTTGTGTTTGGTTTAATTTTTTTGGACGTTGTACGTGATACTGTAAATTTTGTCTGCACGTACGTGATATCGACGCGTTTGCTATGATTATGTAACACAAACTTTTAACTCCAAATAGTTCACTTGACGATTAACATCCACGGTTGTTGTACATGCTAACAGCCGCGTGATTAATTACAAAAATCGCGGATTACCACACTACAGAAGCGAGTTCATATCCTGCGCAGTGATGCGATTTTATTTGCAATGAAGCCGAGACGTGTTACATGCAGCATGATTTAAAATGTCATTAATGGTTGTTAAAATAGTTATTGTTGTAAAAAATTGCGCTCGTTTTGTCAATTTGTTGTACTTTACGTTTATTAGCAAGCGTAGGTTTAAGTGTTTTTTTTTATCGTTTGGGGAATATTTATTTCCCTTGGTCAAGGTTTTGTGGGTTAATATTTCTCCACAGAAAGTAATTAAGTATTGATTTATACGTACTTCGAGTTACCTGTGAAGTTATTGATCTATTTTTGTTATCTTAGTAGATTTATGGGGTAAAAGATGTTTAAATTGTAGCGATTTTCCTGTATCGTCGTACTAAATATTTATATTTTAATGCATCAAAATTTTGCGTTGTGTCTCTAGTAGTGCTTTTGTAGGGGAGACCGGGAATGAAAGTAACACGGGTAGGTTGTAACAGTGCCTATAGTTTCTTTAAAAATCTGATTCATAGTGGAAACCTCTTAAGGAAATTCGATCTTTCGTAAAAATAAATGAAAATTTCAATTAGCGCTGGCCGCCCCCGTTATCCGATCTAAATTTTAAATAACCAGAAAAAAGTTGCTTTATTAAAAGCAATAGAATACTAAAATCATCGTCTTATTTTCATAAATGTTCTTAAATTACCAATCAGATCACCTCCTGTAATACTTAAACGGTTTACTGTGCACGAAATTCCCAGCGAAATGCAAATTGAAATTGTATTAGAATCCAAAATAATAAGTTTCGAGTTCGGGAGATCAACATGCATTATGCATAAGAATGTAATATTGCAACTAGAGAACAGATGAAGCAAGGATAACGAAAGAATGTTTCAGTAGTGGTTAACTGTGGCACTTGAATAACAAAGTTTGTGGGTATAGATTAAATTTACAAATTTTATTACTTTGCGAAGTTATTACCGAAGTACAAACGATTATTTTTTATACGTCTCGATATTTTAAGTTCTGATTTTGTTTAACCGTGCTGATCGATGGAGATCGGGTCAATATGCATGGAAAAATAATGTACTACATAGAAGAAGATTGTACCTCGAAGAACCGAGTAAGCTATGCTAATAATTCTATAAGTATATGGAAATTAGACAACACTTTTCTTGTTATGAGCAAGCAATAGCAATTTTCAAAAATATCCAATTTGTGGACGTACCTGTTCCTGGCACGAGTAACAACATGTAGGTACTCCAATTCAATAAATGTTCAAGGTGTAAATGGTTCATTAAATCTTCTTCAGATTGCCCTATTATCGCCAGACGTGTGTGAAAATTAGCTAATCTTTTCTCTCTTAATAATGAAGATGATAGAGACGGGACTGTAATTTTTTTTAGAAATCATTATTGTAGGGAGCGAACGAAATTCTATGCAGACTTCCTTTGTAAACAGAGTTGTGATGTACATTATCAACCAGGTACAGTTTAATCCTCAAGCAAATGTTCTGTTTATAGTTGCATGTTCTCTGCCATACACCGTTCACTAATGAACTGTGCAAAATTGCAACAAACTTGCTAGGCAAACGCTGACTTGGATTATAATTCGGCTCGTACGTAGTTATTTACTAAGCACAAGCATTATTTAATGTAGGGGTTTAACTTTTCTTGTGGGAGTTGTAGCTAGTGTTGACTTAATTAGGTACAATTGTTTAACTTAAAGCGAGCAAAGATACAAAAGTTTTCTTTGCGAAAGCTTAATTTAATAGGAACAAAAACCCGGAGAGGCGCGGTGTGTATAAATTGTTTGAGAATCTTTGTTGTTTTTGTCGGCAGCGAGTGGATTTTTGTGACAAAAGTTTAGTAATGTAGTTTTAAGAACAATAAAAACGGTAAATTAAACAGTTGTGTAGGTTTCTTATTATTTATTTAGTCTTGAGTCCTCCTACTGTTAGGTGTAGATTTCTTGCAGAGTTAAATTTCGTTTTCAAATATTTTTGTTGTGATTAACAGTACAAAATACTTTTTTGCAAGATAAGTTGGGAACCATCAAATTATTAGTGACTTTTTGAGGAACCTGTAAACAACATAGTGTCGCAACTCGCGTTTTTCTTCACAGTAAATTTTTGCGTTATTTTCTCCTAATTTTTATAGTTTATATCTTCTTAAATAGTTTACCAAACTAGTTGCATGCTGAGTGGAAATAAATAGTCGATGTCAGGTAATAATTACGTGTCTTAGTTATTTGTAATGTCCCTTGACATGAATTCTGTTACTCAACCGGCTACAGTGGTTTTCACCTACTGACCTAGGTTCATTCCTTTTATAGATATAGCCATCTGATTGTAATAAACCGATCATAAAACGCATTGTTGATTATGTACAGAAGGGAAGAAAAAATTGTCCTCTAGGTGTAACCACATGTAACTGTAATTATGGCTAATAGGGTGTTAAAAGAATAGCTAAAATGATGTTTTTGGTTTTTAAGTGTGGACTATATCATATCATACATTAATTAAAACAAAGTTTTGGTAGACGTGTAGATTAAAGATTGCTGAATGCTCATCAACATGGGCAAAAAAATATTTTTAAGGTTTGTTTAAATCAGCTCAAAACAGAGTAATTTTGCCAGGACTTGTTAATCTATTTTATGATTCAATATGAATAAGTTTAGTTTGAAATTATCTTGTCTGCGAAGAAACTCTAGTAGTAAAGTTAGACTAGTTTTAAGACTCCCATCCCTTCGCCAGTAGCTTATTCAATTATTTATTTACTTCGATGTTTCTTCTCCGCTAGACCTCTCCTTGCGGGTAGAATTCTCTTTGTGCGTAAAATTCTTTTTGCGCAAAAAAATATTTTTTGTTTACTGCAAGTCTGCAAGTCCCATGTCCCTAAGTGGCTCCGTTCCCAAATTATATCAATTATAACTAAGCCGGTCATATTCTATTTTTATGTGAACAATCGATTGGCTCAAATTTTTATTCACGACACTCTTTATTGCTTTTCAAAATCAAATAAACAGATATTCGTATCACTCGCGCTGCGCGCTCGTACCCAATGGGTCTTTTATACCAGCGTTTCTCAAACTTTCAAACACGCCACCCAAATAATTTTCTAGAAATGAGAGTACGACCCGTAGGTCTCCATCCCCGCAAGTTTTTTTTTTGGAAAAATTATTTTAAAAATGTCATTTTAAAGCATTTTAAAACAAATTTTGATTTTAGTTTTTTTTTTTTTTGTCAAAGCAGTTCCGTTTCGCGACCCAATAAAAATTTAACGTGACCCAATTTTGGGTCGCGACCCATAGTTTGAGAAACGCTGTTTTATACCATTGTGCATAGAATAGTCTTCAAGCGTAGGCAATAAAGTTTACCTATAATTAGAATAATTTAGATCAATAGATTTTGTTATCAAAATCACGTCTTTTAGTTGTCTGAAGAATAGTATTTTTTCTTTATATTGCTAGAGGAATGCTTGTGTGCACATTTCGAAGTTTTCTATTAGTCTAGTCAACCCTTTTGGACCACGAGGGATTCTCGTTCTTTTTTTCTACAAGAGAGTCTGTTAGTCAATACTTGAGAGTTTAATGAACCAAACTTTTCTGCCACTATTGAACTTGCCAATAGAACAAATGTACTTAAAACGGTCTCTGCGGATTTCCGCGTAAAATGTTCTAAGTAGTTTTGTCAAGCTTTTAACTTTTTACCACTTGCTTTTGTTTAATAGTTTTCACATCACGTAATTGGTAAAATTTCGCGGTTTTTTTATGAATACTAAAATTAGATCGAAATACTAAATATAGGGATATACAGTATGGTTAGTATAAAGTATTATTTGTAGTTCTCAATAATTGTGTTATTGATAAAACTGAAAGTGATCTTAAAACTGGTTATGAGTGTCGAAGAAATGAGTAATTTTTAATGGAGCTTATTTATATAAATAAATGAATTGTTTATGTAATCAAAGTCATTTAAGTAATCGAAACAAAATATTTGTTTAGGAAAAACCCATTATTGTTACTCAACATTAGATTTTAATGCACTGCAATATATTATACGGTTTTCTTTTTCTCTGATCTGTTGAGAAAAACTTGGGGAGCAACAAGGCCATGTAACGTAATTTTTCTATGATAATCAACTAAGCGAGGAATACCAAAAGTCAATTTTTAGTTTAAAAAAAGGCTGCTGCGTTGGTTCATACCACGTCACAGCCAGCCTGTATATGAAACTTAATATCTGTCTATTAAATTCGTATGTAACTCAAACTTTTTATTATTTCTTTCGCCCCGTCTTACAGGTTTTAACTTTTATCCAATCATCGAAAATCTCGAGAAGTCGAATTTATGAAACAAGCCGGAAACCGAGCTGGCGGGATAAAAAAGAAATCGTCAATAACTCACCAAGTTGCGGGCTCAGATAGTAAAATGTTTTTATCGTCACATGTTGCCGCAAAAAAGTGGCATTTTCCCTTTTTGCTGCATATATTTTCCATTTTATTGAAAGAAACTGTTTTTCTGTGCAATTGCCCGGCCGCCAAGATGCCAAAAATGAGAGGTCGATCCGTTAAGACGCGCGGATCGCATCTTCAGCGGGTCAATTCGATCCACCTTTGACAATTTGTAACCTTTGCCTTGCCCAATATGTTACGAGCGGGATGCAAATATTGAAAAATAAACACAGCAAAGGACGGGAAGCGTAGGTTTGATGTTTTCAATTTCACGGTTTCTTACACCATTATTGCTTCGAGGAATTTAGCTATTTCACGTTGGAACCGCGGAGGAGCCAAGTTAAGCGTACGTGTACGAGCGTTGGTTACCTTATCACATCTGTATCGAGCGAAATATTAAGTGAAAAAACATTACCGGCTTCATAAAATGCCACATAAAAATTTTACCAGCAGTAACACAAAAATTTTACGCTTATACAGGGTGGTGCTTTTTTCGATGCTCACCATTGCTATCTTGGAAACTGTAAGAGATACAAGATCGGTTAAATTAGAGAAAAGTTGCACATTTTTATGGCGATTAAGAATCTGAAAAGAAATCCTGGATATTTTGATTGGTTTTTGATTTATTACAAAAAAACTGAAAAATGTGATTTTAGAAAAATATTATTATCTTTCGTACCATTGACGCTATTTTATTTAAACTTGGTAACTGTATGTTTTTGACCGTCCTGGGTTTGATGACGTCAACAGAAATTTTCTAAGCCTTCTAGATTTCAAGTTGCGATAGTAAACTTTTTTATTTCTTATGGCCGCCATATTGGATTTTTACACCATCAGACAGACAAAAAAATTTGCTTTTTAGATTGGTAACCAACATACCTTTTTTCTTTCAAAAAACTTGTTGAAACTTGAAAATTTGTGTAAATAATTGATAAAATCGAGAATCCTCTGAAAAACAATTGAAATTATAATATAAATAAAAATGACACAACATTTTATAGGTCTAATAAAATAACGAAATGACAATAAATTTAAAACACCAGATAGGTAAATAATTATTTAAATTGTTTAAAGTGCGCGCCGGTATGTATGATGTAGTGGTTAGTCCTCAACTTCATTTCGTCCACTGCCTTTAGGATAGTTTGTCTCGAAATAGAGTCGAAAGCATTTTTGATTTTACGGCGAAGAAGTTCAATATTTTCTGTTAGGGTTGCATAAACAATATCAATGTAAAAGTAATCCATAGGCGTTAAACATGGCGATCGCGGATGCCAATGAACAGGACCAAATGTAACAAGTCATGAATTTTGAAAGCGTACATCTAAATTAATATCCTTTTACAATGCGGGCTTTGTGAAGACCAGCTCCTTCTTGCTGAAACTACTGATGATTTTAAATTGTTAATAATGGCAATTCGTCCAACATATCTTCTAAATATGTTTCCAACAATCTTAATTTCGTTATCATTAGACCAATAAAATGTTCTGTAGCTTTTATTTATATCATAGTTTCAATTGTTTTTCAGAGCATTCTCGATTTTATGAATTATTTACACAAATTTTAAAATTTCAACAGGTTTTTGAAAGAAAAAAGGTATGTTGGTTACCAATCTGAAAAGCTAATTTTTTTGTCTGTCTGATGGTGTAAAAAACCAATATGGCGGCCATAAGAAATAAAAAAGTTGACTATCGCAACTTGAAATCTAGAAGGCTTAGAAAATTTCTGTTGTCGTCATCAAACTCAGGACGGTCAAAAACATAAAGTTACCAAGTTTAAATGAAACAGCGTCAATGGTAGGGAAGATAATAATATTTTTCTAAAAACACATTTTTCAGTTTTTTTGTAATAAATCAAAAACTAATCAAAATATCCAGGAATTCTTTTCAGATTCTTAGTCGCCATAAAAATGTGCAACTTTTCTCTAATTTAACCGACCTTGTATCTCTTACCGTTTCCAAGATAGCAATGGTGAGCATCGAAAAAAGCACCACCCTGTATACCTAGAAAGTTTATCAAAAAATTCCAAATTTATAATAATTACAGCTGATTTAAACTGACCTTAAAATGGTTGAATTATTAAGGTGGTTATTAGGAGTAATAAAATATAAATAAGTTTATTGGAAAATTAATTACCTTGTTTTCGAAAGACCTTTAACAGATAGCTAGACGTCTATTCATCAGAAGCAGTTTTACTTAAAGACGAATAGGGTTGCTTTAGGCGAAGAGACGGGATTCATAAAACTGTTTCTACGATAGATTTTTGGGTAAAAAGATAATGAATTTTTAATTTAATGTATTTACATACTTCATTTTTGTTTGAATTTAAACTGCATTTGCCCTATGAGTAACGCAGGTGACACATAATATTTAAAAAAACATTCATTGTCACAAAAGCAGTTTCAAATCGTTTAAAAGTTGTCGTACTAGTTGTAAATTAACATTTATCCGTTTTAATATTATCAAAAAAAAGTCAGCCTTGAAACGCAACAGCGTCGATGTGTCTGCAAAATCGAATTTCCTGTACTATTATAAATATTACTCAATCGCTTAATCATTTATTTACTATCTGTTTCTTCTTCATGGATCATGTTTAATCGACTGTTGAAGTAATTTTAGCTTATCAATATTAATTGCTGATTATATGAAGCATAACAAAACTGAGAGTTGATTAAAACTGTTTGAAACATAAACAAGGAAAATGATATGCTTTGTTTATTATTAGTGGTTATATTTGATTTTTATTAACAATGGAATAATTTTTGTGTGAGTAATTGTTTGATAAAATGGTTTAAGTATCAAAATGCGATGAAATTGAGAACGAAGGCAATATTATACAGCTTTAGTTGTTGAGTGATACTGTGTAGATGGAATCTGAAAATTTATTCTTTGGTACATGAAAACGTAACATTTTAAATAACATTTCTTTGCAAATATCTCTTGTTTTTGAGCTCGTTGTTGAGCCATCCTTGCAAGTCCAGTAAATTTTGTGTAGTTGCTATTCATACATTTAAAAATTGATTCGTAGTGAACAAGAGCTTCGCTAGAGAAATGAAATATTTATCAGGTTGCATTTCCCAGAAGTCGAGAATGAATCAATCGTGTTTGAAGTTGTTCTAGTTAATCGAAAGTGCAGCATACGTAGTTGCAAGTAAAAAAAAAATAAATCAATAATAACAAGCATGTTTGTTTTGCGTTAAAGAAGGATAAATATGGATAGTGCTTGACCGCTACCAAGGATAACTAGTTTAAGACTCCCATTGATAGTTGCCCAAGGGAATTATACGTAATCCAGTTACAACTGTTGAAGAAAATGCGTTTAGAAGTTTGAACGGTGACATTCTTTGAGAGTTAAATCTGCAAAAAACTGTAATTAATTAATAATATGTCGTTTACAACAATAATAATGAATTGTCGGTGTATATTTTACTAGTATCGTGTAAATATACTGAATATTACGTGTATACAATAGCAGAGTTTTTCTCATTCTATGCGAAAACTCTTTTTGAAATTGCTTATTGAGGATCAAAAAATGTGTCAGAGAAATTCGGGAATAATTTTTTTTTAATTGTTTGATGCCAATCAAAAATATGGTTGTTTTTTATGAATTCAGAAAGTTTTTAAAAGTGTTTATTAATAATCAAAAACGTAGCTAATATGTTTTCTACAAGAATTTGGGTTAGTCTTGTCAAAATTGCTTAATAGATAATTAAAAATATAGTAACGAAAATTTTCTCATAACTTGAGAAAACGTTCCCTAAAAATTTCTTATTGATAATCAAATATGTAGCAGATATATTTATTCCAAGAAATGACTAATGTTATTTTAAATTTATCATCGATAAATAAAAATGTAGCAGTTAAATTTGTTCTATGTGAATTTTGAAGTCTCTCCAAAAAATTTTTTAAATCAGAAATGTTGCAGAAAAATGTTTGTCTTTAAAGAATTTATCTAGTTTTTGGGAAAGTTTGTCAAAATTGCTTTTACATAGTAAAAACAATTTGCAAGGAAATTAATATCACAAATTTTTCAAAATTGTTTTTCTCATGAATTGAAGAAAGTTTATTTAAAATTCCTTTACCATTACTAATCTATGAACAATTATCTTTTGTTTATTTTTAGTTTCGTTGTTTGCAAGCACTTTTATTGTACCAATTTATAATATTTGTGTTTAGATTGCACCTTTTTGGTTTATAGGTTTTTGTATCAGGCATTTTTTTGGAGCCGACTTTAAAATTCTCGTTACCATGGTTTCTGTGGTTACATTTTTAGGCTCAGAATATTTTACGAAAAATTAATATAGAAAGGTACGCCTATAAAATGCACATAAAATGCCTGACATACAAATGTTTAATAAAAAACCACGCGTGCCCTTACTTTCTCCGAGATTATGCCAAATTTTTGCAGTTTAGCATTGCTAAAGCTTGATTCGGCAGATGATATAAATCGCATTTTCAACTTTTACAGTTAAGAACTAACCCAAAAGGTCATATTGTCTTACTTCTGCATACCACGAACAAACAACTATAAAATGTATATAATAAAACCTTGCGTTCATGAATTCTTGATGGGATTTGAAGGCGGGTTCCACCGCTTTCATACCATTGTGTTCATAACGGGAATTTTAGTATAATTTTACTTGCATTTTGAGATTGCAAAAATTCGTCAACGTTGGAGGCGTCGACGAATATTTATTTATGAGTAATTTTTCCGTGAACTCGCTTTAGACTTCTGTGCGGATTGCACAAGTGTAAAGGATCACAAAAGGAAAACGTGTCCTTTTGACTATAGCAAGTAAACTGTCTTCTCTTCCATACTACGCGTTCTTATTACACATTTACAATGAGGAAGCGTTTATTCATGAATAATTTGACGAGATTCGGTGTGATGTACACGGTTTGAACTTGCTAGAGAGAGTTTAAAGTAATTACATTTACGTTACCAAGCTTTTTTCTTGGTAATTCGATGAATTAAAGTGAAGAAAATATCGTTTCGTCCGTCGTGGTGGACGACATCTTCAGGGCCGTGTATAAAGTTCATTTGCTATTATTTTATGATTTAATAAGTCGTTTTGTTTGTGATTACTCCTGGCGAGCTTGAATATAACTTGAGGATGGACGAGTCAGCGAAAAACGAAACTTTTTGCAAATATAATAATAGCGTTTAATTTTGTGTGTTTTTTTTTTAAATTTTAGCTTTAGAATGTTCGAAGAACTACCTCCAAGTTCTTGAATAAAGTGGGGTAAATAATATTTTGATTTAAAAACTTCCGTAAAGATGAACATAACGTAAAAGATATAAGATTCGACTCAAATCGATTACCTACTCCATGGCAATAAAAAATCGTGCTATTCCGCCTGTGGCCCTCCCGAAGTCATTGAAACAATTAAATTAGCTGTTGGCCCACCGTCACAGCACTTAATCATCCTTAAATTGACATTTAGAAATGATTAAAAAAATAATTCCGCCTCTACTACGATTTATACCGAACGAATCGGGAGTTACTAAAAGTTTTACGATGATATCTTAACTAACTTCTTCTGTAGCCTTCGTCTCTGCGATTTATTTTTCAATTATAAAGTGCAAGGAAGCTGCGAGCAGAGTTTAGTTGAATAATTCACGTTATTGTGATTATGGCAAACAAGTGAACACACTTTGAAACAGGTACTACAAAGGCTGAGTTACGTTCGAGCCGTTTTTAACTTTAAAAAGCGCATTTGACCTGAATACGTAACGACTGCAGAACAAAACGAATGACTATCGCAAACATTTTACGAAACAAATGACAATTATATGCGCGTAACACTCCCCATTTCATAATAAAACAAATGCCTAGAGAAAAGCAATTTCAGACTTGGCGAAGTTTTCCTATCCTAACGGATGCATAAAACATGAACGAAACAAAATGATTTCCACAACTCCGATTCGCATAAAAATGCAATTATAAAACTGAAATTAATTCCTCTCTGCAAGCGATCATTTTGTTTTTCTCGGACCTGCGTCTAATTAAATCAATGTGAATAATTAAAGGTTAAATTTGTTGCAGGGGGATTTTATTTCTGTGATTATTAACGCGCGGAGTTAATTGTTTGCTAATTTATTACCAGCAAATTAATTGCGAGCAACTTTAATATTCTACAAACAAACGTTAAGTAGTTTTAAAATCAAATTAAAGTCGATGTACTTAAATTTTGATGTACAAAGTGCTGGGGAACAATACAGCCCCAAGATAATTCCGAACATTTACTTGACATTATATCTGTCTGGATCTTAAACATTACATTATTCTAATACATCTTCAGAGTAAAACCAGTTAACCCAGCATTAGGGTTGTGAGCCATTATCATGTTCTATCCGCATATAATTTACAAATTAATGTTACACCCATGTACGAGGGGGTATCGATAAGTATCTAGCCCAGCCTAAAAGGAAACTACCTATCTGCCTGCAAAATAATATTATTATATTCAATGTAATCGCCCTTTAAGTCTATGCATTTCACACAAAGTTTATAAAGTAACTTTAACCCTTTGCAAAAAAATGTGTTCACATGAACTGTAGGGGAGGCCGGGGATGAAAGTAACACGGGTAGGTTGTAACAGTGCCTATAGTTTATTTAAGTTTTGTTATATTTCTCTACCTACATTGCTAGTTTTCATCTGTCAAAGAGGTTAAGTTTTTGCCAGACAGAGTCACTATTTTCGGCCTAAAAGTTGATACGCCGTGTCACCGGTCTAGTGACTTTTAGACGTACTCTAAAAGAGGAACAAAAAAATACCTAGAATATTATGTTCTAAATTTTGTCGGCTATTGGTGGATGCAATACAATTGGACGTTGGAATCGTGGTTAATTGTGGATTCCTTCAATTTGTTTTGTGTACACTTGGGGTCAAAAGTAACAGTGTTAAAACCAACCCCAATCAATGTTTTCACTTACAAATGTTTACTCTTAGCACATAATTTGTGGTTTTCTTCATAGAAGAGAACATACAAAACTTGTCGTATTAATTTTCCAATTTGTTGTATCTTTTTGTTTCACATTTTTGAATATTGATAATGTTCACTTATCATTTTCTATTGTACCAAAGAATTTTTTTGATTTTTTATTTTGCCAATGTGTAATTTGAAATCAAATATTAATGTTGTTGATGAATAGTAATATATTTACCCACTACTTGAGCTGTGTAAATTATTTTGCCGTTACAACTTACCCTGATCATTGTTACTTTTATCTCCAACGTTGGGGTTTGCAGTAGCAGCTGTCTTACTACAGAAAAAAAAATTCTCACATATGCTTAACGAAACATGAAATAAATATCTTGGGAGGAAGACAAATGTCCAATCTACCATTAAATCAATTTGGTTGTAAAACACTTGTTATGCTCTCTAAAAAATTAAATAAAAAAAAAATATGTTACTTTCATTCCCAGTCTCTCATCTGTAACTTCTAGACAGGGGCGTAATCTTTCTTAAACATCACGTCTTTGGAAAGTTTTCGGTGTTGTTTTTCCACAATTTTTGCGCTAAGTTTTGTTGACGAAGAACAGTAATATTTTCCCATAACCGATTTGCTTTGCTACAAGTAATCACCGGAAGTTATTCTTTGTTTATTCCTGAAAATGGAGGCGAAGTAAAGGAAGCAATAGGTGCCAAAGGCTTAAGGAAGATGGTTGGCAATACAGGCAAAAATGGAAACTGGGAAGCGAGAAATGGCGACAGATAGATCTAGCTAGGCATTAATTTTGTATTTCAACGTTATTAAATGCAGAATACGCGAGCAAGAGCGTTTTTATAATATTTCAAGCTCTAATTATGTAATATCCTCGCGTGGAATGTGCAACTCTTGATAATCTTTACATATTTTCAGCTCATTCATATCTTCAAACGCGGCGATAAAAGCTCATTCCGCTCACATGTGCATCGGATCACTTAATTTCGAAGGTACACATTTTGATTGCTCGCTGAATTTTTAGCAACTGTAAAACGGCGAGCTTGCATTTCATGTACCGCTGGAAACATCTCGTTATTTCAGTGCATTTGTGCGAGTTATGTTGGCTTAATTCTGAAAAAGGCGCACATGTTTGCTGAATTCGTGTTTGTCTTATTTAAATTTCAAATTAATTGGCTTTCATTGCGGGAATTGATGAGCAAGGGTTTTGGTACGGTTTGGCTATGGTTTCGGGAGTAATGAAATAGCTGGATCAGCTTTTAAAATAGGCAGATATTCTCTGAATAGAATTATTTTTTTTGTCTTAAAGAACTCATCCGTTAAAACTGACAAGATGTTTTTGGGGAATTGTACATTTGCTTTTTTACCAACTTTTCACTTAAAATGCTTTGTTTTAATTCGGCTTTTCCTACAACTTCCTAGAAAGATTTTGAAGAATAGATTAGAAAACTGTTGGACAGACTCTGAAGACGAAAATGGTTTTAGAACTGATGTATCGCACAAGATAACGCGACCACCGGCCATAGTGCAGCTGCATGGTATTCTCTGGAATAAAAACGTAACCAAAAATACAAAAATAAGAATGTATAAAACTATTGTAGAAAAGAAAGTATTGCTATTTATGGATCCGAACTATGGATATTAATAAGGAGGGCGCTTCTAGAATACATACAAATACAAGTGATGGAAATGAACTATTGGAGGAGATATTGTCGAGCCACTAGGAATGATAGGGGAAGAAATACTGAAATACTGGAAATGGAAATATATGTTGGTATAATAGAGGCCATTGAAGCCTGTCCAGAGGATGGATAAAAAACGGTAGGCAAGCAAAATATGAAAGTGAGATCTACCAAATCGTAGAAACAAAGGAAGAACAAGAAAGAAATGGCAAAACCAGGTGGAAAAAGCAATTAAAAGTAAAGATCTTGCACCAGAGAACTGGATGGACCGCAAGAAATGAAAACTAGGTTGCGAAAAACGGCGATGGCTGTAGCAAATAACAAAATATGTACTCCTAATAAGTTTAAATATAAAACATAAGCACACTCACCTTTTCATAGGCACTTGGTCTCCAATAGAGCCGCGGTCGGTTAAGTTTTCAATCTCATTTCCGAATAAATGATATCAGAGACTTCATGAGCCGGACACTAATCTAATATGCTCTTATTTTAGCATTCAAAGCCGCCCCCGTTCGCAAAATCGGGCCACGTTAAATGTTATGGAACGTGAGGCCTGATGTTAAAAGCACGTTAAAAAATTGTTCCCCTATGTTTCTTTTATTGCGGTAAATGTTAACAATCGGTTTGTATTTTAAACTGCGCCGTGAATTTCGGCAGTGAATTTGTGGCGGTTGTGTGTGTATGAACGGGGGGCGAAAATCGTGTCGATTTAGAGTTTTTGCGGTCTCGTAAAGGTGGGATTAGCCGGGAGTTTTAATGCTTTTAAAATATTTGAGTTGTTAAATTTCGTATAAAATTAAATCGCAGCTCGTGTGCGTGTTTGTAAACTTTGTAAGCGTTTTTTTTTTTGTAACGTATGACTCAAGAACTGACTAATTAATTTTTGTATACGCTTTGAAAACGCAAAAGGTAAATTCATTTACAATTTTGAATGAAAATATTAGGCAAAAACTTTAAATAGTATTCGTGTTGTATTGTTGACTGTACTAAAGGCATATCAAACACCGTTTAATAGTTTTTGATTTTTCTTCAATTCCTAGGATAAAACAAATGAATTGTGTCATCCGATGCTATATTGTTTTTGGATTTTTAAAATATGATTGTTGCTCTGGACAAATAATTACGAGATTTTTAAGCGGAATTTTTAAATGAGTGACCACGACAATACCATATTGGTTCAAGTAATGTTAAAGGTGATCTTCAACAGTTTTTTTAATATCTTGTTTCTTTTGTTTCAGTAATTGGTTACCAATTCATTGATCGCAGAAACGGCTAGAAGTAGAAGCTTTATCTGCTAAGTACTGTACATCATACTAAAAAGTAAGTCAGCAAAGAAATAAAGTGTTGAAACAAATAAAAATTGTTTAGAAATGTTTTTTGTGTGAATTTTATTTAAACCGTTTGCTTATGGTAAAAATGTTTTCTATTTTTATTTTTCAAGAGCTATACCAGGTGTCCCTCTTATCGTAAACAGCATGGGGATAGCGTAAACGGTAAGAGATACAGAGTTGGTTAATTAAGTGAAAATAATCAATGATTTAAGAGCAACTATTCTATGAAAAAAAAAACTCGGAAAAAATGAATGGTTTTTCCGCTATTGATAAAAAACAAAAAAATAGACGTTTTCGATATTTTGAGTATGATTTTAAATAAAGAAGTTAAAAGCAAAAATCGAAAACGTCATTTTTTTGTTTTTTTATTAATGTCCTCGTAAAATAGTTGCTCGTAAATCATAAATCATTGTGACTCATTTAACCAACTCCGTATCTCTTACCGTTTACGAGATCCTCATGCTGTTCACGATAACTGGGACCATGTGACCATAATTTGAACGAACTGACAAGGGAGGGTCACGATACGTTTGCTAAATGTTTTCCAGAGTTATACGTACCACTGGCCATTTTCTTCGGAAAAATAGAGGGAAAACTGAAAAACTGGTATAAAAAGGTCATTTTTGCGATCGCGTTGGCCATGAAACCGTCAGAGCAAAATCGAAATTCTTCTATTTACCAATGCGCGCATCTTTTGCAAGTAAAATGGTGCAAAGTTTTTGAAAATATCTTGAACGGTCCCGGAGAAAAACGTCAAAAACGAAACCTCTGCATAAGCGCTATGATTTGAGAAGTTGTATAACTAAATTTACATTAACAAAGAGAAAACCGTTTTTACAAAGGCCTCGTTTTTCGCGTCTTTCTTCGGAACCGTTTAAAATTTTTTCAAACACTTTCCACAATTTTACTTGCAAAGGATGCGCGAATTGGTAAATAGAAAAATTTAAATTTTGTCTCTGACGTTTTCATGGCTAACGCGATCGCAAAAATTACTTTTATTATTCGACTTTTTTGGCACGTATAACTCTGAAAAACATTTAGTTTTTATATTCTTGATGCAATAAACACAGCCTGAATCAAATTCTAGCGACAACTTACAAAATGTAGTCAATATTTCAATACATCATAATAATTAGCTTTGGAAGCAATATTTGTAAAGTTGGCGCTAAAACCAGAGTGGAATCACCAAATATTTCGCGAAAGATGGATTAGGTGCTGTAGTACAATTATGAATGTAGTTACAGGCATTTGTTCTAAAGATACAGTGCGCATTAGTTCGCAGTTAAAGGGCACATTCCGGACGCAGAAGTTTCGCATTGTAAAGAAACCGCAACTTCTGCTTAGTTCAATTTTAAATTCCTAATGCGAATGTTTGCGGTCTGCATATTTTCTAGTCGATGGTTTTCACCGTCGGAAAGGATAATGAACGGGTCTCTGCCTGTCAAACGGTCCTTCGATTGCGATAAATCCGATTTCCAGAGCACCCCGCGTCTTTTCTTTCAGCCGCGTCCTTGCAACCGTTAATTATACAAAGCGATTAAATTTTTTTTCGTCAATTTTAAATTTACATCGGGCATAATGAACGAAAACCGATGGGGGTTTTGGCGTATCTCGATGTTATCGGTATTCAGGAGTGGATTTCTTGGATGTTTTATGTGTATAGTCGGTTCCGTTGATTAAAGAACTCGTCGAATTAGCGGGCGGGTTTGGGGGTCTTAAGTTTTCAATTAATAAACTAAAGGAATTGCTTCGCGAAAAGCTGAAACCATTTTTATCGGGAACTGTTATTCAGAAAAAGTCTATGAAATTTTAATTAGGAACTGTAATTGACTTTAATGTATCGATTTGCGTTTTTTTTTTGTGAAATCCACCGATTTTATTCACTCCCTTTTAACGGTTTTACATGGAGAGGCGTTTTTGTGGTAGATACACTTATACAGGGTGGAGTTTAAGTTGTTTATTAATTGCAACATCACTTGTTTTCGAAATCATGGCGAACATAAAGTCATAGCCTACTGGGGTTTTCATTCAAAAAATATAAGTTTACTTCGTATTTCGGAAGTAAGTCGCAAAAAAAATGTTTTTAAATTAAGCATAAAAATCTGTATTAAAAACCTTCACAACACTTTGTTCTATTTTAATAAATAAACAGGTTATAGTATATTTTCAACAATGAAGAAATTTCATTATTCGTCTGTAGTGCCCAAATGGAAAGCGATATAAAAAATCTGATTAGATAGGCGTTTTTTTTCTCAAATAAATAGCCCAAGAGACCGATATCAGATTTTCGTTAACTATTACGATAACCGAGATTTTCCGGGGTAAAACATTCGAATTTGGCCCACCCTGTATACTCAATTTTTAAGTTAAAATCGAACAGTTTTTGTCTCCTGATTGTCTAGTTGCATTTTATTGAAGTTTTTGTGATATGAAACTAAGAAAAATTTGTAAATGAAGGATGGATATAGCAGAAAATATCGTAATAAATTTTTTTAAAGTGCAAGTCCTAAATAAATAAGTCAGTGTTTAAAATAGTTGAAGGAAACATTTAAAATTACATAAAAACTTATTTTTTTTTCTTCTTAATCTTGTACCTTTCGGTGTCGAGGTATGTTTTTAAAATTTTTAATTACGTGTTTCCAACTCTTTCCCCCTTTAACTAATTATGGGACATTACTCTTCTTGTTTCCACTCTCTGTCTCATTTCGTTTTTTAATTTTGTTCTTGGCCTTCTTCCTCTTCTTTTTTCATTGATCTTATAACTGCAGGCGAATACAATTTAACGTAGCACTGTGAAGTTTATATTATCGAAAGTATTTGTATGGCAAAATAGTCATAGCAATGATATTTGAATATTTAGACTGATAAGATGAAAATTTGCACCGCTTTTTGAGTTTTCAACTTTGTAATGTTGGGGTTGCATAAGTTACAGGCGCAGAATCGCCCATAAATGAACATAAAGATAACAAAGTTGGACTAGGTAACACATTATAGTATCATAATTGGAGTAATTGCTGTTGAAAAATATTTAAACACAGTTCGATACAAAATTAATTATATTATCTACAATAAATTAAATAATTTTTGTCATTTACAATTATTCCTTATTACATTGATATATTTCAGTTCGCCTGACTTCGTTTTTAATAATAACAGAGCAATTTAGCATTTTAATGTAAATATTATATCTTCTATCCACCAACATCCACATTAAAATTTAAGGTCAATTTTTTATACCAAAATGACACAAAATTGGGTCTGTACTGTGTTCAATTAAAAATGGCGTTTCTAAGCCTTATCAAAAATTAGATATTAATTATTTGCCTTGGATTGTGTGTCGAATTTTACTATGTTAAGAACACAAATTCTGATTAATATTTGGTTAATTTCTACATACAATTATCTCTGGATTTTTAGTGATTATGTTTAAACATTTAATGTGTTTAATAATTAACAGGTTAGCAAAAAAAGCTAGATACATTGCCAAAGTTATTAGATCACGTAGACAAATTAATGTCTACAATTTAGTGACGTTTGGCTTTTAATGTGGGTAGATTTTGCCTGCGTTTTTTGTCATTTGCAGTTCATGTTATGCTCGGTGTTATTCTTTTAGAAATTAACACCCTACAAATTTTTTCTAATGGCAATAAGCGACAGTGTCAAATTAATATGAAGATAAAATTGACTCAAAAGTTTTGTCTAAGTTTACCAAGCTGATTAAAACCGGTCGGTTTTTAACTGTGTATAAGTTTTTAAAGATGTGTTTGTACATAGTCCCAATTATACACCGCCAAAAAGTAGGTGCATATTCCTGAGTGAAAATGATGACCATTTGTCAAATATTTTGTTATCCGAAAATGCTTCCTTTCAAAGTTAGAGACCTCCAAAGTTGCAAGAAAGAAAAATCAAAAAATCGATTACGTCCTAGCAGTTTAAGCTAGAGCTATCAAACTTGGCCGAAATGTTTAGTTGTTTCCTATTGACTCTGTGGAATAATTAGAAAGAAAACACGTAATTGGAAGTATGATTTATAATCAGGTCATCCGCTTAATTATGAACAAGCCTTAAGTCAAGCATGACATTAGCCAACTAAGTTTAGTAAAAAAAATATTTGAGGTGTATAAACAGAGTTTTTCGATGCATCTTTAGCGCTAATTTTCTCGAAAACGGCTACGTTTACAGCAAAAAACAAAGAGGGACGAATTTTTTCCTCGTACTTTCTAATAGACGAATGACATTTTCAATTTTATTCCAGAGAAAAAAATTCTGAAGATGGTAAGCGGATGACCTGACTATAAATCATACTTCCAATTACGTGTTTTCTTTCTAATTATTCCACAAAGTCAATGTCAGATACCTAAACATTTCGGCCAAGTTTGATAGCTCTAGCTTAAACGGCTAGGACGTAATCAATTTTTTGATTTATTTTTCTTGCAACTTTGTAGGTCTCTAACTTTGAAAGGAAGCATTTTCGGATAACGAAATATTTGACAAATGGTCATCATTTTCACTCAGGAATATGCACCTACTTTTTGGCGGTGTATAATTGGAACACCCTGTATACGTGTTTAAGTATTTTAATAAAAAAAAGTGAAATATTAAGATTTGGAGAAATGAGAATACTGCAAAAATTAATTATACAATAGAAGTTTAAAAACTGGGTCTTTAATTGTTTCAAAATGTGACAGGGCGAATTATTGTAATTTTGGGCTAGTATTTTCTGTTTTTTAACACAATTTTGGTGTTATTTGTGCCCTTTTAAAATTTGTAAAGCGTGGTCTGTCTATAAGTATTTGCAATTTTTAGTTATCTCTTATGAATGTTGTATATTTCGTTTTATTGCAATACCAAGGATATTGCTTTGCTAATTGTTTTACAATGCGCATTTGAATCGGTCCTAATGGTTTCTTAACAGCCTCCAGTATAAGTTGACAACTACATAGGAATAGTTTGCATCGTTTCGCAGCAGACGCGCCTTATGGCTGTACACAATTTCCTCCAACATCTCGCTACCCGACGCGATCCAGTAGTTTAGCCCCGGAATAATACGACTTCAGCTCTTTTGTGCGAAGATGCTGAATGTTTAACACCTAAACCATAATAGCATTCCTTCACTCCCGTGCCTTTCATTTATTTAGACACGTTAAGGCATTAATAAGTAACGAGTATAAAGTGAAATGAAATTCTGAAATAAATATTATCTAGCATCGCGAAGGTGCCCTTCCGAGGGCAATTCCTGAGCTGCTAGGACACGTCGCTTTCAGATGAAGGGTTTAATGAAAATCAAACGATCGCGACACGAAACTTATGATTTATTGTGATGAAACTGACGTGTTTTGAGAGGGTTATGCGAGCAGAATAAAGATGTACAGAGGACGTTCGAATATAACCAGGAATGTGCTTGTAAAAAAATGTAAAACACTGATAAACGCAAAAAAATAATACCATTTTCAATGAAGTCCCCCTGCGTCTATCTATCTTAAAAATTAACGTCGTCGGATCGGTTCTAAATTCACAATTTTTCACGTTGCCTCGATAATATTCGAGATTCATGTATTGTCACGTAATGGGCGTCTGTATTAATCTGACGGGGCTACCTGTTTTAGTATGATAAGGTGTCTATTGCCTCAAAATTATTAAACCTTGTCGTAACGTCAAATTTGGAGATTGCACGAATTTATATTCTTTTTTTATTGGGAAATAAAATCGCAAACGCGTGTGTGATCGAATGTAGTGTTATGGAACCGTCGTAAACGTTTGGAAAAAGTTTTTCACTGGAAATGTGCTTAATATAAGCACGAGAATTAGTAATAAAAGTGTATGCTGTGATAAAAAATTGATGGTAATGAATAAATGACGAGAAAAAATCTTTTTTTTAAAATTATGTAGAATGAACCTAAAATTAGTCTTGAGATGATCTAGTTTTTCTGCAAGATATTCACTTTATACTAGAAGATGAACAGTTTTCATTTGTTGCAGAATTTTCAAAATTGTATTTAAAAATGCAAGGCTATACAGGGTGTGCCAAATTCGAGTAAATGCATGGGGATCTCGCTTATCTTAAGAGCTACGAGGTCTGTTAAATTAGGGCAAAGTTGCAAAATTAGATGCTCATTAATAATCCAAAGAGAAATTGGAAATATCTCAAACGGTATCCGAGAAAATTAGGAAAAACTGGAAAATACGATTTTTGAAAATCGTCTATTCTATAACTCCTTTGGAGTATGAAATATTTTAAATGTGTAAAGACATTGCCCAAGCAACTTTTCAAGCCGAATCGAATAGTGGTCACAAATTTTTCCCAGATCGATTCGTTTTTGTTTTATGACAACCAACTTTATTTTTTCTTATGGGCGCAATTTTTGCTATTTACATAATCAAATAGCATTTATTTTTCTGAATCCATTGATGTATCACACATGGTATTTTACTTTTTCTTTCATTGTCAAATTTCAAAAAATACGTTTTAAACAATAACCATTATAAATCAGGTTGGCCGGTCATTGTAGTTTATGTTGTTTCCATGACAACCGATCAACAAACTAAAAGTTTTGAAGGCCTGTTAGTCATAAAAATGAACTTTATTAACGAAGAAAAACGCGATATGCTGCCCATCAGAAAAAACAAAGTTGGTTGTCTAAAAACAAAAACGAATCGACCTAGGAAAAATTTGTGACCACCATCCGATTCGGCTTAAAAAGTTGCTTGGGCAACTTTTTTACACATTTAAAATATTTCAAACTCCAAAGAAGTTATAAACGATTTTCAAAAACGGACTTTCCAGTTTTTCCTAATTTTCTCGGATACCGTTTGAGATATTTCCAATTTCTCTTTAGATTATCAATAAGCATCGAATTTAGCAACTTTGCCCTAATTTAACCGACCTCGTAGCTCTTAAGATAAGCGAGATCCCCATGCATTTACTTGAATTTGGGACACCCTGTATACCCTTAAAACTTTTTTTTAATGTTTCGAAGAGCTGTAAAAAGTTGTCTTAGGCCGTTTTGGAACAAACTTTGGCGGAAATGCATGGCTTGGGGTATCTTTAACATTTTTAGAAAATACAAATTATTATTATTTATTTAGTCATGAATCTTTCTACTGCTAGAACTTGAGTTGTGTTGTGCTGACTTTTTCCATGTTTTTTTTTTGTCGTGTGCTTGCTTTTTTTATGTCTTTCCATTTGATGCGTCTTTCCCTAATTTTTCCATGTATTCAATCATTTCCAGTGTAATGCTATCTTTACCTGCGGCTTTTCGGATCTTTAATTTTGCTATTGATTATTCTAATTCTTCCATTGTAATCTTCGATATCTTCTGATATTCTCTGTCGCTTCTCACATTTGTTACTTCGTATCTTTCGTTTTATTTATTAATTATTTTATTAATACAATAAAATTAAACCAATTGCTTCTAATGAAAACTGTGCCCAGATAGTTTATATAAGGCAAATTTGCAAAGCAAAACAGGGCTTAATTTTATTCAAGTGCAATTTATTTTAATTAATTCTAACCGCAAATTTTCCATGCAATTTTCATTCGAAAAAAAATCGGGTTTTATTCGGCTCATACAGATGTATGTAAAGGTAAGTTTGTAAGTACCTAAATTACCAACTACAAAATACAAAACTATTTTTTAATCCCACTTAAAGCCGTTCTGCTATATTTTAACTAAGGATGTACCACTAAATGGATTTAACAATGTGGAATATCAAGGATTAGGTTAGGTATCCTACACAAATTACGTGAAATTGAGCTCCATTATTGGAGGAAGATTATCTGCATTACCTACTTACCAACAGTAAGTGCCCAAAAGCATTTTAGTCGATACAGCGGTTTGCTATTAATTAATATCCACAAGCATAGAGAAATTCCGTGACTAACATGCATAACTAACATTAAATTTACCCAAAAAAAATCCCTACAGTTTTCAATAGCTCATTGTTTCTACTATCCTAAAGAGTGAAACCAATAGATTTAAAAATTATTCTTTGTGTAATCGTCAGCGATAAACGATCAATCAAAAAACAACAATAAAATATGACCTTTATAAATAATTATGTATCATGAAACAAAAAAGTTGAAAGAACTTCGTTGGACGTTACTGATTTGAATTTAACGACACCATCGTGTAAGCGCAAGGTTGACCACTTCCTTATTTCGTTATAATTTAATTTAAATCTTGATGGAGTTTCTTAAGACATGACATAAGACTAGAGAAAATTATCAGGTCACTGTAGACAAAGAAGTGAGCACTGAGTGACGGATTCTTTAAAAAAATTAAGGCGCGTTTTCCCGTGGAGAATAGCTAATTAACTTTTATTTAAGAGAATACTGCACGTAAAATTTCCAGCCTATGTTAATTTATCTAAGCCATGCTCAAAAAATATAATGTATGCACGAAAAATATAAAGTTTTTTGCATAGCCCATGTACCTAAGCAAATTTAAAACACTTTTACGATGCTTTGGGAATAAGAGTTACTTTAAATAAATCTCAGTTTGTGGCACAACTGTTGTGCAGACTTTATGCCATACATATTTACCTTCAGTTCGTTTGGAAACGAAATTTTTCAAAAATCTTTTTTAAGTTTTGCAAAAAAATTTAACAAAAATTGGAAAGTTCTGCAATTGGCTTAAAAGTTTGTAAAAATGTTGAAGAGACTGTAAGCCATACATACGAGGGCGTATTGAAAAGTAAGGTCTCCAACGATGCCATTTCCGAACGCGAGTTGCTAGGCAAAATTTGATAACAGCGCTGCATTCCTTGGTTCCCCCACCCCAGTGTAAAACCATCCGCGAGACCTTGGGACGCTCAGCCGCTACGTAGCACTCGTTTAGGAGGGAGCTCCCGCTTAGCTCGCCCGCCAGGTGCGAACTGCGCTCAGTGCTCAGTCATTCGATTTTTGAATGCAAAAAATATCTCTCCGATAGACATTCATCGCCAGTTAGTGGAAGTGTGCAGTGCGAATTGTATGGACATAAAAAACGTGCGGAAGTGGTGCGGGAGTTTTCTGAGGGCTGGGAAAACGTCCACGATGAGCAGCGGTCGAGGCGGCCGAGTTTGCCGGAATCAACGGCGGCTCTAATCGACAAGATGGTGCGCAATAACCGGAGAATAACCCTTCATGAGATAAGGAAAGGTCGTAGCCACACTCTTCATTAAAACCTTCCCTTATCTCATGAAGGGTTATTCTCTATTCTCCGGTTATTGCGCACCATCTCGTCGGTTCGAGCCGCCGTTGATTCCGGCAAACTCGGCCGCCTCGACCGCTGCTCATCGTGGACGTTTTTCCGGCCCTCAGAAAACTCCCGGCACCACTTCCGCACGTTTTTTATGTCCATATGGTTCGCACCGTACACTTCCACTAACTGGCGATGAATGTCTATCGGAGAGATATTTTTTGCATTCAAAAATCGAATGACTGAGCGCAGTTTGCACCTGGCGGGCGAGCTAAGCGGGAGCTCCCTCCTAAACGAGTGCTACGCAGCGGCTGAGCGTCCCAAGGTCTCGCGGATGGTTTTACACTGTGGTGGGGGAACCAAGGAATGCAGCGCTGTTGTCAAATTTTGCCTAGCAACTCGCGTTCGGAAATGGCATCGTTGGAGACCTTACTTTTCAATACGCCCTCGTATTTACCTCGAGTTCGTTTAGAAACGTCATAGAGAAAATTTTATAACTGATCAAAATTTTTCAAAAATCTTCAAATTTTGCAAAAATGTTTACAAAAATTGAAAAGTTCTACAATTGGCTTTAAAGTTTGTAAAAATGTTGAATGGACTATAAGCCACACATATCCACCTTCAGCTCGTTCAAAAACGTTATGGATTTTTTTTTGTAGCTGTTTTAAATTTTTCAAAAAACTCCAAATGTAGTAAACTTTTGCAAAAAAAATTAACAAAATTTGGAAAGTTCTGCAATTGGCTTAAAGGTTCGTAAAAATGTTGAAGAGACTGTAAGCCATACATAAATCTTCAGTTTCGTTCAGAAACGTTACAGATTTTTTTTTTGTAGCTGTTCCAAATTTTTCAAAAATCAGCAAGTGTATAACTCCTGCAAATTTTTTTAACCAAGTCTGTAATTGACTATAAAGTTTATAAAAATTTTGAACATACTGTAAGCCTTGTCACCTTTAGTTCGATAACAAACGTCAATTCTTTTTTAAGTGTATGTATGCTCTTGCAATTGTCTTTTAACAAACATTCGAAAATTCTGCAATTGGCTTTTAAGTTTATAAAAATGTTGAACAGACTGTAAGACGTCGAAGAATTTTTATCATAGATTTTCATAAGTTTTTAACCCTTCGTTAGGTGCAATAGTAAAAAATGAACGAGTTCTGTTCGTATTAAAATCGTGATTAATATATTTGCAAAAAAACGCACTTAACAATGTAAATGGAACTCTTTTTGGATAATGTTGGGGAGATTATTTATATAATCTTTAAAAAACTTTAAAATTATCAAACACTCCAACAAAATCAGTGAAATAGCAATCATTTTATAAACTGTACAAACAACGTTCTCTTTCTTTTGTTTTGGTTCGCAATTTGTTTTTCGTTTTTCAATCGAACTTGAATGTTAATGCCTCGTATAAATGTCAATATTTTTAGTTTGCTTTGGCCGAGCTACGGTCGCAAGGCCACCGGCTTCTTTAGATGCAATTTTCTATGTAAATCAACGCAATAAGGTCACGTGGACGTCACATTTAACGCTGTTATTATGTATAATATCGTTATTCAAATGTTGCGTGCTTTCTAGCAATTGTTTTGTTCGTACGCCACGCCTCTTTGTTATTGATAATAAAATTTGATTAGGTGAGTTAAGCCCCTGCGATTAGACTGACGTATTTTGTAAAATGTTGACACTCAGATGTTGTTTGTAGCGGTTTATCTGGAGCGCTGTGGATCAGGTTGGAATTTCAAAGCACTTTAGGTGTTCGAACATAAATTAAACAAGATATTAATGACTGTTGTGATGATCTATTTCGCGTGATTACGAAATTATTCCTGATCCAGCTTAAAAATTATTTTTTGGGATGGAATTTCTGGAATCAACTTCGTTGACTGTTTTTTTACCTATAAAGTTTTGGTCTCACCCTGGTGACACAAGTTTTAAATTTAAAAAAAAGTTTTACTGTTAAACTTTTTTTACTGTAAAATCCTTTTTGATACATACAATCTGTAAGATTCTCTCTGCATCCTAGAAAACTGTAGCCATCGTCATTATTGCGGAAGATTATGTTTTGAGCCTCCTTTTTTTTAATGGTCTTTGAAATTATCATGTTCCTTGCGTTAAATGATACACCCTGTATACAGGGTGACAATAATCTACATGTGTTGTATGGGTAACTTTGTTATTACAAGAGTAACAAAGTCGGTTAAATTAGCAAAGTTGGGCAGAATTTTAAGACGAATTTAATGCCATTTTGACATTTGGTCTACACCTTCAACTTTTTTAAATATTTTGAAAAAACCAAAAACAGACGATTTTTTCAATGGTAAATAATTCCACAGCCACCTATGTTAAAACCAAAGTGTGAATTGATTCCTTTAGATATTTTTACGTAGAATTAGAAAAAAATATTTAAAAAGTCATAGCTCACTCGATTTTCGAGATATAAGCCAAACTTGACTTTTTTTAAATGGCAACCATAGTTGGCTATGGGTTCATTAAATAGCTTATTTTCTTCTGATTTCAAAAATGTATGGGTTGTCATATCTATTTCCATTAGTTTTCTTACAATTTGCAAAAACCGAAATTATTACTAAATAGTATAAGGGTGCCTTGGAACTGGAGAGCATTTTTTGTTTTTTTAAATTAGTTGTCAAACTAAGTTCTGTTTTGCTGCTAATTACTGATGTGAATGTGTTAAGTAATTGTGATAAAAGTTTAAAAAAATAAAAAATATGGCTTATTCGAGGGAAGAAAAAAATGATATGTTATTTTGCTACTACAGTTGTAATCGTGATGTAAACGCAGCATCGGAATTATATCTACTAACATACATGGAAAGAAGGCAGCCAGATAAAAGATTGTTTGCAAAACTCGAAGCTAATTTAAAACAGTATGGATCATTTTCTAAACCAAAAGATGCCAAAATAAATTTTAATGAAGATACAGAGGTACTTGTTTTGGCATACAATACTTTTAAACCAACTGCATCTGTACGAGAAATCGGACTTGAGTGTAACGTATCCAGAGAACAAGCAAGAATAATTTTAAAACAAAATAATTTTAATCCTTATCATCATCATATTGGAAATACGTTGTACCCAACAGATTTGGATAGAAGATTAAACTATGCTACATGGTTCGTAGAAGAAAGTCGAAGACACGAACTCTTTTCTCAATCAATTTTATTTACTGACGAGGCAAAATTTACAAACAATGGATTATTTAATAGAAAAAATCATATTTACTGGGCGAGGGAAAATCCACACTTAACGGTTGAAAGACGTGATCAACATGTTTTTAGTATCAATGTTTGGTGTGCCATTCTTGGTACAAAAATACTCGGTCCTTATTTTTATGAGGAAAATTTAAATTCAGAGCGCTATTTGTTATTTTTACAAAATCAATTAGAAGAAATGTTGGACGATCTTCCATTGAACTTGATTCAAAATTTGAATTACTTTCAGCATGATGGAGCACCAGCTCACAATGCACAAATAGTATCAAACTATTTATTAGAAAAATTTCCTAACTGGATAGGTAACAGAGGTCCCATTGCATGGCCTCCCAGGTCTCCGGACCTAACGCCTCTTGATTTTTTTCTATGGGGAACTATTAAAGATAAAGTTTATAAAGAAAAGCCCCATAGTGTTGATCACCTGAAAACCAACATAAGAGCAGCTGTAGCAGAAATCAGACATAATACTTTACTAAAAGTGCAAAGTGAAATATTAAAACGGTGTCAACTGTGTGTTCAAGAAAATGGTGGCCACTTTGAAGCATTATTATAATTTTTAATTTAATTTTAGTCATTAATTATTATGTTAGTAGTTTATTAATATTAGCCACGAAGTATTTTATTTGTTATTGTTCAATTAAATTATTTTACTAGTAATTTCAATTGTTTCTGATGATTAGATATAAAGCAAGAAAACATGACATTCTTGTCCAATTCCAAGGCACCCTTATACTATTTAGTAATAATTTCGGTTTTTGCAAATTGTAAGAAAACTAATGGAAATAGATATGACAACCCATACATTTTTGAAATCAGAAGAAAATAAGCTATTTAATGAACCCATAGCCAACTATGGTTGCCATTTAAAAAAAGTCAAGTTTGGCTTATATCTCGAAAATCGAGTGAGCTATGACTTTTTCAATATTTTTTTCTAATTCTACGTAAAAATAGCTAAAGGAATCAATTCACACTTTGGTTTTAACATAGGTGGCTGTGGAATTATTTACCATTGAAAAAATCGTCTGTTTTTGGTTTTTTCAAAATATTTAAAAAAGTTGAAGGTGTAGACCAAATGTCAAAATGGCATTAAATTCGTCTTGAAATTCTGCCCAACTTTGCTAATTTAACCGACTTTGTTACTCTTGTAATAACAAAGTTACCCATACAACACATGTAGATTATTGTCACCCTGTATAGAGAGACGTTTTGATCCTGTATAAATGCGTGTACAACACAGTTTGGCCTGCTGATTGCTTTTCTTGTTGTTGACTCGACAGTAATCAATTTTGCGCACTATTTCTTACAATTAAGTGTTTTAACGCTTGACGAGAGATAATTTCCCAATTACGTAATTAAAAAGTACGAAAATTGCCTGCGAAATGGGAACACGTTTACTTAAACGTGATAATTTCCATTTAATTTCGAGACGTTTGTATTAGGGCGCCCAAAGTTTAGCACAAAAGAAAATTACAGCCCCGTCGTTCTAATTTAATATTATTATGTAAAAGTTGCGAAGTGTATCGATTCTTTGATGTTGCCCCGAACTATCTGCATTTTATTGCGTTCCACAGAGCTTTCATTGTTCCACAAGAGGGTGACATCAAAGTTCAAGTGTTTGAAGCTGATAATCTTGTACTCCTATTAATTTATAGTATCTGTTCGACGCTTTGATCTAGTTTTATAATGCGAAGTCGTAAAGTTAACAAGAGTTTGTTAATACGTTGCCGATATCGGAACGCTTGGTAATTGAATACAGCCCGGTTCCTTTAGGCCAGTGTTAAATTTAGGGAAGTTTTTTTCTTTTTAAACGCTAAGTTTGTGTGGAAACTTTTTTTTTGAAAGCATATGTTAGATATGTTACAGCAAGTTTTTGTAAACTTTTTAAAATAACACCAATACTTTTCTCAACAATTTCATTCAATTTTAAAGTACTGCAAAAAAACCTTCTGTAAATAGTTAAAATAACATCTTGATATCTTTAAGGCGCTCTGCAGTGTTTTGTTTGTAATGTTTTTATTGCAACTGTTGGTTAAAATTAAACTTTATCTCTTTACGTGCAGGAGTTTGCCGATCAAATCGTATGGTGTATTAATTATAAAAGGTGTAAATTAATCGGTGGATAATGTTCTCATAGCGTTGTTCCTGCATAATTCTAGGTCGAAAATATTAACCGAAGAATGTTCTTTGGGCCTGTGCCTGTTTACACTTTAACAAAAAGCCTAGTTATTTTAATTTTTCCCTGATGATGATCCCCCAACCTTACGTATGACTGATAGAAGATTTGATTTAGTAACAAAATAGTACAAAATATACTGAGATTTGCTTTTTTTTTTTTAAAGAAAAATCAAAAACTAAAGCAAATGCCATATACAAAAATTAGGTTAATTAGAACGCCTAAAGGACACTTTAAACTTTTTATATACATACTCCCACACACATAAAAATGTGATACCCCAAGAAATGCATTTTTACATATAGGTAGTTTGTTTAAAAATAGCCTAAAACAGTTTTCAAGCTCATCAAAGTTTTAAAAAATATTTCAATGGTAGTTATAGCCTTGCATATTTGTTTCACAAAATTTTAACAGTTTTGTAATGGTCCTAACATTGTCTAAAAGTATTAAAGATGCTAAGCAAGGCACTTCTACCTTAAGTTTGTTTAAAAACAGCCTTAACGGCTCTTCAAACATTCGTAAAAAGTTCCTTGCATTTTTTTTGGTCAAACATGTAAGTTTTACAATGGTTTCCTAATTAGTTTTATAGAAATGATTCACAAAAGATTACTGCCGGCTGCTTTTTCACCTATAATCACGCGAATAATGAATTTTCTCAAAATTACCATATTTTGAACTGCTTAAAGCTAAGTTTACAAGTCATGTGAGCTGATTAACTCACTAAACTTCACGTAACCCAAACACCAATTGACGGTCTAAACCCAGTAATTCATGTCAGTTGTTCATCAGAACGAAATCATTTCTCAGTTGAAACAAGTTTAACTTGTCCATTCAACAGCAAAGTTACAAAATTGCGACAAGCAGATGGTCAGAGGAAAAATCTTTAAATTTATTAAATGTTTGTCAACAGAATGAGTGTTTATGGAACGCACAATGAAAAGAATATAAAAATAAAGAAACTATAGCAACTACTATAGGTAGATTAATTTGTGACATGGCACTCTATAAGGATATTTTAAACTTTCAAAGGAATCTTCTTAGGCTAAGTAAAGGATAGATATTTCAAGCTTTAACTGAGGTTAAATAGCCTCAAGCATAAGTGTATCTTGTTTCTTAATCTTGGCTGCAAATTTAGTTAACGAATTTTTGAATTGATGTTCATCCACTATAAAAAAATTCTTGTAATTTATTGGATCTTCTAATTTTAATTCGTATATTAGATTATTAGAGGCACCTTGACTCCTCTGCGATTAATCCAATGTGTCACCCAAACCCCCCTTTTCTAGGCAATTATTCTTACGAAAAATCTTTTTTAATTCAGAAGCCACCTTACAACTGCTTTGAAGCATGGCACTTTCGCCATCTTGATACAACTAACACAATGCAACCTTAAATGAAGCATCTAAAGATACAAATGTTTTTAAGTCACATGAATTTAAATGAGTTGATCAGCTCGCATGACTAATGTAAGAGCTTAGAGCTCAAGAAGTATGTAATTTCTTAAAAGTATTAAGCAACATTCAGTAATCCTTTGACTGTAGATCTATCTCAACCTTATTACTTGCTTGATTTAGCCACAGATTAGAACTATGCACACTACCTCTAAAGTATTCTCTTGTAATTTCAATAAATAACTCTGTCGAATGAAGCCGGTACCAAAACATTTCGCAACATTTTAATTTTTAAATGAAAATCTCGTCTCCCCTAAATAATTTTTCTTGTTTGCTTTGGTAAATTTCCGCTTAACCTTTGTGTATTTTTAACTGTTTGAACAAGACGCTTTTTAAACATTTCGCGGCCTTTATCTGACGCGGCCCAATTTTCCATCTCGACGGACCGACGTTTTTTGATCTCGCGGTCCTGAAAATTTTAAACGCGCGTATCTTGGGCGCCGTCGTTATATCTGCGATATTCTTATTCAAAGCTTCAAATTCAAACACGGCAATTGAGGCTGCATGTCCCGAGGGCATTTAATATGGTCCTCTATTACTATAGAAGCAGATCCGTAAACAGACCGTATTAGATCATCAAAGTTGGCCGGGATGGAACCGAAAAGAGAGGCAAAGCGTTATTCCACTTCGGGTTTTAAGGATCGGCCTTTGGAGTTCGGGTCGCTAACCGTTTAGGGACGTTTCAAATGTGATCTTGCATAATAAAATGTAATTTCATATTGGTTACGATATAAATATGGTTGATTTTTAAATACCTTCCAGATGAAAATTGCATGGAAAATTTGCGGTTAGAATTAATTAAAATAAATTGCACTTGAATAAAATTAAGCCGCGTTTTACTTTGCAAATTTGCGTTATATAAACTATCTCAATGAGCAAGGTTTTTATTCGAAGCAGTTGGTTTAATTTTGTTGTCTAGTATTAATAAATTTAAAACGATTTTGTTAAAACCCTCGGGAGTTGTCTCAATTTCAAAGTTCTACTACATATGTAAGCGTTAAACTTTAACGAACATTTACATGTTTAATTATAGATACAGAACAACATTGAGCTGAGTTATTGTCGTATTTTTATTTTACAGAAAGTTATGTAACGCCTCTCAACATGTTAGTTCTCATGGGTACGCGACGAACATTGGGGAAAATGTAAGTGCCGCAACACTTGTCATAAGATTGTGGGGTGTAAGGCAATGTAGCTCAATGCTGATCTAATATGTGTGCTTTAGCGTTTGTTAAACTATTTATAGTTGGGAGAATACGCCCTCGACTCGTGTATTACATACGCAAATTCGTTTGATGATTGGTTTAAAACGGGGTGCGATAAGGCGTTAGGAAGGGGTGATAAATTTTTCATGGTGTCTTCGCGGCTTTAATACTTTAATTTATATACATACCCGGTAGCTTTTTATATTTAAACTTGCCACCAAAGAACTTTCACCTAAAAAAAGTATTACCATAACCTTGTGACATGTATAATTTTAAACAAAAATACGCTTCCTTATAATATTTAATGAATATTAATACTCCAAAAAATTCTGCATTTGTTGAATGCAAACAAAGCTACAAGTTGTCTTGGAGACATGTAATAGTATATTACTACTACATAACAGGAGTTGTAAAAAGCATATGCGTAATTTCTTTACAACTCGTGTTATGTAGCTTACTTTTTCTACGATCACATAATACCTACGATTTTAACGACTTTTTGGCTAATATACACATGTAATTACGTTGTCTTGTCAATTTTGACGTAAGCCTACTTTGACATTTTTAGACAAGTGTGCGTTTTGCTTACCGTGCGTTTTAACTCACTTACTAAGCATGCAGGAAGTGTTTGACGTGAGTTTACTTTGATAATGTCTTTTAAAAACTGTGCTTTTTGCTTACCTAGCGTAAGGACCTACTTACTAATCATGCAGGCTGTACAGTAAGTAATTTACATTAGTGGTCGTAAAAAAAGTTTATTTAACAACACGTACCTTACTGTCTATCTATATTTTAAATTTTGAATTATTTTCAATTATTGAAACAGCTCCTATACGATTTCAGAGATCAATTATAAAGGTATAAAACTTGGGTGTTTCGTTTATTTCGTTTTCAAACTTGATAAATTACCAACGTCAGTATTTAGTCTCTTTAGTAATTTAAATTGTTTTTACTCGGCTTTAGGTCATTATTTTGTTCCTTGCGAATGACAAGAGTAAATAAATTAAATCGAAACGAGGATAGTAGGAAGCAGTAATTGATTCGGTTAAAGTTCTGACTTGGAGATCAGTTAAACCATATTCCTGAGGTATCCCGTTTAAATTAACTCTAGACAGATAGTCTCAAGTGACATTGCACTTTAAAGACATAATCCAATTCTGTAGCGAATACAATTACTGGCGTATCATCTCCCAAAAAAGATGTACAGAGTGTGTATAAGTTGGTGATGACTTAAAGTTATCCACACTTACACAGTTGTGAGCATTTGTTAAGCAGAAAACGTTATTACAATATCTTACCGCTAGAATTTTTATACACACTCTGTATTATGCAAAATGAAATAATAATAGATTTTTTCTACGACCACTAAGGAAACGGTAAGCAAAAAACACAGTTTTTTAAAGAAATTATCAAAGTAGACTCGCGTCAAACACCTCCTGCATGCATAGTAAGTGAGTTATAACGCACGGTAAGCAAAACGCACCCTTGTCTAGAAATGTCAAAGTAGTCTTACGTCAAAATTGACAACGTAATTACATGTGTATATTAGCCAAAAAGCCGCTAAAACCGTAGGTACTATGTGATCGTAGAAAAAGTAAGCTACATAACACGAGTTGTAAAGCAATTACGCACTCGCCGCTACGCGGTTCCGTGCGCAACTTTTCACCTCGTGCGTAATATGCTTCTTGCAACTCTTGTCATGTAATATACTATTTTAATGGTACCTAATTGTACATACGTTATTTATTATTTGGTAATATTTTAATATCAAGAATAATACCTTAACTGCCTAGTTTGCACATTTCCACTGTTGTGTTTTGCGAACTTGCTTTATGCGAATAATTACTGTAATCTAATTTGATGCACAGAAACAATGGACGCTTTTAATGCGAATCAAACAAAATAAGTTCTGCATTAATATTAATCAACTAATTTTCATGCTAGCACACGGCTGTTATTAATTACGTTACGCACTTATTTTACTTGACCAAAACACACGTAACCTGGTAAACTAAAACGCAATTTGGGAAGTATGTATAAACAAACAGAATAAATAACTTTTACAGACTGGTAACTAACAATATTTGGCTTCGCTGTTTTGGCATCAGCGTGTTTCTAGTTCAGGCTTTTGTTGAAAGCACAAAAGGCACTTCAACAGCAATTTTGAAATGGGTTGTAGTTTGCATGACGGCAGGTATGAAATTTACAAAGCCATCGGTTTAATATTCCGACGCATTTAAATAATTTTGAAAAGTTTGTTATGAAGTATTAATTAATGCAAAATTGCCACAACAACATCAACTAGAGTTTCACCAAAACGTAAGCATTAAAAAGGGCTGTAAACGTGGGTAATTTTACACCGCTTAGCTTCGGTATGTATTTGGGTGTTTTCGATTCTTTACAGATGCTGTTTATTACTTAATTTTTTTGTTTAAGATTTATATGTGTAGTTCGTTACGTTTTTCTGTATTTTGTCTTCAATTTTGTTTGCACTCCGCCACTGCTCAAATGATTTTAATTTCTGTATTTTGTATTCGTTGTTCGCTTTTTTTTGTTATTATCGAAGTCTTCCTGCTGCAGTTTATACTTGGTATTGACACTTTTGTATAGAACTTTACTTCTGTGATTTGGTTAGATTTAACGTTTGTCTGATTGTTCCGCTAATACAGTTACAGTTTTTTATTGGCTTTTGAATATATTTTCCCTCAACAGTGATATTTGACAGCATAGTAAATTAAACGAGTTTACTTGTTCTATAGTTTAGTCGTACATTATAATTTTGGATTTAATTTGCTCGTGTCTTTTTTTGTCTTACTGCTGATATAGTCGTGTTAATTTCTTAGTCTTTGGCTTAATGTAAATAACTTGTAATGTAAAAAACCCTTGCTTTTGTTTGAACGAAGTTTTGTTTGAAACTGCCTCCTCTAGAATTTTTATCAGCTAAAGTTTTAAGGACTAATTGACAAGAATATTTTAGAACATTGGACTCGAGTTTAATTTTATGAATAGTACTAAAAGATATTGGCTTCTAGCTAAAGTTGGCGCCAACTCATTTTCTTTTAATTGGACTTACACCCGTTAAAAAAAATGGGTCATATCCCCTAATAATTATCTTTTTTTTGCATATTCACAAGCGTCCAACGAATGAAACCGCAGTTGAAAGCACATTAAGCAATTAAATTTCAATTTATAATCTCTGAACGGCAAACATTCGTCGGGACTCCGATCTTCGAGTGATAAACGTGCGTGCCCTTAATTTAAAAAAAAATCCGAATTGAAACGTATATCGCCGGCCCCAATTTGAATAATAATTCGTATACCCCGTAACAAAAATCCTACCACAATTATCTGAGCATCAATCAAATGAAACCGTACGGAACGGTTTCGGCGACCCCTCAGGTGTATTTAAATACTTTATTAATATACATACACCCGGGAAATATGAAAAGATCATGAAACAGAAGGGAAAACGCGAGCTGGAATTTCGTTACGAAAATATTATCTCTAATGAAGGTACTGAAATGCTTTCAAAGCCACTAAACGATTATTAATATTACACTGTAACCATATTATGCCTTTCCATTATGCTGAATTTTAAGATTGGAAGACAACTACAAAAGCATCAAAGAGCATGATTCTAAGCACCTTTTTCTTTCACGGTATAACACTCAATAATATCTATACCCAATATATGTATCTTGAAAATGTACAGGAAAGAGAACATCACAAGCAGAGAAATTCTTAAGTAACTCCCTGAGTGTTCGCGTTTTACATGTTGTTAAATATTAGAATTGAGCCCCAAAACACGTTAATTAATTATTACTGCGAAAATACAGAAGTATTTTTGTTGTATTACCATTAGAGTTTAATCCATTAATCAGCTTTGGAACTTAGGCTTTAGCGCACACGAAATATTGCTAAAATAATTATTTAAGACGAAGGCAAATTATTTTATTATGTAGGTACTTGGGCATGGAAAAACATGTAGGAAAAAATTAAAGTTTTATATTTCCACGTAACTCTCTTAGAGAGCTACACACTTGCTTACTACAAAGTTGTCCAGAAACCACCTAAAATTATTTTTAACAATTCTTCAACATTTAAACATTTTTGCTAGGTAGGTATACCTTAGTAACCTTTTTGTCAACAACTCAAATAAATTACCATGTATGCCATGCACAACGACTACCATTCGTTGAGAAACCGAGTAAACATATTTTTTATAGCTCCTTAAAATGTTTAAAGATTTGCCACCTGTAAACAGGGACTAAAAACGAAAAAAATTCTGTTCGTTTCTGTTCGGAATATATCGTTTTCGTTATTTTCGTTCTAACCGAAAAATTTCTTCTTTCGTTTTCGTGAACCGAAATAATAATGGTTAAAACCGGTTTTACAATATTTTTTTTGTCGTAATTTTTTTTTCTAATCACCACAACCATCTATAAATACGATAACAATATTTGCGTCTCAACTAAAATATAAACGATGACGATGGGGTTTGATGCTCACGGACAGCATATTTTAGACTGGCGAACCATCGCCATATTAAATTTACCAAATCGTTAAACACATTAACATTTAACCATTTTATTAAGTTTTTCGATTTCCACGGCATCCTATTTGCTTTAATAACGATTAGAAGAAAAAAAGTCGAATATCTCGAAAAGTACGAGTTTTGGGTATAGGACATACTTAACAAAAAATGAAGCTCTCTTAAAGACAAATTTGATGACATAAGAAAATACAGGGGTTTGCATTTGCAAAAATTGAATTACGAGCATTTGAAAATCACAAAAGTTGCCACCTATTTATGAACACCCTGTATGCGTGATTCAAACTTTTTCGTATCGAGCTAATAGAACAATGTTTTATGCATGTCCTCACCAAATTACAACTCTGTGCTTCGAAAAATGGCTTCAGGAGAATTTTTTTAATAAAGACTTAAAACCTTGAAATATTTTGAAAATTATTTTTTTTTAGTGATTAGGCCGCATAAAAACCTGTACTATTTTATATCGATGTAAAGCTAAAATGAAGGCGGTCAAGAATATGAAATAAAAAATGGGGTGTTGTATTTGAAATATAAAAGTTGCTATTGGTTCCAGAGAGGTGACTCACCCTGTATATTTAAAAATATTTTTATCGTGTTCGGAAGAAAAAACTGTATGGACTGCCGTTTGAATCAACTTTTTATCTCAAACCGTTTAGCCACAATCGACCAATCCGCCACTAATGACTCACCCTGTATATCTAATCAAGTGTATATTCTATAGTGATGGTCTAAAAAACAAATTAGAAATAGAGAATATCTGTACCGTTAATTGTGTTACACGAAATTGCAAGTATAAACAATAAAGTTGTTAATACATATTCACGTAAACATATGGAGAAAAGTGAAGCTCACTTATTTCAAGTGAGATTTTTTACTGCCTCGTGGAGTCTCCCCAGCACAGAAGGTAAATTCGCGTTTGTGTTTAACAAATAAAATTGAAATAGCGACAAAACCGGTTAAAACCGGTTTTGGAAAATATTTATTTCGTTTTCCTTCTTAAACGAAAAATAATAATTTCGTTTTCGTTCTTAAAAAAATTTCGGTTAATTTCGTTTAACATTTTCGTTTTCGTTCCGTTCTCAGTCCCTGCCTGTAAATGTTTATACTTTATTCTTCTTACTTTAATAATTAACGATTTAATACAGACTGAGACTTTTACTAGCCTTGCATTATCCTTTTAGTTAAAAGTTAGTGAAGGGAACCTTTTAATATAATCGTGCAAATCGGCTACACCCCCTAATTCAATAACTAGCGCCATTACTTAACGACATTACTTTCAGAATCAAGTTTACAAATTACGTTATGCAACAAACAAGCGCCCTAATTTCAACATCATCCCTCGTCGCGCCGAACAATATAATGAATGCTCCGCAAGGATATATCTTTCGGGCCTAACCCCAGTTTAAACGTCCAACTTCACAAACCAAAACCACCGAATTACGAGTCCTTGTTCGTTTCAATTTTGCCCGCAATAGTAAAAGAGGATACTTAGGTATTCCATTAAGCCAAAGCGACAAGGATGCGAAGGAATGCAGATGAAAGCGAGACGTTGCTAAACAGAAAAGAGTCAGTTTAGAATGTAATTAGATATAATATATTAAAAAACACGTGACGGAACTGTTTTATTTATAGACTCTAATGGCTTGTTAAGCCGTGTTTGGATTTGTTCAAGTATCAGTTGCGCACATACAGACATTCATAGAATATTTATAAGACGGATATACGTAATCCGTAAGTTCAAGATACAAAAAAATCACTGATAATTAGTAAAGGAAATATTCCTAATATCGCAACCGTTAAGAAGATTTTAATCTGCTTATAAATGAAATCAAATACTAATAATTAAACGATTTGCAAAAAAAATTGCCATATCTAAATATTTGCTCTAAAAAATATCTGTTTTTCAACGAACTTATAGTCGTTATGCATTCATCCAATATTGTTTAACATTTCTACAAACAATTAGGTCTATAGCAACATTTTTCCATTTTTGACAAGAAAAAGTTCCAAGTTGATTAATTGAAAAAATATATAAAGGGCTATAAAAAATATTTTTAATCTGTTTTTGAACGAATTGATAGTCGTTATGCATTGCTCTAATATTGTTTAACATTTCTACAAAAAAAAGAATCGGGTCAATTTCGGTCATTTTTTGAAACTGCCTATCCCTCTGATTTAAATTGATAATTAATACAAGTTTGATACTATGATTGCACAAATTCTTTAAAAGATTTTGTATTCTGATAGTGTTCTTTTTCCAATTGCGTAAAAGCTTTTGTGTTTTACTTCAGATAATTGAAGTTTAAATTATTTTAGAGCAGGGACTAAAAACGAAAAAAATTCCGTTCGTTTCTGTTCGGAACGGACACGAAATATATCGTTTTCGTTCTTTTCGTTCTAACCGAAAAAAATCTTTTTTCGTTTTCGTGAACCGAAATAATAACGGTTAAACCCGGTTTAACAATATTTTGTTGTCATCAAAAAATCAATTATTTTTCTAGTCACCACAACCCTCTATAAATACGATAACAATATTTGCGTCTCATCTAAAATATAAACGATGACGATGGGGTTTGATGCTCACGGACAGAATATTTTAGACTGGCGAACCATCGCTATATTAAATTTACCAAATCGTTAAATACATTAACATTTAACCATTTTATTAAGTTTAACACCCGTAAGGTGCAAAAACACAACCTGATTAGGTTAAATTAGACACACGATCTTTATCTAAAAATATGAAAATATAGCAAGTGCTGTTTTAAATTTGTTTTAGTACTAAAAATCTATGCATTTGAATTAAATAAGATCCTGCTGTAATTATTTAAAAAGACAAAAGAATGAATTCAAGTGGATAATTTACTAAATGTTATAAATAAAAAAGATATTAAAAAAAAACGTATATTAACTTTATAGTTTGTACATACCATACAATATACATTTTCACATTCCGTTAAATCTTACTAGCAACACATCTTCCAATAAATCTTCTTCTACATTAGTCCTTTTCGAAGTAAGAATAAATTTTACTATTATTATGTCTAAACGCAAATAAAACATACACATTGATAATTATATCCAATCAAGTGTGTATTCTATATTGATGATCTAAAAAACTAATTAGAAATAGAGAATATCTGTACCGTTAATTGTGTTACACGAAATTGCAAGTATAAACAATAAAGTTGTTCACGTAAATATATGAAGAAAAGTGAAGCTCACTTAATTCAAGTGAGATTTTTTACTGCCTCGTGGAGTCTCCCCAGCACAGAAGGTAAATTCGCGTTTGTGTTAAACAAATAAAATTGAAATAGCGACAAAACCGGTTAAAACAGATTAGAAACCGGTTTTGGAAAATATTTCTTTCGTTTTCGTTCTTGAACGAAAAATAATAATTTCGTTTTCGTCCTTAAAAAAAATTCGGTTAATTTCTCTTAACGTTTTCGTTTTCCTTCCGTTCACAGTCCCTGTTTTAGAGTAACGGAAGTTTGGCACACTGAAATATATCGAGATATAATTTCCACAATATGTTTACGAAAGGTTAAAGCTTGACAATGGGGACAATGCTTTAGCGAAGGGATCATTAAAAAATCTTTTAAGATTGTGGGACATTTCTCCTGCTCTATAACGTATATTTTGTGAGCCACAGTTTTAAAATCTCTTCCAAAGCCGGTAATAGAGTCAACCACGTAGTTTTACTGTACGCTAGTAGTTTTTGTTAGTGAACATCTAAATCATTACAAATTTCTTTAAATTTTTTAACTTGTATTGAACATACCTATAGTATAAAAGTATGAAATTTGTTTACCCTTCTGACTTCGATATCAACTGGAATGGAAGGAATTTTGCACCAATTTTAATACAATTTTTAGTATGTGGCCGGCACAATAAACACTCATTAATTTATTGCCCAAATATTTTTAAAATATTCCAAAAAAATAAACAAATCTAAAGGACACGGCTTTCAAATAAAGGACTGCCCCATAAAATAAAGGAGTATGGTCACGGTAGATATAAGCAGTCCGGATTCTATTAATACCACGTATTTAAAAGATAATTTTAGGTGTTATTAATCGTGTTTTATTATATATTTCTTTAACTGTTGAGGAAGGGATTACTCCACAACGCGTATAAGAAAAATAAATCAAGTTATCATCACCCATATTTCACACTGCAACCGGAGACTCATCGTTTGGGCAATCCTTGAAGTAATTTGGTCTCCAGACTATCGTAACGAGCCCTTATCTCTATAAATCTACCCATCCTCGATTTCTATTCGAGAATCAATAACACATCGTGCAGTTAGCACATGGTATGGCATTATATGCGGAATGTTATCATTATTTTTCATTTTAGCTCTATGTTTGTTTCCATGGAATGGTTCTCGGAGAGATAAATTCTTATTTCAAAAGAAATTTGATGTGTTCCTTAATGCATTTCCTATTACGTTAGCTTCAATACGGTAGCTGAAAAAAAAAGATAACAAGGCTAGAGACACACTGCATTGCTTTTTGTATTACTTTTCATCGCGAAAATGTAACGCTGGATGGGTTTATAAATATTAAAAACGTGTTTCGAGCTGAGGATTTTTGTTAATCTTTTTGCAAAGCAACATTTGTTATATGACACAGATTTGTTTTTATGGAAGTGGTTTAATATTTAATTCTCTTTTAGTGATAACATGTTGTTTGCTTCTTTATTGCTGTTGGTATAAGCTTTGTTGAATATTGTTGCTAGAAAAAGCACAGTAATTGTACTAAATATCGTTTATGTAAAAGAAAAGACTATTTTTAACACGATTTTTGAAACCTTTTTCGAAAACTGGCCATAGGAAATTATTGTGGTTGCTACTATATTAATTTTGATGATACTTTTGTACTTTTAAAAATTGATTGTTGCTCCTCTCATACTTGGGAATAATTCATCTAATTTAAGCAAACCTGTATCTCTTATAATAAGCGAGATACCCATGCTGGAAATGTTATTCGGAATATATTTCGGTATCATAATTTCCATCAGCGAAGTTGTTTGTTATTTATACACTAGCGAACCCTTCGGGGTCCGCTAGGCCCGCCTTGCGCGTAGAATTATCTTTTTCGCGTAAAATTCTCTTTCCGAGTAGAAATCTCTGCTGCACGTATAATTCTTTTTCGCGCAGAATTTTGCTTGCGCAAAGAATTACTGTTTTTAATTTCAAATTCGCTATAATCGCTACCGCAACGACCGTTGCCGCACGCATCTACCGTCGGACGGACAATTTCGCGGAAAATTATTTCCACATGCACCCGGATTCGATCCGCAGACGCTTGCGTCGTGAGCGCACGTCGGACAGCCCGGCTATCACGGCGCGTTGCATGGATATCGAAATGACAGAAGTCAATTTATAGGTTATGCTGTCATTTTGTCATTTCTTGATTTCTAGGTTATGCAGTCAGTTTGACAGTGATGACATTATTAAATTTTTAGGTTATGCTGTCAGCCTGACGGTAGTGTCATTTTGACACAACTAAATGTCAAATTTTTTACGCCATCATCGTATTTTCACATCCCACGGTCTTAATTCGACTCGAAACTTGTTTTTTTTTGTACGTATTTTTAGGGGAGAGCGAGACGAATCCGATTCGGTACGACGCGCGCGGCGGAAAGCCAATTTGGAGAAGGTCTGAGCGTTTTCGATGTTTTTTCGTGAAAAACCGACATTTTTGCACGTTTACCTTAATAACTATCTGAAACGATTTTCGAGGGGCTTCTTGCTATTTTATTATGACAATTTTCTACGATTTTACGGCATTTTTTCGCGATTTTAGTTGTTAATAATTACCTGCTATAACACATTGCTGAAATTTGGTTCATATTTCTAATTTATAGTCGAACTTTTTAAGTTTGACAAGTAATTTTGTAAAATAATCGCTTTTAAATCCACAAGGTAAAAGTTTGGTTTATTTATAATATAAAAGCATTATAGTGGTAATGTATCGGATTCATTTGTAGATTATAAATCTTATTGAAATTTTAAAATATGCTGAGCGTATGATGATATTCTTTGTTAAAGTCTTCATTTCCTGGTTGTAATCTAAAAAGTATTGTTTTTAATAAACTTATTAATGTAGTTTATTTAATGTAAGAAGAAAAGTATTTTAATAACCTGATAATGTTATGATTTTTAATTTTAAAATAATCGAGGGTTTCTCCTAACTAATTTCTGAGTGTTTATTATGGTCTCTTTTTTCTGAAAATGTTAAAGACACCATTAGTAATTAAAAGTTTTGAAAAATATTCCAACGGTATACCTTGTGTTGTACTAAATGTCTCTCGACAGCACCCATCCAAAAGCAATATTTTAATAACTCATTCGTTACCACAATTTTTTTAATTTCTATTCAAGTTCCCAACTGACCAAGTCCACTATACTTTATAAATTCATATTTGAGACCTAATAAATACGGCTTCCTTTAATTTTTATTGGATTTTTACAACCTAATGTTTTTCCAAATTCAACCATGCTTGGGCTTTTTTTTGTCGAATAATCTCACTACACTGCCGCAATGCGCACCCTAACCTATTTCAAATTCGCTATAATCGCTACCGCAACGACCGTTGCCGCACGCATGTACCGTCGGACGGACAATTTCGCGGAAAATTATTTCCACCCGCACTAGGGATTGTAATACCGGTAAACCGGTTTACCGGTTTACCGGTAAATCGCAAAAAATGCTCTTCAAATTTTACCGGTAATTTTCCAGTTTTTTACCGGTAATTCCGGTAATTTTACAATATCTTTCTAATCATGATAAAAATCTAAATCAAATAATCGAAAAAAAATGACGTATTTTCAAAGAGAAAAAAAGGGGAAACATACAAATGACATATGATTGTTTACTCACTACACGACTACGGATTGTAATAAATCGCAAAAAATGCTCTTCAAATTTAACCGGTAATTTGCCAGTTTTTTACCGGTAATTCCGGTAATTTTACAATATCTTTCTAATCATGATAAAAATCTAAATCAAATAATCGAAAAAAAATGACGTATTTTCAAAGAGAAAAAATAAGGGGAAAGCATACAAATGGCATAAATGATTGTTTGATTGTTTACTCACTACTCGACCAACAAGTGTAGTAGAATCCGAAAAAGCTTTTTCCGCGGCTGGATTATTTTGTATAAAAATTAGGTCGCAATTAGGAGACGATAGTTAAGATAAATTATATTTTCTACGTGGTTATTTTTTAAGAAAAGTTTAAAATAATAAATATTGTTAATAGTTTGACAACATAGGTATATTATGTTAAATAATTTTATATTTTATGTTCAGAATAGTTTTATTTTCATGTGTTTTTTGTAATGCTGGATTATATTTTTTGTAATATTTTTATTTTATATAGTATATATTGTCATTTTATATTGTGTTATATTAATATTACATAAAAATATATTAGATTCGTTAATAGCTGTTAACTAATATATTGTATGAAACTAATTGGGATAGTTTAGGCTTCAACTATCTCAATCAGTTCCATAATAAATAAATGTATATAAATATATTTATTTTTAATATGGTTTTGGGAGTTTATCCGGGTAATATTTAAATTGGCTCGACGTTTCGGCAAGCTCTCACTATAGGGGAGACGCGGATAAACTGTATTAAAAATGTTAGTAACCGCAAAAAATCTAATAAGACACAATATAATATAAATATATATAATAATATGATATACCGGTAAATTACCGGTAAACCGGTTTTGATTGACAGTTTTACCGAATTACCGGTAATTCAAAAAGTCGGTAAATTTACAATCCCTAACCCGCACCCGGATTCGAACCGCAGACGCTTGCGTCGTGAGCGCCCGTCGGACCCGTCCGGCTATCACGGCGCGTTGCATGGATATCGAAATTCCATATATAATAATACAAAGTTGTCAAATTTTGACAGTGACAGAAGTCAATTTATAGGTTATGCTGTCATTTTGACATTTCTCGATTTTTAGGTTATGCAGTCAGTTTGACAGTGATGACATTATTCAATTTTTAGGTTATGCTGTCAGCCTGACGGTAGTGTCATTTTGACACAACTAAATGTCAAATTTTTGACGGCGTCATCGTATTTTCACATCCCACGGTCTTAATTCGACTCGAAACTTGTTTTTTTTGGTACGTATCTTTAGGGGAGAGCGAGACGAATCCGATTCGGTACGACGCGCGCGGCGGAAAGCCAATTTGGAGAAGGTCTGAGCGTTTTCGATTGAAATATCTTAGTAAAAAAATGCTTGAGTGCATGTTTATTCCTAAAATGATGCATTTAACTTTACTTAGGACTACATTTTTTCCTTATGCATTAACATTTATTATATTCTTCATTTTTATTTATTTCATTCAATTTTACAATTTTTGGTTGTTATAAGTCTGATGGTTTTAATTTTAAATAACATTTTAAAAACTGACAAAGTGCCATTATTTCTTTATCTATTTTAGCGCATGTAATCTCGCACTTAAATTTTATTTTGTGAAAGTCGATTGTTTAGTGTTTATTATTATTTTTATGTGTTTAGAGGTGTGATAAATTGTCTATTTAGTTTCAAAAAAGTGCAATAGAAAATTGTATTTGTTTTAATTCACATTAACACCTGGTAATCAGTAAATCATATCTATTGCATAAGAATTGTTGGAGCATGTTGTGATTTGTAATTTAAAAATAATCGAGGGTTTCTCCTAACTAATTTGTGAGTGTTTATTATGGTCTGTATTTTCTGAAAATGTTAAAGAAACCATTAGTAATTAAAAGTTTTGAAAAATATATTGTATTAAATGTCTCTCGACAGCACCCATCCAAAAGCAATATTTTAATAACTCATTCGTTACCACAATGTTTTTAATTTCTATTCAAGTTCCCAACTGACCAAGTCCACTCTACTTTATAAATTCATATTTAAGGCCTAATAAATACGGCTTCCTTTAATTTTTATTGGAGTTTTACTACCTAATGTTTTTCCAAATTCAACCATGCTTGGGCTTTTTTTTGTCGAATAATCTCACTACACTGCCGCAATGCGCACCCTAACCTATTTCAAATTCGCTATAATCGCTACCGCAACGACCGTTGCCGCACGCATGTACCGTCGGACGGACAATTTCGCGGAAAATTATTTCCACCCGCACCCGGATTCGAACCGCAGACGCTTGCGTCGTGAGCGCACGTCGGACCCGTCCGGCTATCACGGCGCGTTGCATGGATATCGAAATTCCATATATAATAATACAAAGTTGTCAAATTTTGACAGTGACAGAAGTCAATTTATAGGTTACGCTGTCATTTTGACATTTCTCGATTTTTAGGTTATGCGGTCAGTTTGACAGTGATGACATTATTAAATTTTTAGGTTATGCTGTCAGCCTGACGGTAGTGTCATTTTGACACAACTAAATGTCAAATTTTTGACGGCGTCATCGTATTTTCACATCCCACGGTCTTAATTCGACTCGAAACTTGGTTGTTTTGGTACGTATCTTTAGAGGAGAGCGAGACGAATCCGATTCGGTACGACGCGCGCGGTGGAAAGCCAATTTGGAGAAGGTCTGAGCGTTTTCGATTGAAATATCTTAGTAAAAAAATGCTTGAGTGCATGTTTATTCCTAAAATGATGCATTTAACTTTACTTATGACTACATTTTTTCCTTATGCGTTAGCATTTATTATATTCTTCATTTTTATTTATTTCATTCAATTTTACAATTTTTGGTTGTTATAAGTCTGATGGTTTTAATTTTAAATAACATTTTAAAAACTGACAAAGTGCCATTATTTCTTTATCTATTTTAGCGCATGAAATCTCGCACTTAAATTTCATTTTGTGAAAGTCGATTGTTTAGTATTTATTATTATTATTATTATGTGTTTAGAGGTGTGATAAATTGTCTATTTAGTTTCAATAAAGTGCAATAGAAAATTGTATTTATGTTTTAATTCACATTAACACCTGGTAATCAGTAAATCATATCTATTGCATAAGAATTGTTGGAGCATGTTGTGATTTTTAATTTAAAAATAATCGAGGGTTTCTCCTAACTAATTTGCGAGTGTTTAATATGGTCTGTATTTTCTGAAAATGTTAAAGACACCATTAGTAATTAACCCCTTACAGCATGACTTTTTAAATTTTCAAATAAAATTTTTTGAATGTGTACAATAAATATATTACAGAATGCTAAAAAAAATTTATTTTTATTTTAAGACGAAATTTTTTCTTTTTTCTGGTTTTTTTCTAATATGTAACACCATGCATATATACTACATACATATTTTTTATTCATAAAAATAAAATGATATGGCACAAGGGATTTAGACGTTATTACAGTAAAAAAAAGTTACACGTCGAATTTATAAAGTAAATAAATAAAATGTTATAACATAAATGTACCCAATTTGCATAAATGGCGGTAGTAGGGCTTTTGTTTTCGAATAATCTCACTACACTGCCGCAATGCGCACACTAACCTATTTCAAATTCGCTATAATCGCTACCGCAACGACCGTTGCCGCACTTTCCAAATTCAACCATGCTTGGGCTTTTTTTTTCGAATAATCTCACTACACTGCCGCAATGCGCACCCTAACCTATTTCAAATTCGTTATAATCGCTACCGCAACGACCGTTGCCGCACGCATGTACCGTCGGACGGACAATTTTCTCGGAAAATTATTTCCACCCGCACCCGGATTCGAACCGCAGACGCTTGCGTCGTGAGCGCACGTCGGACAGAAGTCAATTTATAGGTTATGCCGTCATTTGACATTTCTCGATTTCTAGGTTATGCAGTCAGAGTTTGACAGTGATGACATTATTCAATTTTTAGGTTATGCTGTCGGCCTGACGGTAGTGTCATTTTGACACAACTAAATGTCAAATTTTTGACAGCGTCATCGTATTTTCACATCCCACGGCCCCAATTCGACTCGAAACTTGCATGGATATCGAATTTCCATATATAATAATACAAAATTGTCAAATTTTGCCAGTGACAGAAGTCAATTTATAGGTTATGCTGTCATTTTGTCATTTCTCGATTTCTAGGTTATGCAGTCAGTTTGACAGTGATTACATTATTCAATTTTTAGGTTATGCTGTCAGCCTGACGGTAGTGTCATTTTGACACAACTAAATGTCAAATTTTTGACGGCGTCATCGTATTTTCACATCCCACGGTCTTAATTCGACTCGAAACTTGGTTTTTTTGGTACATATCTTTAGGGGAGAGCGAGACGAATCCGATTCGGTACGACGCGCGCGGCGGAAAGCCAATTTGGAGAAGGTCTGAGCGTTTTCGATGTTTTTTCGTGAAAAACCGACATTTTTGCACGTTTACCTTAATAACTATCTGAAACGATTTTCGAGGGGCTTCGTGCTATTTTATTATGAAAATTTCAACCCTTCTAAGATTTTACGGCATTTTTTCGCGATTTTAGTTGTTAATAATTACCTGCTATAACACATTGCTGAAATTTGGTTCATATTTTTAATTTATAGTCGAACTTTTTAAGTTTGACAAGTAATTTTGTAAAATAATCGCTTTTAAATCCACAATGTAAAAGTTTGGTTTATTTATAATATAAAAGCATTATAGTGGTAATGTATCGGATTCATTTGTAGATTATAATTCTTATTGAAATTTTAAAATATGCTGAGCGTATGATGATATTCTTTGTTAAAGTCTTCATTTCCTGGTTGTAATCTAAAAAGTATTGTTTTTAATAAACTTATTAATGTAGTTTATTTAATGAATTAAGAAAAGTATTTTAATAACCTGATAATGTTATGATTTTTAATTTTAAAATAATCGAGGGTTTCTCCTAACTAATTTGTGTTTATTATGGTCTGTATTTTCTGAAAATGTTAATGACACCATTAGTAATTAAAAGTTTTGAGAAATATTCCAAAATATACCTTGTGTTGTACTAAATGTCTCTTGACAGCACCCATCCAAAAGCAATATTTTAATAACTCATTCGTTACCACAATTTTTTAAATTTCTATTTAAGTTCCCAACTGACCAAGTCCACTATACTTTATAAATTCATATTTAAGACCTAATAAAAACGGCTTCCTTTATAATTTTTATTGGATTTTTACTACCTAATGTTTTTCGAAATTCAACCATGCTTGGGCTTTTTTTTTCGTATAATCTCACTACACTGCCGCAATGCGCACCCTAACCTTATTTCAAATTCGCTATAATCGCTACCGCAACGACCTTTGCCGCACGCATGTACCGTCGGACGGACAATTTCGCGGAAAATTATTTCCACCCGCACCCGGATTCGAACCGCAGACGCTTGCGTCGTGAGCGACCGTCGGACCCGTCCGGCTATCACGGCGCGTTGCATGGATATCGAAATTTCATATATAATAATACAAAGTTGTCAAATTTTGACAGTGACAGAAGTCAATATATAGGTTATGCTGTCATTTTGACATTTCTCGATTTCTAGGTTATGCAGTCTGTTTGACAGTGATGACATTATTCAATTTTTAGGTTATGCTGTCAGCCTGACGGTAGTGTCATTTTGACACAACTAAATGTCAAATTTTTGACGGCGTCATCGTATTTTCACATCCCACGGTCTTAATTCGACTCGAAACTTGTTTTTTTTGGTACGTATCTTTAGGGGAGAGCGAGACGAATCCGATTCGGTACGACGCGCGCGGCGGAAAGCCAATTTGGAGAAGGTCTGAGCGTTTTCGATTGAAATATCTTAGTAAAAAAATGCTTGAGTGCATGTTTATTCCTAAAATGATGCATTTAACTTTACTTATGACTACATTTTTTCCTTATGCGTTAACATTTATTATATTCTTCATTTTTATTTATTTCATTCAATTTTACAATTTTTGGTTGTTATAAGTCTGATGGTTTTAATTTTAAATAACATTTTAAAAACTGACAAAGTGCCATTATTTCTTTATCTATTTTAGCGCATGTAATCTCGCACTTAAATTTTATTTTGTGAAAGTCGATTGTTTAGTATATTATTATTATTATGTGTTTAGAGGTGTGACAAATTGTCTATTTAGTTTCAAAAAAGTGCAATAGAAAATTGTATTTATAAATTTTTTCAATATGTAACACCATGCATATATACTACATACATAATTTTTATTCATAAAAATTAAATGATTTGGCACAAAGGATTAAGACGTTATTACAGTAAAAAAAAATTAAACGTCGAATTTATAAAGTAAATAAATAAAATGCAATAACATAAATTTACCCAATTTGCATAAATGGCGATAGTAGGGCTTTTTTTTTCGAATAATCTCACTACACTGCCGCAATGCGCACCCTAACCTATTTTAAATTCGCTATAATCGCTACCGCAACGACCGTTGCCGCACTTTCCAAATTCAACTATGCTTGGGCTTTTTTTTCGAATAATCTCACTACAGTGCCGTAATGCGCACCCTAACCTATTTTAAATTCGTTATAATCGCTACCGCAACGACCGTTGCCGCACGCATGTACCGTCGGACGGACATATTTCTCGGAAAATTATTTCCACCCGCACCCGGATTCGAACCGCAGACGCTTGCGTCGTGAGCGCACGTCGGACAGAAGTCAATTTATAGGTTATGCCGTCATTTTGACATTTCTCGATTTCTACGTTATGCAGTCAATTAGACAGTGATGACATTATTCAATTTTTAGGTTATGCTGTCGGCCTGACGGTAGTGTCATTTTGACACAACTAAATGTCAAATTTTTGACGGCGTCATCGTATTTTCACATCCCACGGCCCCAATTCGACTCGAAACTTGGGTTTTTTGGTACGCATCTTAAGGGGATAGCGAGACGAATCCGATTCGGTACGACGCGTGCGGCGGAAAGCCAATTTGGAGAAGGTCTGAGCGTTTTCGACGTTTTTCTTGAAAAACCGACATTTTTGCACGTTTCCCTTAATAACTATCTGAAACGATTTCCGAGGGGCTTCGTACGATTTCGTTACGAAAATTCGATCCTTTCTACGATTTTACGGCATTTTTTCGCGATTTTAGGAGCGCTCTGGGTATTTTTAATTGATTTTCGAAAATTCTGGAGAACGTCCGTTGTATTATAAGGACAAGTTTTTGCTAAATTATTGACTTTTTCTACAACAAATTAAATATGTTTTTCTTCTTTACCATTTCATTATAGTTTGTTCTTTTTCGTTTGCAAATTCTTACCCAAGTTAACTTTGTCTAACTTATTTTGATTTGCTTTTTGTAAAATTTTATTCGCTGGCATCTTCAGGGTCTTTTACGAAGATTAATTAAATAATACGTCTCACTGTGTGTTTCTTAATGTAGGTAATTTAGCTATTTTACTGTTTTTTTTTAAATTTCCATCTCATCAAACTTCTGCTATCTTAGCCTAATCTACGTTTCGCCTGCTTTAAAGCTGACACCTTCAGGGTGCGTTTGATAAACAGTAATTGGAGAACCGAAGTGGGTGTTTCTTTAAGTAATTTTCTGGTTCTATTTAAATTTTTATCTAGCCCAAGTAACCCTCCTTCTTAATCTTATTATGAAATCTATCTACTTTTCGTCCGATTTTATCTTGAACATCTTCGGGTTATCAAACAGTAACTCAAGAACCTGGATTGGTATCAGTTTGTCATTGTAGTTGAATATTTTTTGCTTCCTCTAATTTTTAAACAATTTTTTAGTGCCCTAATTAGCTGATTTCGTTTTGTCTTCGTTACCTAATTAAATAAAATTTTTTGCACGTTTAAAATCTGTTAAATTCGCGCTCCCAATTAGGATGTTCTGGATGCAACGAACAAATACAAAAATCGGGCTAATTCGCAATAATTAGATGTATATTTTTATGGCCATTTCGCGAGATCTCCTCCGTCGAATTATACTCGACTGAGAAAACACCATTAAGTACGAAACTTTTCGCAGTTTAAACATTTTTCCGAAAGAAGTAACAAGTTTTCTCATTATTTTTAGTAATTATTTTGCTCGTTAGGATCAGCGGCGTCATTAAGCCCGAGAAATATAGATTTCTATTAAATGGCCAGGAATCTAGAGAGATAATTTAGGGACATCTAAATCTTGCCGAGTTTCGTTAGTTTTTAGGCAATTGTTTTACCTACTGTGAAAGATCCAGTTGAGGTACGCGACTTTTAATTGTTTTAAGGAGTTAACGAGTTTAAAAAATAAATATAAAGACGGTAAGGCCAGCGCTTGCTAAAAAAGTTTTATTGAACACAGAGAGTTTTGTAAATCCATTAACTTTTAATGTTATGGAGGTAATGGTATCAAAAGCAGGTACTTTTAATATTTTGGCGAGAGGTTTAAAGAGTCAAAATAATTTAACACTTAGTAATAAAAATTAAACAACTATACTAAAACGTAAAATCTAAGTCTGAATGTTTTTTTTAATCTTTATCAATTTTTGTAAAGATATTAGACTTGTAATCCGTTTATTTCTTGCGGAAAATAGGTTAAATCTTTTTACGATTACAAAAATATATGGTATTTTTATCTTTATACATTTTACTTGCTATTTTTTTCAAAATTTTTACTGTTTTATTCAATAGAAATTTCATTTTTAAAGAGAAATTCAAGGACATTTATTTTGAAAATGGCGTAATGGTGGCTTGCTTTCCTAGGTTCCTAAGTTCTTGTATCGACTGTTAAAGTCCTTCTACAAAAAAATGGACCACCCTATATGTCATATTAAAGTATAGACCAATACAAATACATTGTGAAAACAAGGATTAAATCTCCTACTCTATACGTTTTTGTAGACGAAACAAAGTTCTGAAATTTATTTTTTAAATATAGCATAATTTAAATTTTATGTATCCTTGGAAAAGAGTTACAACGTCTTTGTATCGTTAAGATTTTAAATCTGTTCACTGACCTCTACTAAACCGCAATTTTCCAGTGAAATTTTTCAACGAATTTAATCATGGGGTGACCGATTACCGCCTTCGACCGCCTCGTTGAAAAACGCGTGCGTGCGTTGACAAATGTGCGTACGTCAAAGCCGAATTCTTTCAAAGACTAGTTCGCCGATGATAAACAGCGAATTAATTATCGAAACGGTCTTGTGAACTCGGTTTAACTATCCAATATTACCATTTAGGCACGTTGACCCTAGACTCACCAAGCCTGTTCCTTTTTTATCAGAAGGAACTATTGATTATTCAACATTATTCCACTTTGCACCTGTGATACACGTACAGATCTGAGGCGTCGAAGGCGCATACAAATACAATTAATCGTAAATTGAAACAGGTGGTTTGTGTGGGTTGATTTGCACGTTATTTAGAGTCAGTCAAATGCTAGGTTTGCTAGAACAATCGTGACGCAATGGTATTTATTATACGAGGGTCGAGACAAATTTATTGATAATAAAAACACCAGTAGGATGTTAAAAGCACAGTCTACAGCTTAACATTCTTCACTGCTTTACATGTTCTGTAAGGTTTAATTGCCAAAGTCAGGTTGGTGAGAAGCCAGTTTATTAATTTCTTAAAATGGTGGAGGATAATCTGCATTTGAAAAAAACTGTCAGTCGTTTTGTATCTTATTAGCTCTTTGAGCTCCAAAAACAGAGTGTGTGCCTTTTTTAAATCAAATTCACTGCACTTATAATACTGTTTTGTACTGATAAAGCAAGCAAAAACCTTAATGAATATAAAGATGTTAAAATATTTTTTTTAAAGCGTGCTAAACATTATTTTTCTTTGTTCCAGGTAAGAATCAAATCGCTTACTCAGTGACTCGTAGTCGAAGATTAATTCACAGTTTGCAAAGGTAAATATGGTCGAAATAAAGTGTCTGTTGTTGTAAAAGGCGCGTGTATTGTTTGATGAACACTTAAATCATCCACGTTATTTATTTATTAATATGAATGGGTTTGATCAAGAATTAGTTTTTTTTTTTCTGAAGGATTACTTATGGAAATGCTGGACCAGTTACAAGACTCTGGTCTCTCCATCAGTAGCAATTTTATTTATCTATCTATGTGTAACAGTAACTTATTTTGCGCGGAATCCTTCACGATTTTTCAAAAATTGCAAAACCCCAATCATATCTATTATCTATGGAGCCCCGTCAATTTTAATACTAAAAATGAAACAGAAATTGTTTTATTTGTTGTTGCTAGTACTTTATAGATACATAATTAACGTCGTAAATCAAATATGAAGAGAAGACAAATGTTAATGATCATAAAAACGAACAAAGTATAAAATTGAACAAAACTATAAATATGTAACCAAAACAAAATGTAACGAAGATCATGTATGTATAACAAAATATGCAGGAAATGAAATATACAGAGTGTGTATAAATTGGCGGAAGCGCTACATGTGGCGATGTTCTTCGTAAAATTCTATGTCGAAAATCTTGATACAAAAATGTTATACCATGCTTGCTGTGTCTGCAAGAGGTCCTCAAAGTTTTGACATTTAGTCCTTTAAACAGCGTTATTATTTAATATTTTTTAATGAAAAAGCTGCGATTTCGAATACAAATAAATTCCGAATAATATTTTTTCCTAGATATTGTGTTTTTCCTTTCAAAAACTGGTGTTGAAAATATGTTAATCACTGATTTGAATGAAAATAATACTCATGGCAACATTGTCATTAGCTGTCATCTCTGTTATTCTCGTAATTATTTCTAGTTTGTGTTAGACGATAGCTAAAAGTTTGCAGCTATGTTTACGAACTGAAGGCTTTCAGTTCGAACAATTATTATAAATACCTAGGTAAAAATTGCTGATAAAAAAATGCCCAAATGCAAATTAATGGATGCAATGTTGTCAAATGTTAGTTTTTTTAAATGGTTCCTGAGGTCATGGGAAGCATGGTACAACATTTTTGTATTAAGATTTTCGACTTGGAATTTTACGAAGAACATCGTCACGTGTAGCGCTTCCGCCAATTTATACACACCCTATATAAATAAAAAGAAAGACAATGAGAAGATTGTAGTTGCTTCTTTGTCCAAGTTGCGATATTTCGTTTTTGTACTGGCATATTTTAGAAAAGCCAGATTGGCATAAATATGTACTTGCAAACGGCAATAGAATTTGAATAGCCCATTTTGATAAATGCGGATATTCGTCAAATATATCGCACCAGAATATTGTTACCGGGTTCTCTTGGAACTTGGCCTTTAACTGAAATTTCGAAAGAATGTCAATAAAATTTTCATATTTCGCTGCTACACATTTTTTTGGCATCTCTTTACTCTGAATGCATTTTGTACCCAATAGTTATACTTGTTCTTTAAATTTGAAAAATACTTCGGGATTCTCACGAGCTGCAGATATGATTTCTACAGTTTTTGATCTCCAAACCTAATTTTGATTCTTAAAGTCAGTCTTTAAGAATCGAAAATATAGTCAAAGTGATAACAAAAAAACACGTGGGACCCCGGGGTTTCGCGAAACCGACTTTGGGAAACTCTGATGTACAAACAAGCAGTTCTTGGCGCAACGATCATGGTTCATTAAGAACTATTTAATTTTTTTTTTGTATTATGATCGCTAGAGTCTTAATCAGATTTTCGCTAATCATCTCATTTGCCCTATAAAACCTTTTAATTTGTAACACCCTGTACTTGACGTTGTATTCGTCAACATTTATCCAATTTAAATGCATCAGGTGATGTAGAATTGAAACGTCTTTCGCGTTGTATATAATAATGTTTCCCGCAATTGATTTTGTGTCTAACGGAATTGAACCCTACTTTTGCATTTCTATACAAAATAAAGTAAAGGAAAATAAAATTTCTTCCGGTGAAGTAGTTCTTGACATTTTGTTTTTCATATTTTCAACTAAGTGCGAGTTGCACGTTGATCAAATCGATTCGGGCTTGGGATATCTTTGTGGGTAATTGTAATATGGATTGTAGCTAAAAATAATAGTCCCGAATCGTTTGAGTTTGATTTGATTGGTATTTATCGTAGTTCGGTGTAATAAAGAACAAGTTTATCACAAAAATCCGGTGGCTTGGAGCCTTTACTTGGCTTCATCCATTAACTTTATTATGTCTGTCGAAAATCGACTAAATTAATTTGTAGGGAATTATAAAAAGCCCGTTTAACAATGCATTCAATCATTATTCATCGCCCAACAATATACTCGAAGCCTTTGTTGAGAAGACAAAGATTGAGAATGCGCCGGGGCCGGAAATAAGGATTTTAAAAATTGTTATAACCGTCATCAATAACATTTGAAATTTACATTTTATTTGTAGCCGAGTTGGACGGATCTTCGTGCTAAAGGGGGTGCCGAAATCGGGTCACGGGGCTAAATAGAGGGCGCGGTAACAGGATATTCATTAAATTCGAACTGGTATCGGTTTATCGAAATAATTATCCTTTATGTTAACGCGCGTCTGCGAGATCAGATTTGGCTGCGACAAAGTTACAAACAAACGGGGGATCACGTCGTTCTGGAACCGCACACAATCCCTAGACCTATCTGCTTTCACCTTGACTTCATCCTTACGCACCCTCGGCATTTGAATACCGAATAATCTTAATAGGAAATTATTTACTCAGCTTAACCCACCGGCTAAGTAACTACATGCAAAGAAAACCTTGGGTTTAATTAATTTAGTTCACTATACAAGTTATCCTGCTTGTACGACAAAAAATACACTTAAAATTCTGTTATATAACAATGTTGTCCTTTACGGCTTAGTTTATTATTTAAAATCGATCCAAATCATCAGAACGTTAGCAACATAAAGTACATAGTAAGTCTGTCTTGACGCAGTTTAAAAATCATAAAAAAAGTGTTTTTGCTGAAGATTTAAAACAACTAATTGTGAAATTTTATTTGCGAATAAAAACTAACAAAAAAAGATAAATTTTTGGGTTATAAATAAAGGTGTTATAGTTGTAGTCGTAATAGATTGTCCATAATTTGTTACTTGGGTTTTAGCTTAAGTACTGAATATTTTTTTTTTCAAGGCTTTGTTAGATACAGAATTTGTTATCCATATAAATATTAAATATTATATTTATTTATTCAGTTATAGATAAAAAAACATTTTCATTTACTTTTCAAAATGGCATTTGGTGCAGATTTTTAGTTAATTTAAACATCAACTTAAAAATTAATGTCAAAATTATGTCCGGATTTTCAAAATTTTGACTTTTTTCTTTTAAAAACTGTTTAAATTTACTTTAAAAGTTTTTGTTTATAATTATTTTTAAAATACAATGCATGCTTTTGTTTAATTTATCCACATATGTTTTTGAAAATAGTGTGTAGCTGATGTACATATGTTCAAAATTGTGCTACATTTTTAAAAAGTTGGTGCAATTTATTTTAAAAGTTTTAGAATGTTATATTTCTGTAACTTATAAAAACTTCTTAATGCATTATTCCACAATAACCAAGTATAATTTTGAAAAATAATTTCTAATTGACTACCAGCGATTCAAAATTTTGACCACATTTAATCAAAAACTGGCTTAATTGTTTTAAAACATTTGTATTAATAATTAAAGTTTTAACCGATTCACATTTATTACTCTAAATTATGATTTGAAAAATTAATTTCAAACTTACATCTGATTTTTCAAAATTTGACAACGTTTTTTTGTAACTGGTCGTATTTATTTAAATAAATAATTTTAGTGTGTTTCAATTTGTTATTGAAATGTCAGTTGATGCGTTTTTATAATTATACCAAATATAATTTTAAAAATTAATAGTTTATATGACGTCCATATTTTTAATACTTTGGCTTCTTTTTTTAAAAACTGGTGTCATATTTTTAAAATTTTGTTTTGGAGTACAAAAGATATTGTTAAAATATTATTTACTGGACGTTTCTAATTTAGATTAATATTATTTTTAAAATTGTTGTCCAAATTGTTAACATCATTTTGAAAAATTTTGTCAAACATATTAGTATCATTTTGAAAAAATGATGCAAAAATGCCGTAAGGCAGAATGCCTAGATTAACAATTGCTACTTAATTTTTACTTTGAAAATTCGATGCAAATGATGGTGGTTACCCTATTTTGGTGTTTTAGTAAAGAAAAATAAAATAAAATGGCCCAGCAATATTTTTTTACATGATCTTAATCAGATAACTTTTGGCGTATTATCATGAATTTTCAGTTTTGCAATGTATAGGTTGCATAGTTATTAGGCGTTGAACTGCCCATACTTGGTAATAAAAGTTACAAAAACCTCGGTAGATGACATATTTTAAAACCACAATTATGATAACTGAATTGGTTAATTATTTATGTATAATTTGGTGCTGAATTGCTGACTTTATCGGCGTTATATTCATTTTTTTTTGTTATCAACAATTTCGTCGTTAAAATTGTAAAATATCCTCTTTATATACCAGGTTCCTTATTTTTATTGTACCAAAAGACCCTAAAAATAGCTAACACGCTGTGTTTTGTATATTTGTGTATAATTTTTTAACTTATTTTGCCCAAATCAAGTATAAAATTGCATTTGCATATTGTAACTGTCCAATAAATTTCCCATAAACTTTAAAGATCTACCTCAAACAAGTTAAGTTTTATTTAACTCGAGTTTTTTTTTTGTTTTGTTTAAAATTCATGTTTATTGTTGGGCGTTCGAAACTAGAAAAACTGGATTAACAGCTATCGTCTTCTAAATGTTATTTGCAAATTCTAATCACGATGCTCAATAATTTATGGCCTTTAAAAGTTAATTTGTAAATTTGGGTTCGCGTTAAATTTATGCTGATTATCTTTGGCACAACTGTTTTCAAAACTACAAGGTCAATACTCGCCGGCCGGGCTATCGCGATTTTAGATTGAGGTATTTGCGTTCCTCACAAGGCTAACGAAGATTTTATTTTCGTACCGATAAGACCTGTTAGGATTTTAGGCAGTGATTTTTGGTTTATTTGCAGACTAGGTTATTTATTCTAAGGTAATTTTACTCTATAGCGGAATCATATATGAGGATATTAATGCAGTGTACGTACAGACGTTTAGATGGACCATCCTAAAATTGTTACTACGGATACATTAGTAAAACACGCCCTATTAGTATCAAGACTTCATGTTTATTAATTTTGAAGTAAATTCATTTAAAAGAGGAAGATTTTTAAATTATTAAGGATAAAATCGTTATATGCGTCTAATTAGCATAATTATGCAAGGTACGTACAGACAGATAAATGGATTCATAAAAAATGTTTACTAGTGCTTAAGGCAGTGGTTTCCAACCTGTGGGGCGCGCCCCCCCAGGGGGGCGCGAGACTATTGCAAGGGGGGCGCGCAGCTGTTACCAAAATATCATTTTTGAATACAAACAAACAAAAAGAACTTTCTTTATACAGAATATGGTGGATTGTTTTGTAGTCCGTTAAATAATTCTTATTTATCAGCACAGTATTTATGAAATTAGATTGTTACGAAAAGTGAGGGGGGCACAAAAAAAAATTATGAAAAAGGGGGGGGCGGAGCTACAAAAAGGTTGGAAACCACTGGCTTAAGGTATATTAGCAAAACATGCCCTAATAGTTTTAAGACTTCATATTTATTAATTTGGAAGTTATTTTACTTCATAAGTGGGGTGGTATCAGTTTTTAGGGCAATTGTTATTAATCTACATGTAGTTGCTTTAATAGATTTGTGAAATATACAATTTTATCGTAATTAACGTGAAATATTGTAACTGAGGCATCGATAATTAATAAAAAAATTCCGCCAATCGCGAGCAGTTCGCTGCACTGAAATTACAATCGTCGAGCTGGAAAAAGGTTTCTATTCAGCTGTAATGCTGAAGGAGCTTTTTATTTTCAAGCAAAGCCATGACTGCCATTGTATCTGTTTGCGTTTAAGCCTTGTAGTCTGAACTGTCATTAAAGTGCTTAAAGCTGTTTGAGCAAATACCTACATCTTGGTACAAAAGCGTTCCGCAACATATTCTATTACTTGTCCGATTTATTTAGCGAGTGATTGGAAAAAGTCCGTCTGTTAAATTCGCCTAGAAACAACGAGGTTCAAAAGCTCATGTTTATAAATTGGTCTAATACGATTTTTTCATGTTTTGATCGTAGTTTACTTTTATTCTCATTAGTATACACGCGAAAAGGTAAACAAAGGCTTTAGGATTAGTTAGTTAGTATAATCGCAAAATTAAACGGTAATTATTGACAAGTTTTCAGTAGCAATTATTTGAAACGGTTTTTTTCGGTCTTTTCGATCTTTTATCCCTTTCGTGTTGGAATGAGTTGTACAAAGAGAACTCTGAACCGTCCAACAAAATTGTATGCCATGTGCCTTCGCGATAATAAATGTCTTTGTCCAATAAGACGCCCTTGGATACTTGATAATCTGTCAACGGTATTCGATTCAGGGCGTGCTTGGATGACGATAAAGAAAGACGTCTTGTATCTGGTTTACACAACAGTGATCATTGCATAAAGAAGGCCTGGGCACGTCCTTAAATCCGACGATTGAAATAAGGCACTTAAAATTATTTCCGGTAGTTGAGCTGCGTATAACTCGGATTGTCTTTGAAATTATACGCGATTTATATGCAACATGGCAGCGACGATTTATTTTGAAATGCTAATAATGTTTAAAGATTTTTTTTGCGTTGAAGGTTTTTTAAAAAAGTTGATTGCAGTTAAAATTAAATTGGTTGAGAAAAATTGTGTCTAAAACGGGGTGAAGCAATTGTTCTTCTTTACGTGCCATGTCCTTCTAGAGTCTAGAGGTTCTAAGATCATTAGCATGATTTCCACTTCGTCAGTTGCTTTTTGAAAGAGTGATCATGTACCTTTGTCTCAGATATTTTAGCCGTCTTGGTGTAATCTTTCAATTGCCTTTTTGCCCTGGACGACGATAACAAGTAATTGGTACTTGCTTTTTCTGATGATGTGATTAAAATACTCGACTTTCGTGATCTTGAAACCAGGGACTAAAATCGAAAAAAATTTCGTTCGTTTCTGTGCGGAACGAAAACGAAATATATTGTTTTCGTTCTCAGCTATAAAATTTCTTTTTTGTTTTCGTGAACCGAAATTTATAACGGTTAAAACCGGTTTACAGTTTTTTTTTGTCGTCAAAAAATCGAGGACTTTCATTATTTTTCCAAGTCACTACAACCCTTTATTAATACGATAACAATATTTGCGTCCACTAAATTATAAACGACGACGACGGTTTTGATGCTCACGGACAGCATATTTTAAACTGACAAACCGCCGCCATATTAAATTTACCAAATCGTTAAACACATTAACATTTAACCATTTTATTTAGTATAACACCCGTAAAGTGCAAAAACACAACTTAGTTTAAATTGTACACACGATCTTTATCTAAAAATATGAAAATATAGCAAGTGCTGTTTTAAATTTGTTTTAGTACTAAAAATCTATGCATTTGAATTAAATAAGATCCTGCTGTAATTATTTAAAAAGATTAAAGAATTAATTTAAGTAGATAATTCACTAAATGTTTCCATGAATGTTAGAAATAAAAAAAGATGTTAGAAAGAAACTTATATTAACTCTAAACGCAAATAAAATATACACGTTAATAATATATTAAAAATAAACTCGAAATATACTCTAACTTAAAAGTTTGTACATACCATACAATATATTTTCACATTCCATTCAATCTTGCTAGCAACACATCTTCCAATAAATCTTTTTAAATTTTTTTATTGATTATAACGTCCTACATGTTTGGCCGAAACTTTTTACAAGTAAATTTTTAACGTGTTGTGTTCGTAAATTTGTGGTTGTTTTTAAATATATGTAGTTTTTTAAAATGTTAAATTCCTTTGTGTGCTAATCTTCTTTAAGAATATAATATCTAAATCATTTTAATTTTCAATTTCAACAATTCAACTTTAACAATATTTTTCAACATTAACAAAATTTTAACTTATCAATTATTTCAACATCATCGAAAATAATTTCTAATATTTTGTTTATAATTTTTTTCAATAAATTCCCATCCTCAGTAATCCGGATTTTTTGATAATCCGAATTGGCCCGGTTTTAATTGATCCGGATTATCAAGACACTACTGTATTACTAAAACATCCCCGAGGATGCCGAAAAAACCTAGTTTCGGCGAAACATGTAGGACGTTTTAAAAATTAAAAATTAAAAAAAAAAAAACTGTTAGAAACCAGCAAGCCATAGTTTAATTTAACCTAATCAAGAAACAGGAGAAAGCAATGTTATAAATTATTTTAGTTGATAATTAATTTTGTAAAATTAATTAAAAATATTTTGCCATTGTCTTTAAACTAAATTATTCTAAAAATATTATATTTTTCTGAAAAACAGTTTAATTTTTAAAAATTATCTTTAAAACTAAGATTGTAATATTAGCTTTTTATAAGATTTAATTATTTGTTTGGCTAAATTCCATGCTTTTAATGTCTTTGGTTTATTTTTCTATATCGCTTTACGTCGATTCTTTACAGTCGATGATTTTATTGGTTTCTTTATTGTGTTCCCGCAGTGTACACAGAAAAAACCATTCAGATATCGCATTACAAACAAAGCCGATGTCGAAAGAGACCAAATAAAGCCCAAAATTCGCCGACTAAAAAAATGGGTTACCTACAATTGTCTCTCGGCAAGCGCCTCTCGATCCATTCACTCGAATCTTACATCTTTTCTACAAGTCTTTTGTTAGCAACTCATGCTCACTACTTCTCCGGAGCCATTGTGCTGATTCCCCTGAAATTCCGTATTCTATCGGGCGTCGCGAATTTTTTATTGCATCGAGACTCCCTGAAATATTAAGCTCGAACATCTCGGCCAAATAATCCGCTATGTTATATCAATGTTTATGCTTTTCGGATCAAATATCAATGAAATTTTATAGCTGTTTGTTTGCCGATATAGTGGGGGCCCGCAATTTGCATTTAAAAACTGTTTTACTTTGCCCGATATTTGTGCAAAGTAAATATTTGTATTCGCATTTATTTTCCTCATTCCGTGCGCGACTCTAGTTTATATTAAACGCTCGGTGAATACAAATTTTGCTATCTATTCATGTTGCAGTTTGCTAGTAGATGATATAAAACCGTAATTTAAAGGATGAGGGTGATATATCGAATTCTGGCAGTGCGCTTACTACAAATAACCCTTTTTAAACAAAGCAGCTTTTAAAATATGACCTTAAAACCTCCAAAATTTATTTGCCAAGGCAAATTGTTAAGTAATAACTATAGAAGAGTATGAAAAACACAAGTGACAGTTCCTATTTCCTATTAACAGCTAATTGTGATATTTGGATCGTTTATTATACAAGCAGTGTAAATCTATTTTTGGAAATAATTGAGAAGACAAATTAGGCACATATTAGACGTTTATTTTGATGAAAAAGTAATATGTTTAATAGTGGTGTGTCCTGTCCAAAGTTCCTCTTCACAAATTGTTATTGATAGGAGCCAATAATTGTAATAGATATGCGCGTTGCTATCCGGCTCGAAGGACCAAAAATAATGTATGAAATTGGAAAGATAAAAAAAGTGGACTGTATTTTGAAGTTGTTGTTTACATTACTGTTTTCATTGAAACATGGCTATCTATCTTACATTTTACCATAACCACATCAATATCTAAGCACGGCTTTTTAAATATTTAACAAATAGTTTGAACTTATTATACTTTAAAAGCATTAATAACTGTTATCTTTGACGTATAGCAACATTTTATCCTTTGTAAATCAACACAAGCATATTTCAATAAAGTTTTTTGCGCCAACAACACTAAAGTATAAAAAACCCTGCCCGTTTTAATGTTTCCACGTAAAAAGTTTCCATTATCGGCGTGTAAACTCATAATTTTTAACCCGAAAGCAATTATATCGTGGTTTTGGTTAGCATTTGTTACATCACTCTAGACATTCCCACGCTAATATATTTCAAAAATGATGAATGTGCGAAGTATTGGATATGTGTATCTATTTAAACCGTTTAATGTCGGTTTATTTCAATAAAGTTGAATGAAACGAAATCCATTTATCAAATTTATTTGAATGCGAATTTCAGCGCCGAGTTTTATGTATAATATAAACTCATTACTATTTCAATGGTAGTTATAGAGAGTTGCGAATTTAACTTAGCGTCGTTAGAGTTGGCTACAGGATAACCGATAAGGGACGAATAATTTAGGAATTAAATATCTCTTTTATTTTCACTACTTGTTTTGGGATTATAATTTTTGTAAGGATCCCTGGTTATTAAGTTCTCCAGGAAATTTTAATCTTATATTTTTTATTTAAATATATTTGAGCTCCTTTGCAGTTTGTTTTTTTTGCCAATAAAAGATTTGCATCCCTTAACAATTCGTTTGAAAAATAACCGCGTCTTATTGTGGTAAACATTTGATTTGGGTGTCGAGAAATTCAAATAACAAACGCAATGTGCAAACAAAGTTGATGATATGTACACCACAGGATTGTCAAATATGGTGATGTCAACATAAGCTGAAGGTACGAAAATAACGAGTGTTTGTATAGGAAATCCTTTTCCATCTTCGTAGATCTTGTGGTTATTCGATTTAAATAACAAAAACTTTCAGGTGACGAGCAAAATACTTGATGTTTGGGCTTTGAAATATCATGTATCATGGCAAAAACGCTGAAGTTTATGAAGCAATGTTAAAAATTAGGGGCTCCAAAATCTTTTTTTCCTAAAAGATTGTTTATCTTTGGAGATTTTTTATTTGTAGTATTTTAGTTTTGGTTTAAGCAATTGATCGTTGTAAAATATATGTAAAAATACATTTCCTGGGACGTATTTAACATTTCTAGAAAATATTAGGGACCATTGCAAAACTTTTAAAAACAAAAAATGCACTTGGAATTTTTTTCAAAAATTCGAAGAGCTGTAACAAATAGTTTTAGGCCGTTTTTAAACAAACTAAAGATGAAAATGCATTGTGAGGGTGTCTTTAATATTTCTAGAAAATATTAAGACCATTGCAAAACTTTTAAATTTTTGCCAACAAAAAATGCAAACTTTTACACTTGGAACTTTTTTCAAAATTTTGATTAACTGTAAAAAATGGTTTTAAGGCCGTTATTAAACAAACTAAAGATGAAAATGCATTGCTAGGGTGGGGTGTCTTTAACGTTTCTGGAAAATATTAAGACCATTGCAAAACGTTTGCATTTTTGCCAACAAAAATAGTGAAGTTATACATTTGGAACGTTTTCAAAATTTTGATTAGATTTAAAAAATTATTTTGAGGCCGTTTTAAAATAAACTAAAGATGAAAATGCATTGCTAGGGGTATCTTTAACATTTCTAGAAAATATTATGAACATTGCAAAACGTTTGAATTTTTGCCAACCAAACTTATACACTAGGAGCTTTTTCCAAATTGTTTTAAAGCCGTTTTTAAAGAAACTAAAGATGAAAATGCATTGCTAGGGTGTCTTTAATATTTCTAGAAGATATAAAGATCATTGCAAAACTTTTTTCAAGAAAAAACGCAATTGGTTTTTTTCCAAAATTTCGAGGAGCTGTAAAAATTGGCCTTAGACCGTTTTTAAATAAACGTAACATAAAAATGCATTGAATAGGGTGTCTTTAACAAAATGGAAGGTTTAAACACTTGAAGCTTCTTTCCAATTTATTTAAAGAGCTGTAGAAATAGTCTTAGGCCAGTTTTATTCGAGCTGAAGATTGAAATGCATCGCTTAACATTTTTAGAAAATATAAACTTTCGAACACATGATTTTACGTAATCAATTTTGCTTCTATTACAAATATTTTGTTGTAAATTATTTACGTACAAAAAAGGCTTGGAATATGAAGTTAATTATTACCATCTTGTTTTCTGTCCATCAGGAATCATTTAAATGCAACACCTAAGCAAATTAGGGCCATTTAAAGACAATTATATGACACCGATCATAACAAATAATCTACTAGGTGTTCCTAACAATAAAAATTAGCATAGGAACGTAATATCGATGCAGTTTTAAGTATCCTCGACATAAGTAGAAATGGGTTTCAACACGTCAATCACTCGGCTTTATTAACTCCGGTATTAGCTTTGTGGAACGCTCCGGAATTATGAACTGAGGACTTGACGTGAGCACACTCGTTCGCTAGAGACCACACAACAGAGACAAGGAGTTGAAGCAGGACGTATGTTTTATCTCAGGGCACTAAGTTGTGGGATAGGTAAGACAGGAGCTGCAATGAAGTCCACTCGTGCCAGCTGTGGTTGCCAGAGGTTTCAACCTGACTTGTAGGGCATTTCCTTTGCCGGTATTTGCCTATTCCGTATTTACTCGAACTAAGTCGGGTATTTCCTTTTTGTTGTATGTAAATTGGGTAGAATTATGTGGAATTTATTAGCTCTAATGAATGTAATCGTGCCTCACGTTTCATATTATACAAACAAATAAGGTTGATTAACAAAAATGCGATCCTTGTTTAGATTTTGATATCACAAAACTACAAACGATTTTATGTGCAGTGGAGTTAACCAATTATGAAGTTTTAACAATAAAAATTGTCACTCCAAAGTATGTTTTATCGTAGGTTTATCCTAAAAATTATCAACTATCTTGCAGGATAGTTAGACGATGTTCAGAATAAGGGCCACGTGTTAATACCTTTGGGATCCGCGCGGCACACACTTGGATAACGGAAATATTTTATCCTCTATCGCCGTCCAATATCCAGCAGTACGTGTGATTTACTGTTGATAGTGTAGCTTGTTAGTTAGTCGCCATTATTCCAAAGATAAATCGACATCATTTTGCATTCCGTTGGAATTACACGAACTAATAGGTGGCGCGGTTTATGCGTAATGCTAGGGGATGTTTTCACTTCCATGGCTCGCGTTTGCCTTGATCCCTTGATATGACTATTTATTTGCTTTGGTTAGGTTGTAAACATGTAGGAGGGCACGTGCTGAGATGCTTTCATAATGTACGGGTTGGAAATTTCGGAAAATCGTACGATTAATCACGTTCTGCAGTAGATTAAATTTGCGGGATTTAGTGCCCGCACGCGACAGTCCGTTTTTGTTGAGCTTTTTTGAGTGGTTCAAGTCCACTTCAGGTTGTTTGTTTAAGGACTTGCATTTTAATCTATTTGCAAGTATTCTTGTACCTTCTTATTAAATTTTGTTTAAAAAGCTTTTCTTGAAACGTTGTAGAATATTATTGGCTTAAGTTAATGAATTTTTAATAGGATAAATGTCGAGTTGCATAAATCTCAGGCGCAAAATAGTCCATATTTGCAAATAAAGGTAACAAAGGCAGTAACTAGATAAATTATTTTGGCATCACGATAAAAGTGTAAAAAATATTTATGTCAGGGTTGAGCAGATTTAAATCAATTGATTTAAATCACGATTTAAATCATGATTTAAATCAAGTGATTTAAAAAAAAAAATCATTGATTTAAATCAAGTGATTTTTTTTTTTAAATTATCAATTTAAATCACAGATTATATGAGTACAATATAATATTTATAATAAAACAAAATTGTATTACTACATATTAGTAATTAAATACACGAAATGGTAAATAAACCATATCAATTTGCTCTTGCAAAGTAATATTCATTGCGGAAATGCAATAATTCAAAAAATAAATGCAAGTTTTTGACGTTAGCGAAGTGAACAGTCAGTTTTTTCAATTTCCACGGCACTCTATTGCTTCAATAACGATTTGAAGAAAAATGTCGAATATCTCGAAAAGTATGATTTTTGGGTATAGGACATACTAAACAAAATATGAAGCTCTTTTAAAGACGAATTCGATGACAAAAAAATACAGGGGTTTGCATTTGAAAAAATCGAGTTACGAGCTTCTGAAAATCATGGAAGTTGCGACCTATTTATAAACACCCCTGTATGTGTGATTCAAATTTTTTCATATCGGGGGAACAAAGAAATTTTTTCTGCATGTCCATACCAAATTACAACTCTGTACTTCAAAATAACTTCAGGAGAACTTTTTAAATAAAGACTTAAACCTTGAATAATTTAAAAAATTGTTTTTTTTTACAACGCCGTATAAAAACCTGTAGTATTTTATATTGATGCAAAGCTAAAATTAAGGCGGTCAAAAATATTAAATAAAAAATTGGGTGTTGTATTTGAAATATAAAAGTTGCTATTAGTTCTAGAAAGGTGACTCACCCTGTATATTTGAAAATATTTTTATTGTGTGTTTAAAAAAAAACTGTATAAAATAGCATTTGAATCAACTTCATATTATCTCAAGCCGTTTAGCCACAATCGACCGATCCCGCACTAATGACTCGCCCTGTATATAATTAATTAAACATCACCATTCAGCACTGGTTTTTTCAAAATTCTTAATCATTATATTTAATTATTCATTTTGACAAAAATTCACCAATGAATTAAATATATTGGTTATTAAATATATTAGCACAAAACAGAAATAGCATGTGAATATGTCACTAAATTCGATAATATGGTACATTTAATTTAAATCAAAAAAATCTGATTTAAATCAAAAAAATCTGATTTAAATCAAATAAATCGATTTTTTTGATTTTTTTAAAAAAATTATGATTTTTATCCACCCTGATTTATGTACAGTTTGCAACTGAATTAACGCAATAATTAAATTAAATTAAATATTTGTGGCGTCTACAATTTTGTCTTTAGGCTTGCATTTTTTTGAAACTTTGCGTTTTGAGTAACTATTATACAGTGTGTCCAAAAGGTATGGAATATGCTATACATCTCAGTAAATATCCACTTTAGTTTTCCACCATAAGACAAAATTAAAATATTTGTTTTTCGAATAACAAAAGCGCAATGAAAAACAATTGATTTTTTCTAAATGGCAAGATATATTATACTCATTTGATGGAGATTTTTGTCCCTTTTTCAATGATGCAAAACTTTAGTACCCTTACTTAAGCAACTTTTTGAGAAAATCGCAAAAATATACTCTCAAATTATTGTAATTGCTTAGTATTTATTCCTAACAAAAACATAAGAACTAAATTTTTTTGACTAAATCTACAATAAGTGTTCAAACTGTGAACCATTTACAGCTTGGCAATGATGAACTCTGTTTTTAAACTCGTCAATAACATTCCCAACCATTTCAGGTGTAATAGGCCGCCGCATCTCTTCTCTAATACGATGTTTTAAATTTTCGATATTCTCCGGCCTCTCAGCATACTTAAACTTAATTTTTAAGGTGACCCCATCTTTGAAAAGAGAAAAAAAATTGTATCAAATGAGTATAATATAGGGGTATCTTGTCATTTAAAAAATTCAATTGTTTTTCATTGCGCTTCTGTTATTCGAAAAAATATAATTCAAATTTTGTCTTATGGTAGAAAACTAAGTACCAAACAACTTTTATTCAAAACATTTTTCCCTAAAGTGGATATTTACTGAGATATATAGCATGTTCCATAACTTTTGGACATACTGTATGCAATATTACGGGCATTGTCACAAAAACTGTTCGCTTCGTGGCCGCACAACTATTTTTTTTTTATATTTCGGTGTTGCTTATGCTTTTTTTGTGCGTGTACTTCGTTAATATGTGTATGTTTTGGTCGCTTCTTGTACGTTGTACGTGTTTGTAAAACAGATTTATGCTTTTATATTTAAGCTTTTACCCGCTAGTTGTTTTTCAGAGCGTAAAGTATTAAGAAAGCTTTCGGGACTTATTCTCCAGAGAACTGACAGCGAATGTAGCGCAAATTGGTAGGCAAAAGCTCAATAAATAAGCTTTATATTGTCATCTTAGAAAAATTCGCGAGGCGTAGCCTTTGGCGCGCATATATGTATTTTCGAAATGTAATTGAAGAAAGAAACGGAGATCTTTTTTTTATTGATTCCGTTGGACAACTTGTTGTGCTTTCGCTTATTAGCGTCAAGAATATCAAAGCGTTCTTGTTGTGTTTGCTTTGAGCTGGAATTCTGCGCGTTTTTGAATGTTTTCGGAAATAGCCTGCGGGTTTAAGGGCTCAAATTAGGTTACGTCGTGTTGAATTTCGAGTGTTAACGTTTTTCTTTAAGGAAAGTTTTGCCAAGCATCAATTTCCGTACGCAGAAACATTAACCTAGCCATGATAAAAAAATTGTGAAGGGTGTACCCCTGAAACTTAAATTAAACAATTTTGCTTTGGGCTTTATTGTTTGTGGAAATGTTTAAAAACACGTATGCAATACATACGGACTACCAATTTGTTTAGAAACATTTTAAAAAATTTTTAAGTGAACACTCAGTGATTTTTTCTTGTCAAAAGTTTCAAAATGTAGCTATGAGATTTATTGTTCGTTAAAATGTTAAACAATGTTTATGCAACACATAACGGTCACCAAATTGTTTCTAAAACCGATTAAAAATATTTTTCATTGCTCTTTATATTTTTTAAAAATGTGTCAAGTGTATATCCTTGGAATTTCCCTTGTCAAAAATTCCAAAATGTTGCTTTGGGCTTTATTGTTTGTAGAAATGTTAAACAACGTTTATACAATATATGACGACTACCAATTCGTTTAGAAACCTACCAAAAATATGTTTTATAGCTCTTTAAAATTTTTAAATTTTGTCAAGTGTAAACTATCCTTGGAATTTTCTTTGTCAAAAATTCTAAAATGTTTCTTCAAGCATTATTGTTTGTGTTAATGATAAACAACGTTTATACAATACGTAGCGACTACCAATTCGTTTAAAACCCGATTAAAATATTTTTAAAAATGTGCCAAGTGTTTTATCCTTGGAATTTCCCTTGTCAAAAATTCCAAAATTTTGCTGTGTACTTTACTGTTCATTTTAATGTTGAACAATTTTTATGCAATACATAACGACTATCAAATCGTTTAGGAACCGATTAAAAATGTTTTTTATAGCTCTTCAAAGTTTTTCAAAAATGTTCAGTTGCATACTCGTGCATTTTTTCTTGTCAACGTTTTTTGCTTTGGGTTTAAAGGCCTCTACTCACCAACCAATTTGTCGGGACAACCGACCGACCATTCCGATAAATTGTTTAATGTGTAGTCTGTCACCCGACCAACACGACAGTTGGAACGGTCGGGTGGCCAGACCATCCAACAAGCCAACCGCCCCACCACATTCCTCTAGATAAGGACTATTAAACCGAAAATTTAACGCTATTTATAAATTTGTTATCCACAAAATTGCATCAAGCCAAAATGATAAAAAAAGTTAGACGTTTATGCTGTGTTGGTTGGACTGGTCGGGAGGTGTGTAGACAACACCCAACACGGAGTTCCCGACGGTCGGCTCCGACAAGTTGGCTAATGAGTAGAGGCCTTTATTGTTTGTAGAAATTTTAGAGAACATTTATGCAATACATACGACTATCAATTTGTTCAGAATCTGATTAAAATTATTTTCTCATAGTTTCCAAAATTTTTAAAATTTACCAAGTGTATACCGTTTGAACTTTTTTGCAAGAAACCGTTGGTATTATGTTGCCATCGCCTCTTCGTCCATATTTTCCATTTGCAACAGATTTATTACGGACACTGTAATTAGTTAAGAGAAAATTTTCTACCGAGTAATAAGTGGAAGATGTTGCTTAGGTAACCGGAACACGGAAGTCGTTAGAAGCTGCGGCTAGAATATGATATACCTGGCCTTTATTATTTATTTGAGCTTCCACTTTATTGCGAGCCTTGTTTCAGTGCACTTTTTGCTGTGGATCGTATCGTATTTTTCACAAAACTGCATACGCCGTGCTTTATCTGACTCCGCCGTAAGCGTGTGACATTTGTGACAATTTTACTTGATTTACGATTGAAATAACAAATTCGCTTTACATTTCTTGGGTTGAATTTTGCTTAACAATTTGTTCGATAGTTCTCAATACTATGCTCAATTAATAAAGGAATCTTTTTGCAGCAGATTTTGCATTAGATATTTGTTGTAAAACTGGCGACTGTAGCCAAAACCTCCCTACAACTTATCGGTATAAAAACTTTTTTTTTAACGTGTTAACAAGTTCCTAAATGTTCAACTTTCAACGTTTACCAAGATAAAACAGGGACAGCAAAAACCAAAACCCTTAGAGTACAATAAAGTCGCTCACAAGTTTCCAATATCGGGGCTAGTTCGAATCTCTAGCCGACTTCGATATCTGTCGTATTCGACACATAAGAGGCCCTAGGTGTCGCACTCCGTTGTTTCTTGGTAGTTTGCGAATAGCTACAGGGCGTAAAACCGAACTAATACCGTAACAAGAATGTAGCTATCAATACCTGAGAGATTTAGCACCGAAATGCACCTTTGCTGGCGGTTTATCTAATAGACGTCGCTTCTATTTTCGTTCTTAAATATCGGGCGTTTCAAAACTCGCCAAGGAGATGTCCATATCCTTGTATATCCCGATAATAATTAATTTTCGCGGCTCTGTGTTAAAATCCCGTTCTTTTGTTTACACGAAGGACCTCGGGAGAGTTTCCAGGACACTTAATTATCTCGTCCATCGTTAGGGTAATTGTTGAGTGACGTTGAAGGACAGGGACGGAGGTGACCTCCTGACATCACGTGTATTTCCGGTTCAATCGATCTCGAGCATCAAGGAGTGGATTACGTAGCGAATAATAATTAGATTGGGCACCTCGGAGGGATCAAATCGACTTCGTCTTATACTGAATTATAAATGTATGGGAGAGCTGATCGGATTTCGTGAAACAGCGATTGTTTGTGATGTCGCTGCGTTTTAAAGTAGGCTATGCATTCGATATTTTTTTAAATTTAATTGCGTGATAATGCTAAGATTAATATTCTTGGATAAAAAATGTGTGCCCATTTATGTGTGTAAATATGCAGCCCTCAGGGTTTAGCATTTTCTCACAGTTTTCTTTTAAAATCCGCAAATTCCCTCGTAGCTGTAATTTTTACTGCTGTTGTATTTACGACGCCCCTTTAACAAATGAGTTTTCCCTTGAAAAATTGCTGAACCTTTGAACGCATCCATTTAATCTACCACGGGGGTAATTTTTGTCGTGGCCTGTTTGATCTATGAGACGCCTCGTTGTACATCTTGGTGTGAATCTACTTTCTAGTTCATTTGTAAACTGTCGGGCTTTGCTCCCGACCACGTCTCCACATAACTCGGTAACGAACGACTCAGTAGGCCAAGAAGTTTACTGTTCGCGTTGATTTAGTAATAAAGATTTGGTCACGAAATCTGCCAGGGCACGAATTATATTATAGCATTTACGCGTAATTGAGTTTTGGGGTACAAGAAAACGTAATTTCCTAACTGTGCTCTAATATCGTTCTACAAACTGAAATTATTTTAAAAGGATTTTAGTAGAGAAATTCTTTACGAGGGCAGACCAATAATTAATCTGCCTAGCCATAAAAAAAACAGGGTTTTAACAAAAGATTATTTTTTAACCTATCTTCCTTCGGCAGCTTTACCTTATTCCAGCATTTTTCCAACATTTTTTCAAATTAAAAAAAAATTTGGACATTACCCTTAAAACATTTCTTCACAGCGGCTTTACATTCTTCATCGGATAAAAATTGGCTTCCTTTTTGATTTTTTATTAAAGTTTGGGAATAAATAAAAGTCGCAGGGTGATAAATCAGGGCTTTAGCCTAACAAAAACAGAATCCTGGATAATTTTGTGTACCTTTCTGATCCTTAAGCACCCTGCAACTGTCTTGAAGCAGTACATTTTTTGCCATTACACTTTTACACTCGAAATTAATTTTACTCATTACTACAACACAAAAACCACGATTAAAATTTTGTAAATCGTTCAAATCAAACTCAATTTAGCAGTTAAGTGTACAAATGCTTAAAAATAGGAATGAATACTGTTGTTTTTCGAGACCAGGAAGATTATTTATTGATTAGCCTTCATAGTTTAATATATTTTTAATTAGTACAAAAATATATGTGTAATAGGTTGATAAGAAGCTTATAGTTCGGGAGGAAGTGCCAATTAGATTAGCGTAGCGAAATTCCATGTCTTGGTGGTGCTGCAGTGGCTTGCATACCTTGTCAATGAGATTAATTAGTTATAATTAAACTGAAGGATTATTCTGTGGTTCGTTCAGAACTAACAAAAATAGTGCATGTTTTCTCATATTTACATAAAATCTGAACTAATTAACATTTTCCTAACTCTTTTATCAGTTTTTTGGGTTATTTTGCAATGGCGTTAGTTGGTTTCTGGATTTTCGCAGAGCTAATTTGAATTGAAGTGGCAAAACGGCAAAATTGCGTTAATTTAATTGAATATTGTTTATTGTTATTGTTTTTTAATGGCGTCCATTAGTTTTATTCTACTAAATTGGTGTTTTACGGTAATAGATGTTGATATAAAGACCGAAATTAGTTGGTTTGGTGAGTGGCAAAAGCTTTTTTGTCGCTTTTAAGGCTGTTTTATGTATCGTTTATCACTTGTGGTGATAAATGCAAGTGTTGCAAAGCTTTTGTAGTGTAATACAGGTAATAAATTTGTTATAGGACACGCAAATACATTTTGAAATTAAGAAAAAATTCATTTCTTTCTTGTGTTTTTTCAATACTCCTCAATTAGCCAAGAAAATTACTTTAGAGACTATGACTACAGTATAGTCTTATAAGATGTTAATTTCTATTAATAGTGTTCTTGTTGACTTAACTTTTTTTTCTTTTGCAGATTTTGCGTAGTTTCGACTTCAAAAGAATATTATACTAGAAGATAAAGTGCTGAAGTCTTTAACTCGAGCAAAGGTTTAGCAGGGTCTGCTTTTTTTAAAGGTATGTTTTTAAATCGGTATTAGTAGTACCACAACTTATTTTGTGCAACTGGTTCTATAAATATTTGTGATACAAAGAAGTGTCTTAATCTTTTGTAAACTTCTGGTGGATTTAACAGACAGATACATGTTGGGTGTAATTGTTAATTTAAAAGTAACTTTTTGTGTTGTTTGTGTTTTATTTTATTTCGTAAATACTATTAATATTTATGAAAGTTATTATTGTTGACTTATGTCTATTTTTTTAGTCAGTTTCTGAGAAAGTTACTTAAAATAATCTTCTCTTGTTCTTGTAATTAAGTAGTGTTCCGTTTCTTCGGACAATAAAAACGTGACATTATTTCTCACATAAATAATTACAAAAGTTTATTTTATTTGATAAAGCAATGTAGATCACAGTCTTCAACTAGAAGTATTCGTTTATGATTTTGCGCAGTGTATTCTAAACAATATTGTAACCAAAAGGTTTAAATTGTAATATTTTATAACTAAAATGCACGCATCTTTGTTATTCCTGCAAAGACCGACTCGATTTAAAACTCCAACAAATTTCAATTTGATGGACATCTATTCCGCGCGCGTCCCTAACCGCTTTTTACCAAAAACTAATGGTTTTATAATCTACGGACGTTCCCCCATTCTTTCTTTGCACCTTTTTTCGCGACCACTTCCAGTTTTTCCGCACCTCCTACAACCGAAAGGATTCAAACCGATCGGGCGCCTTTTTACTAGGGATTCCGCTGCAGAGTTTTCAATAAAATATTTTCGCCATTATTCGAGCCTCTCGCCGCTCGATATTATTCGTATTTTTAAAGAAAAAAAACTCCGGAGCGAAAGTAAACGTGCGTATGAATTCGTTCCACGCGTTTTTTTGTGCATGGATTTACACTTTAGGTCTGAATGGGCCGACCCTTTTTTTTGAATGGAAGTTTACTCGGATGTTTGCCCTCTCTCGCAGTTCTGTAGCGCAGTTTTCCTGTAAAATCTGAGCTGTGGTGGACCGCCAAGGCCATCTTAAATTGGATTGATGTAATTATGAGATTAGGGGATTACACTCTAAGAGGTTTAAGGAATTTTCCTGCGTTCGACATTAGTCTTTCGTGTAAAGGTATTTCGACATTAATGACGTAAGTTAAGGAAACTCCAAAATAATCAATACGGTTACGATTAGACAAATCAATAAGTACTTTAAATTCGATAATTATTACAAAGCCCCTTTTAAAAAAATATATAGATCCAATTTTGGAAAAAAAAAAGTTTAAGCTGGTTTTACTTAGAGACTGATGTAGTTTTTACTACTTTATTAATGAAATGAAATAAAAGTGTATTTCCTTGTATGGACTGAAGGAACTAGAACACGCAGCAAAAGATAAGGTATTGGGGACCAGTGAGCGGAAAAAAAGGAACTATAAAACAATTAAACTCAATCAAGTAAAGATTTAAAACTAACAGATAAAGATGGCACAGAATACAAGTTTGAAAAAGTAGATAATTTTAGTTACTTAGGAGGAGTCACATTAAGCAGCAATGCGGAAGACAAAAATGAACTTAAAGAAAGAATAGCTGGGGCTGAAGATGTGTTGGAGCATTCTGACAAGTGCTGGACTCAAAGAACATGTCCCGAAATGCAAAAGTAAGAATATATAAATCAGGATTAAGACCAGCAAAACAGCGAACTTTGGAAGAGGAATTGGAAAGGGATGAAAGCTGTGAAGTTATGGGAAAGAAATGTTGAGAAAGATACACGGAGAAAGTAAGGTGGGAGACATGTGGGAAAGAAGAACCAGCCAAGAACTTATGATGATGTATGGACAACCAATAATCACAAATGTCCTGAAGTTACAAAGAATAAGAAGGCTGGTACACGTCCATAGACTATTGATAGAAAGAGCAACCAGAAGAATGGTAGCAGGTGGCGTGAAGGGAAAACGCAGAAGATAAAACCCCAGGACTACGCAGATGGAAGCGGTGGGCAGAAATGTGAAAAGACTAGGAATAAGAGATTGGAGAAGGGAATCAAGTGATATGGAAAAATAGATGAGGATTTATGGAGAAGCCATAGGCCAACTAGACCTGGAGAGCTAATCTTATTTATCATTACATATTATTGTTCAATAATTTATACACGCCCTGTATATCTGTGTGTTGTATTTTAATTCAATACGTGCCCACCTGATTACAGCGAGCTTAGGTCTATTCAATTTCGGTAGTTTAATAATATTCTGTGGGGATAATCCATCATAATTATTTTAAACCTGGTTGCTATGCATGTTTATTAAATATGCCGTAGTCTCTGTTAATTATTTATCACATTCGGAGTAAAATTTGATTAAGTAATTACGTGTTACCTGCTAAGTGGTACGTTTATCAATAAATTTAATCTTGTGTTTGGTTGTGAAAGCACGCATCGGCCTGTAGTCTGTAGTCTAAACAAACCCATCTAAGCCAAATCTTGGAGCTTAAAGGCGTATTCTGAATTTTTTGTTTTGAATAATCAAGTACCTATAAACTTGTGCCAGTCTTTGCGATTTTTGCTGCATTGATAAATAATTCTCCATAATAAAACTTGCAATTGTTTTAAGGCCACCTTGTGCTGTTCTCCAAATTTTTATCCTTTGAGTGACAAATAAATTTTTAACACCGATCTCGTTTATGCTACAGACATTGATTTACTGGTGCCTTTACGACCTATTTAAACCGTTAGGGGTTGGTAACGCGCTCTACAAAGCTTGGGATGTTTTCTTATTATAATTAAGTTGTAATGTCACCCCCAAGAATCCAGCCCCTATTTTATCAGACGGCAAATTTGGTCTTGCTTCACACCGTTAAACAACACTTAAAATAAAGATTATCGTTCGCTTTAAGTTTTCACTTAAAACCCTTCGAGAGGGCGCAAGCCCAAAAAAAAATAATCCAATGATAAATTGTCACACACACACAGCGAAATTTTAATTAGGGTAATATTTTTAAAACTTTATTGCCCGCGTTATTGTGATTGCTTGCAGTATCAGAAACTTCGATACTGTACATTGGCTTTTATTAAAAAGTTCGTCTGTAATTTTCACCGAGAAAATTTCATTGACAATTATTTAAGGCGCCCTCGTCCGGGACAAAAATGACAAACACAGCAATAACCAATATAAAAATGGCATTGCATATCGTTTACAAGATGATTGCAACAGTAAAAATGAAAAAACCTAATTACGTTTAATTAAATTACATCAGTCATCCATTTGAAACAAATAAACTACTAAAAAAAAATTGTAAATCGTTCAATCCCAACTTAATTAATCAATTAATTTTATAAACCCCACAGTACAAAAAAAAAACTCCCTTTGTGGTTTTTTATTGCTAGACAAATTACTTAATAGTTCACCCTAGTATTATTTTTTGTCAAGGGTTTATGATTTCACGTATGATGAAATGTCTTCATAGTTAAAAAATCAATCATGTCCCGTGTTATCCCCCAGGATATAGAAACTTAAGAAAGACGAATACAAGGATGGAATCCGTAACAAATGAAGTCCATTTTTCAGTCTAGATTTACTATAAAAAACTGCCTATCGCGTTAACCCAAACAAATGAAATTCTTTTTTATGCTCGTCCTAGGTGTATCAACAGTTTTCTTCAGCGTTTAAGTTGGTATTTTCATATAAATTTTTAGCTGACGTAAGGAGATTTTTTTAAATGAAACATTCATCAAAATGTCTAACGGAAATGTGAAGAAAATCTTGTAGCCATGATACGAATAAATTTAGAAAATGTAGTAACGCAGTTACAATTTTTGTGTTGGGATTTGGAATGATTTGTTGTGACGTTAACAATTTAAGACTGTTACAAAAATATTAAACACTAAACAACTAAAGAATGTAAAAAATTGGCATCGTGGCACTTTGGAAATATCATCTCACGTTTTTCAAACTACAGAACTGCAGCAACAATTAAAATAATCCCCGTCATAAATTTAAAACCGTTTTTTATCGTTTATTGCTTCTATTCTTGTAAGTTGGGGTTTTGAAATCAATTTAATCGAACATTCACAGTACGTAACGGCTATGAAAAAATCACATCTCAAACTCCGGCCGAATTTTGTGACGATTATCGAAACCCATTTGTCTGGTATCGAAATAATAACTTTCCATTATTGCAGAACACTAATAGGATCATAAAAAAATTGGAATGTAAAATCGATCCCAAGGGAATTGGCCACAGACGTTTTATATCTGTAAACTCAAACCCCGCCAAAATAAATAGTAGGTATAAAAATTACATACAGGGTGTCCCAGTTATCGTGAACAGTATGGGGATTTCGTAAACGGTAAGAGATACAGAGTTGGTTAAATGAGTCAAAATGATCTATGATATGAGAGCAACTGTTCCATATAAAAAAATTAATAGTTTTAGAGCTATTCGTAAAAAACAAAAAAATGACGTTTTCAATTTTTGCTTTTAACTTGCTTATTTGAAATCAAACTCGAAATATTTTTCGACATTATTAGGACAGCTGTTTGCGTAGAATTGAAATTTGTTAATAAATTTTACCTATCTTCATTCGTTTTTGTTATTTTAACATCAACTTTCTTATTTTAAATACGGGTCGTAGTTGGCTGTGACCCCATTAAATTTTTTTTTTCTCGTTTCATTGATGTATGGGTTGTTAGGTTTGTCTTTAAAAATAAGCAAGTTATAGCAATATTCTTGTATTTATTAAGTTTAATCAAAATGGCTATGGACAAAAAACAAAACATCACATAAATAAACTAACTGTACTTAATTAAACACAAAGAAACCTAAATAATTTAGGATATTTTTTACATTACATAAAAATTTATGATTTTTTTAGTTACTAGTACTATTACATCTAAATTATAACATGCGTTCAAAGTGTAGCCCACTCTTCATGGGCAATACAAATTTGAGATCTGCACTTTGTAGATGATAATGTTTTCCTAAGCATATTTCTTTTTGTTTGCTGAGATGTTAATGTTCTTAAAACAGCTGACCATAAAAAAAAAGTTGAACACAATTAGAGAATAAAGATTGGCTAGTTAAACAAAAGTTTATTAAACAAAAAGAAATATGCTTGTTCTCAAATCATAGATTGTGATTCATTTAACCAACTCTGTATCTCTTACCGTTTACGAGATCCCCATGCTGTTCACGTTAACGTATACAAAAGAACATTTTAATATTGTTGATTGCATTTTCCAATACTTATAGTATTTAAATGTAATGGAATAAGGAGAAGAAAAACGATGAGATATGAGAACTATGAGATTTTATTTTCAACCATAAGGGGAAGGGCTTTCTTTTTTTTGAACATTCAGGAATGAATTAAAATATTTTAAAAATCATATAAAGGGTTAGCCATTAGTGCGGGATCGATCGATTGTGGCTAAACGGTTTGAGACATAAAGTTGATTCAAATGCTATTTCATACAGTTTTTTCTTCCGAACACGATAAAAATATTTTCAAATATACAGGGCGAGTCACCTCTTTGGAACCAACTTCTATATTTCAAATACAACACCCAATTTTTTATTTGATATTTATGACCGCCTTTATTTAAGCTTTGCATCAATATAAAATAATAATTTTCGAAATGTTTCAAAGTTTTAAGTCTTTATTTAAAAAATTCTCCTGAAGTTATTTTTTGAAGTACAGCGTTGTTATTTGGTAAGGGCATGCAGAAAACATTGCTCTATTCGCTCGATACGAAAAAGTTTGAATGACGCATACAGGGTATTCATAAATAGGTGACAACTTCGATGATTTTCAAAAGCTCGTAACTCAATTTTTTCAAACGCAAACCCTTGTATTTTCTTATGCCATCGAATTCGTCTTTAAGAGAGCTTAATTTTTTGTTAAGTATGTCCTATACCCAACACTCGTACTTTTCGAGTTATTCGACATTTTTTCTTCTGATCGTTATTGAAGCGTATAGAGTGCCGTGGAAATCGAAAAAACTGTCTATTCACTTCACTAACATCAAAAACTTGTCATTTATTTATTGAATTATTGCATTTCCACAGTGAATTTTACTTTACAAGAGCAAATTGATTATTGATATTGAAATGTTGCTTCTGTTTTAAGGCTTTAGAGTAGCAGGATCGGTCCCTTCTTGCATCTGGTTGTGGGCCCTGATTAAGTAGGGCCCCCAATTCTCTAGAGTCCCTCTGCCTTGTCTACTTTTGCTGTAGCTACGCTCCTGCATTGCAGGTCCTAAAGCTGCGAAAATTCGTCAGTACACTAAACTGGTGTTAGATTGTATCAATATGTAAGCAGCTCGAAGTACCCTACGCGTAATAGCTTACCTTCCAGTATGATCAAGGAATAATTTATTAGTAACCTACTAACATAATGACGGCCGTAAACACGGGCAAATTTATAGCCCTAGCGCACTTCAATAAGTTTATAATTAATTGCGCACGACCTAGGCCATAATTGGCGGTTTTGATACAATTTTTCAATAAATCCACACATTCCTCATCATCCCTCACTGTTTTTGTTGTAATTCAACGTCGATTTTATTAGTTTATACGTAAAAATAAATGACGCCGTCAATATTTTAAAAATGATTTGTTTACACAACCGATATTCAAATGTTTCAATCACGGGCCACGAATAAAAGTTAGTGGTTTTATGAATTCTAATGAAAAAATACGAGTACAGTATTTATTTTCGAGCCTCAGTCGTGTTTGCGTTTTTGCGTAATGTGATTAATTTTTTTTTGGACATCGCTCGTAGTGTTTTGAAACGGTTTGTGCAAGTGTCATGGCGTGTACGAATATTTTGAATACGTTTCGAAACTCCCAGAATAATTATTAAGTAATTTAAATAGCAAATTGTTATCACACAACTTGGGCTGTCTATTGACTGTGATTGCATTCCATCACTCTAAAACCTTTACAATTTTTGTGTCATCTAATAAGGCCATACGCACTTATTTTGCATACTAATTAGGAAAACTGTCTGTTCGTTTCGTGGCACAATAATGATGTCTAAATTGCCCATAATCTCATGGCCAGATTAGGTTAAACGAGTGACAATTTAATTACTTGAGATTGCTTTTAGAATATTAAAAAAAGAAAAAGTGTTTTAACATGATCACATTTAGAAAGTAATTCTTTTTTGGTGAATACTATGATTGTAGTATAAAAAATATCGAATCGCAGCGGCTCACCCTGTATATAATTTCTGTAAATTTGTCGCTATACTTTGCGTAACTATTACATAACATATACGTCAGTCCGTCAATAATTGAATGTATTGTTTACAGCACAAAGCAAGTCAACAACAATAATAGTTAAGGTTATTGTGTTAGCATGTAACTGAGAAGTCGTATTACTTATTATCCGTTTAGGGGGTATCGGTATAGGTTTCCATTGTATCACAATGCGATCAGACATTTTGAATAATTTAATTAGTTAATACTAATTGTGCCATCGAAACCGAACTCCCTTTGCATTCAGTACTTCAGTACTAATAGTTGGAGTGTTAATTAGCAAAGTTACCATAACGTACCGTCCGTAGACTAATCGTAGCAAATTAATATCAGAACCGGATTAGGAGAGCATTATGTTAAACAAACAAGTGACTAACTACAGTACATTCGATTGTTTTAGCTCCTAAATGCAAGTTTAATTTTTGGCTTAAAAATGCTTAATTTTTGACTTCACCGTTGATATTTCATTAATTAATTAGTTTATTTTATTAACCTTAGTGACGGAATTTTTACCTATAATCCCATGGAATTTTAAACAACTTGTACATTTTTGTCATATAATCTTTTCGCTTATTTTCTGACAATATTTTGTAGATGTTACTTAAAATCAATTCGTCGATTTTAAATTCATTTAAAAACTTTACCTTGTTTGTTGTTAAACAGATAATAAGTGCTTTTATAACAAATACAAAGCTCATTACAGACATGAAAGTTTGTTTGTAAACTTTTTTACTTACTTTATATTCTTTACAACGCTAAATTGTTTCCATATTTGTTTTCTTGCGAGATATAATACTCCAATATTTGATCGGTCACAAAATTCTTTCAATTTTATTAAAAAGTATCAACGATTTCGGTCTTAAAAATAATAGAGAGAAAGAATTCAATGAAAATTGAGGTTATTTTAAAATATATAGTATTAAAACCAGTCACAGTTAAAATTTGTTTAGTTATATTAGTAAACTTTACTGGTAGCTACAAAAGTGGCGATTTTTCTATTGCTTTATTTAGATTTTAAAATGGTCCTTATATCATATAAAACTATTAAGTACAATCTAAGCACTACATCCTTACTTTTAGTTTGTTTAAAAACGGCCTAAAACATTTTTACAGTTCTTTAAAGTTAAAAAAAAAAATTGATGGAATGTACTTGCATATTTTATTGACAAAAATTCAAAAGTTTAGCAATGGTCTATTTAAAAAATTTTAAAACACCCTAATCAATGCTTAAAAACCTTTAGGTAGGTCAAAAATGGCCTAAAACTATTTTTTACAGTTTTTTTTAAATTTTGATAAGCTTTCGAAGTGTACAACCATGCATTTTTTTAAGCAAAATTTCGAAAATTTGTATGTACTTGTCTTTATATTTTCTAAAAATGTTAAAAGACACTCTCAGTAATGAATTTTTGCCTTAAGTTTGTTTAAAAACGGCCCAATACAATTTTTTACAGTTCTTGAAAATTTTGAAAAAGGATCTAAGTGTATTATAATCTTGGATTTTTCCTTGGCAAAAATTCTAAAGTTGTGCAATGGTCTTTATATTTTCTAGGAATATTAGAAAGACCCCAATTGGCCTAATGAATGCATTTCCACCTTTAGTTGGTTCAAAAACGGCTTTAAACTATTTTTACAGTTATTCAAATTTTTTTTGTAAAAAACATTTCTTAAGTTTTATATTCCAATGATGCAAATTTTAAGGAATTACTTAAAACCCCGCCAAGGTAGAGAAGATAATCTGTTGTATACGAAGGCTTTAAGTTTTACAACAAATTAGACGTTTGAGCAAGCCTTATATAAAATTTTACTGCTTGTTAATTAATAAATTTAATTTTAAAACGGTATTCTTCGAGTCCTAGATCCAAAATTACATTATCCTTGTCGTAAACTCTTCATTCAGCGTCACTAATGCAAAATACAACAAACTAATGATCCGATTACAAGAGCTCCATACGGAAACTCCGCGCAAAGACCATGAAAACTAATTTTCCTGCATATTCGGAGAGCAAGGCATGAACATCTGAGCCGTGTCGTATTATAACTAATTCCAGCTGTAACGTGACGACAAGCCTGTGCATGCGTTCCGTCGCATTCCAAGCACTCATGCGGACGTCCTTTTGTCCTTAAAATCCTCATCGTCAAGTGAGGGCGATAAGAAAAACCATTTTCCAAACAATACCGTCATATGTGTAGGAAAATTGTTTGCGAGAAAATAATGGAACTGCGCGGGAAAGTGACAGGGTGTTTTGTTTTTAAAAATAGCTGAAGACCACAGCGCGTTGCATAATACCAACATTACAAAAAAAAAAGATTATCTTGAAGGTGCATTTTGTTGTTGATTTCTACAGGGAATTTTCATTTTTTGTAAATGGAAACCGCAGTTGCCTGTGACTTTAATTTACAGCTTATTTATATTCTCTTGTCAATTAATTGATTCCTAAAAAAGTAACGCTCGTATTTGATGAGATTTTTGGCTGTAGTGCGCTTTTCTGAACACACAGTGCGAACATTATTATCCACAATAATTATAACATAGCACCTGCATCAGCATCACTCATTTTTAATGCAAACTGTCGCCAAAACTAAAGCAAAAACGAATAAAATACGTTGTTTTAGCGTCATTAGCAACAGTTCGATGCATTATTTAGTGCATTTTCATATGAGCCTCGGACATAAATCCACACACGCTAATGCAGCACTGTTTAATCCGACTATCTGACGCTCATAATCGTCCAAACATCGCCGTTAATACGCGATACGGCTGCTTATGAAACGAACTACCAGTCAATTGTAGCGCCGTTGACAATTTCGTGACAATGAAATCGGGCAATCGTGAAATCTAGTCGGCTGCGTCTGAAGGAAATTGTTTTCGTTCTGAACTGAAATAACCACAACCGAACATAACTGACGGAGCCGAAGTGCGATGCCGTGTTCAGTTTTATCTAATTATGCCAAATTAATCTACGAGTAATTGGCTTTATTGAACTTTGAGAAGGGTTCAACAATACGTTGTTTCAAATATTAGGTTACAGGAAGACCCAAAAGGATTGGTACATGTTTGCTAATGTTTCCTGGATGTTCGCGAAATTTGAATGGCGAAAACAAGACAGTTGGATTATAGTTTCTCAGATAATGAGCAAACTAATCTTGTAAGGCAAATTGTATCTCAAGCTTTAAGACAGAATATCAAAAAGATTCCATTTTACATTAACAGAAATCGAATTTGTTTAAATGTCTCGCATAAACAAATGAAAACTTGCTTTTATTTAAGTACGCTTAACCAAAATATAACCACAGTTGACTTGTACTTTAAGCTTACATTTTAATTAATTAAATCCAGAAAATTCTATCAATCAATTAAAATTAAAACTGCAATTTTTCAAATCATACAACGGTGATATTGTTTTTACTTTTTCCAACGTTAAAATTGCATTTTTACATAACCGAGACCACTTTTAAACTACAGTAGTTACGTACGCAGAACGTAATACATTTATTTGTCTTTTAATTAAAACCGCCATAAATTTCGCAGGATATAAATTATGTTGTAAATTTTATCTGTCAGGGATAAATTGTTTTAATATGTCCCACAATACGGGCCATGTTGTACCAGTCGTACTGTTACATTAAAAAACAAACCACAACGAAGCATCGTGACCACATAATTTTATGTTACAGTTAACAAATTAATACAAAAAAAAAACAGAACAACGCTTTATCAATTCCTCCTTGTATGTAATTGAACGACTCAATACTACTCCATTAAATCGCAGTAGTTATGAAGCTTTTAAACTTGTAATGAATGTAAATTTCTTTGACTGAGTATCTTTTTCTTGTTTTAAACAAATTTCGTTATGATTCGAGACGTTTTAAAACGCGTAGTTTAAGGAGGAAAACTCTGAAACTGACGTTTAATTTCAGAGCACTGTAAAATCTGAAAGTCCTCACCGCACTCGCTACCCCCTCGGTTATGTACGTCGAGCGTTACATCGCATATGATTATGGGAATGAAAAACATTTAGATAATTGGTACAGGATGCAATGTACTGTTAAACTGTTATTGTATGAGGCATATTCCTTGAAATAGCGTGCGACGCACTCACGGTAAAAGCTCTGGGATTTTGAGCGCTCGCGAGACAAGTGGAAATCCGAAGTTTTCCACATCTATTCGCAAGTTTAAAACAAGTTTCAGCTATTTTATATTTAAAATGCGGTAAAAGTAGGAAAATCTTTGCCGATAGGCAATCCATCAAGTGGGTTCTTTAATATTAAATAGAGTAAATCTGTACCTGACATCTTTCTGATAGGCTACCTGTAAAAACTTTCTACTCTTTTAGTAAAACATATCGATCATTCGGTCCTTAATGTACACTCGGGTGTTATGCTCTGGTCGAAGAAAACCCTCGCCGATAAGTACCGCAAAATAATCAAGTGGCCTCCTCTATGGGATACGTTTTGTTAGCGGTTTTTTCGGATGCTCGCTACGAGCGGTTTCAAGACAGGTCATAAATGTTAACGCGATGTATGTATTTCAACACCTTCGCTTTATTTTGTTGGTATATTAGCTTTTTTTATAACCTTCGGTTGTTTTTAAATCATGGCTCGTTTGTTTTTGACTCCCACTCGTTGCATGTTTATTCAAATGTTACATGTATTTATTTATTATATCACTTTATACAGTTTGCACATATATTTTTGGGGTGGTTAAAAGTTTATTTAACTCATAAATGTTTACTTTCTATCCGAAATATAAATTGTTTTATCCAAAATTTGGCATTTATTCAAAACAGCGGTTCTAAAATTGTCTAGCTGAGGTCCCTCCATAATATTCAAAATTTTGAGAACCCTCAACAGCTTTGTTTATTTGGGTTTACTCATTGAGCCGTATAATCCTTAGGATTATGGCTAACGCCGGGGCGTTTTTTGAATCCATTTGTTGAGGTGGATCTGTCCTCTCTCTGATTTTTCAAAGCTTGTCCTGGCTGCCTCCGTTATTTTCTTCCATTATTTCCTATCTTTGCATTTCGATTTCCAGTCATTTATTCCCAATGCCTTTGTATCTTCCTCCAGGACGTCTCTCCATCTTTTCCTTGATCTTCCCTTGTTCCTGGGCCAAATAGGGATCCATTGTGTTATCCTCCTGATCATTGCGGTTGGTTTCCTTCTCATGATGTGTCCTGCCCATCGTAATCTTTGTGCTTTAATGTGTCGAATGATATTGTCTCCTCCGAGTTCCTCCTCTATTTCTTTGTTCCTTCTCAGTCTTACTTCTTAATCTTTTGTTACGTTAAGTCCTGGTACTGCTCTCATTACTTTTCTCTCCACTATTTTGAAGTCTTCCTCTTCTTTCTTATTTATTGTTATTGTTTCCATAGCATTTTATGACTGATCTTATCAGGGTTTTGTATATTCTTATTTTAGTTGTTTTACTTACAAGGGAAGGTCACGATACGTTGTCGCTAGAATTTGATTCCGGCTGTGTTTATTACATGAAGGGCATCAAAACTAAATGTTTTCCAGAGTTATACGTGCCACTGGCCATTACCTTCGGAAAAATAGGGAAAAAACTGAAAAGTTGAATAATAAAAGTAATATTTGCGATCGCGTTGGCCATGAAACCGTCAAAGACAAAATCGAAATTCTTCTATTTACCAATGCGCACATCCTTTACAAGTAAAATGGTGCAAAGTTTTTGAAAAAATCTTAAACGGTTCCGAAGAAAAACGCAAAAAACGAGGCCTTTGTAAAAACTGTTTTCCCTATGTTAAACGCCTATGCAAGTCGCATAGATATATCATAGTAATACAGATATACGACAACTTCTCAATTTATAGCGTTTATGCAGAGGTTTCGTTTTTGACGTTTTTCTCCGGAACCGTTCAAGATTTTTTCAAAAGCTTTGCACTATATTACTTGCAAAGGATGCGCCTATTGGTAAATAGAAAAATTTTGATTTTATCTCTGACAGTTTCATGGCCAACACGATCGCAAAAATGACCTTTTCGTACCAATTTTTCAGTTTTTCCCCTATTTTTCCGAAAGTAATGGCCAGTGGCACGTATAACTCTGGAAAACATTTAGTTTGGATGCCCTTGATGTAATAAACACAGCCGGAATCAAATTCTAGCGACAACGTATCGTGACCTTCCCTGGTTAGTGTTTTACTCTTTAGTAGGGTTTTGTTTTTGCCGTATACCTGATTTCCTTTCAGAGTTCTCTCCTTCACTCTGTTCTTTCCAGCTTGTCCAACTGTCACGCTCAAGTAATTTGGGTTACATCTATGAATTTAATCGTCTTAGATTTTAAAACTAAGTCATTTTATAATCGTTTATTGATTTAAATTGAAATAAAAATACTAAAACCATCTTTAGACCAATAAACATTTCTGAAATAAAAAAAACTGAAAAATATTGAAAATTTAGAGAAGAGTAATATTTGTACCGAGTTTTGTATCTCCAAGATTTTGGCAACCCCTGGGTTCCACCGAACGAACGACAATGGTTTAGAGCTTGCAATAATGTCAACAAGTTTAATTAAAAATCGCTTGTTTTTTTTAAAGAACCTCTTGTAATAATGCTAGATTCGTTTTTTGTCAGTAGCAATTAAATTTGATATTTCTTTAATGAAAAAAAGTAATTTTCAATTAATCTTATTTAGAGAACATTAATTGATCACACAAATAATTTAAACTTCTGGGGCACTCGAAAGCGATTTTATAAAATCGTATCTGGCAACTTAAGTACGTTAATTTTAAATTGATATACGAATTTCTAATAAAATATTACAACTTTGTAAAGTTTTCCGAAGTGTAGGCTTATTAAACTTATTGTTTGTTAAAGTAAGACAAGAATTTTTAATTTTTCCAGTTGGGATTCAAAGTGTTTCAAACAGCATGAACTTATTTGCTAAACTGCGCTTTGCAGAAGCTAAATACAGAAATTTTAACGTTTAAAGTGATGACCCTTTGTTCTGGCTAAAGTTCAAACAAAAAATCTGGTGGTAAATAAGAGCAAAACATGGCAATTTTTGTTGTTTTTTTTACTAGCCGCTATTTCAATTTGCATGTACAAAAGTGCGCGTTTCATTATTGGGTTATTTTGCATAGTTCCATGCTTAATCTATCCAGTTAATAATTTTTGTGCTCTTATCTTTTATGTAACTGCAAATGTTAATTTTCATAGCTTACAGTTGTGCAGTACATTTCGCATTTATATTATTTGTTTGTCTGTTGCAACTTTAACGTTCCAACTTGTTTGGAAATATTCGTGTGTTGGTAATTTTAATCGACCAAAAATCGTTGTTTATAATTACGTTACGTCGAAATTAATATTTATTAACTGCGAAATAGTATTGGGCCGTGTTTAAATTTGCAAATCGGTGACTGTCAAAATTGGATGTGCAAATCGCGAAATAGAAGGTGGAAAATGAATTAAACATGTTAGAAGTTAACTTTGAAAAGTATTTGGTAAATAAATCTCTTTGGCTGTAATAAGAACTTATAAGAAATATTTCAGAATAGAAGTTAGTACTGTTTTTAAGCTGTCTCTTTTCCCATTTTGATAAATATTCCGCATTTACCATCATCGCCTCGCCACCCTCATTACCAAATAAAAACAACGTAACACATATTGATCGCGCATCCACACATTATGTTCCGTTTTATCACATAATTTTTCATTCCGTCCCCGTCGTCGGGCTTCGCTTCTCCTCAATTTTCATGCTAAGTTTTCGTCTCGTTCACTCACGTCACCTCTTGCACTGCGGCCATGTAACGTGCGCGTAATATATTTCGCGGGACTTTCCCTGTCAGAAAAGAGGATTGTAATAATTTGTGGAAAAGCTTACAGCAAATTTCGGTAATGGAAACGCATGTTAAATTAAAAAGCTCGCCAAATTATGAAGCGCCGTAACTAACAGAATACTTTTAAATAATAATCAGGAGTTGCGTTGTTTAAACTTGAAGGGACGTCCAAGGAGTGTATTTTTTTTTGTGGAAGACTCGATCTAATTTAATAGAAACGTCGGTCTTAAACTAATTCTACTTTAATTAAATCTTGGGGGAATTTATGGCCGGTAGTTACTTGAAACAGGTGCATCTTGAAAAGACGCATTTTAGTGTTTTCGTGGGATTATTGTGTTGGAGATGGGGTTTAAAATCTTATGGAGTCTAATGCGCCTGCACTCGTGATGAAATTTACTGCCGAGACTGTGTTTTGTTTTATTATTGCGATTTTTCAAATAAGGCACCGGTGGTTGACGCTAAATTGCTTATGTTTCTTAAAGAAAATACCAAGTAAAGACCCAAAAGGCGACAGGGCGTAAAGAATTGTGTCCTGGCCCAGACATGCCTCAATATTTCAGTAATTTTAAACGGAGAAGTTTTAAGTCAACACACAAAAAAAACACGATAAGCTGTATGCTCCCCCAGAACACTAATATAAATAAATAGTCTTGCAAAAACTGCATAGCTTAACGTAGTTAAAAATTTGAAATCAATGCTTCTAGTAGTTTAAAATTATTTGTGAGTATCGGCGTTCAGTCAATAGCAATATCAATAAGTTCAACTTTTTCAGGGCATATTTGTTAAAATTACTTACAGACAGACTGACGAATCACAGTGGAAACTTATTTCATAGCTTCAGATACGCATGCTTAATATTTCGTGTAAATTACAAGTCGATATATTGAGCAGTTTAAAACTAAATTTTGGATATAGGACGTTGAGTTGTAAGTAATTTCAAAAAACACTTACATTTTCAAAGCATAATCGTTTAAATTATTACAGAGATTGATAGATCACACTAAAAACATAGTTTTTCTGGGTCCGTCCAGAAAATCAGTTGTTTCCGATCAATTTTTAGGCAGGAAAATAAATCTTTATTGGCCTAGGCCAGGAAGTAACTGGTTGCCATGGTAATAACAACTCTTTACCGGTCTAAGCCGGAAAGTAGTTGTATCTTATGGTGATGAGTTGTTTTGTTGATTTGCTCTGTCAAGCAAGCGTTTTCACCTATGGTTTGTTTAGTTATTGTTTAATTATGGATGGTGACGATAGTGATTTTGGTGTCAGTGGCGGATGCAGAAAAGATATTGTACGTAACATACCCATAAAGTGTCTTTGTTGGACTCGTAATGCTATTAGGACTCGCTCCTAAAACTGCCTACTCGTCCAGTAAAGGGCCGCTTTCCAGTCATCTTGCATAAATAACTATTAAAGTTTCAGATACTTAAAGTTAATATTTTATGCAGGTTTTAAGCCAATATCTTTAATATAAAATTATGTGTGAATATAGATGTTGAATTAATAGTAGTATTAAAGGAAATATGCCATTTAGAAACATAGTTGTTTAGAATATTTACAAACATGTTGACAGATCTCACAATCAGTAAAAAAATATTTTTTAGCTTCAGATATGCATAACAACAGTTTTTCTGAATTCCAAGTTAATATCTTGAGTGGTTTAAAAATTATTTTCAATCTTACCTGTTCGTGGATTTAAAGCATCTGGACCGTGTGAAAATTAATCTCATAATTATTTCTATAGACGGTTAAATGTTGTAATTAATAGTTGTTAAAAGTTAAAAAGTGAAACTTAATAAGTTTACAATCGAAATCCTTACACCCTTACAGCCTCAGAAACAGTAATTTTTTTTAAATTTACTATTCAAAATTTAAAACGTACAAGTCCAAAATCATATTATTTACGTTTTTCAACATTTTTAGTGGGTTTTTAAAATTCATTGTTGTGGTTTTAAAACCAGTATTTTAATAAATACTTTTATGATAATTAAACAAGATAAATTCCCATTTTTGACTTTTCTGTAGGCAGCAAAGAGGATAAAAATGTCTAATTTTCAATCTTGCAGGCTTTTTCTACTAAAATTTGTAAATAAATAAACCCAATTGGTACAACAATATATTATATTAATAAATAGAATAGAGGATTGAGTGATTAAAGTTCTTAATTAAAATGTTTAATATTTTCTTTGAAAGTGTTATTGAAAAAATGATAGAGGTCGAACCGATACGCTTTTGTGCATGTTTTTCCAATTTGGCCTAAAGTTTTAAGCTTCTAATCGGGTGATCAATTATTTTAGGCCTGTTTGACGTTGACATTGGGCCAGGTACCTCAAAAACGTTTTGTATTTTAAGTTATCTTAAATATTAAGCTTGTCAGATCTGTTCAAAATTACCAATTTGTGCAATACATGTACTTCATGTTTCGTTAATTGTTTTAACATAATTGGCGCTCGTTTTTCTTGCAACTAATGCATCTTGTTTGAGCTTGTGAACAGCTGTTAAGAGAGGAAACATACGCTTTTTACGTTTTCAGTGTCTTCTGAAACGAATGTTCAAATAAAACCTGCAATGTTTTGTGTTCTTTCTGAAGCATGTGTTGCACACTTTGTTTTATTTCTGCAATTACTTTCAGGTGCTCACGTACGTTATTTATTATCTTTACGGTGATAACTTTAAACTCCTCTTGCTTGTATAACTTATAGACGTAATAGGTTTACATTGACAAATAACAAACTGGTCTAGCACTTCAACAAAAACCAATTCGAAAAAGTTGCGTTATTGTTAATGAAACCTGTTTTTATTAAGTTTTAGGCACTTAATTTCTGGAAGTGTCTATAAATTCGTAGTTGTTTGTATACAAGTTAAGCTTCATCGCCTGTAACACTTGCAAAGCATGTAATATTTAAATTTTATCGCCCGCCCATTCACGACGTTTAAGCTCGCGTTTTCTTAATATTCACCAGACAATTCTCGTTACGTTGATAAGACAACGAAAATTAACTTAAAGTTTTCGCCCTGGCCGTAAATTTTTTATCATGGTAAATAAGCTACAAAAGGAGTAATCTGAAGAGTCCGGAAGTCGGCAACACTGCTCGTGACAGGATAAAAGACTAGGAGTTCTGTGTGTAAATGGTCGTGAACGCTTGAAAGAAGTTTATTTCTGCTAGTGCAGAACAATAAAAGGGTAACAAAGCCGAGAAGTCCTCTGGACCTGCTTTATTGTCTTCTTTATTGCCCGTACTTGACACTTTTTAGAAGTAGACTTTCATTAAAAGTAATTTTTCAAGCACCAATAAAGGAATTTATTATTTTAATAAGCCCGACTTTGAAGACAATCGCGGTGAATGATCGCCTAACTTAACGCAACGGTGGGCATTTTGAAATATGTATGAAATTCCTTGGTGTACTTTTAAGTTCGCGGACTTTTTCAAGCGTTGGAATATAATATTAAACGGGCAGTGCCATTTTTCTTCTAAATATTTAACTTAAAGCTTGTTTTATTGGTAAAAATGAGAGTTTATTAAAATACGAATGCTCGTACGATAAAAAAAGGAATACTCTAGGTCAGTGTTTCTCAAACTTTTTACTCTAAGGACCCGTTTCAAAATTAAAAGCTTGCAGAGGACCCCCATATAATATTTTTTGTAGAAATAAAATTTAGAGACATATTGTAAGAAATTCAGGAACAGAAAAAATATTAATATTTCACAACTTGACAATGTCAAAACAAATTCCTTTAACACTTCAGTTGACAATAGTGTAATAGCGATTGCTGACTAGTTAAAATACTAAAATAATACACAGGGTGTTTCTTATGTTCGTTGCAGTTGGTTAAACTTCAAACACTTCTTCTTCTTCTTCTTTTACTAAGCCTTATGCCTCACGGCGTCGGCTTTTGGTGGTTCTCCACCCAGCTTTTCCAGATCTTTTTGTCTGTCGTCATCGCTCTCAACTCCCCAACTGTTTTCCCTCTTTCACGGGCTATTTGTTCTATCCTGTTTTCCATGTTAGATGTTGGCCTTCCTACCCGCCTTTTCCCATACCTCCTACTTTCTGTTATTTTTTTTGTCATGGATTCTGACGGCATCCTCTGCACGTGTCCGTACCATTTTAATTGTTTTTCTTTGATATTTTGGGTTATTTTTTTTTGTTGTAGGTTATTCTGGATGTCTTTATTTTTGCACTTATCTCTTTTTGTTTTTCCCGCTATTTTTCTTAAGAATCTCATTTCTGCTGCCGTTATTCTTTTCTCATGCTTAGATGTTAGTGGCCATGTTTCACTACCATACAGCATAGTTGGAATTACGACCGTGTTGTATATTCTGGTTTTTGTTTGTGCAATGATTTCTTTTTTCCCAAAGATAGTTTTGTTTAGTTGGTAGTAAATTCTCGTGCTTTTTCTGGTTCTGTTTAGGATTTCTGCGTCAATTTTCCCATCTTCGCTAATTTTCGTTCCTAAGTACTCTATTGTCGAGACTTGCTCCAGTACGTCGTCTCCGCATTTGATGTTTTGCTGGTCATCATCGTTTATTTTCATTATTTTTGTTTTCCCTGTGTTTATTTCCATTCCCATTTGTTGTATCGTTTCGTTCCACTGGTTCAAGGATTTTTGTATGTCTTCTCTGTTTTCCCCCACAATTATTATATCGTCTGCATATAATAGGCACTGTATCTGTATGGGCCAAAGATCTTTGAATCCGACTGTTACTTTGGGCGTATTTTTTTTACAGGTCTTCAGTATTTTGTCCATATAAATATTGAATAATCAAACACGAATAAGTCAATTTAAAAAAAAAATTGAACTCCCAATGTATTTTTACACACACAAAAGTGCTTTGTACATGTTATTTATCATTTCCTACCAATAGATACTATACCAATTATATACGTTAAAAAGTATTTTCAAACACATTAAAATGTATTGTTTTGGTTTCATAAATAATCAATATTAAATTAATAGTTATTTAGGTACTTATTTTATTTATTTCCACGTCGGGTTTGTTTAACCGTTGCAGCTTTATTCTTGTCTAGAAAACTTTTATTGTATCTCCTTTAATTTAATTTGACTGTTGAAATGCAGTTTTCACTTAAACACTGCATTGTCCTGTTTAAATGACGAGCGTACTACATTAAATTCAGTCACTGCGCAAACGTTGATGCATGCAGCCCCGTTCTTTTGATGTATAAGTATATTGAAATTTTAATTGAAATTCACCCGGCCGCGTTGCAAAAAAGAGTAAATTATAATTGAGTATCGAAACTGTAAATTGATTGCGGAGGTTTATTTTATAATTTTATCGGGGAATTTAAAATGATTACTCTGCAAGTTTTTGCGTTGAAAAGTGTGTAAATAATAATTCTGTGATGATATTTTTAAGTTAAAATTGTGCACTACGCATCAGATTTAACTGCAACATTCTGTTTCTTTCAAAGGTACTTGGAAATATCTGGAGTTACATTACACAATTAATTTTAAAGATACACTCTTAGCAAGTTTAAAATTATTGTCTCCAAGCATCTTGCCAAACAATAGTACATCGTTCTAATCGCATAACCCCGTTAGTATTTTAATTTTAGGCGATGATGTCTGCTCTAAAGTAATTGTAGGCAACTGACGATTACAGTTTATGATATTGCGGTCCTGTTTAGAAGCGAGTTTGGCTGCTTTTGACTAATATTTGAATCTCTCTAAACAGAACAATGGGCGCTATCGTAGTTTGCGGCTTCTATCTTTCCACAAAATGTTATGTTGAATAGTTTAAATTAGCTTAGTGTCACTGAGGCAGGAAGCACTAAAGCCACAACACATTGGCTGCTATCTGAACAGGCCTACTGAAATCCTGAAAGCGAATTTAGTCGCACAAAACATGTCGTCATATTATCAATATTACTATGATGGAGCATATAATAATACGTCTGGGCGTCCTTATCAAGTCAACGATGGTAATTAACGAGATTGTACACATAAGTAAGTTTAGGAGACCGATTATGAAGCACAGCTATTATTAGGAAAAAAAAAGGAAATTAGTTTGTATCGATCCTGTTGAAATAAAAAAGGTTTTGATTGATGTATTATGAGGGCAAATTATAAAGTCATTTAGACAGGCTTTAAGAAAAAAGCTGTTTTATTGTTGCTCAACACTTTTTTAGGTGTCAAAATATTACACCAACTTTTACACATTTTTGGAACCTTCAATTTATTTTTCGTGACTTTTATTGAAGTTCGATCATAGCAAAAAGCATGGATTTGAAGTTACTTGCATTTATTTAAAGCTGAGTGTAGCAATGGTTTTTTGAGTCAAAAATATACAAACGTTAATATTTTTGCTTTTAATGTTAATAAAAAGTTGAACAATAGGGTTGTCGAAAAGATATTACAAAGATTATTTCACAGGTAGATACTCTAAAATGTTATTAGCTCACGGAGTGTGTTTGAAAATTACACCAACTTTGGATTTTTATATAGAGCACCCTGTATGTTATAGAATCTTTTGAAGCATCATTTTATTTTGTGTAAGTTTTACTCAAGGTAATTCTAGCTAAAATGCATTATTTAAAAATTATTAGCATTGATTTATACAAAACAGTGAATTTTATACCCAGCACCTCCACCAAATTTTATTTTGTACATAAAAACATTATATAAAAATTAATATTTTTAATTTAAGTAGGAATGTAAACTTGAACTATATGGCATTTAAAAAACTTCACTTAAGCTATTTTATAAAAGCTTTAAAATAGTTTTAGCGCATACAGGGTGTTAAAAAATTACAAAAATTTTGTATTTTTAAATGGAATTTATTGCGATTTTGAAATCTTCGATTCATTTTGTGTTACTTTTATTCAGGGTTGGTAATAGCTAAAATTCATCGTTTTGAAGTTATCAACATTTATTTACAACAATGTATTTCTTACCCGACACCTTCACCAATTTTCGTTCTGGCAACAAAAACCGCCATTAAAAATTAATGTTGCTGAATCTGATAGGGATAAAAACTTAAACTTTACGGCGGTACAAAATGCATTACAAATCCTTTTTTTTTTTTTGAACTTTTACAATAATTTTACCACATACACATACAGGGTGTTTGAAAATGACAACAACTTGGATTTTTGAATACAACACCCTGTATTCTGTTGAGTGTTTAGAATCTTCAATTCATTTTGTGTACTTTTATTAATGGTTAATAATAACTAAAAGGCATCGTCATGACGTTATTTAAATTTATTTAAAACAAAAACAAAGCATCAATTTTTTTTCCGAATAAAATGTTTTATTTAAACAGTATTGTCAATAATATGATAACAACAATTTTAATCAAAACGACTTTCCAAAGAATAATACCAGTGGGTGTTTGACAGGTTCTTTAATTTTTTTGAAGCACATACAGGGTGTTTGAAAATTACACCAGATTGTGGTTGTCGAAGAGAACAATAATATAGTACTTTATAACGTTACCGTTCAATTTATTTTGTGTTACTTTTATTAAAGGTTGATTATAGGTAAATAGCACATGTTCGGAGAAACTTTTGAAAATATTTTCGCCTGCAAATGGATGATTGGAAAATGGGAAACAAAGTTTCTGAATAGTTATTGATTCGTTTCATTTGTCTAGCAGGGATTAAAATTATCTCCTGAATAACAGCAATGCTATTAAACTTGATTAGGAAGTGTTTGTTGTCATTCTTGATAAGGCTTTTGTGAAATTTGAATGGGGTCCTTTCACAACAAAATATCATTTAGTTCCAAATATTTAACGTTAGTTAATTAAACTTATGGGCTCTCTTGCGTAGAGGAAATTATAGGCTAGTGTGTTGCTATGTTTTAGATGCGAATGCATACATAGCCACTAATCTAATTTTTTTCCAAAAATAAAAAGGAAGATGACGCAGTGATGAGCAATTATTTTTATCAGGAAGTTGCCTTGATTTTCACTTCCTGTGGTAATTAATAGAGTACATTTTGAACGGCTTTATCGTTTCTTAATTCTCATTGATTGCGCTTTTTGTTTCAGTGTCAAACGCAGACTTTTTTTTTTATTTCTCTTAAAGTTTCTTGTGAAATCTCTGAAGGTTTATTTCTCAGTAAAAATAAACTGACCCTCAGCGGCAGTTGATAAATAAATCCCAACATGACGTGCTTCTGTCGTAAAGAGTTAAGCCACAAAAGTCAACATCGCATTGTCTAATGTCGTAAATTGTTTTCGAACGGCAGTTTAACCGCTTTTTTTTTTTCTTTCCAGAATAACCGACTGTGCAAGGACACCGGGGGAATATGCAGCTTCTCTTATTTGCCACGGCGTGCGCTGCGCTAGGTCTGACCTCTGGTGAGTAACGTCCTAAATTATTTATCACCTGCCGTTTCATGTATTGTTAAACTTTCCGTGGGGTACTTTTTTCCGGAGTCGTTACCCCGAAAAAGTGTTTTGTCACGTAATATTGAAAATTTAAACGGCCCTAAGTGAAAGCTCGAAGGTCTCAGAAAGTGCTTTTCCGGATATGAGCTTTTTGTTTAATTGTGTCGACCATGTAACCCTTTTTAGAATTTTAATTATAAATTAACATGAAGTTGTCCTGAAGTTTATGACAATGTTTAAAATCCTTTATGTAAGTAATATCAAAGATGTTCAATGGAGTACATAACAATATGTGATTTAAATTGCGAAATTGAAATTTAAAAAAAAAATAAGTACAGGGTGGATTAAATTCGATGGTTATCTTGCTTAATATTCATGATAGAGAAACAGTTAAATTACCAAAAAGATGCAGGTTTTTTAGACAAACTCAGAACCGTTTTCAGAAATATTCTATCATTTCCGGTTTTTCAGTTATTATCAACTTTTTTCCATTATTGTTTTAGTATCAAAAAAATTTGTCAAGATTATTTTTAGATTTTTTTACGTAGAGTAATTGAGGTTAGGTTGTTTTTAAGATGACCATAAATGCAAAAAGGCTGTGAAAACAAAAAAATGTCACCATATTAACATACATTTTTAATTTCATTATAAAACATGTGATCATTTTAATTTTATAACAAATTAAGCTAAATAATTCATGGGCATTTTTATATTTTCTTTTAGATATTATTTAATACAAACTAAATACCTATTATCTTGCACATTACTGTATAGTACCTTTGAACAATCGTTGCAAAAATCACAATTTTAAAACCGTTTTCATCAACTTAAAAAAAAAAAAAAACGGTTTTGTTGTAGGTGGGGAAAAATCTTAGACCATATAGGCTTGAAACTGTGAATTTGGTTATTGCAAGTGACATTTTGTACCCTAAAATGCAATATAGTTAACTTTTGAACATATCTCACGATAGTATCTTGAGATTTTATACTTTAAACGTAAAATAATAATTTTAAAGTTTGGTATTCTCCAAAACCGCACAACTTTGATTTTAAAAAGTTGCATTTTCGTTTTTAACTTTCCATCTCAGCTATGTGATTTTTTGAGTGTCTGTACAGGGTGGTCCAAATTCGATGGGACTACATGGGTATCGCGCTTAATAGTTAAGATAGAGAAACGGTTATATTACCAAAAATGTGCAGTTTTTGGAACAAACTCAGAACCGTTTTCAAATATATTCTATCATTTCCGGTTTTTGAGTTATTATAGGAAAACTGTATTTTTGTTATATTTCTAATGTGTCATATCTCCCTTATTGTTTTAAATATCAAAAAAGTATATGAAGATTTTTGTTAGATATTTTTATTTAACTTTTGATAGTACATACTAAAAAAAAATTTTTTTACCTTCGTCATTAAAAAGTTATGACACAAACTCACCTTTTTTTAATTGGAAGCTATAGTTGGCTATGACCTATTTAAGTTTCTTATTTTTTCCCCATTCCAAATATAAAAGGGTTGATGTAGTTATTATTTATTTTCGATAATATGCAAGTTACAAAGATTTTTAAATTTTTTAAAGATGAGAAACAAAAAGTTGGCTATGAAAACAAAACAAAAAAACAAGAAAAACAGGAAATGATAGACTATGTTTGAGGACTGTTCTGAGTCTTCTGAGTTTGTTTCAAAAAACTGCATCTTTTTGGTAATTTAACCGTTTCTCTATCTTGACTGTTAAAGCCAGATACCCATGTAATCCCATCGAATTTGGACCACCCTGTACAGACAAGATACAATTTTACTATAAATTTCAACTGCCCAGCTACTTTAAACCTCCTAGAGTAAATGTCCGTTTATTAATTACAATAAAGTATGTAACTTCCATACAATTTGCAGTTTATAAAAGTGCATTTTTCGAATTTTGTAATGCGTTTTTTTTTTGGCCGAATGGCTTTACAGAAAATCGTAAAACAACTAAACTAAATAGTTTTTGGAGAGTGACAGATCTTTTAATATTATCAAACTTACCAATTTTTTTTTACGTACATATCAAGTACATATCTGTCGAAAGCCTTATTAAGCAATGATTAACAATTGTTAATGTATTACCCTATAAAAAAAAAAAACTTTGGTCCCTCGTTTAAATTATTGGAATTGTTTTAGTAGCTAGTGTGTTGTAGGATGACTTATTAACCATAATTTTTCATATATATTTCTTTCTGCAGGTACTAACGCAGCAAAATCTACCAGTAAGTTAAAAACAAAATAAAACTTTACGTAGTCAAATTAGTCTTTATTACCTAGCAATTGCTGTATTTCCTGAGCGTAATTCGTTTAAAAAATAACGTCTACTCTGTATGTAAATTATTTGCGCCATAATTTGTTTACCAGGCGCGGTTAGATTCCGACAATTAAGCAGATTATTGTCTTTTTGTTGTGGAACTGTTTCGATTATACGCTGTTTGCCCGTTGCGACCGAGCGCTTACTTTATATGCATATGTACAGTGTAACCGACTAGTCGAGCATCATTTAAATTTAATAATCCGCAGAGATAGGAGTCATGGAGCCCGGCGAATGTTCAAACTTAAATCAAACATTGAAATAGAGACGGTACTTTGCGTTTTCCAGATTGACATGAAGTCGAGATTTCGGTTTAGAGGAACTAAATTAATAATCGCTTTGACGTGGTGTATAGGGTGTATCAAGATTATTTTGCAATTGAAATTGGTTTTATAGATTAAAAAAAAAAAAACTTCCTAATAGCGATGTAAAAGAAAATGATTCGTTTTTATGTAAGTTGAGTGTCGATTAGCCGAAATCCGTTTAAGCACATCGTCGAAAAGTCTCTTACATCATCAGATTTTAGTAATTTTTCTACTCAAACATTTTTCAGTGAGATTAATAGTACATACACGGTGTCCCCGTTATCACCGCGAATATTTTAAGTGGTGATAGAGGACCTTTTTCTAAGAAAAAATTTCAAGTACAATTTTTTTCTAAAATCAAATGCTAAGCAGTTATCAACACTTACTTGATTTTTTTACACTTCTGCATTTAAAAGGCTCTGTCGCCGAAAATATCAATTTTATCGTAAAATACCTTTTAGCTTTTTAATAGAACAAGAAATTCTCTACAAAATTAATTAAAATTATTTTTTGTCTACAGGCAATGGTTTAAAAGTTATAAGGCAGTTTGTACAAAGAAATGGGAAAAATTTTAAAACTTTAATTGTTTCTTAGACTTTGCAACCGCTGTATCTTTAAAACGAAAGGTTGTACAAAAAAACCGACGGCCCATTTCGGATAGCAAATTTTATGGGATACAACTTTGGTCAAGTAAAATTTTTGGAAAATCAAACCAATTTTCCGGAAAAGCTAACAATAAGGAACAGAGTGCAAAAACAAAATTTCCTACAAATATTGTTTTGTATTTAAAAATGCTTTTAAACAGAGAACGATTACGTAATTGAAAATGATAAATGATGGAAGTCATTTTGAACACTTATTGACGTAATTTTGTGGTTACATGTAAATTTTATTGAGTTAAGATGGATTTGCATTGTTTTGCATTTTATCGTTTTCAAAACAAAAAAAAACGGGAAATTATAATATTTTGTATTTAAAAATGCCATAGCATCGGCACCATTCATAAAATTATGTATCTCATCAGTTTTAAAGCTTTTTATGAAGTTTGAAATTATTCAGAAAACCACCCCTTATTTTTTAAGGAGCTAACGAACAAATTTAACAAAAAATTGTAAAATTGCATGTAAATAAGTTATTTAAATTTATAAAAACGCCGCATCTTTTAACGAAACGTCGTAGAGCAAAACGGATGTCTATTGCGGATAAGGCATTTAACGGACTACAACTTCGGTAAATATGTTGTTCAATAAAACTAAACATATGTTTTTAATAGTGAAAAAGGTGGGAAAAAAACGATAAAATGCAAAACAATGCAAATCTATCTGGAGGCAATAAAATTAATATGTAACCAAAAAATTACTTCAATAAATGTTCAAAATGATTTCCATCATTTTCAGTTCATAATCGCACTCTCTTTAAAAGCATTATTTTAAATACAAAACATAATTTCTCGACATTTTTTTTACACTCTGTTCCTTATTTTTAGCTTTTCCGGAAAATCGGTTTGATTTTTCAAAAATTTCACTTGACCAAAGTTGTAGCCCATAAAATTTGCTATCCGGAATGTGCCGTCGGTTTTTTTGTACGACCTTTCGTTTTAAAGATACAGCGGTTGCAAAGTCTAAAAACCAATTAAAGTTTTAAAATTTTTCCCATTTTTTTGTACAAACTGCCTTATAACTTTTAAACCATTGCCTGTAGACAAAAAATAATTTTAATTAATTTTGTAGAGAATTTCTTGCTCTATTAAAAAGCTGTAAGGTATTTTACGATAAAATTAATATTTTCGGCGACAGTGTCTTTTAAATGCAGAAGTGTAAAAAAATCAAGTAAGTGTTGATAACTGCTTAGCATTTGATTTTAGAAAAAAATTGTACTTGAATTTTTTTCTTAGAAAAAGGTCCTCTATCACCACTTAAAATATTCGCGGTGATAACGGGGACACCCTGTATGTATATTACAGTATGTATTAACTAAATAAAAACTAAATATTTTATTAATTATGTATATTATTGCATTGTACGTACATTATTATTGTGACAAGTTCTACACCTTTTTTTGGGATATTCAGAACAAATAAAGGTGTTAAAATGGAAATATTAGAAGGTGTTTCCTACTGTTATTAAATTCCTCTACTAATTTTTGTTTCTATTCAAGCTTATCCTTATTAAAAAATTAATTGTGAAGAAACCTGTCCCATCTCCAGTTTAACAAAACTGTTTCCACTAATTAAAGTCGTTAAAAAAATTGACAACGTGTGTAGAGCCAGCGATTTTTACGAGCTTGAAGCTAATTGATTTTTGCAACCAATACGTACATTCATGCATGGCCATGTAAACCCTTTTTTTTGTAATAAAACGAAGCGATAATGCTTTCACGATCGGTGGATTAGCCTTGTAGAGCAAAAAGCACGATCAGGCACCGATTGGTGCGATAATAATTAAACAGAATTTTTGACTCCAACTTTTATTAGCTCAGATAAAAAAAAATCGGGCGTTTACTTTGTTTGCATCGTTTATTTAAGTTTTTAAAACATGTTGAACGTATAAAATGCATTTGTAGGTATTAAGTAGAGGCACGTGCAATAACTTTTAGGTTTAGTACGCTTTTAAAGTTGGTAATGTGTAATTTTTTGTTGACAGTTTGGTAGTAAAACGGTTGTGAAATGATTCCCTAGTTGGTTCTTGGACTAAAATAATTTCGTATAGACATATAGTCGATATTAAAATAGTCCTGGACTAGGACTGATGAATTAAAAAACTGTGACTAAAACTCACACTACTTAAAGCTGTTCTGTTGATATTTTTCCAAGAGGAATGTCACCACAACAACTTCAAGTATAAAGCCTTTACAAACAAATCCAAGTTTCGTTTATTAAATTCGCGGCATTATATTAAATCAAACGGAATAATTTATTGGACAGCCGAGCGGAAATTATTCGACTTTAAAATCTGAACTTTCCATCAAAATACGATTCGTATCGGCTTTATTAAATTTTAATATTCCTTCACTCTGATGAAAATGTTACGACTCATTGAATAATTTAGGCGTGTTTTTTATATCTCCATGCAGCGAATGAATTTTCACGTTATAACTTCGTAAACGTTCAAAGGTTCCTGAAGTAGATGCTTTGCACTTTGCTTCAGCATTTCTGCTAAATCTGTTTTATCCCCGAGGACATTTGAGCTGCAGATGCAGTTAACGTGTAGCTAGATGTACGCATTTAGTAGCTAAACAAACGCCTTTTGATGTTACACGAGACTTGTTTTCTGACGAAGTTCACAAAAAAGTTAAATTCCTTTAAAATACATATAAATTGCATACTTATACCATAGCTCATATGCCCGTAACATTACGTACAACATTTCTTCGTTATTAAAGTTCATTTTTACGAATTTATTAGTGACAAGTAATAGGCTTTCAAAACTTTTAGTTTGTTGATTGGTTGTCATGAAAACAACATAAACTACAACGACCGGCATACCTGATTTATAATGGTTATTGTTGAAAACACTTTTTTTTAAATTTGGCAATGAATAAAGAAGTAAAACACCATGTGTGATACATCAATGGATTCAGAAAAATAAATGCTATTAGATTATGTAAATAGCAAAAATTGCGCCCGTAAGAAAAAACAAAGTTGGTTGTTATAAAACAAAAACGGATCGATCTAGAAAAAATTAGTTACCACCATCCGATTCGACCTAAAAAGTTGCTTGGGTAATGTTTAAACACATTTGAAATATTTCATACTCCAAAGGAGTTACAGACGATTTTCAAAAATCGTATTTTCCGGTTTTTCCTAATTTTCTCGGATACCGTTTTAGATATTTCCAATTTCTCTTCGGATTATAACTGGGCACCAAATTTAGCAACTTTGCCAAGTTTAAAGCTATATTCTAGCTACTATAATAAGTGAGATCCCCATACTTAAACTCGAATTTCAATCACCCTGTATGTTTGCAGCAGGCCAAACAAAAGCAAAAATGTTAAGGAAACAAATGAACCGAGTGAGATTTTTGTTTGTTTTTATAAGGAATATTAATCAAGGAATAAAAAATTAATTACCCAGTAGTTCTCTGCTCATGTTAAAGAAATATTCAGCCAGACAATAGGTTTTTTGAAATGTATTGGGTTTATTGCATTTCTACAAAAAAATGAGACGTCTTGTATTTTTTAGAAATTTTTAAAGTAAGTAGATTGTATTGAAGTTAGAAGCAGGTTCATAAAAACCATCTGTTTAGTGTTGTGGATACAGAAACGACGGCTAAGATTTTGTTAGAAATGATTACGATGGTTAACCAAACTGTGGCGTAAATAGTTTTGTTGTCCTTGAATGCAAATTGCCACCAAGGACTGCAGAATAACATAACAGGACTTTGATAACGTGCTAATGTCTTTTCATCGTGTGGTAATCAGTCTTTCTGTCGGCTCTCGGGCAAGTGTCAGACATGACTAATCTAAGTTCTTGAAGCACATCCAAAGTTTTCGAGGTAAAGTTTAAGTTATAATATAAAGTTGGAACCATAGGTCCACACAAAACCGAAATTTTAACGCGTTCTAACTTCGCGTTTGTTTATATAAGCGTGCTACTTTTTTAAAAAGTTTTTAGATACGTATTAATTATTTATTTAATTAAATTAAAATGAAAATAAATTCCGAAAAAACTAAAACTATGATCGTTATAAGAGAGAACAAAGGGCATAACATCACTTTAAATGGGCTTAGGTTGGAACAGGTAGAAAGCTTTTAATATTTGGAAGTGATCATAGAGAAAAATGGAGGAATGGACAAGGAAATAAGCGAAAGGACAGGAAATGTGGGAAGAATATTTAACAGTTTGAGAACAAAATTTTTTGGAAATAGAGAAACGTTATAATTATTGTGAACATGTGATATAATTATTTTTCATTTTAACTTCCGTATGTTTCCAAATTAGTTTTATTAAAACCTTGTAATATACAGGAAAACTCCAATTTTTTGATCTGATTAACAAGCTTTGCTGTTTAATGTGATTCCCTTCGGAAAACTCCGGAAGTTTAGGGGAGATAAAATATTTTTTAGTTGCGTTTGTTCAATTCTCGCGCGTAGTACAGTCTACACGCAATGTATACATACATGATTCATTCCAGGGATGAGTAATAGTTTCTAGCTTTAAAGCTTGCACTTTTATACTAAAATTATAGTACTTCATACTTCCACGAAGTGTGGATTTTCAAAGTTTTCTTTTAATTAAATATGCGCAAAGATTTTCCCGTAGTAAAAATCCACCCCCTTAACTATTAGAAGACTGAATATTCCTCAGAAAGGAAGGTCGAGGCTTAATTATTAAGTTTGCTAAGATAATGGGGTAATAGTTGTGTGCACCAGTTCATAATACGGTGTTGATAACGCCTCTAAAACTTCGTATTTCAGATATTCTAACTTACATTGAACATCAAGCGATGCGAAATGATCTCCTCCTAACAATAATGACGAGGCATAAAGCTTTGAAAATTTGATCAAACGACTAATGGCGGTTTAGTTTTCATATTTTGCTTAAAATATCTTAGATGTAGTGACTAAAAATATATTTTTTGATAACTCAAGGACTCAAGCTTGTCATTGAATAGCTTTAAATTAACAAATAATACGAAGACCTACCAGTAAATTCAGTGAACGCTAGCTTTGCCTGTATATTAAGCTTTACTGCCTAATTGATTGCACTTTTTGCTTTTTTTTACGAAATATAATGCGCTAGACGAATTTCTTGTCCTAGAAACTTTGCCTAAATATGAGGTGTCCAATCAAAATTAAAATACCAAAAAAACTTCAACAACAAATTTTGTTTCGAGACCGGCGCGCATTTTAAAAAATGAAATATTATTTATTACCCAACATACAGCCGTTATATTAAAAAATCCTGTCAAGCAGGCATTCGTTCTCTTAATAATTACATTAGCTAAATGCTTCAAAAGAAAGGACGAAAACCTCGCCTTATATTATGAAAAAAGTTTCGAGTTTTCACCAAAGTTAATAATTGCTCAAGTTCTTTTTTGCAAAATAATATAAAGGCACTCGCGCCGGCATTGTAAATCAAATAAAGATTGACGATTTTATTCCTCGTTCCGTCGCGTTAATAGAACTTCATAAAACGAAAACAAAAATGTGCAAACTACTGCACGAATGTGCTGATAAGTGAAATTCATGACCATTTGTGTGGCACGTACGAATTGACAGACCCATAAAAGTCATTTCCAATTTCAATAATTCACATATCCGATGGTTTTGCGGAATATCTGCCAGATTGCAGTCTACCGCAGGTAATGCAATGAAATTAACGATACGGTCAACAAGTTGTACGATTCAAAACAGACCATACACGTATGTGTACACTTGTTTCACACTGGTTAAATTTACCTCATGAACATTTTTTTTACGTTTTTAAAATGAGCAAAATTGGTTTCGTTTTTCGAAAATATGAACCGTTTTTTATGGAAGTGGTGTAAGTCCATTTAAACTTAGGGTAGACAACCGTTTTCGGTAGAACCGAGTGTCGTATTGTAAACATACTAAAAATAATTTTTTCTACGATATCTAATTTAAATTACTCTTAAGCCGCGTTTCCCTAGCAGCAGGAATTGTACGCGGCGTAGAACGTAGTAATGCCTCGACCAGTCAACATAGAGAGATTATTAATCCTTACATCTTTACATAGTAAGTCGGTCCTAACGCACGGTAAGCAAAAAGCACAATTTTTTAAAGAAATGATCAGATAGACTCACGTCAAACACTTCCTGCATGCCTAGTAAGTGAGTTATAACGCACGGTTAGCAAAACGCACACTTGTCTAGAAATGTCAAAGTAGGCTTACGTCAAAATTGACAAGTCAACGTAATTACATGTTATACTAGCCAAAAAGCCGTTAAAATCGTATGTATTTTGTGTACGTAGAAAAAGTAAGCTAAATAACACGAGTTGTAAAGTAGAAAAACGTTTCCAGTCGTTCGTAATATGCTTCTTACAACTCTTGTTATGTAGTATACCATTATAGGATTTAGTTAGTAATTTTCGTATCACACTGGTCCAATGAATAAATGCATAAATAATGTTTTTCTAAGTAAAAATTTAGACAGCTCATTACCTATTTTTTTAAACAGCATTATTTTCGCGTACCTATAATACATTATCAATCGGTTTTTAGGACTTGGCAAACGATCAAACTCAATTATATGGAAAATATTGTCGCCCTGATAAGAAACCTCTATTTAAACGTAATTATGGTAAAACTACATCTTCATTATAAAAAAAATGTTAAAAATGCGTACGCAAAAGATAAAATTGTAACTTTTTCGATATTTTTTCTTTTAATTGTTTCAAATTACCGCTGTCCACCTTCATAGCCTACTTGAAAATATTACTTTGCCCTAATAATTAACAATAAAATCGCGATATCTCGTAAAATACCAATTTTAGGTATAAAACAGGCTTTATGTTTTCGTAGGACAATTAAATTTTCTATAGGACTTGTAAAAAAATAAAGGGTGTAGTATTAAAAAAAAAAAGAGTTATAGATGTTTAAAGTTTCACAAGTTTGACCAAACGTAAAAAAACGCCCCGCATAATATTTTAAAAATGTAGGTAGTACAAAGTGTTAAATAATCTATTGTCAATCTAATTTCCAAGCGAATTTCTTCAGACTTTTCAAAGTTTTTAAATGTTGAATTTTTTTTAAAGCACTGTATTTTCATGAAAATGCAATTTTCACGAAAACGGTTACTTTAGACCCATATAACCTTATACAATATTTGAAGTTAATTTGAAAAGAAATTTAAAGATACAAAAATATACAGGGTGTCCATAAAGAAAAAGTATAACTTAGATATGTCACTCCTTTTTGGAGTACCCTGTATGGGTGAAAATATTTTTAAAATGTTGCCATTGTCGACTAACATAATCTGACTGCGATAGAAGTTGGAAAATACAGGGTGTGTAAAAATTGGCGGAAGCGCTACGCGTGGCGATGTTCTTCGTAAAATTCTAAGTCGAACATCTTAATACGAAAATGTTGTAAGTACCATGCTTGCTGTGTCTGCAAGAGGTCCTCAAAGTTTTGACATTTAGTCCTTTAATAAGCGTTATTATTTAATACTTGCAAATGAAAAAGCTGTAATTTGGAATAAAAATAAATTTCGAATAGTATTTTTTCCTAGATATTGTGTTCTTGCTTTCAAAAATTGGTGTTGAAAATATGTAAATCACTGATTTGAATGAAAATAATACATATGGCAACATTGTCATTAGCTGTCATCTCTGTTTTTCTCGTAATTATTTCTAGTTTGTGTTTTACGATACCCAAAAGTTTGCAGCTATGTTCACGAACTGAAGGCTTTCAGTTCGAACAAAAATTGTTAATACCTAAGTAAAAATTGCTGATAAAAAAATGCCCAAACGCAAATCAATGTATGCAATGTTGCCAATGTTTTTATCTTTAAATGGTTCCTGAGGCCATAGGAAGCATGGTACAACATTTTTGTATCAAGATTTTCGACTTAAAATTTTACGAAAAACATCGTGACGTGTAGCGCTTTCCCCAATTTATACACACCCTGTATATGCCGTTTCGCCATAAACCTTCGTGGCGTCCGTCGTGACTCACCCTGTATAATATGAGTCATGTGATGTATTTCATTATACGTTTCTCAAGTATTTTTTAATTATCATTAATATGACAAGTCAGTGTGATTGTGCGTAATTAAAATTAACCAATTAATCAAGAAAACCGCAACACTGGTCCTCTTAAAATCGATTAACTGTTGAAACCCCCACAGTTTCCAAGTTACGAAGTTGCGTACGAAGTGTTTCGAGGGGCTAAAACAACTGAAAGCTGTCATTTCCGTCAAAATTTTGAAACTCATTTGATAACCACTAAATAATTATCATTTCCCCGTCGGAGCAATCTCATCACGTTTTCAATTTGCAGATGTTTTGCTCGTCGCGGCTAAGCTGTCCTACATCATTTATTATTTGTCTTGTTTTAGGCAGCGCACTTGTCAAACTTTGTAAGTCTTTCCCGCCACTTAATGCACGTTAAAAGCAGGATTTGGCTACATCATTATTAAAGATGTACCTAAGTTACGGCGAATGTTGTAAAAAAAAAAACGCGAAACAAAAGCTAGTAGTTGTCGGTAACAAGAGACGATCGTGACAGTTGGAATCGTAAACAAGAGAATATCGTCCGCCTTTTAAATGTATTACTCGGATAAAATAAATCCGTGAATCGAGTGTAGCTATCAAAACAGATGTGTATGAAGATATAATCCCACGTAACTGTTCCTGCGTCTTTTTCTGTTTCATTGGGCAGGCAGTTGGGCGTGAATAATAAACTATTTTTGCTGTTACTCGCTCTTTAGAATCGTTCGAAGCTAAAGTTCAGGTCTCAAGTTTCGGCCACAAATTAGGGCTTTGGATTTTAGCCAAGTTTCAAAGGCTTCGTTCGCCGGTTTCTTAAATATCTTTCTTTGTCTGTGTTTTATGGGGATCAACTTAATCGACTGAGATAAAGAGTATTGTGTAACGAAAACATCTGAATAGGGGGAGCTTGTCAAGAAACCAATATTGTACACTAATTGGTTGTCACACCTTTTCTTTTCATTTCCCCAACACATGTTACTCGATTCTGTTGACTGCGTTTTGAGTTGCACTATTATTTTAAGTTGTGCTCAATAACTGTTTGCTTCAGTAAGGTATACAGGGTGTCTCAAATTCGAGTAAATGCATGGGAATCTCGCTTATCTTAAGAGCTACGAGGTTGGTTAAATTAGGGTAAAGTTGCGAAATTAGATGCTCATCAAATATCTGCAAAGAAAATTTTCATAACTATCTTAGTTCAAAAGTTATTCAAGAAAAAGTGAAAAAATTGATTTTTGTTTTTTGGCCCCATTTCCTACATTTTTTAAGATATCGACAAAATGCTATCTATCCGACTATAAGATTGAAAATTTTTCGCCGTATTTAAAAAAATGAAGTTGATGATGGTTCTGAAGAGACGAAACATTGTTGGAAATTTTATGTTATCTTAAAATATAAAGCGTAAGAAGTTGCCTTGGAGAAGTGCTTCCAGATTGTCGATATATTAAAAAATGTAGGAAATAGGACCAAAAAACGAAAATCATTTTTTTTAGTTTTTCTTGAATATGTTTTGAACTAAGAAAGCTATGAAAATTTTCTTTGCAGATATTTGTTGAGCATTTAATTTCGCAACTTTGCCCTAATTTAACCGACCTCGTAGCTCCTAAGATAAGCGAGATCCCCATGGATTTACTGTACCTGTATTGAACTAGAGCGTCGAATTAACGGATTAAAAGTAATAATTAACTTAAATGCAGCAAGAAAAAAGTTTGAATCAAACGGTTTATGATAAGAATCATAAAGTTCTCTTGAAAATATTAAAATGTTGTGAAAAAAAACCAAAATGCTGTATGTATAACAAAATACACGGTTCTTTTAAAATGTTCTTGTGTATCACCTCATCCGCAAGCTCTTGATTTCTTCGCCCTTGATCGCTCTTCGTCATTCGGGGTTATACCCAATTCATTTGCAACAAGTGTAGCTTGCCACCTATTCTTTAAATGTTAAAAAGCTTCTAGAAGAGAGCCAACATTATTTGCTGGTGCAATATCAGTGGATTTGGTGCTAGATCGCAAAATTTTGTTTCGTTTGTCAATGGAAGCTAAAATTTTAAACCAAATTGTTGCAAAAATAATTCCTTTAAAAGATTTAAAAATAATTGTGTGGAGTTTTTAAAGAATATAATTCTCACTTAAACCTGTTATGCCCAAAAAGGCCGAAAAGTTGTTGCTGATCTAACTGTCTAGAAACTAAATGGAAATTAAATATTTATAGGAATTCTTATTTATTACACGGTTGGCGGTGATCCTGTTAGGAATCCGGAACGGCGCGAAGGGAAGGGCGGGCATAATGTGGGATTATCTCACCTATAGAACTTCCAGAAAGGATATGCTTTGAATATTTAACTTTAATCAAGCGAGCGCGCCTCCTGTATCAGGGCACAAACGTCGCGTTTTGGAATTCGCTCATTTTGGTACTGCACATAGAACAAAATGGAATTATGGTAATGTCGGATTGATGGGGAAGAACGATTTTGGAAGCATTTTTTCGGTGAGCGGTCGTAAGGGCTGAGGGAGAAATTGAATTTGTATGATATACACGGAATTATATTTTCTTAAATACTGTGTTCTATTTAGGTGTCATAAAAAAATTGCTTGCTACCATTTTTGAGGTTCTTATGCACTCTTGATTGAAATAACTGAGATTAATAATTATTTACGAATACAGTTAAGTATTAAATTAATTTAGTTTCGTACCTTAAATTCAATATTTCACCAAAGTATAGTGTTAAGTTGTTATCAAAGTATATACAGGTTTCTTTTCAAGTTTCTTGCAAAACTGCTATCTAACAGATTTTTAATTAGGTACTCTAAATTATGATGCGCTGTTCGAGTGGCTCTAAAAACTTTGCATTCAACTTTTCGCAGGGCAATAGAGATTAATTAATCCGATATTTAAGGCGGGCAACAATGAAAGGAAATTGATTAACGGATTAGTAGAAAAATAGAGCAACTTTTTCATTACTGCGAAATTCAGTTCGCCTGCATTGGTCTATTTATTTTTCGCTTGGCCCAAGTAAGTGGAAAATCATGTTGGAATCAATCTTTCACGGCGTATCCTGTTTTGTTTAATTGCCGATTTGGCTAATTTGAAAATGCCATTTGATTTAACAGTTTTAAAATACGCCCCACTAATTTAAAAAAATTAAGGTGATGCCTAAGATTAAAACCACTTTTATTAGAGAGTCATATTGCAGTTTTTAATAGACAATTTTTAAACTACACTTTAATTAAGACAAAAATATATTCTAAATAAATTTAAAACCTTAGTCAGACTGTATTTATTTTTTCTTGCTGATAATGTGCAGATTCGTACAATTTCCAAACAATACGCTATGCGGCGTTTTCTATCAGTGGTTGAGTAATATCATTGCAGGAGTAATATTATCCTGAAGAGCAAAGTTACCCCAACTTATAATAGTTTGATGCAGGTATTTGTGCACACAGTCTACCATATCTACTTCTGTTTAACTGATATTTTAATTAATGAAAGTTAGTTACCAGAAGTTTTAATTACAAATTGAATTGGCCTGTCTGAAATATCACATACAGAAAATAACTTTTTATTCCTTTTCATTCGAACAACCTGCTCTAAGGACGAAAGCAATAAAAATAAAAACACTTTACATTGCAAGTTTACTGGGCATTATCCTTGACACTAAAAGGATACATTAATTAAATGCAATTCTAAATTAAATTACATTGCATGGTCTTTTTTGTAAATGAAATAAACTTTTGCAGATCGACTTCATATTGATATCACGATTAAAATTGTAAGCTTCTAATTTCTTAAAACGAGCCAAATTATCACTAATCGTAAATTTAATGCAGTCAGTGTAATAAATTCAAGTCAAACATAACTTTAATTAAAACAAGACATACAGAAATGGCAGGTAATTGCGCATCTTAAATAATTCTCCAACAAGGAAGTTTACATCCCAGGTTCGTTTGAATATCACACGGAAATATATGACGTGAAGAGCATTTAACAGGAACAAATTTAATTATTTGCTTGATCTGTATAAACGAATAATTAAAATGCGTTCATGAAATAAAATGGAGAAGGAAACAAAATTAAGGAGAAATATTAATTAGTTCTATATTTTAATAAAGTAATAATAATTTGTTAATTAAATATATTTAATTAATAAACAAACACAGTGATTAAACAAAAATTATGCGTAGCAAAAAATTACGTAGCTTTTGTTTATGAATAGCTGGTTTTCAACAAAAGAGGAAGTAGATTCAAAAACAGTAGAGACTTGATAAACGTTTTCAACAAGAGTGTTTAATTTAAAGTTGATTGGACAGCTACAAATTTCAACCGCTTTTTTAATAAACACCCCGTTAAATTGAGGCCCCGTAATGAACTGTAGCTTCAGGTAGTACACAAGATTTATTGAATTACATTTAAAACAAGCATTTGCGCAGTCTAGCCACTTTGCTAAGGGTAATAATTTATTAGACCCGTTCTAAGGGTGTTTTGCTAAACTTGCTTGCCTACGTTTGTATTTTTTAAGAGTTTACAAAACTACAGAGTTTTTGAAGAATTGAGTTTCATTTAAAAAAAAAGGCATAACTTCCTTACGCAAGGAGCTCCTTTGATTATTTTTTTTAAATGTTCTGGACTCTTGAATTTTTTCCATGATACTGCTGATTCTATCAAAATTATAGTAACGAGGTGAGCGCCAAAATTTTCCGACCTATGAAAGAAACGGCGTAGGCTCAAAATTAAATTTTATTTTTCATTATAATCTCCCCTGACATCAATACACTTATTACATCGTTTTGGCAACAATTCGATACCGCTAAAAAATATGCAATCGGTTTGTCTGCAAAATGTGCCCAAACTGCAGCCTTCACCTCTTGGTCGTCACTGAAATGGCGTCCGCGAAGGTTCTTTTTCAAATTTCCAATCAGGTTATAGCCACTGGGGGCCATATCTGGACTATATGGAGGGTGATCGATTTGTTCAAAACCGCAGTCACGAATTGCGGCTTGAGCAATTCCAGCAGTGTGCACGCCTCTGGTCAGTTTACCACGTCTCTTCTCCAGAATATTTTGTCATAATTTGTGCAGGAGTGCCGCATAATATTCCCCGTTGACTGTGGTGTTGCGTTCTTTAAAATCTATGAGAAGAATGTCCGCACAATCCCAAAAGATCGTAGCGATCACCTTTTTTGTCGACTGACAGACCCTGAACTTTCTTGGCGGTGCTTCTCCTTTTCGCCTTCATTCCATCGATTCTCTTGTGGACAAAGGATCATAGTAGAGAACCACAGTTTCATCCCCTGTAACAATTGTCTTTAACGCGTCCACAGTATTTTCTCCACAGAGCTCCAAAAAGGATCGAGCACATTCAACAAGACGCTGGCGCTGAACTGCTGAGACATGTTTGAGGACCTACCTTGCACTAACTTTATTCATGCCTAACCGATCGTGGAAGATTCGGCGAATGCTTGTATCTGAAAGCCTCGACATTTTTGATGGTTCTTTCACCAAGCGTCGATCGCCTAATACGAGTTCCTCAACAAGGGCAATCTTGTCGTCCGTCACCACTTCCACAGTCCTTCCTGTTCTTGCATCATCTTCCAAGGTTTCTTGCCCCATTCGAAACCGTTTTGACCAATCTTTTACCACAGAATAAGACGGGGAATTGTCCCCGTACACCCCATTCAGTCGAACTTTGATGCTTTGAGGAGAAAGACCTTCGCAAGTAAGAAATTTTATAACAGCTCGATACTCAATTTTCGTGACTTCTGACATCGTGATGAACGAATGACAGTTATAAGAAAACTAATTGACATGAAATCCATTTTTGTTTTTTCCAAGGCTTATATGACTTGAACCAATGTGTTAAAAAAATTTGACCCGCCTGGATACCTAGATCTATGCCAGGCCGGGAAATTTTGGCGCTTACCTCGTAACTGTATCACTTAATTTTTAAACTTTTTCAAGTCTATCCCGAGCTTTTAACCGTTAATCGTTTTTTCCCCTAGCGATTTATCGAGTCCGTCTGTGTTTTCCGAGTCCATTACGAATAATACTACAACAATGTAGTCGGCGGTACACGTAAATAAAAGGAAGATAGAGCTTAAAAAGCTCCACAGGATCGAATCATGGCCTCGTTAGTCGCGCCGCAAAGCTCGATAAGCCTCTTCCTTTTGAATAGATTAATCTGGATAATTCCCTAAATCCAATCGCGCTAAGAGGACTTCCCTAGTCCTTTATAATCCCTATCTTGCCTTCCTGTTTATGCCATCTGAGTTATTTGTTGTTTTGTGTTACTTCCAAACCGTCGCGTCGGAAATTCGAAATTAACTGTCGGAAAATTTACTCCCGGGTTGACAGTGTATTTTTTTAAGTAATAGTTTGATGCATAAAACTTTCTAAAATGACTTAAAAAATTTGTGCGGATTTTAAAAAGTCTAACTCTGCTAGAAATAGTGCTACATAAAAGATTTTTGTCAAATCATGTGTCACAAGAGTACTTTAACGCTCAACATTATTAAAGGTATTGTTCTTCTTCTGTTTTTATTATATCGTTGTATTGATTTCTTGAAACTCTCGTCGTTTCATTAGAAAAAACGCCTTATAACCCTTTGTGGGCAGCATAAAGAAATAGTAATTTCTGATGTATAATTTTAAGTACACCAATAGAAAATGAGTTAAGAAGTATTCACAATTTTTTTCAAATTTTTAATTTCATCAGTTTAAAAAAAAGGGGGTATATTAAATATACCCCTAAGCAACGTAGCAATAAATATTTACATGTTTTAACAAAAATAACGAAAAATAACTTTAATCTTGAAAAAAGTACAATACGAATGTAAGATAATGGATATAAACTACAAACATATAAAAGAAATTAAATTGATTTTCAGAGTACTAAAAATTCATAAATTATACATTTTGAAACATTTTTCTTCGCGCAGAATGTCAATTGACAATTAGATGTAAAAACTAATCTATTAACAGGCACTTGAAGCGAACTATTCGATTTGAATGAGTTGCATCATAGACGGCACATGTTTATGAACATATTACTTCGGTGGTACGTTAAGTATACCACAAAGCAGGATCCAGAATAATTTTCAAATTTGTGTTATGTGTAGTATACTAAGCGGGAAAGGGATAAAGAAGCAACATATAAAATCCCGTTTTTTAAGGTTCTTTTGTAGAAATGCTTTGACTATTAATGTCTACTCAATTTTTTTATGATAAACGGTCCCTATGTCGTTGCCAATCATGATCGCTGCTACAACTGCGTATGTGTACAAAGAGAAATAAAAAAGTCTGCTACTGATTTGAACCGATTTCTCAATGGTTACGCATGCATTTGTCACACCCTGTATATGTAGGTGCAGGGAAATGTAAATATTAAGTTTCAACTCGTTTATTTGATATACAATCTCTAAACTTTTTAGCCCGTATTCAAGCCACCCGTATTTCAGAAGACATACGCTGCATAAACTTTATGAATACTTAAATTTAATCTACTCGCAAAGCCTTTTAGCTCAGCTGAAATTTTTTATAATGCTCTATATCATAGAGTTTAAAAACGGTTATTTAATAAGTTAGGAACAAAACTTTATTGCGTTTCTCTTGCAGCAACGCGATCGATTGAACGATGACAAGCGCTCGTATATTCGATGATAACTAAACTACATCGCTACATTGCTACAAGCAGTGTTTATATCAGAAGCAGTTGACTCCCTAACATTTCATAAACGTCGTGTTACGCGAAAAGATTGCAGGCTGCATTTTATTTGTCAGTAACGTCGTGCATTTTCACCCAGGCGCTTCACTAAAACATGCATCGACGTTCGTAAAGGTTGCAGCACGTAAATTTTTGAAGCCATGATGCAGCGAAACGGAAGTAAAATAAATCTACACGTGTTTCCGTTACTTATCTTCTTACTAAAAGCACAAGTGTGCAGAGGTTTCGTTTAATTTCGAAAAGAAATGTGGCCGACTGACTGTGTGGAAGTGTTTAGAATCATAGGACCATAAATAACGGGTCGATAAAGTCTTAAACATTTTGTTCAATTTAAATTTTTTTAGTTTTTTAGAAGTAGGGGAGACCGGGGATAAAAGTAATACGGGTAGGTTGTAACAGTGCATACAGGGTGTCCCAATTATTATACACTGCCAAAAAGTAGGTGCATATTCCTGAGTGAAAATGATGACCATTTGTCAAATATTTTGTTATCCGAAAATGCTTCCTTTCAAAGTTAGAGACCTCCAAAGTTGCAAGAAAAAAAAATCAAAAAATCGATTACGTCCTAGCCGTTTAAGCTAGAGCTATCAAACTTGGTCGAAATGTTTAGGTGTTTCCCATTGACTTTGTGGGATAATTAGAAAGAAAACACGTAATTGGAAGTATGATTTATAGTCAGGTCATCCGCTTACCATCTTCAGAATTTTTTACTCTGGAATAAAATTGAAAATGTCATTCGTCCATAAGAAAGTACGACTTAAGAGGAAAAAATTCGTCCCTCTTTGTTTTTTGCTGTAAACGTAGCCGTTTTCGAGAAAATTAGCGCTAAAGATGCATCGACAAACTCTGTTTATACACCTCAAATATTGTTTTTACTAAACTTAGTTGGCTAATGTCATGCTTCTGAAGATGGGAAGCGGATGACCTGACTATAAATCATACTTCCAATTACGTGTTTTCTTTCTAATTATCCCACAAAGTCAATGGGAAACACCTACACATTTCGGCCAAGTTTGATAGCTCTAGCTTAAACGGCTAGCACGTAATCAATTTTTTGATTATTTTTTTTCTTGCGCAACTTTGGAGGTCTTTAACTTTGAAAGGAAGCATTTTCGGATAGCAAAATATTTCTTCGTAGATGAGAACATACAAAACTAGACGAATTAATTTTCCAATTTGTTGTATCTTTTTGTTTCTTATTTTTGAATATTGATAATGTTCACTTATCATTTTGTATTGTACCAAAGGTTTCTTTTTTATTTTTTAATTTTGCCAATGTGTAATTTGAAATCAAATATTAATTTTGTTGATGAATACTAATATATTTACCCACTACTTATGAGCTGTGTAAATTATTTTGCCGTTACAACTTACCCCGATTATTGTTACTTTTAGCCCCAACGTTGAGGTTGGAAGTAACAGCTGTCTTACTACAGAAAAAAAAGAACAAATTTCTCACCTATATGCTTTACGAAACATGAAATAAATATCTTCGAAAAAAGACAAATGCCCAATCTAACATTAAATCAATTTGAATGTAAAAAAATTTGTTATACTTTATGAGAAATTAAATAAAAACAAAAAAATTTTACTTTCATCCCCTGTTTTCCCTATATCCTTTGCACATACATTACGCGTATGAGAAGTCTGGAGTCGTGTGCTTCGGTTTGAAAATTTTGCGATGACAATATCTGTAAAATTGTGATTTTTTTTCGACTAAAAAGTTTAAGTGTATCAAAAATATTTCACCGACTGATGCAATAATGATCTACCCCTTTTTGTTGCATATTTTATACAAATAACCACTTCCAGTAAAACACTGCAATGGTTTTAAATTTAGACACATTGTTTGAGTTGTCAACCACAGAACCGTAATTACTCAGAAATAAATTAGCAATCAGGGTTGAGAACAGACAGATATTAGCCGGTCATTTGATACATTGTCGCGGTATATCATAGGTCATACGATGGCTATTAACAACTGCACAACCTATTAATAACGGGTTATTAATTGAAATCCTCTTTTAATTCGCGACCAAATGAACGAAATTTACAGCCAAAACAAATTACTGCAGCAAAACGTATGCACCGCATTCCGGCCAAGCATATTTTCTAATTTAATCAACGCTATTGCAGTGGAAATAAAAAAGTAAATGGTTGTTTTTCCGACCTGAATTTAGCATAATGTAGTGACACTCATTTGTTCAAAAATCCTTATGAAACCGTCCCAGCATATGAAATAAAGAGCTTGCGTCCCCAGGGAATCATTTTTATCTCGTTTTATATTTGTTTTTACTCTCAGATTTATCTGTCTCTGTTTTCATTAAAACCTTAACTTCTAATTATGGTTTCGTTGCCTGCTCGAGGCGCGCAAATTTTATAGTTGCACTACTTCTCAAACTTATTTTATTGCTGCCATAAGCAATAAATTGCAGTCCGTACCTTAAGGTATTTATCATTAATTTTGCTTCATCTTAGATGGATATACTTCCAGGATGTTATTGTTTTACGGCTGGGAGTTATTTTAAAGTATATAATTAATAAGGGAAGTTCTTAAATTAATTGTGAACAGTAAATCCTGGCCAAGTCCTTCGTTTACTGTGAATACAACCTTATATTAGCATACAAGGATTTGAATATTTCGTTAGGTACTTGGGGTTTTGTAAGGTATTTCATTCTTTTTCTACGACCACCAATGCAAATGACTCTTACCGTACAGCCTGCATAGTTAGTGGGTTCTTACGCACGGTAAGCAAAAAGCACAGTTTTTTTAAAAGAAATGATCCAAGTAGACTCACGTCAAACGCTTCCTGCATGCCTAGTAAGTGATTTGTAACGCACGGTAAGCAAAACGCACACTTGTCTAGAAATGTCGAAGTAGGCTTACGTCAAAATTGACAAGACAACGTAATTACGTGTGTATTACCCAAAAAGCCGTTAAAATCGTAGGTATCATGTGATCGTAGAAAAAGTAAGCTACATAGCACGAGTTGTAACGCAATTACGCACTGGTGGAAATACACACTCGCCGCTACGAGGTTGCGTGCGTAATATACTTCTTACAACTCTTGTTTTTTTAATATACTATTAGATGGTTTTTCAAACTTTAATATTTTTCCGACAGACACTTAGAATAATATTCAGTCAATGATTTCTATAAAAAAATATATATATTTCTGGATTTAGCCGTCCGTTACAACAATTGTGCTTTGTATTCAATCTAGACAACATCACACTCTGTGATTTAAATGTAACATCATTTTGGGCGTATCACGGTAATTAAAATATCTTCTGTTAACTCTGCAACTGTATTAAAACTGCAATTTAATAGACTGCAGGTTTTTCAAATAACGGCAAATTAATTTTGACGTCGAACTAATGCAATTTGTAAATTCCAATATCGGCTATCTTGATAACTAGTTTTAATTAAAATCTACGCTTTAATTCACATAATTTAACATTGTTATTAGTTATAGGCTACTAGCTGTGTGCAGTACCTGGCTGTGGGGGCGTTTTTGAACGGTTTGGAGTTTAATAAAAATTAGTTTTACGTTTGTAATGTGCCTTAAATTGTGAGTGCTTTTAGAGAGATTGTTACCGGAGTTGGAATGCTGTAATTATCTTAATATCGGTGATGGGGGTGCAATATCAGCATTTATTACAAGTTGGTGGTGGTTTTATCAACGTTGGAATGAAAACAAATCGACTGTTTTAGTCACCAACAATTAGTTAATTCTCAGATTTTGCTTGGAAACAAATTTTTGCCTTGATGATTGTGGTTGTACAATTCCAACTACATTTTAAAAAGTCACTGCACGAATGTTGTCCAACATTTATTTATTTTTTTAATTCACAAAATGTGCTGAGGGTACACACATGACAAATTTAAAAAAAATTTGATAAGCTGTAAAAATTGTTTTTAATCGTTTTTCGAACTATCTAGAAGTGGTGATGAATTTTCTTATTGTTGTTTAACATATTTACAACCAGTAAAGTCAATAACAATTGTTTTTTGAATTATTGCCAACAAATTTCTTGGCAGTAAAAATTATTTTAATCGTTTTCTTAATAAACTGGTAGTCATTATGGATTGCTCAAGTGTTGATTAATATATTTACAAGTAAATAAAGCGAATATTATTTTTTTAAAATTTTTTGCAAAAGGGTATACACTTGGCAAATGTTTAAAAAGTTTGATAAGCTGTAAACAGTTCTTTTAAGCATTTTCTGAACGAACTTTGACCTGTTATGGATTGCCTAAATGTCGTTTAACATATTTACAACCTATAAAGCTAGTAATATATTTTTTAAATGTTTTGCAAAAACAAATTTCAAATGAGCTGAAAAAAATACTTTTAATCGATTTCTAAATAAACTGGTTGTCTTTCTGGATTGGTTCAGTATTGTTTTAAGTATTTACGAAAAATAAAGCCAATAATATGTTATTTAAATTGTTGCAAAAAATGTTCCTACACTTGTTTTTTTTTTTAAAGTTTGTTGAAGTGTAAAAAAAGTTATTAATCGTTTTCTCAAAAAACTGGTAATCGTTATACATTGCCTTGGTGTTGTTTAACATATTTACAAACAGTAAAGGTAATGACAATTTTTTTTTTAATGTTTAACAAGGAAAGGCTCTAAGGGTAGATACTTTTGAAAAATTCTTAAAATTTTTGTAGAGATTAAAAAAATATTTTAAATCGCTTTTTAAACAAGTTGGTAGCCGTTTTCTATGGTATAATTGTAGTTTTACATTTTCGTAAGCAATTGAGGTAATTGCAATGTTTTTGAATGTTTGACAAAAGAAATTGTTGGGGTGCAAAAATCGAAAAATTTGTAAACTATGGCAAATTACTTCAAACGTATTATACACATTATTTATGGCCTATATAGGGATTATTAGCCCTCAAATCATTTAAATTAAGGTTTTCAATTTTAAAGAAAATAAAAAAAGGACACTCTATTCTTTGCACCTTTTTTTTACCTTATTATTTTTTAAAATAATCCAAATTTATTACTAATTTTTTCATTCCAACCCATGAAACTCAAAACACAAAAAATCTTTTTTTTTTAAAATAATGTTTGTAAGTTTGAACAAATCTGATGAATATTAGCACGTTTTAAATATTTAGTTTTGGAATGAGTGGGTTGCCTAGCTACAGGCGTAGAACGGTCCATGCTGTGTTCTGTGGTCCATGCTAGACCAGTAATATTACAAAAACGCGAACACGGCATTGTTTTACGATTAAATTGATAGTTGGTAATTATTTTTAAACAGTTTGGTACCTAAAAAATGGACGTTATTTTTTTGGTGCCATATTTTTGCATACATTTTGCCTGTAATTAAAAATACTGTAGAAAATGTAAGGCAAAAAGTTAAATGATAGTAACGCCAGCTAATTTTATTTGGTAGGTATCGTTAATTTGATCGATAATTTGCACCCTTTTATTACGTTTAACCCTTAAATTACTTTAAATCGAACAACTTATTTGTATTTGCCGAATTTAAAGCCAGATAATAAATTTAAGTGTTGTGTTTGTTTGCTCGACATTTTTTTTAGTTTTAACGCTAGCTCGTGTGTGCTTCACACATGCTAATCGATTCCGCGTCAGAGTGGCTCGAATTGCAGTGTATGTAACCATGTAGGGTGCCTTTCCACTTAAAATTAAGAGGAAATTAATTCTCAAAAGTCAATTGACGGAAATTAAGAGCCCTCCCACCAATTTCCATAGCAATTAGTGTTTTACTGCTTCAGTATCACGTACCAATAAACGACTTCAATTTAATTTTATATCGGTTTGATAGTATATGCTCAAATAGAGAAATTCGCAGCGTTTAATGGTGTCAATCGGCGTATTGTAATTACATCGTGAAATATTGAATTAACTCGCTTTAAATTGGAAATGGGCCGTTTGCAAATGTTGATTTCACGTTTTTACAGTACAATTTCGACTGCAATTTTTATTATGCTGGACGAATCGATGGATTTCGAAGATAAAAGCCTTAACATAAGTTAATAATAAATATTAATGTATCAAAAAAATTAATTTTGATTTATCCTTATTCTTTTTTTCATGGTTAAAAGTAAATCACACAATAATTTGCTATTGTGTGAATATATTGAAAAAGTAACAACCAGAGTTTGCATGCAGAGCGTACAATTTTTTGTAGAAGATATTTTAAGTTCCGTACACAGAAATATGTGTATTTGGTCGTTGATTTTTCGCACAAATTTATGTGTTTGGTTTGATTTATGCACAACTTTTAAACTGGATGTCGTGTATTTGAAAAAGCTAAGTTAAATGTATGTAGGTATGTAAAACAATGACGCATTTTTCTGATCGCATTCTGTTTCTTTTTCTCTAACCACTGCTGGATTTTTTTCTGTTGTGCAAGGGCGCATTTGCTCGTTATTGCATTTTTGGCGCGTCCTGTCAAACTTTCGCGCGAGGAAAAACTAATATCTGTACAATGTATGCGCCTGAATTTTAATATTAACGCCGGAACTGGCCAAAGTGACAAAGAAAAATGAATCAGTACAAATTTATGAGGAGGAAATGCAATTTTGAACTTGCCCTAAATTATTCAAGTAAACCATAATTTATAACTTGTTTTGACGTAATACATGTCGTAAATCTGGCACTCCATGCGAGTCTGGTGTGCTGCAATATATAAGTCGCGGTTCTGTCGTTAGTTTGGCAATCTTTCACGCAATCGGAGTGCATTCGCCACGGAAGTGGATGAAAAAGCTTAACATGTAGTGTTTTATTAAATCTCCTATACCTTATGTCCGGCTTTTTGTACTAATGATGTAAGAAATAAGGGCTTTTTGTGGTGGCAGCTGTCCGAGGTCCTTCTGTCTACTGAATTATTTTATTTATTATAAACTTCTGGCAAAAGAGGGCTTAAAACAAGGATGCGTGCTTAGTCCATTATTATTCTCAGTAGTTATAGATGGGGTAATTAAAGAAGTGAAACAAAAAATGAGACCGTTTGACCTAGGCAACTGGAAAATGGAAAAAATAAACATAACTGAGCTAATGTTCGCAGACGACATGGTCATAGTCGTGGAAACCGAAAAAATTCGGTGGTATTATTTTTATTAACCGAGGATTCTCTGCATATTTTTAAAAATGACCGCGATTTCAATTTCAGCTTTCGCTTTGACCGTTAATCGCGATTGTTTTCAAAGTAAATAATCCCCTTGATAAATCAAGCCGAATTTAATTAATCGAATCAATCATTCGACATTAGGTGTACTGTTTAACGTTATATTTAACGGCCACAACAGCGAATTAGTGGGAAACAGAACGTTTTACTCTATAATTTATATAAATTATATTGTCGTGTATCAATTATAGTTATATTACGCCTGCTGCGTTTGTTCGGTATTTAATTAAACGCGAAATTTGAACATTGTTTCCAAATGTGGCCGGTAAAACGCATCATAAAGTAGATTATGTCGAGTGGACCGGTAATTCGATTGGATTTTTGCATTTGCATATCGTTGTACAGGCGAATTATTACCGGATATTGTTATCAGGTATTAGTTAGTGTCATCGACGATTTAAAAAATGTTGGGGCAATGTCATGCTTGTAATAGGAAGGGGTAATTTACTTGCTTTATTAAAGTGCAACGATTATTTTTAATAATTAAGAAAAAAACGTAAAAGATCGGGGATTTAAAACTTCTTTGATAAAAATATAATCAAACGGATTTTTTTTAACCCTACCAGTGTGTTCCATTTTATCTCCAAATGTATTTGAGTTTATTTGGATCGAAAGAGAAAATTTAATATGTCAATACATGCCTTTTTCATTATTATTTCTTAAAAATTAACAATCGATTTATATAAAGATCGATTAAATTTGTAAAAATGTACTGTTGAAACGTAAATTCCTGTAGCACAATAATTTTTTAGTATTGAATTATAGTATGCAGGAAAAAAATGCAGATTTTGTAATACCCTGTTTGTAATAAATCATTGATAATAAATATAAAGCCAAATAATGCCCTGGTAGTGAACAACTCCAAATTTGTTGGTTTATTTCTTGTGCTAAAATTGTTTGAAAGTTAAATTTGTGTATGTTCGTATATAAAATTATCTGAAGATGTGGATTCCAAGGATTTTTTTTTTGTCGATGTTACGCACATAAATGAGCACAAAAATTTTACACAAAAACTAGTTTTTAACGCGCAAGAAGATCATCAAATGTGACCATGAATTAACAAAAACATTGATAACAGTTTTAGCATACTATCTTGGTACAATGAACAATTTTAAATACATTTTAGGGACGTTTCTAGGTACCATATCTAGCCCACGTACGCTTAAAATTTTCCAATTAGTTCATTCGTTGGATCATTTTTTAGATAAATAAGATTGACTTGTCAAAAATGTCGTACCATATTCTTTTGATATGCAGGGTGTTTCTTAAGTATTGCGAAAAAGTTCGAGAGGCGATTCCTTAACGAAAATTAAGGGAAGCTTTTATGTAATTTTTTTCCATAGACGTTTCCTTTCTGAGTCACACCCCGTAAAGGGGAGCGGTTAAATTAGTTTTTATTTTATATCTCAAATTTGGATCAAAGTCGGAGAATGATATTTGGTAGAGTTTTAAACTTATTGAAAGGTTTCCCATAGTAGCTAATATTTTTAATTATCTCCCACCTTCACAGAGGGCTGTAAAGTGCGACCCCTGTTGGTTTTTTACTCAGAACTTCTTGATGGGTTGAAATTTTGCCATTTTTTTTGGAACCTTGATTTATTTAGCAACTTTTTTTATTCTTTAGTTTTTCTCGTAAAACCTACAGTTGTTGAGTAGCAAACATGTACCAATTAATATTCCAATATAAAACGATTCATTTTGGTGGTTACCATGGTTTGTTTATGCTCATATTGGATAGAATTGCAAAATTTCTATCCACCAAAAAGTTCTGATAAAAATCCAAACAGGGGTTGCACTTTTCAGCCCCCTGTGAAGATGGGAGATTATCGAAAATATTACTATGGGAAACCTTTTAATAAGTATAAAACATCTACCAAATATCATTCTCCTACATTGATCTAACTTTGCGAAATAAAATAACAACCTAATAAAGCCGATTATAAAGTTCAGTTAACAAGAAACAACCATTTTAAACTAACATTGTGCTTTGTTTAAAGTTCTGCTGTTATAAACTTAGTTACTAGTTCTTCAGCAAAATAATGTTGTATAAAAAAGTGCCTTTTGGCTTTCAGTTTTTAGTAAAACTTAACATTGGAGAAAATGAAATGATTAAAATACCATAAATGCTGTGAAGTTCCAATAAGAGTGAAATTAACATCATAACCTTTTAGAAAATGTAGTCATTTTCCCGTTACTTTTTTTATGTGTTTAACAATGACGATCGTCTATTGTTAACTGAAACTCTGTCCACTAAAGTGTACGAAAAACTTTTAAAAATGTAGCTGATCACAACTACAATATTCAGTACAAAACTGATAAAAAATTTATATAGGTTTCCCCACAAAAGCCCACAAAAAATTGTCTGCCATTGTGAGGTTAACCTTTGTTGCAAATTAATTTATCCCCGAAACATTTACAGCCGAGTTCCGCTTTTCGTCTATCGTTCAACAATAAAAATCTTCTTTTATTTCTAAATTGATTCTATTTTCGACTTTTATTTTAAAGAACAATAAAACCGCCCCACTGTGAGATAATAAATGTTCATCTTTCTGTGAAATCGGTGCAGATAGGAACGGACCGCCCTCCGCATAAAGTTGGCTTTGTTATGCTTTGTTTCCACTTGAACAATAAAAAACGAAACGTTATTACTATTTATGGTTTTCTAACATCCGGAAGTAAAGCAAATGGACTTTATCGATTAAGACATATATTTCGAAACTTCTGTTCGACAATTCTTATCCCGCGGATCCTCGTAAAAAAAGTTTTCGATAAAATTACGCGCCGGGTTTGAAGAGAAAAAAAACCGGATGAAGTATGCTTGGGGAATTTATAAACAGGCGCTTTAAACGTGACTATAAATTTCTTGTGAAGGATGCTTGATTGTCAAATGAAAATATTATGTTGGTGCGGTTTTTTTCCTAACTTTTAAATAAATTTATTACGTTCCTCTTTGAACTGTTTGTGTGGGGTCGTTACTCAGGCATCTGTAGTTGCGGGTACGAGCCATATCACATACTACCACCGCCTTGGGGATATTTATTGCCCGCGTATGTTGGTAACACACCCTAAAGTATACGCCAGGTCCTATACATCTTCCTCAGTTAACGTATCTAAATTAAAATATGCTTCAAATGCATGTTAAGGCACTTAATTAAATGTCTGTCCCGTTTTGTTGTGTTTCGCCGAGAACAGTCGCTAGGTAAAGTTGGCGTAGTCAAAAAGACAAAACACAAACGCGTTTCATAGCAATTGTTATTTGTTTTTGCCTCTTGCCATTTATTTAGCTATTAATGATTTCTTAAAACGTTTAGTATTAAAATGTTAATAAATAAGTGCCATAGAAATAGCAAAACAAAAGCTGTCTTGATAAAAAAACAAATGACACACAAAAAAACAAAAGCTGTACAATAAAAAGCTTTTGTTTGTAAACAGCAAAATGTATGTTGTTAATTTTTAGACCAAAATGACGCGGAATTTAGGCTATATGGGTCTACTCTAAATTGTTTTTATTTTGTCTAAAGATTGTAAAGAAAAATTGGATATTATTTGTATTTGTATTTATTGATATATCCCTGTTCTAATAAAATTATAAATCTCGATGTCCCGAGAGGCGTGAAAAAGCGTTATTTTGAGTGCTAACTGGAAAGTGCGCGGAGTTTTTAACTTTAAACTTTTTGACATTTCCTCTGGGATGTCGTGGATGGCTATTAAATTCTTTCGAGGCACCAGGTCAGAATATTTTTAACAAGGCACTGTTAAACTTAACGCCTGTACTTCAAATTACTGGCTTTAAGAAAGTTCGAAACTTTTGACACATCTTGACAGTAATTCTATTTGCTCAGTTATTGTTATTTCGCTTGTAAAAAGTCAAGATTTCCAGGTGATATGGTGGAAGTAACGTTCTTGAAATATAAAATTCTCGTGTCTTCAGAAATGTTGACGTTTATCGTAGAATAAATAAATCTAGGCTTAGTTGGTGGTTAATCTCCTTCGCATTTACGACCACAGTTAAGATTTTTGATTTGCTTATTTTCCTATTCACGATAAAAATATAAATAGTAACAATATTTTACATACAAAACACGTTGAAAGTTTTTGAAGGACATTTAAATTTTCTGTAAAACTGTTGTATGTTGTATTTAAGAGTTTCACAAGTTTGGCCAAGCGTAAAAAACGCCCTGTATAATATTTAGGAAATGTAGCTAGTGCAAGGTGTTAATTAATCTATTGTCGATCAACTTTTTGAACGAATACGTACGGCCGTTTTAGAGTTTTTAAATGTTGAAGATTTTTGAAAGAGCTGTAGCGCCCAAAATTTCCAAACAAATGTAAATTTCACGAAAACGGTTGCCTTAGACCCATATAACCCAACACATTTTTAGAGTAAATTTGAAGAGGAATCCAAAAATGTAAAAATATATGACATTCCGTTAAAAAATTCTTAGTTTGAGCACGTTTCCGGATAAACCGGAAGTCATATTGCAACCTCAATACTTGCATTAAATCTGAAACATACGATAATGGTCTGATACCAAATTTTATTGAACTCTCTTTAATACTATTCCAGATATAAGCCCGTTTCCATACTTTTACTGCAGTATTCATATTCAAAAATATTCTTAAGAGTTTCTAATGACCACTGCAATCTTGTAAAAATTATGGATCGCAACAGGGGCGTCTTCGTAACCTTATAAACACCAACACTAATGTTTTAAAATGTGTTCTAGTGTTAATGACATTTGGGCATATTTATTAATCAAATCTTTGTGAAAAAAGTTGCTTTTTCTTTAAGAAAATCTTGTTCATTCACGGATTCATGTTGCGTCACGTTAAATTGCGGTATCGAATCGTTATTAATTTCGAATACACTTCAATATTTCATCCGGCTTGTAGAGAACCGATAATGCCACAGGTAATAACGTACAAACCTCCTCTAGTCACGAAAATATTGCGTTAAGGGAACATCGGGCCGATTGATAATAAAATATTGTTAAGACGAGGGTAGTAAAGTTGTAAAATGGGTGTTGAACGAATCAATAACTCAATCTCTCAAGACGTCTTTTACACGCATCTTACAAAAAGAAAATGTGCAGAAGGTTGGCGGGGCTTTGTCGGTGACAACCAACATTCTCGTCAATATTTATCGCAGTTTTGCTTCTTTTTTACTTCGGGCTTAATTCTACGTTTCCCCGTACAATGTATTGTGGATATATATAATCGTTTTACCAGTGGGTAACTCCGAGGGGTTGATTGTCGTAAATATAAAATCGTGTAATCGTCTTTAATGTTGTTTGTGACTTAATTCTCCTGCCAATCCTGTACAGTGTGTTGTGGAAACTTAATTGTGCCTCTCTGAGAGTGGCTGTGTATGTTTGAATGGTTTATTTTTCATATAATTGTCTCATTAAGCTCGATTAGTTAATTGCAAATTTGGTATTTGTGCGCGAGTATCGTTAAATAAATTAATGGAAATACGCGTTAATTTTGTTATTACAGTGAACGTGTTTGTTTTCGTGAATGATTCTGCTAATTGCGTGCTAACGAAGTATCAAATTATATTGAATCACCTATTCGCCAAAAAATTACTCAAATATTTGTGGAAATAAATGTATTAGATCTATTGAGAAAGATATCAGTTCAAAGATTAAACGATGTTCTCTTACATATGATAACATGTTGTTGCTATTTCCTTCATTGTGAATATTTGGTCCGTGGTACGTCGTCTTTTTTTAAATCCTGCCTGGTATTCTCCAATCTGTGGGTCAATGACTATTTCTATTTTTCTTTTTATCAGTGTTGCCATTATTTTACATACCACGTCTAATAGCGAAATCCCTCTATAGTTATTATAGTCTGTTTGTTTTTAAAACATCTTTTCCAAAAACTTTTTTCCTTTTAATTCATACACAATTTAATATTTTTGTCGGATTTATGATTAAACTAAATGTTTTATCAAAACCTCTTATGCAAGTATAAAGTATAGCTACATTGCACAGTGGTCCCGCGTCCATGCTAACGTGCGTCAAAAATAAAAATAAATGAAGGACCTAATTCTGATGGTTTAAATTAACAGGGTTTTAGGTCAAATGTATATTTAAAGTGTATTTTTTTAAAAATCTACTTTGCAGCATATATATAAACAAAAAAAATGTCATGTTAGTATCTACAAATAATAATAAAAAAATTATTTACAATTACTAACTTTATAATATTGACAGTAACATCTAAATAATAAATAATAGTTAGATAAAAAAGTCAACTAATGATACGGCGAGCAACCAAAAAACTTACATTGACTGAAAAATAGAAAACATTATTTAACCATTATTTATTATGTAGATTATTGTCAATATTATAAAGTTAGTAATTTTAAATAAATTTTTGATTATTAATAAACATGCATCTCTAAATTAAATTATATAATTAATAACTTTAGACAAATTTGATTTTTTTTCACAATAATAAGATGAGCCTTTAACGAAACAGAAAGTAGAATAACTCGAAAAGGGGGAAAAATATGAGCAAGACGGCAATGAAAACTAATACTTTAAGGTTTAAGGTTTAAGGTATCATATTTTTTTTAAATATTCAAGGGCACGCGAGGGCACACCAACTAAAACTTTAATTTAAAAATAATGGTGCAATACAAAATGACAAATAAATGCAATCTCTTAGGACACCAATAACTACTAAAATACATAACATAATTATTAATTAAATACATTAAATTACTATACACACCTCGGCCTTCAACCTGCATTACAAAGAAACTAAACAAAATCAGCCGTTTTTTTGAAAATAATTCACAAACACTGATCTTTTTCGAGCGCTATTGATAAGGTGGTCAATGAGTTCCATGCATTAACATTCGACGATAAAAAAGGTAATGAAATGTACTTGTGAGATAAATTTAATTATAAGTATGGTAATGTTTGGCTTTAGTTTTGTTCGGTAGGGAAGGAAAAAAACAAAAAGACGAACATAAATTTTTTGATTTTTGTCATAGGAAGGAACCACTGTGCATTGGTTTGTAAAACTGAACATAACTTGGTACTAAACCAGTTTAAACATTCTAAAGAATTGTTTTTCCGCTCTCAACTGATATGATTTGATAGTTTTTAATAGGTTTTTGTTTATTAAATGAAGTTTACTACCAAAACTTAATGGTTTTTTAAAATTTAAATTATTTTGCCATCTTGTGTTCGACTTAAAAGTATCTTAGTTCTTTTCCTAGTATACTAAAAAATTTAAGATCCAAGAGCCACCTATTGGCTGTTCTAAGATTGAGAGCACTATATTCTGGTGCAGTAACACAAGCACTGACTCTGCTCCTTTTGTACACTATGAATGTCACATTACACCAACTTAAAGGGTTTTTTCCTCTTAAGTCTTCTTACTATAACTTACAATTATCAGTTTCATGCCCTGCAGAATTTGAAAAAAAAAGTGCTTCAGAAATTATGTTTTAAAACAACTTTTGTTTTGACCGATAAATCGTTTAAATAAGTTTATATTTGTAATCGAGAAAGCTAATTATTTAAAACAAAGTTTTAGTAGAAATTTAGTAGTACTAGTAGTACTAAACAATTATTGCAATTTTTCTTGTTTAATCTAATGTTTATCTCTTACTATTAATCCATTTCATGCTCATCTCGGACGCCCTATGTTTAAAGCAAGTCCAGCTCTTGGAAAAGGCGAGAAAATTTATTTTTATTTATTCGTCGGAGCTGGACACTTCGATTTTTTACGATGATGGATAATTTCGCTCGCCCTTCAATGTTCAATGGGAGGTGAAATTATCACGCGACGCTATTTTTTGCTGCCGAACTATCAATAATAACAACAAAACATGACGACACCGTTATAAAAATTTATGATCTAGCAATCATTTATCCTTTTCAGGCGCCGTAAACTCTTTAGTTATACTTCTCAGTTTATATTGTTGTCACCGACGCAATATATCATAATATTTACGGCTAAGCAGTGAGGGGCAATAAATACAAAAACCCTGGTTCATTTGTCCGTGTCAGCAGTCGGTTGAAGGTGTTTTCGGCGAGCAACGAGCGGCCAGCAGACCGTCGCGCTGTCTTTCGGGATTAATGGTTAGGCGCGGATGGACATTCGGAACATGTGTCTAATCCTGTCACGTGTCTATTGATGTTTCGCGACGCTCATGTGTCTCAAATTTATTGATCGGCGATTGTCATAGCGCGTATTGCTTTTATTGAATCCGCCCGTCGCAACAAGGAGCGTGTTGTCACAACTTTATCACCAAAATAAATCTATTAGCGCCCGTTTCAAGGAAATAACGTTGTGAGAACGGAAAGTCTCCGGTTACATGCGAGGTTTTTCATCTTTGGTTTAGTCTTCCGTTGTTCAAACATAATTACACTCTGCGATTATATAAATCATCTTCTTTTTCTTAATCGGATCCACTTATACTTCTGTATTAAGGTTTTCCTAGTTCTTGATTATGTTTTTCTGATTAAAATCCACAAGGGGCAATTGTTTGATAATCTATGGAAACAAACATGGGGCCAAATCAAAATTTTACCCTTCAATTTTATGCCCCTCGCCAGCTATATACTCATTCCAAACTGTTTTTAACAATATTATCCCATTGGAGATTTCTTTTTGGCAGGACCATGAAATGTTCCTTCACAGTTGCTTTAAATTCTTCATCAGAATCAATTCGTTTTCCTCAAGATTTTCGTCTGAGATTTCGAAATTAATGAAGTTTGCAGGATGCTAAATGCCTTAGCTAACCAGAATCCTGGATAGTTTGTTGTTTTTTATATGCCTTATGCACTTCGAATTTGTCTTGAAACTGCATTTTTTTTGGCAATGTGGATTTAATCTTCTTTTTCATAATGCAATTTCAATATTTTGATTTGTTTTTCCATAAAGATCTACTGTACCTAATTATTGAACCTTTTTACATACACTGTGTCCAAAAGGTATGGAATATGCTAGATATATATCTCAGTAAATATCCACTTTAGGGAAAAATGTTTTGAATAAAAGTTGTTTGGTACTTAGTTTTCCACCATAAGACAAAATAAAAATTTTTGTTTTCGAATAACAAAAGCGCAATGAAAAACAATTGAATTTTTCTAAATGGCAAGGTAAGGTACTTCTATATTATACTCATTTGATAGAGAATTTTTTCTCTTTTAATGATGCAAAACTTACTTAAGCCACTTTTTGAGGAAAACTCAAAAATTATTTAAATTGATTAGTATTTATTTCTAACAAAAACATCATAAGAACTAAATTTTTTTAACGAAACCTGCAATAAGTGTTCAAACTGTGAACTATTTACAGCTTGGCAATGATAAACTCGGTTTTTAAACCCGTTTATAACATTCCCAACCATTTCAGGCGTAATTTGTCTAATACGATCTTTTAAATTTTTGATATTCTCCTGCTTCTTAGCATCAACTTTTTTTTAAGGTGACCCCATCATTGAAAAGAGAAAAAAATTCTCTATCAAATAAGTATAATATAGGGGTACCTTGCTATTTAAAAAAATTCAATTGTTTTTCATTGCGCTTTTGTTATTCGAAAAAAATATATTTAAATTTTGTCTTATGGTGGTAAACCAAACAACTTTTATTCAAAACATTTTTCCCTAAAGTGAATATTTACTAAGATATATAGCATATTCCATACCTTTTGGACACACTGTATATTTAGTCCATAACCCCCGAAAACTCTAGCTACCAGATTTTGCGTTGTATAATTGAGTTTTGGCCTTCTTCTGGAAGTTGGGAATCCTTATGGACTCTAGTTTAAGAAAACGGTCCCACTAAAATTCCTAGCTTTTGTCACTAGTTAAAATTCTTGAAAACAAAATTCTTATCATTCTGTTAGGCATCCAATTTTTGTTTGAGAAATTGCTTTCTGTAAAGTTCTTGCTTTGGTCTAAACAATTTTGGTATCCAACGAGAAACTATATGCATAATGCCCAATTCATCACATAAAACATCCAGAACTATTTCAGACACACCAACTTTTTGGGCGATAATACAGATTTTCATTCTTCAATCAGCCAATACTAAATTCTTAAACTTTTTGATCCTTCTGTTTCTTGCCTTATAGGTCTTCCAAAATTTGGTTCACTACAGATTGATTCTCATCTCCATTTAACCTGTTTACACCAGCATTTTACTTGTTAATATTGGGGGAGTTTTTCTCATATACGCTTCCATCCTTTCCTGTATAAATTTGGATCCCTCACACTCATTTTTCAAAAAATTTATAACACCTTTGTACTAAAGATTCATTTCACATATTTTACAACAAGTACACCACGATAAAAATTTGTAAACTCTTCAATTTAAACTTAATTAGGCAATTCAGTTTATAAATATCACAGCTACCTGGCTGTGCAGTATAGGAACTGTAACTATTGTTTTTCGTGGCTAAATTACTTAACATTTTGCCCCCCTATTAATGCCCATTTGAAGGACAACACATTTCGAAAAGGCTCCGTCTTTGGTTATGTCGACCGTTGTTCAAATATTTTTAAAGTAATTACTCTTTACAGTGTTTTAAATCTAAAGCACAATCTCATACAAATTTTTATCGATCTTGACGGTCTCACGAGCATCCAATCCATCGATCTGAATGCAGATTTCTGCAGCTAAACTATAAATAGATATGCAAACTTCAGGTATTTTATTAATAAGTTGTTGGTTCTGCGAAACTTGGCCTGTGTTGATTTCAAGAAAGTTTTACAAGAACTACGCCCTTTGTGTTTTATTGTACGTGGCTCTGTGGAGCTCCGACGATTATTTTCTATTTTTAAAATTCATTTCTGCATGCTGAGGAGATGGAATTAAATTGAGTTTACTTGTACAGCTTGCGGGCCGTCTAATTGGAGAAATATTTTACTATCGCTGTTTCAAATTAAAAGAATCCTTACGGCGTACGAAACCAATCCAAGCGAAATTAGAAAAACGATACATACGCAAATGCTCGAGTGGAACTTTTTTTATCGTGTTAATATAAAGTAAAGTATCAAATATTTCGACGAATTTAAGCAACTCTATATTGTTGTGTGAATGATATTGTTTTGGTGTCTTATTAGTCTCATTTAAAATCGTACAGGGGGTGGTACAATTAACGGGCTTAATGTAAAAAAATAAATTAAAAGCTTTTCGAAATTTTTATCATGCGATACCCAAAGAACTTGAAACCCTATCTGTTGAAATGAAGAAGTTTCAGGGCTGTGCTTTGAAAAGTTTTGAAATGGATTAGAATTTAGTTAAAGTATTGAGGATAGGTACATTTTTACTGAGGCGTTCAATTGTTATACTGAGACGTTCAGTTGTTTTATCGAGGCGTCGGTATTTTCAAAACTTTGATGAGAAACGTTTGCATTGTTATTTGAAGCAGCTGACTGAACAAAAACAAGATGTCACTTGTGCAAAATCTTAATCCTTCGAGCTTTCGTCACTTTATCAAGCTGAAGTGTACGCTCGAGCCTCCTCAATGTCTGCATGCTCGTTTTATTGCTTTTTTTCGTAGGTTCGTTACTAAAGATATTCTTTTGTTTCCAGGCCTGCCGTCTATGAGAGATAGTCTAACGAATCCGGTGCACGTCTACGAAGGCGATGACGCCCTGATTACCTGTGTGGTGAGGGACATAGGAGATAACACGATCATGTGGAAAAAGGAGGACAGAGAGAGACACAGTAGGCGAGTCCTCACGGCGGGGGAGACCAGGGTCACCGCTGATAAAAGATTCGCAGTTCTCCATGACTCTGGTAAATACTTCGATAATAAATAAGAGATAACGGAATGGAATGTCTTGCATTTCCGTTTTGATAAAGAAATAATAAATAGAGGGTTGGGGTCGTATTTTTTTCGCGGATCCGGAAAGGAAAAGAATGCGGTGGGTAACGAAGCATTTTGAATGCTAATAATGTGCCACCAAAATTATTAAATAAAGCCTAATGGAAAATGTATTATTAAATTGTTTTAGGGCGTTTTTGAACAAACTATAGGTGGGAATGCATTTCTTAGGGTGCATGGGCGTCCACAGGGGAGGGCAAACGGGGCACTTGCCCCTCCCTGGAATCGAGTACTTCATTAATGACCAAATGAAAGAGGGTCAAGTTTAAGTTCGTTAATATTTTAATGCATTCCTGATGGAATCAGTTGTGGGCAATTTGGTCGGGAAGCTTTGCCTCCCCCTGAATAATTTTCTGCGGACGTCCATGTTAGCGTGTGTTCAACATTTTTAGAAAATATAAAGACAATTGCAAAACTTTTGATTTTTTGGCAACAAAAAATGCAAGGTTGGAAAGTGTTTTCAAATTTATAAAAAAAAATTGTTCGTTTTTGTGCAAGATTTAATGACTAGAGCCACATTTATTTGAAAATATGATCAATTTACTGGCATTTAATCATACTAGCGCAAGCTGCATGCAGATATCTGCAAATTTATGCATCTTCGCAACGCTTCCTGCATCGTAATGTCTTACTTAAGTGGGTTGATTATCGACCCTTCCTTCTTGATTGGTGGGTAAAGAACTCATTACGTATATATCCGAGTCTAAAAATCCGTATTTACATTCGGAACGAAATGAAAACAAATCCGATTCATTATTCAAATAAGGGCTTTATCGTACAAGGAGTCGCGCGTAATGGGCACCGCTAAATTTTATCCTTCTTCACTTATACTTTAAAACCTTGTTTACTTCGATTTGTCGTTCTGTTGCATTCGCGAACAAACGTTTCACGTTTTTACTACCCTCACTTGGTCTCGGAATATTCAGCATAGCTTTGTAAAGCAGTTTTATGAAGGGAATGTTCGGAACACTAAAATTTTAAGTGTGTCGCATGTTAAGATAGACCCACAGCCACTGGGACGGGGTGGATGATATTTGAAAAGTTTGTGTAATATTCCCGAGTTCATAAGAGACTAAATTCCATTCGCTCTGGAATTTATATTGAAATCGATTAGGTACAGATCATATGATATTAAATGCCTGGAATAAACAGTCACTCGACTCAATATCGGGTATAAGCCATATGTATCGCAAAAATTTCAAAATTAATTAACCAGAGCTGAATCAAATAAATAAGTACATTGATATTTCGCACGTTTTTGATTTTAAATACCTTAAAATGAAGTCCAAATTGCTTCCAAGTGTATTTTAAAAGACAATGAAATGAGACCAAAATGATGTTGCTGTGTCAAAGAATATGTTTAACTCATGATTTATATAAACCCTGCCATGTATGGTGAAATATTTTCCAAATTAATAAAAATATTGGATTGAAATAAACAGAACTTTTTCGAAGCTACCATAACAATTTTAGTTAAATTCTTTTATCTGTCTGTGTGTACCTTGCATGAATAACTCCTACATGCCATTATCCTTCGTGATTGGTGCAGTATGTTAGAATATCTTCCAAATTAATGAAGATAATCTATTAAAATTAACAGGATATGTTCTTGAAATTCATTTAAAGCTATCATGACAATTTTAGTTAAATCCGCCAATCTGTCTGTGTGTACGTTGCATAATTAACAGTACATACTATTATTCTTTGTAACTGCTGTACTGATTATAAAATATCTTCCAAAATTATGAAGATAATCTACCCAAATTAACACGACAAGTCCTTCGAACTTATTTGAAGCTATCATAAGAATTTTTAGTTTAATCCGCTATGCTGTCTGTGTGTACCTTGGAAAAGTACCACTACGTGCCATTATCCTTTATAGGTGGTGCCACTATATCGGTAAATATCTTTCAAATTAATAAAGTTAATGTACTAAAATTTGCAGAGCATGTTTTTTAAACTTATCTGAAGTCGCCATAACAATTTTAGTTGAATCCATCCATCTGTCTGTACATACCTTGCATAATTGAGTGTACATAATATTATCCTTAATAATTGGTGCTGTATTTCAAATGATATCTTACAGATTTTTAAAGACGGTCTATTAAAATTTGGAGAACATATTCTTTGAACTTATTTGAAGCCATCATAACAATTTTAGTAGAATTAATCAACTTGTTTGTGTGTATCTTGCATAATTAACTCGACAAAATATTATCCTCAACAAATGGAGCTGTTTATCGGTATAAAAGCTTTTGAATTATTAAAAACAGCAAGAAATTTGAAAGAAAATAGTTCATCATGTTCCTTTGTATTTAATAAAGCCAAAAATTTAATTTTGCTACACTTATTGTTAAAGCCTGTTCGGTAGTAAGATTTTCTTTTGCTTATGAAACCAGTTTTGTGTAGCTAATAAAACAAATTGCAGCCCTTGTTAAATCAGTAATTTGATTTCGTCTTGAGTAAATTCCTAATAATAAAATTATTTCACTCAAAGCACTATCAAGATCTGCATAGTTTTGCTTCGGTTTAATATCGACCAAGCGCCTTTGTGTTAGTACGTCGATTTAACCGAAACTATGCCGAAAATAACAAACGACTAGAAAAACAAACTTCATCTGGGCAACTTCATGAAAAAGAAATCAGAACTTTATCATAAAAGAATCCCAAAATGAACCTCCGTCTAGTTAATGGTTAGCGAGTTGAAAAACTCGGCCTTTGAAGACTTAAGCAAGCACAATAGACGCTTGTGTAATGATAGCCTTACTCGTTTCAACAATAATTGTCAATATCTGAACGCTTTGAAAAGTTTTCAGTTTAAATTACGTCCGCCAATTATCTGGAAGTCCAATTATATAAGGCATAACTTGAAATTCGATACCATTGGGAAATCGCCGGCATCATTAGAAGTACGTGCATCGTCATGAAATATGGTTAATACGACTTTGGACTTTTAACTTTCTTTCGAAAATATTTTTAAGTGATACGTGACAGAAATTAATTGCTGTAAGATTGTTCTTTTATATATGAAAGATATTTGAAGGAGATATAAAGGGAAACTTTTGAAATATAGAAGAGACACAATGTGGCTCTAGACCGGGTAGAAGCACCCCAGATCTGATTCAAAACAGGAAAAAAGTTTTAAGGCAAAATTTGTTAGAGGTCATAGGCTACATGACAAAATTATTTTTAGCTATATAACTAGAGAAGGTCACGATATGTTGTCACGAGAATCTGATCAAGGCTGTGTTTATTGCATCAAGAACATCAAAACTAAATGTTTTGCAGAGTTATACGTGCCACTGGCCATTTCCTTCAGAAAAAATAGGGGAAAAACTGGAGAGTTGAATAAAAAAAGTAATTTTTGCTATCGCGTTCTCCATGAAATCGTCAGAGACTAGATCAAAATTTTCTATTTACCAATGCGCGCATCCTTTGCAAGTAAAATGGTGCAAAGTTTTTGAAAAAAATCTTAAACGGTTTCGGAGAAAAACGCGAAAACCAAAACCCTTGCAAAAGCGCTATGGTTTGAGAAGTTGTATAACGAAATCTATGCGACTTGCAAAGGCGTTTAACATAGGGGAAACCGTTTTTACAAGGGCCTCGTTTTTCGCGTTTTTCTCTGGAACCGTTTAAGATTTTTTCAAAAACTCTGCACCATTTTACTTGCAAAGGATGCGCGCAATTGGTAAATAGAAGAATTTCGATTTTATCTCTGACGGTTTCAAAGCCAACGCGATAGCAAATATTACCTTTATTATTCAACTTTTCAGTTTTTCCCCTGTTTTTCCGAAGGAAATGGCCAGTGGCACGTATAACTCTGCAAAACATTTTAGTTCTTGATGCAATAAACACAGCCTTGATCAGATTCTAGCGACAACATATCGTGTTCCTCCCTAGTAAGTGTTTTCTTTTACTTTAAATACAAAACCTATGCATTTTTTACTTTTTAGATCTAAAATTAAATTCGCCTTCAAAATTGTATAAAGTTTTTAGTGCCTAAAATTAATCGTGTTTGAGTTATTTACGTTTTTTTTTTTAAATTATTGTCGGATACAGACCTTTACCAAAGTATTCATCTTTAGCGTTTTAAAAACGCCAGTGGGTAAATAATTTGAAAGTTTTGCTAACAATACTCCTGTAGTACCTTATAAAAAATTAAACTTTAAAAATAATACACAGGGTGTTTGTTTTGGTCGGTTCATTTGGCCAAATTTTTAACACCAACAAATCAGTTCTTTTAAGTAGAACGCCCTGTATTTATTAACACTTTCTTGTATCTTCAAATAACGTTTACTTTTCGTACGTACACCAATTATTATAGTTTGTTTTTTTCGCGTTACCCCTTTAAGAACATATCTCAAGCATTACAATAATAAAGTGCTCTATTGTCGTACTATTACACATTCACATTTATGTCAAATCGATATACAGTATAAGCGAACGGCTTTGAAATCTATGCCCGAGGTATTTCACTTCGTATATAAAATATACTGCGACATTTCCAATTCTAATATCATGACATGTGATATTGAAAAGTGTTTTGGGTTCTGTATGGCCACAGCTTACGGGAAAATTTATTCCTAACTTTGATGACAACCACACCAAACGATTTGCTGACGGATATTTCGCATTTGTGACGGGGCCTCTTTGGTTGAAATGCGATTTTGAAGGCGACGAAATCATATAGGGACATAACGCACGATACTCAAACATAAATATAAAACTCGGGTTGCAAACAATCCCATGATTGTGGCCGATAAAGATAAATATATAGAGGATTGGACACGATTTTTTGTTTAGAAATAAAACCGCGTCGTAAAAGACAATTGAAAAAACGTTGTTATGACAAGTTTAATGGTTGGACTAGCCTGGAATGGTTTGATGTGAATTTGTTTAACAAAATGTAGACATGTTCAAGCTAAAAAAGTTAAATAGGGTGTCTGTGTACCGTAAATTCAGGTGTCCATTTAAAAAAAAAAAAAAAAACAAACTAAGAGATGGTCAGCTTAAAGGTTAGAATTTTTTTAAATGTTGTGTTAAGCGGACAATAATTTCTTCTCTTCTTAATCGGGTTCTCTTGTAACTTTCGGTGTCGGGGTATTTTTCCTTGTTCTTATTACGTACCTATGTTTCTCCATTTTACTCCCATCATTGGCAAGTCCTTTGCGTTTTCTTTAGAGCAAATAGTTTGTTCTAATTTTAAACCATTGTAACTAACATTGTTTTTAAGATATTTTAAAAAATCGAACGGTTCTTATTGGGTTGGAAAATAGCTACAATCGAATGGGATTAAGCTTACCCATAAGCCTTTCTGGCGCGTTTATATGTTTGAGGCTAAATTGAGACGAACGATTTTCTGATTAAATGATTTTTATGGTTTTTTTTCCAGCACCTGACGATCATACGAAAGTGCAACCTGGTGGTGACGTATGGGTACTAGTCATAAGAAACTCAAAGCCCACCGACTCCGGAATCTATGTATGCGAAGTCAATAGCAATCCGATAGTTCGAAGTTTCCACAAATTAAGCGGTAAGATGCATTTTATTGTTCAAACTCGACTTATTTAAGCTATGGTATGGGAGGAGGAGTTTCTGCACTGTATTTGTGTTACCATTGATTCGATGAGAAACGGGAATACTTGCTAAACTTCGACAGTATGTTCACTTTGTGCTACAGCATTTGTGGTAGTTTATTTGATGCATAGTGTTTAAATTTCTGTATAAGGTTAACGTAAACGGAGCCAACTTAATAATGTTGTACTTTTTACTTATTGTTCGTACCAAAAAACAATGAATGAACAAAAAAATTTTAATAATATTTTATAAACAAAATACATTAAATTTTTAAGCAAGAATTTTAACCCAAGTTGTGTAAACTTCGTTCAAAACTTGTAGAATTATTGAAATCAAAATTTTACGCAAGTTTCTATGTACTTTGATTGACGAAATTGCTAAATTTTTGTTATTGATATTTGTATTTGTAAGTTCCTTAACACTTGAAACACCCGCTGTACCTAATTATTAGTATAATTTTGTTTTTAAATACGTCAATTATTACTTTAATATTATGGTATTTTCAGGGTTGTTTGTTTTGCATAACTTTGTGCGCGTTTAAAGCAAAAATAATTGAACGTTTTGAAATTGGGCTCGTGTGCGATGAAACCGTAATGCCTTTATTACACTTCCGGCACTTGTACCAACCGACAACAATTTTTTAACTAAGCTTATTTGGTGGTCGCATTTTTTCGCCGATTTTACTTCGGCGAATGTTTATTGTTAATACGTGCCTCGGTGTTTACTGTCGTCCGAAATTGTAGCGCATAAAATAACAGATATTATAAGCGTCGACTTGAATTTAAATTTTCATTTTTACTGACTGAAAACTCCGTCGGAATCCCACGAGCGTGTCGAGATAAAATTAACTCGCAATTTATTCTTTATCCGTTTTTAACTTGTTTTTGTTTTGTTTTTTCCAGTGCTGTCCAGGGCTCTCTTACCGCCGGATAACACCACGGATCCGCTGTTGTACGAGGGACAAAAAGAAAATTTTAGCAGTAAAAATCACAACTACACCGACTGCTGTTTGTCGAAAAATGTATCATCAAACTGTTTAGGATTTTGCAACATACAGAGTATTTTAGAGGGTAAAAACTTTTTTATAATTAATTTACAGGCTGTTTAAATTTACGGGCAATCATTAGTTTATCACTTGATCATTTATTTATCATACAATGTTGTTTTTTTCTAAAGAAAAACGCACTTTGGAGCACTAAGCTATACAGGGTGTCCCAGATTACATTTCCAGCATAGATATCTTGCTTATTATAGGAGATAGAGGTTTGTTTAAATGAGATGAATCATTCCTTAGTATGAGAGGAGCCACAATCAATTTTTAAAAGTACAAAATTACTCGTACTTCATTCTCTCATAACTTTTTTGTCTGAATTTTATATATTGAATCAGTATAAAATGTAGAGAGACTTTTCTAAGATTAAACATGTGCTTTATCTTCAATATTAAGCAAGATTCTAGTGGTTGCCCTAGAATATGTATCAGCCTTTACATTAAAATGATATTTGTACCAAATTCGAGTGTCAATACAGGGTGTCCCAGCCAAGACGAATTATTCGATAGCTCTGTTATTAGTAATAATATTAAAAAAAGTTAAATATAAAAGTTGTTTGTTATCATTTACTACATAACCTAAAATTATTTTTTACTATACACAGTGTTTCGTTTTTGCGCTCTGATACCAAACATTGTTTTTTTATACGGAACACCCTGTATATTTTGCAATTTTTGGATGTAAAATTAAATTCTCTTTTAAAAATATTATAGGTTATTTATGTCTAAAATGAACCGTTTTTGAGTTATTAACGTATTTTTGAAAATTTTGACAGATGTAGACCTTTATAAAAATATTTATATTTATTAACATAACAACACCAGAGCAATTTACTCTGGTAATTTATTAGACAATAGTGTCATAGTGATTGTTGACTAGTTACATTTATAAAATAATATACAGGGTGTTCGTTATACTCGGTCCATTTCGATAAACTTTAAACGCATGTAAGTCATCTTTTTTAAATAGAACACCCTATATATTTATATATTTTCTTGTAGAAAATTTAATTATCTTTCAAAGTTGTTAAGCATGTTTTATATCTAAATATAATATTTTTGGAGTTATTTCGTTTCTTATGATTATTTGCTAGTATTTAACCTAAAATATTGGTAGTAGCCTTTGAAAATTCAAAACAATTTGTATAAACTGTCAACCAGAACAGTTAATAGGCAAAATTTCCACTATTAGCCACTAAAAATCCGTATTTTTTAAGAGTTGTAGATACACAGCATAAATGGCAGCAAATAACACCAGCATGCTGTGTATCTACAATTCTTAAAAAATACGGATTTTTAGTGGCATAATAGTGGAAATTTTGCCTATTAACTGTTCTGGTTGACAGTTCATACAAATTGTTTTGAATTTTCAAAAGCTACTACCGATATTTTAGGTAAAATACTCGCAAATAATCATAAAAAACGAAATAACTTCAAAAATATTATATTTAGACATAAAACTTGGTAACAACTTTGAAAGATAATTAAATTTTCCACAAGAAAATGTAAAAATATATAGGGTGTTCCATTAAAAAAAAATGACTTACATGCGTTTAAAGTTTAGCGAAATGGACCGAGTATAACGAACACCCTGTATATTATTTTAAAAATGTAACTAGTCAACAATCACTATGACACTATTGTTTAATAAATTACCAGAGTAAATTGCTCTGGTGTTGTTATGTTAATAAATATAAATATTTTTATAAAGGTCTGCATCTGTCAAAATTTTCAAACAATCGTTAATAACTCAAAAACGGTTCATTTTAGACATAAATAATCTATAATATTTTTAAAAGAGAATTTAATTTTACATCCAAAAATTGCAAAATATACAGGGTGTTCCATATAAAAAAACAATGTTTGGTATCAGAGCGCAAAAACAAAACACTGTGTATAGTTGAAAATAATTTTAGGTTATGTAGTAAATGATAGCAAACAACTTTTATATTTAACTTTTTTTAATATTATTACTAATAACAGAGCTATCGAATAATTCGTCTTGGCTGGGACACCCTGTATGTGGATGTTGCTTATCTTAAGAGCGAAGATTTGGTTAAGATACAATTTAAACAGCTTCTAGCTCTTAAAATTGGCGAGATTCCCAGTCGAGCCTCGAATTTCGTCCTTTGTGGGATTGTATTTGTTGGTAACGATTTGTGTAAATTTTTTTTTCAGGGAATACAGGCCAAGATCCTGAAAACTGCGAACGCGATTTTCCTTCCATAGTAAAATGTATGGCGGATGGAAGGAATCACGTTCCGTGCTGTATACAGGAGCGAGTTCCTGACATTTGTCAAGATGTGTGTCGCGGGGAATATACGGCCATCACTGACAATATAAAAACCCATTTTTCATGTTCCATTTATACAGAACAAACATTAGCCTGTATTGTTGAAGGGATCGGTAAGTCTTCGCTTTATGTTTTGTGCAAGTGATTCTATCTTTGTTGTGTTATCAGTGTTGCGAAGTTCGTTACTTGTTGCTGTAATGCTTTTGTCACAATTAGCAGGGCCTTTCAGAGTAAATGCAAGGCCCGGAGCAAACAATGTTTTGAGGCCCTTCAAAATTAAAAACTATGAAGGAGAAATAAAGAAATATAAAATGTTATAGGTTGTTCGATGATATAATATGTTATAAAACTGTTTTTTTAACTACATATACGTCATTTAAAAAGTCTTCAACAAATGTGGAAAATTTTTATTATTGATTTCTCAGAAAATTTTATTCCTGTTAAAAGTTGGTGCATGGTCTGATTTTATGATGAAAAAATAGTTCATTAACAAGTCATAGGACTCTAGAATTTAGCAATTTTTGAAATATTCGCAGGAGTAGAGCCCTTATTTTAAGAGATACAAAAAAAAATTATGGGAAAGAGTTATTAAGAACCCAAAAATAAGGCTAGGCTCAAATTTTGACAGTCAAATTCCAGTTTTTATTTTTTAAGAAATTTTGACATTCAAAAAGTTTGCAACAAATGGAAAATTTTCTATGACTTTTTGTTGAACTTTTTTTTATCTTACAATTACAATTAGTGTTAGACCATACACCAACTTTTATTAAGTTTAACATTTCCTAAAAAATCGATAATAAAAAACTTTTCCATTTGTTGCAGTTTTTAAATCTTCAGATATAAAAATTAGAATTTGACCGTCAAAATTGAAATCTATTCTAAAGTCTTATTTTTAAATTCTAAATAACTTGTTCCCTTAAACATATTTTGTATCTCTTAAAATGTGAGCACTTTACTCTTGCGAATATTTCAAAAATCGCTAAAATCTAGTGTCCTATGACTTTTTCTTAAACATTTTTTCTTCTTAGTTTTTTTTACCATGCACCAACTTTCATAAAGTATAAAATTTTCTGAGAAATCAATAATTTTTTTCTCCATTTGTTGCAGACTTTTTGAATATTGTGTATTTATTTCTAACAGATCAAGTTAAAAATTGAGGCCCCTAAAAATGTGAGGCCCGGGGAATCTACTTTTCTTCCCCCCCTCCCTCTGATAAGAATTGACAATTAGTAAACATTTTATAATCAATTATGGAAATTTTGAAAATATAAATTTTTGCCTGTTGCAAATAAAAAATTCTTCTCAAAATCTGGTTTAGAATAAAAAGCCCTAGAGATTTAAAATTAAATTATCGCATATCATTGTTCTTATGGAGGCCCTATTTAAATGCTTTGAATTTGGAGCACCCTGTTCAACAGTCGCCAGTTAAAGGACGTCTTAGCACTGATAATCAGGAAGATAGTTGTGAAATCCTATTCAGATTGGTACACGCCTTACAAGAAGAGATGTTAAAATATTTTTTTTAATACACTTGCTAAATATCAGCGATTCGGTTGTCATTTCAGTTTAGAAAAGCCGTTGTTTTTTTCTCTTTAATGATAAACAGCATCAATTTTTCTCACTATAATAAAATACCGTCTTGTTTTTCCTCCATGAAGACTTATCCTTGATAGACAATCTTACGCGTATATATGGAACAGTTTTACAAAAAATCTTGCATGTAACAAGTGTGAAGAGTGTTTTTTTTTCTAACAAGGCGTGTTGTCCATCGAGTTTTCTCCTCGATGGAGACTTCATTTAGATGGACAATCTTTACATTTATTGAGAAATTAACATCTTGCATGTAACAAGAGTAATTTTGTTTTTAACTCGGCCGTCTTTACTCTTCGCGCCAGTTTCTAGATGCATGTCGTTTTTTTTTGCAGAACTGTTGCCAAGCCCTCCCCAGGACTTGGACGTCGAAGCGCTAACGGAAAAATCGTTGAAAATATCGTGGACTATGCCCGACGCGAACGCCGAAACCGTGACGGAGTATTCAATAAACATAACCGCGTTGAAAACCTTCGACGAACACCTGTTGGATCCCAGCGAGGCCGATCCCAATAAACCCATGACGGCGATGTCCCACAGGTTACGCGTCAACGTCCCTGGTTCGCAGAATCAGACCACGGTCAACGATCTGAGTCCTTTCACGATGTACGAAGTTACCATCTACGCGTTGAACCCGCATGGCGCAAGCTTACCGTCTTACACCGTGCGTAGCCTCACTTTGACGCCGGGAAAACTCAAGCCGACGGCTGTCGCCGAAGCACCAAGATTGCCCGACATAAGGGGCTGTTGCACAAACAAGGGCATAGTGCAGAAGACATGCCTTAATAAATTGTGTGATCCTACAACGGCCGTCACGGCTGAGATCACAGATCTCATGATATGCGCGCCGTGGGCTGCTGATACCTTCAGCTGCTTGATTAACGGAATGGACCACACTCCTTGCTGCAAGGCGCGCGGTCTGCCCGAATTATGTCAACAGCTTTGTACAGGGAACGTCACCACCATAGACTACAACTTTTTTAAGTGAGTATTTTTCATATATCAATTTTCTTTTAAGTTTATACAAATAGTGTGTCCAAAAGGTATGTAATATGCTATATATCTGAGTAAATATTCACTTTAGGGAAAAATGTTTTGAATAAAAGTTGTTTGGTCCTTAGTTTTCCACCATAAGACAAAATATTTTTTTTCGAATTAAAAAAACGCAATGAAAAACAATTGAATTTTTTTTAATGGCAAGATACCCCCATATTATACTCATTTGATAGAGATTTTTTTTCAATGATGCAAACCTTTAGTACTTTCACTTCAGCAACTTTTTGAGAAAACGCAAAAAATACTCTTCAATTATTTTAATTGTTTAGTATTTATTTCTAACAAAAACATCATAAGAACTAAATTTTTTTGACGAAATCTACAAAAAGTGTTAAAACTGTAAACCATTTACAGCTTGGCAATGATAAACTCGGTTTTTAAACCCGCTAATAACATTCCCGACCATTTCTGGTGTAATAGACCTCGTCTGTTCTCTAATACGATCTTTTAAATTTTCGATATTCTCCGGCCTCTTAGCATAAACTTTATTTTTAAGGTGACCCCATCATTGCAAAGAGAAAAAAATTATCTATTAAATGAGTATAATATAGGGAGGGGTATCTTGTCATTAAAAGAAATTCAATTGTTTTTCATTGCGATTTTGTTATTAAAAAAAAAATAAAAAATTGTCTTATGGTGGAAAACTAAGTAACAAACAACTTTTATGTAAAACATTTTTCCTTAAAGTGGATATTTACTCAGATATATAGCATATTCCAAACCTTTTGGACACACTGTACTATATGGAATTTTTAAGGCTTTTCGACAACTTGTATAAGCCTTTTATAACGCGCAAAATTAAACAAAAATTAATTGATCAAGATCAAAATAGAATACAACACAATTTTTTATTCCTTTAACCAAAATATGTCCCCATAGTTTCCTACTTTTTTAAATAAGTACAGTAAAATGGAGTGAAGTTGACCAATTTTGGACATTGACGCAAAAACTTGTTGTATCACGGCTTAAAAGTAATGTTATAACGTTATTTTATAGTTATTTATCTTTACCCAAGGTAAAGCATTCGAAATTTTCAATATTCCAACTCATTTAATCATGAAAAATATTAGTTTATGACCCACTATGGGATAAAGATGACAATTGATGTGTTTTGGTTTTAAAAACATATTTGTCCATGTCGATAAACAGAATTAAACATTGCAATTTACATTTAACATTTTAATATGTATATACTTTTTTTTTAATAAAATAAACTGTACAGAACCAGATTTAACTAAATAATTTAACTTACAATGTATCATAGCGTTGCCACTTACAGATAACAATAATTATTATTATCTGCTTCTCATGTAAAAGTTTAAACACATTTTTCTTTGCAATAATATCGCGTTTTTATTTAAATTTTGGTGAAAACTTAAGGCAATTTTCACCGGAAAATATTTAGCATTCGTAAGGCTTCAAGTTACGCATAAACTCCTCGTAGCGGGGATTCGAAAGATTTTCACTTCCTGTACAAACATTCGAATCCATCGCGATGCATATCGGTGAATCCCCCGCGTTCATAAACCTCTTGTCGCATTCGTCCTGCGATATTGCGTGCTCATTCATGTATGCATGGATCTCTTTGAGACAAGGACACACCCATGGATTTCCCGCCAAGAATATTTCTTGTAAATCGGGGAGATACTCGCCAAATTTTTGATCCAGACTCTGCAGTCGGTTATAGTGTAGGCGAATAACTCTTAGGGTTAGTTTGGGGTTTGATGGGAACACTGCGTAATGCAGCCATCTCAGGTTGTTGTGGTTTAAGAATAAATGTTTCAGCTCGAAATAATCGTTGAAGCTCCTCTCTTCGATGTGTTCGATGTTATTGTGGGATAGGTCGAGTTTTTCGAGTCTTTCAAGCCCTTTTTGTGTCGTTATGTGTTTAATTTTGTTATACGACAAGTCTAATTCCAGTAAATTCGATAAATCGTCGAAAATTCCAGGTGGGATGTCCTGAAGCTCGTTGTGTTGCAACCGGAGATATTCCAAATTTTTGTGGAAGCATTTAGGGGCTAGATACGTTATCTGATTGTTGTTAAGATGCAGTTTCTTGACGCTCCCGATGTCAAGATTGTCCACTTGGATGTTGGTTAGTTTATTGTAAGCCAGATCCAACCACTTTATCGAGGAATTCGCGAACGAACCATGCGCTATATTCTCGATGAAATTGTTCTGTAGATCCAGCTTAGAGACTTGCTTCAAACCGGAAAAAGCTCCTCGTGAAATGACTTTTATGAAGTTCTTGTAGAGTTTCAAGTATGTGAGGTTGTCGAGGCCCTGGAAAGCGCCCGCTTTTATATCGGTTAGTTTTTCCACGATGTACAATTCTTCTAAGTTTGAACATCGACTGAACGCGAGGTGCTTCAGTATTTCACTCGGAGTTTCCGATGAAGTGTCCCTGCACTGATCGCTGGTCACAAGCAAATTTTTCCACTCACCTTTTCCGTAACGCGAGACCTCCGCGATTTTTTCACAGGTCGTTATGTAAGTTGTCGTACATTTGCAGCTCACAAAACCGAGAGATTCGTAGATTAGTAACGCAAAAGTAATCAAGTATACTCTTTTTGTAATTAAATACATCTTCTTCGTGGGTATAAGCTACTGGGTACTGACTAAATCAAGTAGACGCAGCCAGATTAAGGTTGTATGACACCTAAACTGGTTTTCAATGCACATAAGTTTGCTTTGCGTTCGATTGTAACTGGTTTTATGTAATGAAATTTTGATTGGCATAATTTGTTTACAGACGTGTATTGTATAATTTTTTCTTTTGATCATTATTATCGGTTACTGTACGAAGTTGTATGAATAACTTAAAGATTCCTCCTTCAAAATTAGTTTCAACTTTCTGGTGAAAGAATTGATAAACTACTTAATTGACGCCATTTTCATCTTGGATTCTTTTCCTTAAAAAAAAAGTCTGCAGGGACAGAAAAATTTTGTAGTTTGATTGTGCCATATCTGGAGAATAAGCTGAGTGAAGGAAATCTCATATTCCAGTCGCTCCAGTTTTGTGGATGTTAGGTTATATGTCTCAACATGGTGGTTTGGTCAAAGGCCATTCTTTTTTTAATCTCCCTAGTAGATAAGATTAAGTCCTCCAGGAGTAAAGACTTCAAGGTTTCATCAATAAAATTTGATATGCCCTCGGAGTATGTCGATCATCCTGCAAATTAAAATCTCCAATTCTAAATTTGAAGAATCATTTTATGTCAACAGTATGTTCCTCTAATGTATCCTTATTTTGTAGCAACAGCCGCATTATTGTTCTTTTAAAGTTATAGAGTAGAATTTTTGACAGTAAATAAATAACAAATAACTTAAATCTGGTTTAAGTAAGCGATTTCATTGCATTGGTTAATTGAAAACATTAAATAACATTCCCAGTTCATTACAAAGTTTTATATGATACATCGTAAGTTTAATTGTAATATTGCCTGGTCTCTTGGAATTACCAAGTATGTTTTGACTCATTAATTAATATTGAATTAAAGAGAGAGGTCTTACGCAAACATGATTATGTTATCTATTGTTTATTCTATGAAGTCAATACAGTAATTGGAAATGAGTATATTTTGTTAAATTTTAACTATTGTTGGTGCCTATCAAACGTTTGGAATTTTTGACTACAGTTAGTCGTCAAGGTCATAGGTTATTTCAGATTAAATACGTATTTTGTAAATACCAGCGCTGGTAATTTAAATTTTGTTATATTCTTTATAAATATATTGTCGTCCTTGTTTGGTTTATTAGTTGAAGAAGTTGGGAAATTTTGAAATCGTTAAAAGTGGATATAGTTTGACTGCGTTGACAAACCAAATTGCTTTGCGCAACTCAAAAATTTTAGAACATTTTGCAACGTAGTGCTACCACGGATTGCAAAAATTTACCAAAAATGGATATAAGTTAGGAATCTTTATAAAATTCTTAATAATTGATGATTAAAAGCGTGTTTAATTTTGGTTAAAAAAAAACTCTGTCCCATATTCTATGGAGAAACCCTTTTGTAGTGGAAAAACTAGATTAGTTTCGTGATTCCGATCTCTTCGTCACTAGCTTTTTTAATTGGCCAAGAAACGAGAATAAAAACTGATGTATTTTTTCTACAAAAAAAATAAAATAGATAGGGTTGCTCAACCTTATGATAAACTTAAAAGCACGAATAATGTAAAGGAAGAGGCGCCTTTTTGTGGTTGCGTAAGTCTGCGCTATTTGCTGTGTTTTGTACATGGAAGAGGTTGTATGTATGACGTGGTTGTTTTATTTATTTGCAGATGCCTTCGCTACATGGGAGAGTACACGAACTGCTTACTCCAGGGATACGGAGTGCTTCCTAGTGCACCGATTCAAGTGCACGTGACCAACATCGAGACGGAGTTCTCTATACTGCATTGGTCGACACCCAGGACCCTCGGGGATACGGTAATGCACTATAACGTTCATTACCGTATGTTCACGACATACGACAACGAGTACAAAGCAATTGCCAAGGTTCACAGCCCCTTTGTGCTTGAAGGGTTGGAGAGCGACACGGATTACGAGTTCTACATAGAAGCGGTTAATTCACACGGAGTCGGCGAACCTAGCAGCAGGATCACATTCAGGACGCAGAGCAAGGTAATTTGGCTTGGGTGCAGTGTGCACTTTTGTGCAAGGGAAAAACGGTCGGACTTTGTTATGGCCGCAGTTACGATTCGTGCGAGATTTGCGCTAAATTTTTGATGGTTGACGGGTTAAATTACATAGACTATTAGGTTCCAGGCGTTTACGGTTATTACTTTGTTGTTTTTTTTATTAAATCAAACAAAATAATATTTTTGGAGCTTTACATAGGCATTGAATAATCCTACAAGCAACAGTTTCATAAGATTATTAATAGTACGCAGCTGACATCAATCCCTGAGCAATTTATTGTCTTTTTCGAGACAATTGCTTGCATTCCTTTACACGAAGGATTCCAGCGTGCGCGACTTGGAAATAATAGTCAATTTTTTGCATGCGTTACAAAGCTTTTAGTCCCATTTTAGTTTAGTATTTTAACGTCGACATATAGTAGTTATAGTTTCCCTGCTTTTATAAATGATTAATGAGCAAAGTTAAACAAAGCACCCAGCAGCACACGTCGGCGAAGCTCCCGCATGGCAGTCGCGATGTGCCAGAAGAGAACAGAGCACGCTCGACGTGCACTGCAAATACAAATACGACACGTATATGAGTTTTGTATTGCTAATTTCTGGCTTAAATTGTCGTTTGCGAAAATTTGTCACCGAGCAAAATACGGTGCTAATATAAATTATTCGGCTAGTGGGTTTAATATTGATGAGTTATTGCCATAAGGGCGTTTGATAAGGAACGCATCGTTTTCTGTGCAACGAATGTTTCAATAAACAAACATTTGTACAGATAAATGCTTGAATATCATAAGTGATTCATTTCAACTGTAGCATGAATAAGTTTAAAGCCATGGTTTGCTAAGAATCTTCTTTGTAGAAAGACTAGGCGCGTTTTGAGTTTGCCAGTGATTTTATGATGTTTCTGTAATTTGTTCATAAAATTATGTACACAAGATATGTCAGGTAAAAGCAATGCTCTGCAAATTTCGCGAGATCAAGGGACATGTTAAATAAAATAATTAACTTTAGTGTTTGTTAGTGATGTGACTTGTGTTGCAAATCTTATTCAGAACTTAAAGAAATTAAAGCAGGAGTTCCACAAGGAAGCGTACTAGGTGCGGTCCTATACCTATTGTACACTTGTGATATTCCAAAGTTAGAAAACAATACTATAGCGACCTTTGTCGACGACACGGCTATTTTAGCGGTAGGAAGAAACAATATAGAATTATCCGAGAACTTACAAGCAGCTGCCAATCAGATCAACAACTGGACAAAAACATGGCGTATTAAGTTAAATGAAACTAAGTCAATTCTACTAACAAGAGAATTGAACTTGTACCAATCAACTTAAATAATAAACAAATATACTCCAACACAGAAAATACTTAGGTATTACATTGGACGCTGAGCTACGCTGGAAGGCTCATGTCAAGAAAAAAAGGGAAGAAATAGGTATCAGATATAAAAAAATGTACTGGCTAATCGGGAGGAATTCCTCCTGTCCCTACAAAATAAACTTTTGCTATACAACCAAATTTTAAAGCCTGTATGGGCATATGGGATACAGCTATGGGGATGCACCAAACAGTAAAATTCAGATCATCCAGAGATTCCAGAACAAAACACTAAGGAACATCGCTGATGCACCTTGATAGTGCAGAAATAGTGACATACATCGGGACCTCAACATGGACACTATAACCAACACCAGTTTGCCAAGAGCCACGAAGAAAAAGGCTCCATCAACATGTAAACGTCGAGGCGATCCAGCTCCTGGACACTACAGGATTTGTAAGAAGACAAGAGTTTTGAGTTAGTTTAAGCTAAAGTTAAAAATCAGAGAGAGGTAGTGTGCACGTTAATAATTAGTGTACTTATATTAGCAAACTAAGGACTACTATTGGGTAAAACTTGGACCAAGTTTGAACATTATTAATTTAGGCTAGAATTAAACTGCTCATTGGTCTCAAAGACCAGATTGCATTGTTATAAAAGCTATTAGGGTTTAAATTAACAAAAAAAAGTTACTTGTGTTAACTTCGTTTCGTATTTTATTCGAAAAGAATCGATTGTAAAGTACAATTTCGTTAAACTAAGTTTTGTCGATTTAAGAAATAAAAGAAAAATTATTTGCTTTACATTTTATTTTTTTTCAGGAAAATTTCTCTTAATCCATTTATTAGGGTTGCCTCCCTGAATCCAAAACTTGTAAGTTATGCTGTGCTTATAAGTTTCACCTGGTTTTAACTCACAATTAGGGAAGTCCTTGTAGTGGATGGCGTTAGGATAATTTTGCGTTTGCATGCATATGGCGCAGTGCCTCTTGTATATCACATTATTTTTCCCGTGAATTCTTCCATCTTGGTAGTACCGAGGGATCTTATTTCCCAGCCTTATCATCCCTTTACGTTTGAGCTCGGCATCCTTCTTCTTCTTTTCTTTTGTGAAGTCTGGCGCCGTGTACGAGCCCTCCTCTGGTGGTGTTTGGCTTAACATTTTTTCCACTTCTAAAGGATCTAGCGGTATCGTAGTATCCAGTATTTTTTGTATAACTTTGTTTATCTCGAAGTAGTCGGTGGTGCTTTTGACCGATTTGGCTAAATCCTGAAGGTTGGTTAAGTAATCCACTTGTAGAGGGGATAAGGCTAAACTGAAAAACTCCTGAGGTGTCAATTCGAGTTGGGTTTCGGAAGGAACGTATTCGTAAAGAGTAGGTGGAGGCGATGCCGGTATCTCACATCCGTCAGGATTGGAGTACGGAAATTTACGTGTCTGGATTTTTCTGATCAGTTCACGTATTTCGGCGTACTCCTTTTTGTCTTCCAGAGCTAGCTTGTCAGCGAGATGGGAGTGCAGTTTTTGTACTATATCAAAAATGTCTTTATCGTAAGGTATACCATCGTCCTTGGAAGTGTCGCTAGGTATATCAACCACGCCAAAACCGAAATCGTTGCATGTGCTCACGTTCAAGCCAGGCTGGTTGCTGTAAATTTCCACCATCCTTCCGCTTGGCGAATGTAATAACCTTGCCACAAAGCAGTTTTCTTGGTCCGCGCCTCTGTTGACACAGAAATTTTCGTTAATGCCATCGTCGGGCGTGATACCAACGACTGAGCTCACAAGTTTAGGGATTTGAAAGTCTAAACCTGTGTGAATAACATTTAATATTACGCCTATAGGGATAGCGTTGTCTTGTAAGGGAGTGTAGCAGTTTGCGTTCAGTGTTAAGTAGTGTTTATAGAGTTCTTCGTCGCCTTTCTCATGGCCTGCCATGTTGAAGTATAACATATTTGATAGGTTTACTATGGTTGGCTTTGTGCATATTGCTTCCATGTCGATTTTAAATTCGTTTTTGCTTGTAAGTTCGTACGTTATTCGCACTAACAAGTCTCCTGGGTATCCTTCATCTCCATCAAGTGACACGTGACTCATTAAGACCTTAGTTCCTTCCACGTGTGGCGACCAGTTGATTTTATCAAATCCCTTAAATCCACCATTGTAATGGTGAGGAGCCGCATTTTTGCTCAGCCAAAATTGCTTGCCGTCAGTGGGGAACGTTGCGTTTTCGACTTTATTAGTAACGCGTCCTATCGTTGCCCCTACATAATATTTATCGTAATATAAGTAACCTGCTATGTCGTCAAAACCAAGAATGACGTCTTCTAAATATCCTTTTCTGTTCGGCAGTTTCAGCGTTGTCACCCTGGCGCCGTATGTGATCACTTGCGCTTCGATTTTATTGTGGTTTTTCCACGTGAAACGCCTCACGTTGCTAGTTATGCCTCTCTCGTCTGTGACATTTCCGAAACTGTCCTCCATTAAATAAATGTTTTTGTCTTGGAAATGATCCACTTTTAGCACGCTTCTGGCTTTGTCGCCGCTGCCCCTCGACTGATTACTTGAATTTTGTGACTTGCTCATTTCTGCTAATATAATTTCATACCAAAACTAACTAAAATTTTGCTTGATACAATTTTGACGTTTATGTCAGTTAACTAAGTGGATACATAGATTTTGATTGTGTTTAGTTTCTTGCCACCTTGATCGCGATGAAATTGGAGCCAATACGTACCCATAACATGATCTCTGGTTTTATAGGAGACTTCGAGTGAGGCATCCAGGTTTGATTATCAGTCACAGTTCTAAAAAAAGTATGTCGTTTTGTGAGTCATTTAAATCTTTCTAAGAGAGTGTTCGCCCAAATCATCGTGCTAAATATTCAGAAATTCAGAACTTGATTCATGTTTAAAGGCGATTTTTTTGCTTATTTGCAGATAATGGAAGACAAATTGGAAGAGGCTTCAGTCTATAATGTGACAGCGTGTTGTGTGGAAGCCGATTTGAGCAGCGTCTGTTTGCCTCTGTGTTCGTACAATGCAAATATGAGCGACATAAAAATGTTGGCCGGCGTCTGTGGTGCCGAATTCTATAAATTATTGAGATGCGGAGCTGGTGGCCGAAATCACGTCTCGTGTTGCAACAGAAGAGGTGTTCCCTCATCCTGCCTATCGCTTTGCTCTGGAGTTATAGTCGATTCGCTGTTGGTCACAGCCACCACTTGCATCCCTTATATTGGCAACATCGCACAATGTTTCGAAGAAGGTAAGACGGGCATCTTCACGATACATTATTTTATGTCGTAACGACTTCACAAATCTCTCAAAAAAAATTGGCCAAAATACCTTGTTATAGCGGTGATTTGTTTTTCCAGGTACTGGCTTACTTCCTGGACCGATTTCCGAGCTCCACGCAACGATCACAGATAACTCTTCGATCAGTCTAGAATGGGAGGCTCCGGTAGATGGAAGCAACGTCACCGATTATCTCGTAAACTACCAGAAGGTGGACAACACTTCCATGCACGAAACGTTGTTGAAACTTGATAACGTACGTTGTGAGTTGTTCGAAGCGGAACTTTTTGTAACGACGTGTTTTTTTCTTTCCAGAGTATGAATGTTACCGATACGGCAGCGGTCCTGAACAACTTGGAAAAGGGGGCCATGTACCAAATATTTGTTGTCGCTAGGAATCAGCATGGAACTTCGCTGCCTTCTTCGACTATCATGATCCACGTCGTTAAAACTGGTGAGAGCTTTGGAAACAGACATTTTTACTCATGGATTTTTTTTAAACTTCCTAAGTTATATTTGCAATCTGCTTACCATGAAGCAATAGGCAAATTTGTTGACAATCTAGACATAAGAAGATATACTGTCCAGTAACAGCAGCCTAATATATTTTGCTTAACTAACTTATTACTACCTTAATAGTTAAAAGCTAGTTACTAGTTAAAAGTCACTTAAATTACTACAATTAGGTAAATCTAAAACTTAAATCCAATGGTTTAAAGCAGTTTCATATAGCAATCGGATTTTTTTATAGAGCAAATTATACTAGCAAAATTGCCCAGCTAGCATGTGATGTTTTTTAATGAAACACATCAAAGTACATTACACTTTTTACGCTTCATTTTTATTTTCCTGTCGGTAGTTCATTTGAATAGGAGCTTTCGGATCTTTTTCTTTGGAAATATTTAAAATCTGATTACTGATTCTTTTTTTCTGCTGTCAAATCTTTGTAATACCATAATTTTACCATAAAGCGAACGTAAAAGAAATGGAAATTTTTGTTCAGGAATTGAAATTCAAGTTAATGTGCCTTTATCGGTAAAACCTTCAGTTAACTTTGATACCGGCTTTTATTTAGTTCCATGCCGTTTTAAAATGTTGGTTAAGTTTTTTAATCAAGTTTTTTTTTTGTTGAAACGAAAGAGTGTACTTTCTTGTTTGTTATCTCCATTTCAACGAAAGCAGACAAAAAAAAAACGATGTTAAATTGTTTGATAGAGCAGTGCGCCAAAAATTTACGTTCAGTATACCATTGCAGTATTTTATAAAATTTTTAAGAACTGTAAAAATTGTTTTAGGCCGTTTTTGATCAAACTTTAGGTGGAAATTGATTGCTTAGTGAGTCCTTAACAATATCGTTGAACCTAAGGACCACTGCAAAATTTTCGAATCTGTTAGATAAAGTGCAAGGCTAAACACTTTAAATATTTTTTAAAATTTTGAGCGACTGTAAAAATTGTTTAAGGCCTTTTTTAAACAAACTTTAAGTTGATATGCTTTGCTTAGTGTGTCTTTAACATTTTCATAAAATAAAAAGTCCATTGTGAATGTTTTATATTTTTGCCATCATAATTTCAAAATTTTCAAGAGCTGAAAAAATGTGTCCAAGGCAGTACGGTAAAGTTTATTAACTACAGTAAATTCTCTATAAATGCAACTTCTATAAGTGCATCATACTCTATAAATGCATTACTCCATATATGCAAAAACATTCTATAAACGCAACTTTCAAAAATCAAGCTACCCGTAGTAAAAACTGTCAGTGTCACAGTCAATCAATCAATCATGAAGAAAGTTAATTTAGCGATTAAGGATAAGTGTGAAATTTTAAATAAACTTGAAAATACTAAAGTGAAAGACATTTTTTTTACCTAATGCAACACCCTGTATAATAGAAAGATTTTAAAAATGGTTTCCTTTACTCTCTAAATGCATCTTTTTTCTATAAATGCATTTTTTTAAAAACATTTGAATCTAACAATGTTGCATTTAGAGAGAATTTACTGTAATACTTAAATTAACATAGGATTTTATTGCGCACTTCATAATATAGTGGCACAAACAATTGAACAGCTCCTTCGTATGTTTATCAGGAAAGGCAAGACGGTATTATCATAATTACTGCAGTAGTTATAGCTAATAAACTTGACTGTCACATACCTTGTCGCTTTCAGAAGGTGGAAAGGTTTATGGGGTTACTTCACCCCCGCATTCGCTGGCAGTCGCTAGTCACAGTGCAACTTGGGTAACCATTAGCTGGCAGCCACCCGAATTCAGCCATCCCTCTGAGCAAATATCCTACAGGTAATTCGCGATAAGTTTTTAATTCGAACGGATTTAACGTCGTTTGCTTCAGGCTGTACCACAAGTCGACAGCGGACGAAGCGTTCCAGATAACTAACACTTCAATCACGACGCATATGATCGACAATTTGAACCCAAACACCCAGTATATCGTCTACGTAACGGCCGTTTCGAAAAAAGGACAGAGTTTGCCTTCGGAGACGCTCATAGCCTGGACGGATCCGGCCTACCCAGCGTTTGTAGAGGTATAACCCGTCAAAGAAGCACGCCGAAACGCCTTTTCCAACATTTTCTTTTACATTTGCAGCCCCCGACTGTCCATCCAATCAATTTAGTCATGGAAGGAAGCAGTATGACCATCTTGTGCATAGCCATGGGCACACCAATGCCAACCATTTCGCTATACATATCCGGAAGACTCGTCAGGCAAGAAATTACGAGACACATGGTGACTGTGATACATAATGTTACGAGAGATATGGACCAAATTTCGTGCTACGCCGATAATGGCTACGGCACTCCGATGCAGGCTTCCAGAAAAATAACCATTAGCTGTAAGTGTTTTCTCGCTGAATAATCAAGTTTTTCTTTAGCGTATTTTATTTATGTCTTTAGACGGCCCTCACATTCAAGCGAGCGGAATAACAATGGCTGCCTTGGGCGACACCGTTAAGCTGGAATGCAAAGTCGACGCACAGCCAGAACCGAAGATGCTGTTCTGGAAGAACATGGAAGAACGAACTCCCGTCATCCAGGGCGGAAAATACGATATCCAAGTCGGCCCCGTTAAAGACGAAGAGGACAAGTATGTGATGCACTTGACAATCCATCAAATATCGGAAATGGATGTCGGTGACTATTTCTGCCACGCGGAAAACGCGTTCGGGAAAACTACACAACCGGTTTCCGTTAGAATCCGCAACATCGCGGCGACTAACAATGTAACCCAGTGCTGCATCGAGCAAAACGTTACATCGCCCTGCATGGTCGCTTGCTCGTTCTTCTTGGATATCGATGCTGTGATAGATAAGCCCCAGTGCATCAACGATTTTGACAAGCTGATGAAGTGCGCGGCGGATGGTTCCGATCACAGGAGTTGTTGCGCGCAATGGGGAGTACCAAGGAGATGTCTGGACTGGTGCAGAGGCGAACCTCTCCTGAACAACAAGCTCTGCGTCTTGTCGTACACGAAGCAGATCATGAGTTGCTTCCACGAGGGCCGGGATAAGCTCCCAGGACCGCCGCAAAACGTCCGCATCGAACAAGTCGACAGCCACACGGTTAACGTGCTTTGGGACATTCCGGTCAAGAACCCACAGACCGTGGAGATGTACAGGGTATTTTGGAGGATCATCGATTCCGATAACAAGGCCGCCCTGAAGGGCGACACCCCCGACACGCACTATCGCATCGGTGGACTCAAAGAAGGAGCTACTTACGAGTGCGTGGTCAAAGCTGGAAACCATCGAGGAACGTCCATGTTGACAGAACCTTTGAAGTTTACGACCGGGGATAAGTTCATCACGTCCGCCGCGAGCCATGGAGATGATTCTTCGCACGCAGGTGTTGCAGTTGCCGTTGTGCTGGCTTTGGTAGTCGTGGCAGCGATCATCGTCGGAGCGGTTTGGTTCATAAGGACCAAGAAGCTTCTGGGTGGCAAGAATTCCGGTGGAGTGGCGTTCGAAAATCCCAGTTATCTTCGCGAAGTCAATATGGATCATATACAGGTAGGATTTGTCTTCTTTTCTTTAAACCTGGTTTAAAATTGTTGTTAGGATAATGCAGAAACGAGAGTTTTTTTGAAAACGCTCGAAATTTTTGAAAATTTTAATTTTAGCGAAAGTTCATTGCCACGTCAATAAATGAGTATGTATTTTTTATCTTTGGAAGTAAAGTAAAGGTGTACACTTGCATTTTAATCGAAGATTGTTGACGTCGGCGATTTGAAGAGCCAAAATTGCTGTTTGAGAATTTTGAAAACTATTTTTTGGACGCAGTGTGACAAAATTCAGAAATTTTGACCCAAAAGTTACGCGCAAGTTTGAAATCAAGTACGTGTTGTTGGCGCTTACGTTTTGAGCGACGAATTTTACGTCAGAGGCTTGAAGAACCAAAATTTGCTGTTGGAAATCTTTTAAAAGCATTATCAGAGGCCAATTTAGACAAAATTACCCTAATAAGGCACGAAAATAATGCTTAACTTGAAAACGGAGCGTTACATGAAAAACTTTTGAAGATTGTAATATTATTGATGAAGAAATTGCTTGCAAAATTTGTGGGAAAATGTTTAAGCTTGTTTTTAATCAAGTTTATGACTGCAGGTGCCTCAAGGTAATTCCGAAACCACAGTTTCAAATGGTACCGCTAACGGTATAGCCGTATCTTCCGCTTCTGGCGGCCAGGGTTGGAAGCAAGAACCTCTTCACGTACCATCCTCAGCCGAGGTGAATCCAACCTTATACGAAGAACTGAAACTCGGTCAGGATGGCGCTGGTTTTAAACGACTCAAACCCTAGTATGAGGTTAATTCCGATACAGGCAACGAATCCAAATTCTAAGACACTAAAATGTGTAAAGAAAAAACGATTAGAGTGCCGTGATTGGTGCGAATTTAAAACTAGAATAATGGATATAGATTAATTTTAAACATGAAGGTCAAGAAAATGTGATTGAATAGAATAATAAGATAGTATATAATATTTCCCGAGCACCCACACACACAGACACACACGTGGTTGTTAAATAGAACAAGTAGAAAGTTTTGTATTTAAATGCATTTGCACTTCTCCGGAAAAGTCCAGTAAATTTTCGATTTCACTTCAAGAAACATCTGAACTACGCTACGACTGATTGTAATTAAATAAGAAATCTTATCATTCCAAATCATTCCGTCAAATGCATAGAGTATTATTTTTGTAATTTGCTTATGGATAAATAAATTTGTAGGTGCGATACGGAGGGCATTATGGGATATTGGAAAAGTTTTTTTTTAAACGTGTTTATGTATGGAGTTTCCAGCAGTTTTTTCTGTAATCTAGTCGTTAAGTTTAATGACAAAATTGCATTTTATACAACTCATGCTCTCCGAATATTTATACATTTACTCACGAGGTGGGTTTCCCCCTTAATTGGGCTACACACTCTTCGAAATTTTCGAAATGTGCCGCCGAACACGCTTTTAAATTCTTTACGAAAAGTTTTTAAATTTTTTTTTACCTACCCGACGATTTTAAGGATTGTTTTTTAAATTAACGAGTACGGCGGGCCTTAATGGGTTAAACAAAACACATAATGGTATAAATACTTCCAAAAATTTCAAAACTGTTTAGGCCCCGGTTGGATGTCAAAGAAAATTCGCGATTTCGAATCGTTTTGAGTGTGATTTCCATAATATAAAGACCGTATTTCTTTGTGTTATATAAAAATGTACCATGTATATATGTAATACATGAAATGTGCCTTTCACTGTAATAAAAAAAAAATAGTCCACCTATCTGTTTCTATGGTAGATTTTGTTTTTTAATTTGTACATAAATGTTTATGACAAAAAAATTGTAAAATATAGTAACAATGATTAGGATATAACTAGATAATAAATACATGGAAAACTTGTTGTTTTAATTCATTATCTGTTGTGTATATTGATTTGTATTTTTTTAGGTACACGGTAATGGAATTTTTTAAAAATTATTTGTAGTTTGTGTATATTGGTTTTAATTCGGTGCTGGTCCATACCAATTCTTTTTTGTTGGTATTAATTCGGCTTGTGTTTTTTTTTGTTAGTGGCGCCATCATGACATAACTTACGCCTTGTATTAACGTAAAAAATGTCAAATCAACCTACTAAAATTAATGCTTAGGTATGCAGATAGCGTGTTTGATGTTTGCCTATAGCATCGGGCGTTCATTTGCCCATACGCTACATTCAATTTAAAACTCAGATTCGGATCACTACAGTCTGTTCAAGTTGCTTATGATTAGGTAAATGTTGCGACTTAAGGAGTTTAATTTTTTTCCGGTATAAATCTAATTATCGCGTTTGGAAGAAAAATCAAAAAGGTTTCATAAATTGTAAATGGAACTTAATTAATTAAAAATTATTGTTGGTTTGTCGTATGCAAAAAGAATGAGCCATATTGTTTATTATTCGCTAATAGGCGCACATATTGTAAGCATGGGCGTCCACAGGGGAGGGCAAACGGGGCACTTGCTCCTCCCTGGAACCGAGTACTCCATTAATGACCAAATCAAAGAGGGTCAAATTAAAAGTTCAATAATATTTTACTGCAACCCTTTGCAAGCTCTGTCCTCCCCTTGGATAAGTTTCTGCGGACGCCTATGATTGTAAAACAATTTTTGTGTGTGTAGGTGAATTGTAATAGCCTTGGAAACGGGCAAAATTGGGATAAAATTCTTGAACTGAATCGTACTTACGTGAATATTAATGAGTTAAAAGTTAAAAAATTAGCTTGGTATTTTATTTTCTTGAACGCAAGGTTTTTTGCTATTTTTGTTTAAAATTTTTTGATAATTTATCACTATAACTTTTCTCTACTCTGATAAATGGACATTAAAATAAAAATTTAGGCTTGCTAAATGTCGATATATCGTACATGTTTTTTGAAAATAGTATTACGTTTAATTAGTTCGTTATTGTATGGTTCACAAAAAATAATTCGTGATTAATTTATTTGTTTAAATGTTGATTAATTTAATTTAGAGCATAATATTTGAAAATGCAGCTATTTTAGTGGTTTGTGATTTACCAATTCTTATTACAAGGAACCTTCGTAATTATAAGTTAAGTTTGCCTTTTGAAACAAATTTTGAAGTAATTTTTAAGACAGTTTTGCTGAAGTTTTAAAATACAACCCTTACTAAGCTACAAAGTTATCAAAATATTAAACCAATGGCTGCAGTTTGTTCCAATTTTATAATTTTATATGACAAACTAACAATGCCTAAACATATTAAAGTAATGAGCATTTTTTTTTGGATTTGACGTAATTCTTTGTGATTCCAAACCTGTTAGTTTCGTTTTTCTGGTTCATTTAAGTTAAGATTTAATAGCCGTGGAATATAAGCGATTAAAATTAATATTTTTACACATGTTAACAGCTAAAAGATAAAAGCCTTTTGATGACAATAACAAAGATATTAAAGTTATCAGACTAAATTATTTATGGAACATGTCAATTGGTAGAAAAACAGCTTAAATGCTATTGAGTTGAGGGTTGTAAATTTATTCAAAATTTTAAATGGGATACAGCTCAAAATACAATGTGAAAGTCAGGAATGTATCTGTATTTATTTTGTCATGAGCGAATTAAACAGACGACAGAAACTTACACAAAAAATGTGTTGTGAAGATTGCCTATAGAGTTAGGTGCTGAGTTGTCCAATAGATGATTCAGTAAAATTCAAATGACGTTAACTTGTATTCGCTCATAATTGTATTAATCAAACTACAAAAAAAATATTATCGGGTTTTCAATTCAGGCGAAATTGTCATCTTGGATTGAACATACGTGTAGGATACGATCGTAAATGTAAAAAAATATTTATTAGCATGATTTTTTTAGTTACTGTCCTTTTATAACGACAACAAAAATTTATACTTGTTTAAAAATAATTTAAACAGATCATATTACGTACAGGCTTGTTAAGAATCGGTCATTAGGAACTCGTTTATTATTAAAGATGGACCATAGATTTCCAGTTGGAAAAATTGCTAAATATTATGTTTTTATCAAATCCAAACAGATTTAAAAGATTTGCAACCGTTTTCATGAAAGTTTGGAAAAATCTGTAAAACTATTCAAATTTTTGAAATGTTTAAAATTTTGTTCAAAGATTTGCAGTGCCTATTTTAATTATTGTACTTTGATCTTGGTATCGTATAGTCGATGTAAATTTTCTTATATGCCTTGGGCGTTACTTTTGATTTTCACGTAGTTCCCTAGGATTTTTTCTTAACTTTCTAATTTTGAAATGCATCGAAATCTAATTATTTAAATAAATACACCATGTGTAGTTAGTAAGCGTGTTTCAAAATTAAATTCGCGTGTTATGATTTTTGAAAATTGAAATATGCGTACTTCATAGTTTAAAATTATCTTGTAGGTCGTAATTCCATACGTCGGAAATCAATTTTCACGTCAATAAATCAACAACGTACATGAATGAGCAGACCACAAAAATATGGGAGAAAAAAACTGGTTGTGCACATGCGATGAGACCGGCAAAACGCGAATGTTGTAAGCAACCTTGAACTTGCAAAAAATTGATACAGTTTCAGCATTCCAGTTTGGCAAAATTAACAGTATTAAACGAAATTAGGGACTTGCGAATATTTAATACGTTCGGACATTCTTGATTTTTAAGGCAGTACAAAAAAAAGTTTGACGTTGAGATCATGTAGACTTAAAATTCACCTCCAAACGAAACCACACGATTTTATAAATGTTTTGTTTGATCCCAAGCTTTTTGGAAGACTTAGCTTAAATTTTGTTCAACAAAAACATTTTTAAAAATTTTTAGACACAAAAAAAACCGGATTGATTTATCTTGTAATGGATTTTCCATGCAACACTCGGTATATTTTAACCTTAAATAATATTCACAAAAGACAATAATGTGTCTGGTTCGATTTGTTATTTATTATTTTGCTGTTTAACTTCTAACAAACGTAGTTGCATTTTAAGCATCTCTAGAAACATTTGCAGTCTAAAAATTACAATAATTTTTCATGTTCAATTAGTTAAACGTTTATAGAGTAATTTTTTGTATGATAATTACAGTTAACTATGAAATTTCCACAAAATTAATTATTTAAATGAAATTTCCCAAATTTTGTGTATGATAATTGCACTGCATTAAAGCCAGAAGCTTAGGCACGATGTTTTAATGGGGCGAGGGGGGTCAATAAAGGTAACTTTGCAAACCTCACACGCAAACACGAATTCTTAAGATGCATCAAAATAGATTTCAAAAAGCTTGCTTATAAAATTGGTTGGGCACGTCCTGGGGCGCTTATCACGTCCTTAGTTTAATATATCCAGGTCTTGGGGCGGGGGCGGTTACAAAACCCCAACCCCCTCCTGCATACGCCACTGATTTAAACTAAATTCTTGATCATAACCGTCGTAAAATAATACACTGTAAATATTAACGAATTATGACTGTTAAGTGGATGAGTGATCTTTTTTTGTATATATTTTTTTCAAAAATTTATAATTAGCGTTGTGCTTACAAAATTACATGTTAACATCTTAACAATCGCACTAAAACTATTTTTAAATACGCAAAGGTCATATTAATTACCTTATAGTTTCCAGATAATTATCCTACAGGTATATATTCACGCCAATAAAATAGTTTTATTGTCCCTTTGGGACATTGGTATTAAAAAAAACTCGTAGCAAGGTAAAATTATTACGTGTTTGCGCGTAGATATTTTTTCTATATTTGATTATACGTTATGGTTTATTATAGCTAAACAAAAGCCGCGTGAATCTATAACAAAATTATTTTTTTGGGCGCGGCACAGAATTTAAATTCAAGTATACAGTAGCTTGCTGAAAAAAATGTTGTTGATTGTATGCTGCCAGATAAAATTAACAAACACGCTAAAGTACATACATGATCCAAAATGAATAAGAATATAATAACAAATAAGGTTACAAACGATAGAAAAAAAATGTATATCCTTCCTAAAGTTGAGGTCTTTCATAGTCTGTAATTATATAACTCTTTAAAGAAAGATATAATATGAATTGAGTTAAAAATCTTGTAATATATTGAAGCTTAAATATAGCTTTAGATATGGAAATCACTTAATTATAATTAAAAGGATCTCTTGTCGAAATGCTTGACCAGTTGCAAGACTCTCATCTCTTCATTAGTTACAAGTCTCGTTTATTGAAGTTGTTCATATTAAAGAATGCATTACTGAAACAATTAAACATTTTATTAAGCAAATAACTTTTTTTTTTGATGTTAGTAGGAAATGTCTCTTATTTTTCATAACATAGACCGTTTTTACATCTTACTCTTGAAAGATATTCACTGAATATTAATTTGATATCAAAAATACGTAATTCAAAATGGTTTGGTACTTGAAGCTTGTGGTTTTAAATTTTTTTGGTAGTTTTACGTACAAATTATTACTAAAAGTACCTATTGATGAAACATCAATTTTGTGATGTCCCACTCAAAAGCAAAACCACTTATTAAACTATTATTATAATTTGATGTGTTTGACATACATTTGCTTGATAAATATGCATATTTATATCAAAATATACATATCGAAGTAAACTAATACCTTGTTTTTTTGGACACATTTTTTTGGAACACACATGGTGTTGAGTTTTTAAACCCGCCCAATCAGTAGCCATTCATTTTTTAAGTATTTTTAACGCCATCAATCGGTTTATCTGTAATAAATTTTCGATTTATTAGCAAAAACAGTTAAAATTATAACTCGATAACTGGGTTAAAAGCGTTTTAGAAAACTTGCCTTCACGATCCATAGAAATGTAACTAAACCTTTCGAATTCCTACTAAGTATTTGACACGAATATTTTTTAAAAGGTATGACAACCTTTTTATAAACAAATTAAAATTAATTGCACATTTTTTTGTGGGTCGCGGGCGACTTTTGTGTGTGAGCATTGAAAAACAACGTCATGTAGTGTGAAAAATTCAAGAATCATGCTCATATTTTTGTGATTTATACCCAGTAAATTACGAACTGGATTTTAAATTTGTTTACGATGGGTTTTTGCATGTTTTATGAACCTTGTTGGTATGTTATGTTGAAACCACAAATATTGTTTATTGTAGTAATTTTGCTGTTATGGTATATGTTATAAATGGCTATAAACTTTGTTGCTGTACAAAACATTGTGATGGTGTATCATGAGTTCACAATATTGGCTTTTTTCACACAATAAATGCTACTTAAAAATCTTGCAACTAATTAGAAAAGATTATTTGCGTAGTTTTTTAAAATTTTGGTTATAAGTATACAATGCTGGATTCAGAATAATGTTCCTTAGACGATTATACTGTAATTTCTGATCAGGTATCGGACATCAGATAATCACACCATTGCATTGTTAGAATAATTTTACAGTTACTTAAGTTAGGTACTGACATAAAATTTGTTAAGGTTTACGTAAGCTATAAATTTTTACATAACATTTATAAAGACACATATGAAGAAAATTAAAGGGTCAAATAAGAATAATAACATACGTAACGATTTCATAAAGAGTTTTGTTCTAAAAGGATTGCTCTTTATATTAAAATTCTAACCTTGTATTGTTTAAATTTGAACAAGTTTTTTGGGGTTCATTTGTTGTTGTCTAATTTCTCTTTTTAATAATTAGTTTCAACAATTTTTCTTACTGCATTTATATGTAGGTAAGTTTAGATATTTAAACTACAAGTTTTTAGCTCTAAATTATTGAGTTATAATTATTTATTTATTTTAATTAGGCACTAATTTAGCATTGCCAAGTACTTAAACTTTAAATTAGGAATTAACAATTAATTTATTAATTAACCAATCAATAAATTATTATTAATTTCAAGTTCAATCTGACTTTGCATACTCCAATTTAGATTATAAGTGTTTTTAATCATTTAAATATGTTAAGAAGGTTTTTTTAATATTTCCAATATTTGGTTTAGATTTATGTCTTAGCTTCTCGAGTAAACATGAACTATATTTCAATTTTGTCGGTAATGTTAGATGTGACTACCAATTAACGTAGAGTAATTGATTAGAAAATAGTTTTCAAAGTAGCAAAACTTTTAACATTACTTAATGCATGTTTTTCAAAATAACAAAGTATTTTATAATTAAAATTTATTGGAATGTAAAACATGTTTGCTAGTTGTAAGGTTATAACTTCGTTTGGGACTGAAGAAGTTTATAACGTTAAAATCGAAACGTTTCAACCGTACTAAATGTTACTTTAAAAAAGATTGTATGTATTAAAATTCATTGGATGTATTAAAAAGTTTTCATGGCTAGGTCTAACGTTATAACTTCGTCATAGACTTTGAAGAAGTTTTTAATATGAAAACAGAAACGTTGCGTGATTTATTCTTTCAATATCCGATGCCAGATTAGAATTTATTGTACAATTTTATGTCTAATTGTTGTCGTAGAGGGTGATAAAAAACGCAATTTTCTTTTCTCCGTAACTTCTTTCTTTATGTACCGATTTTCACGAGTTTTGGCTTACATTAAAGCCAAAAGTGTAAAGTATTATTTAAGGCAACAAACCTGTATCTAGTGCCACTAGAATTTCGTGGGCTCAGGCATTTCACAAACCAAGTATAGAAAGCTGATGTAGGCTGATTTGACTAACCTTTCTTCCATTTTTTTACTGTTTTGTTTGTATTTTTGGGGCTACTAAAGGGATTTTTAAAACATTGCGATTATTTTGCTTAAGAATAGTTTAACTATCATTCTATATTAAATTTTTTATAATATTGCTAATACTTTTCGAATAATTAGACTTTATGAGATGAGATTTAAATGTTGTGAGTTCGATAAGAGTTTTTTGGTACTTTCAATAAGGGCCCAATGTTTTGGCAACAGTTAAAGACAAAAATCGGTAAAATCAACCTATAAATAATAAAGTTATGGGTAAAATAAAATTTTTCGGCGTTTGGTCAATATTTTATGAATTAATTTTGTAATTAGATCAAAATTTATTCAGTTCTGGCTCTTGCTAATAACTTTTATCTATTTTATTGGCAACTGTGGTATGTTTTTTGAGAAAGCAATGGCCTATTTATGTCTAGGAAACTTTGTATTGATTTTAAATTCGTATGCAATAGGTACAACAACAAATATTGCTTGTACCTAATATTTTTCATGTAAAAATCCGCGATGTGGCGATAAAAAAGCCTCGTAAAACGATCGAAACATTGTTAACCAAGGAGGCGAGGAACAAAGAACGAAGACATAAAAAAGTACTAAAGTGCCAACAAAAACACGCTTAATTTTCCGTCATGTAGACCCGACCGAGTAACAAAAACGTAACGAGGTAGTCAACTGTCGAAAAGTGAACATGAAAAAAACACCCCTCGGGCACTCGAGTGTGAACATACCGCAAGAGGGTGAAAGAATACCTCCACGACGTCTAACGAAAATGATCGAGACGTGTCGGAAGCTGTTACCTAGCATGGCCAACTGTATTTCCTTTTCATACCGTGTTAGTGTTGCGTTAGATAGTCAATAGTGCACCTGTTATCGCTACGTTCGCGTGGCGGAGGTACACGTGCTTACGGACGTACGTAACGTTGACGGCCCACTGCGATTAAAAAATCAAAAAATTCGCGAAAGTTTCGGTCACGCGAAAGCTCAATTTTTTTTAGCGAGTTTTCAGGATTTTTTCAATATTTTGTGCCTAAAAATTAATATCTGCCAAATACTTTATAAACAAAAATAAGTTTAGTGCAGTAAATCAAGTGTTAAAACAAGAGGTATTAGCAATAGAAGTGTTTTGTTTTTCAAAAAAAAAAAGAAACACGTTTTCAAGGATTTTGTGTTGTACCTGCAATTTTGAATTTTTTTCTAAAGTTGTTTATAACTGCAAAACTTTGTTGTACAAGCAATTTTGAAAATTTTCACAAAAGTCGTTTAATAACTAAACAACTTTTTGTTCCATTTGCAATTTTAAACATTTTGCAATAATTGTTTGAGAAATAAATTACTTTGTTGTAGATGCAATTCTATAAATTAAAATTTTGTACGATAACTACAGCTTAAAAATGTAGCAAATATTCGTTTTTTTTCTGAAAAAAGGCACTGATTTTTTCGAGCACTAAATTTTCAAATAACTTTGCTGGAAAATTTGAGTTTTTTTCTGGAAATTTGTTAGAATTTGGCACCGAAATAATAAGACTTCGTTTTTACAAGCATTTCCTGACAAAATTTAATTGTTGTTAACTGATTTTTAGTAAAACATATTATTTTTAATTATTTGATGAATGCTTAAATTATTTGAGTGATTCATTTATAAATAGAGATAAGTTTAACTAAATATCCTTTTTTTTCATGGAGTTTCTCTTATAAATAATGAAAACATTTGCACTTATAAGAAGTTTATTAATTAAAAATTATTGTAACATAAATAGGCTAAATTAAAAATCATTTTTTTCAAGAACCTTGTAGAAATGGTTTGATTATTTGAATGAATGATTTATTTACAAAAATAAGCTGCATTAAAATCACTTATTCTATTCTATTCTAGTTCTTGTCTAAATGCAAAACCAGCTTTAAAAGTTCCACCTCTGTATCAGTTGAGATCTTACTAATAATCTAACATTATCAATATTATAATATTATATAATAAATAAGATTGCTACTGGCAACTTGTGTAGCATTTTCACAAGACATTCTACATGAAAAATAAGCATTTTTGAAATAAACTTATTTATATTAATCAGTTAATCACTCAGATAATTGAAGCATTTATAGATTTAGAAAATTTTTCATGCAGTTCAAACTGCATATAACGAAACACATTTCAAATATGTCCCTTATAGTTTTCAACAATAATTATTTTTTAAGGCTATTTACTTAACATTTATTTTTTCAAAACACCTTGTAACGTTAATGACTGATTAATTTGTAATTATTTCCAATATTTTTATAGGAAATTTGTGTCATATTTCATCGCAGTTTTTGGCATTTTGTTACAGAACTTCCTTAAGGCCACAAGCCTTATTATTATCAGTTTCCGATTCTCAACAGTCAGTGAAAAGCCGATAACCTTATTTAACCTCGATTGCTTAACCAATTATTGTTGATTAATAAATATCACAACTTAAATCACTCTTATTTCCGCCTAATAACAAATAATAATAACAAAATTCTTTCGCCCAAGGTCTAACCCAGTCGATTCGCGTTAGCACCAGCCGCCCATTTGTTCTATCTGGTTCAAAACTGTGCAGCCCGCAACTTTTAATAAGATATAAACCATGAAAACGCCGCGTTACCAATAGGTTTTTGTTACATTTAAAGTTCAGCCTAGAAAGTTACGGTTAAATTATATCTTTGGCTCGTAAGGTCAGCGTGCAAAAGTCTTTAAGAAGCAAGTAAATCCGTAATTATTTGATAAAAGCAGTCATTAAAATAATTATGTTTGTTCTATAAGAGTTAGTTTATAGAAAAAGTCCAGGGAAACTTTGAGATTGGCTTTGGCGCAGTTTTCAATCCTAGTTAGACGATATAAAAGTGAATTATTTGCTGCTAAATCAAACAAACGTGGTTTTAATAACATGGATTTCATTAATGAAATTGGCTATTGAAAATACTCGAAGCTTGGTATGTTAAAACCGATTTAATGATGAGTAACAAGTCTTATGTGTAACAGGTTGTTTAGAAAATTGCCTATTAAGCAAAAGTTCTGTTATTTTTGTATATTATCTGGCATTCTAGCAAGTTTTTCTTTGAGTTGTTGATCTCTGTGCGGATGTAAAACTCATAACTTGCTAACGGGAACTTCGCGCGCATTATTAACATCACTTTGTACACTTTTGCATAAAGAAACGAATCATTACATGATGGCTTTGTTTGTGATAAGCTTAAATCGTGCAAAATTCATTTTAATCCAATTGTCGTCTCGGAAGATTATTTAATTTCACCGTCGTCCCGATGTATTTATTTATAAGTTCGTTGTGTTGTGCGTGTGAGAGACCTTTCAAAAATAACGTTACAGTATTGCAGTAGGTCATGGACTTGGGCACGATTAAAATCTAACTTCGACCGTCTTCCGGTAACAGTCTTCGGGCGAACACAATTCCTAAATTTGAGAACGATGCCAAAAATTTACATACAGAATGCATGACACAGTTGCTTTAAAACAAAAGAATTGCCTGTTAAAAAACATAGTTATGGTGATTTTGGTGTATACAGGGTGTTGCATAGCGAGTGGCACTATCTTCGTACAAAACTTGTAAATTTGATAACTGGACCATTTATTTTGTTCTTTTTATTTTATTGTAAGATATTAAATGTTTTGCATTTTAATGTACATAAAAATATTTATGCTGACTATAGAGAAATTTCACTTATATTTGCTACCTTGGTTACTTTTATTTTTCTCAGGATACATGATTTCGCCCAGACGTTAACGAATCGCCTTTTTTCTTACTGAAAGTGACTTAAGCTACTTTCAAAGTTAACAGTTTATAAAAACTACGGGCTAATGTTGATTTTATTTGATGTGTTTTACGGAAGTTATGTTTAATAAGACAGTAACTTAAGAAAATTGATGAGTAAATTACATAATACAAGTAATTTATATAATGTATCTCATTACAAGTTTATTCAAGTGTTTTTTTCATTACCATTAATATTCATGAAGTACATAAGTAATAAGTAAATTTATCAGTACTTTCTGAAATATAAGTATAAGTATTTTATATAAAAGTTAATTCTTGTATTAAATCTTTTTCATGAATAGGAGTAATTAAGTCTTCGGACATTTCACTTTGTTTTAAATTTTTTAAATAACTGGTGAATTGGGGGTATAGGTATGGACAAGCAAATCCGTCACATTTTTCTAATTTCCTGTAGTAACAGGACGAACACCTATGTATAAAGGATCCATTTCTATATCTGAATAAAGTTTTCTTCTCCTTCTTTTTGGTCACAACTGTAAAAAAATTGAAAGTAAAATTAGATAAAAAACGATACATTTGTGTAATCGTAAACAGCTTTAACTCATTTTTGGCAAACTTGACTTATGCCACTTTTAATATAAACGGCTCATAGAAACTTTGGCAAACTTAGTAGAATTTATCAGTATTTTAAAATCGATTGAACTTCAAATCCTCAAAATCTCGAAGCAAAGAAGAATTGACTAAAAATACTTTCATAATAACTGGTCCAAACGATAGGATTTCGTGCCAAGTAAATGAACTGTAACGATAACGAATTTAAATTTTGGAACAGATAAACAATCACCAAAACTGACAAAAAACTTATGCCAGAAAAGTAATTGTAAGATTCTCAAAAAACAGTAAAAAAAAACGCATAGATTTATGTTTGCATATAAAAATTATGAAAAGCTTTGACGGATATCTTCGAAAGTATTAGAAATAAACCCGGCTCACTCATGGCACCATAGCAAGTTTTTTTCGTGTCTTCAGATTCGTGCACAATTTTTTAAACAGCGTAAGTCCCGAAATTGTGGCCAATTTCGATATCTCTCCAAGCTCATTATGGTTTTTCTTTGCGAGCAACGTGTACCGATATTAAAAATTCGTGTTTAACAACCTAATGCACACGGGAAGGTACAGTTATCTAAAAGCGTCGTTATCTTAGGCCATCCTAATTAAATCCGAAGTACCTGTACATTTATTACCGGCAAGCTGAAGCGATATACGATATTCTAAATTAATGTTTTAGCGCTGCGCAGTTCAAGTGCTCCTACCACTGAGTGTTGTGCTCTGCTTGGCTTTACTTATTACGTTTTTCAGTTCTTAACTGTTATTTTCGCATTCAATTAATACGGTATGCAGCTATAATTAACTTGTTCGTTCAATTATTTATTTCTCTAACTCTGCAATAAGTCACGGTAGATATTATGCAAAAATTATAGGAAAATATGGAAGGGCATTGCACACGATGTACTCCACAACTGTTATTGAACTTGTTAATTTTCAAGGTATCTGCTATTTTATTTAAAAAAAAATAATACAGTGCAATGCCAAAATTTTAAAACACACAAATATCTAGAATATTATTAAAGATATTGCAATGGAATTTGGTATCTTACTGTTAAAATTTCTTCGGGATTCAATAGAAATATTGAGATTGCAATACGACTTCCGGTTCAACCAGAAACGGACCCAAACTTTGCAATTTTTATGGAACACCCTGTATAGTTCTATATTTTTGGATTCCTCTTTAAATTTTCTTCAAAAAGGTTATTTGGGCTTGAATTGAATTGGTGAATTTAACGTTTTTTTGAAAGTTTTTAGCGATGCTGACTTTGAAAAGGCAGCCGAAATTTGTTTAAAATTTAGATTGACAATAAATTAATTAACACTTTGCACTAGCTACATATTATACAGGGCGGTTTTTACGCTTGGTCAAACTTGTGAAACTTTAAACATCGATAACTCATTTTTCTTCACAACACCCCATATTTTTTTACGCAGTCTTATAGAAAACTTAATTGGTCTTCAAAAACATTAAATCCTTGCCCAAAATTAATATTTTCCGAAATATCACGAGTTTATTGTTAATTATTAGGGCAATGTAATATTTTTAAGTAAGCTATGAAGGTAGACAGCGGTAATTTTGGAACAATTGAAAGGAAAAAAAAAAGAAAATCACAATTGTATCTTTTGTCTACGAATTTTTGCCATTTTCATATAATGAAAATGTAATTTTGCCATTTTTACGTTTGCTAAACTATTGTATTACAAACGTAGATTTTTTTTTGTTATTTTTGGGCCTGTGTCTGTTCATTTAACACTCCCAAGATATTTATGGGAACGTCAATTAATAATTGGCCAAAAAGTATTAGTCAAATAACCATTTAACCCAATTTATTTCGTTGACTAACTTCTTGTGCCTTGCAGGTCATTACCAGACACTTCTGCTAACTGTACACTGATAAAAAAGTGAGTGATACAAAAACAAAATGGACCAAAAGTCGTTTAATAACTGTGCGTGTTTGATTCGTGGATTATACTGAGTTTTAATAGAGAGTTTATAATTATGCCACAAACAATGGTACGCGGTCATAATATACATGTGCACCATGGTGTCCATGCTGGTCACAATGGACATGGTGTGCCGAACGGACATGCTAACCATGGCCCGCATGCTGGACATGTGGTTAATGGATTTGCCCACCACAATGGACATCATCCAGTGCACTATATCCAGAACGGATACGCTAAAACCAATGGACATGCTAGTAAGTATTTTGGAAATCTTTTAGCGTTGCTTATAGAGTTTTGCTCTGATTTTTTGGTTGTGAAACAAATGAATTATCGTCGAAATAGGGTTAACAATGCAATAATTGGCACACACATTAAAAAGTCGATCCAAATTCTTTCCAAAATCTTTTAAATGATAGTATTTTCAGAAAGCAAAGAGTTTCAGGTTCTAAAAATGTACTGCATGTTTTGGAATGACTTTTCATGAACTCTTGGGACCGTTTTATGAAAATATTTTGTTGCAATATTTGTTCGATTTCTCCTTTCGCAGACATATCTCGGCGCACAGCGGTTTATACAGTTTAAAAAAGCCGTAAACGATGTGTAGAGAGCAATTTAAAATAACAAGAAAAAAATTCTTTAACTGTGATGTGCGCCTGCTAATTATTTGGTAATTAAGCCGTAGAATTAAGTCAATTAGTCGGGGCCCAGCGTATTCAGACGAGTCGTCTTATTATGAAGGTCATGAAACGGAGAAAGGAACGCCGGGTTATCTCCGTCTTTCCGCAACTGCTCAATCGGAAGAATCATTTGATTCACGTTTTTTGGGATTTAGCGAAAATTTCTTGTCGATCAAAATAATGCCACAACTTTTTTAATTAAGGTCAATTTTCGAATGTAAATAGGCTAAATTTCGTATTGATTAACGTGAAAATTCGGTTTTCACACTGCGTTAGCACGATTTTACGATCTGCTTAACTGTAATCCCACAATATACAGTGTTGTGCGTAATAATATGTGTTAATATTCATTTTCCCCATGGGTTTCATTTCATTGTTATTAAGTCTTAATCAAGAATTTCACTAATCAGAAAACTGAATGAATAACAATATAATATTTTAATGTACCTATTTGATACTATACAAAGTGTTTCTTAAACAATGCGAAAAATTCAGGAGTTTATTCCTTATCGAACATTAAGGGGGACTTTTATATAATTTTTTCTCCCTAGGCGTCTCCTTTCGGAGTACACCTTCCTAAAGAGGAGCAGTAAAATTTGGATTTTATTTTATTTCCTAAATTTGAATGAATGTAGACGAATATTTGGTATCTAAATGTTTTGTACTTATTAAAATGTTTCCCATAGTTGTTTTTTTAATCATCTCCCACCTTCACAGGGGCTGAAAAGTGTAACCCCTGTTGGTTGTTTAATCGGGGCCTTTTGGAGGCTTGAAATTTTGCAGTTTAAAAAATTTCTTGATTTATTTAGAAACTTTTATTCTTTAGCTCTTCCTGCAAAACCTAGAGTTTTTGAGTAAAAAATTAAATGAGTGAACATAAACCAATAATTATTCTAAGATAAAACAATTCATTTTGGTGGTTACCATGGTTTGTTAATTTTCATATTGGGTAGAATTGACGGGTGTAATTAATTTTGAAGTTTTAAGAGGTAACACACATATTAAGGCACCAAAAAGTTTTAATAAATTTAAAAAAACAACAGGGGTCGCACTTTTAGTCCCATGTGAAGGTAGGACTTGATTAAAAATATCACTATGGAAAATATTGTAATTAGTATAAAACAACTACCGAATATCATTCTACTACACTTCAAATTTGAGAAATAAAACAAAAACCTAATTTTACTGCTCCTCTTCAGGATGGTGTAACTCCAAAAGGAGACATCTAAGGAAAAAATATCATATAAAAGCCCCCCCCTAGTTTGCGATAAGGGATTACCTCCCGAATTTTTTCGCAATATTTAAGAAACTCCCTGTATATAAATTAAATGTACAACTTATTAATCTACTGCTTCCATAGTTAACAATAAATATAAATCTAATAAAGAACTATTTTTGGACACAAATTATTGTTAAAGAAACAAAGATATTAAAATGTACAAATTTGTTGGGAGTTCCATTTCAAAAAATATAAATATACAGGTGTTTAAAGTTTTGGAAAATGGGCCGAGTATAAGAAATATCCTGTGTATTATTTTGAATCAATTAGTCAGTAACTATTATGACACTATTCCTAATTAAACATGTATTTTTCCCCGCATAGTTCTTAGTTATATTTATTTGAAAGTCTACCCCAGCGTTTTACCACCTTTTCTGGTCATGTCCCACCTCAAAGCCTTAAAGATTTAATGCCCCCTTTAGCATAATGGTCAACCAAATTCAGAAAAAAAAACATACTTGAAATAAAAAAGGAACATATGTGAAACTGTTTTTTATTCGACTTTCTTTAATAAATAAAAATTGTATATTATAGATACTTATTATATTATGGAAAGGTACATAATTTTTAAATTGTCCCCCATAATATTAAAACTGTCCCCTTGTGGGTCGTACGCTCCACGTTGAGAAACACTGGTCTACCCTTTCAATATTTGGTATATAGTTTTTTTTTTCTGAATTAAAAACATCCGCTATATTTTATTTCAATAGAATATTACATCAGGCCAAAGTTAGTTTTAAAAATAATTTAAATATATAATTGTGACTTGAATGGTCCTTTGCCATAGGTTTTTAACTGTACAGAAAAAAGGCAACTATATTTAATTACAGTCGTATTAAAGAATAGTTTTAAATGGGAACTTTATGTTAATCAAATTTTGTTATTTTGTTGTGAACCCTTTATTAGCAATTATCGTTTTACATCTTACATCAGTTAATTTTTGGCTTCTTTCGACGGTAATCTTTGTCCATACTTTTATTTTGCGCACCACTGTATCTGTAAATGCTATAGAAATATTATTCTTGTCTTTATAGCTTACAACTAATTAATTATTTATGGTCCATTACGAGCTAATTATTTCCCACGAAACAATTGCCTGCGCTAAGCACACGTTTTTATTCTATTAATACCGAAACGATTTTAACCATGTGACTTGGCCCAAAACTGTCTAAATTAATAATGTTTTCTGATCCGTTAACATGACCTTGCTTGTTGCATACTTAGTTCGGTTCCTGTCTTGCTAAATTTGATTCTATCAGGTGTTTCGACAAAATTTCTGATAATTCGCGTTGTTTAATGCGATTTTTGAGAACTCGTGTTGTAAGTACGTACGTTAGTTGCGAAGTAATTGCGTTTTACCGATTCTAAGACCTTGCGTGTTGAGGTATAGTTACCAAACGTTGCATTTTTCATTGAAGATGTGGTTAAAAGGTTACTAAACTCTCGGGTTAGGTAGCCGAGACGTGCTTTTAGAAATCCACTTGCGTTTTTTTCTTGTGTTGTGGAAGTAGTTATTAATTGGCCGGTGAAAAGGTCCGGCAAAAAATTGCGTATCGCAAATATTTTAATCGTAATTGCTCCAGTTTTGCGTCTTGTTCATTATCATTTGTGTAATTGCGTTGCGCGGTATCGTGACGGCGTTTATCTTAATTAACCAGAAACATTTGTTTGATGATAACGTACATGATTTTACGAAATTAAGATTAATGCGTCTCAGTAATTGTTACTTTGTGCTAATTAATGTATTTTTAGTTCTGTATTCAACATTGATTTCACTCATTTTTAAAATACCATATCCATCATTAAAATTTTGCAAATAATTCTTTTTAAAACGAAGTTTAGGATACAAATTAATAGCTTTATGAAAATAAACCAAACGACTAGGAAAAATACCAAAAGTTTATTTTTAAAAAATACCTTAATGTAATATTGTCCATGAATGTAAAATAAATTCAAAATATCCGTGTTTGAATACTCCTGATTTTCCATTTTCAAACGCGATGAAAGTGTTTGACAGTTGTTATAATATTGGCCTTTGTTGTCATTTCCACGGCCTACTGTTTAAAAATGTTACAATTTTTCTTAACTTTATCAAAAACTCTTAATAACTCGAAAATTATTGCAGATAGGTATAGGAAACGCTAATACAGAATGATGCAGAATGTAATTGTTGCATTAGAAAATTAAAAAAGGGGCATTGTATTAAAAAAAAAAAAAGAATTTTAGTGGTCTGAAGTTGTATGAAATGAAAATTAAATTTTGGACACCCTGTAAGTAATGCATCGATTGCAAAAATTCCAGGATGAACTCCAAGGTTTCTTCTATGCATAGTCTAAATTTAAGCGTTTCCTCTTCAAAAATGGCGGCGGTAGATAATATTAGGCATCACGATGAAAATCCAAAAATTGTTAAAAAAATTCCAAAAATCTAAAAAACGACTGCACTTAGGTATAGGGAATGCTATCAAAAGTCCCTCTAAAATAACGTGTTAAATCCAAAAATGCAATAAAAATTGATCATTGTATTTGAAATAAGAAAGTAGACGTCAGCTTCCGGTATTTCCGGAAGTGTCGCCATCTTGAAAATGTTTTCATTAAACAGATCAGATGCCATTACGGCCATAACCAAAATTTCTGACCAATACCCTTTTTATTCATATATTTTTAATGCCCGGCCCCAATCAATCACTCTGTATAGAAAATACCACTATGCTTCGAAAATACTAAATGCTATTATACATGAAATACCAGAATGCTGTATAGAAAACCCCAAAATGCTTTGTAAAAATCTCAAAATTCTACAAACAAAAATATAAATTTATGAAAGAAAAATTGTGTTTTTAGGAACCATTTCAGGTTGTGTTAATTTTTCCAAGAGATAATTTTTAACTTAATAATTAAGCTTATGGATGTCTGTTGGTATGATTTGGAAACGCCCGGTGTATAACTAATAATTAAACGTTGAAGCAAAAACATAGTTCTGTTAGAGTTTAACAACACAACCATTTGTTATTAGGTACTGTAATGTAATTAGTGTATAAATGTTCAATTAAAAAATATTTAGTTCTATTAGCAAAAAATTAACGATGCCCAAAATAGAAGGTTGTTTATGAAGCTAACGGTACTAAATGATACCGTAGTGGCGTTTTGTAATAAAAATAAAACTATGCGTAACAGACAGTATAATTTAAATTCTAAGCTCCGATGTGTTATGCGCATTTTTATTCATTATTTTAATTAATAATTATACGTAATTGCTAATATAAATTACCGTACGTGGAAAGAATTTTGATGAGATGGTAATTCACGAAGAATATTAACATATCTTGATCGAATTAATATTTCACTGTTGGTTTTTGGATGGTCCACGTGCTACGAAAATAAAAATAATATGCATACATTACATCCAACACCACTGTAGTATCAGGTAATATGAGCTAGAGGCTTGGTTAAATGCAGATTAAAAGCCTATTTCAAATTTGCATTCACATCTCAGATAAACAAAACAGTATCTAAAATAAACGTAAAAATCTAATGTTTTGGATTCTTAAATATTTCTCTATTTTTTAATATATTCACGAACATAAAGAATATGAGCCTCTGAATGGTGGCGTTTTTTTTTTTTTTTAAATTGCTTTAATAACACAGCAATATATTTCCGTTATTAATTATCTACATTTTTAGAAATAAAAACGTTGACTATCAATTGACAAACAGTTGAAGAGAGCTGTCAATAAACAAAGCCTTTTGAACAGTCGTATTTGTTTTTCAATCGACCTACAATTACTGGTAAATAGGTTTCTTAAACGATTATGCAATATTATTTTGTTTTTAGTTAAGTTTATTTTTAGAAAATAAAAAGTTGACTAACACTAAGAAAACACTTGAAGAGCTATTAATAAACAAATTTCTTTTGGGTGGTGGAATTTGTTTTTTTAATGTTCCTTCAACCGCTGTTAATTGGATAATGTAAATAAAAAGCCGATATTGTTCTGTTTTTAGTTATAAAAAATTGCCTATAACTTAAAAAATAAATGATAACATATGCTATCATTCTGAAGCTCGCTTTTCATGACATTTTTGGCCAATTTGCGCCCAAAATCCAAATTTTTTTGAAGGAAAATGAAATCTCTTCACCTGTTGTGATCTTTCGAGACGCCCTTGAAGATCAACTTATTTCGGGCGTACTGTATAGAGGAAGTGGAACGTGCCTTGCATATGTATCGGCTATGTGTCTTCCGGCTCTGACTCCCACAATCCCAGGAGATTTATATCTCCTCTCTGGGCCTCTTTCGACGCTCGCGTTAATCATGAAATTGACAGATTACGAAAAGTACTATGTTTATTCCGTAATGAAACATAATCAACTGCTTTAATTAGTCGTTCGTCAACCTTCGCTATGCTCCTCGTTCATTTCTTTTCAACTAAATCTGTTTCTTTTGTGCATTGTTTTGAACTACTGTTTTTTAAACCTCGTTAAAACAGTTGATTTTTACCGAAAGTGTGATGAAATTGTTTAGAATCTATTACGAAAGATTTGAGTTACACTACTACGACAAATACAGAAGAAATATTCAAGAAAAACATAAGAAATGATAAATTTAAGCAAATTTTTTAAAAGTTTTTGAATTTGAATTAATTAGGCAGTATGCGTTTAATTTGGGCAACCTTTTTGTTAAATATACTAGTCAACTTCTATACAAATTCTCGTCTAGGATTGAATGCGATTAGTTAAGTGACTTTTGTATCTGTTACGATATGTAAAATGCACACTTTGTGGCCCAATTGCAAAATTAATTCACTGCAAGCAACTACAAAGTTCAATTATCTTAAACGGTCGAGGCATTCTGATGTATAATACAATTCTCATGTAGCAAAAATACCTCCGTATATTAAACCAGGAAGTGGAGTTCCACATTTGTTCTTTAATTTATACTTTAACAACTCTTAGTTCGTGTTATTTATAAGTACCAAAACGTGTTCAACACGACCTCATTATTATTTTACTCAAATTAGCGCGTTTGTAAATGCATTTTGTAATAGAACCTGCGTTGTGTTTAACTAATATTGTGTACTATATTGACAATCAAACGTTTTTATGCTAAGCTGAACAATATCTTGGGCCTTACAGAGCCCTAAACTTGTTAATTGGTTTATTTTAAGCTAATAATTTAGGTCAACGTGGTGTTATATTGGCTTCTCTAACAATTCTTTCCATTTTATTGTAATATATGAATCATATCGGTTATCCCGCTTTCATTTGTAGTAAAAGTTTTCTGATATCATTATTAAAACAGTGTCATTTAGCATTTTGGGGCTAAAATCATAAGATAATATGTTATGCTCTTCGAAATATGTTGATTTATTTATATATTTTAGTACAAATTGCAATTTTGAGAGGCAAAGAAATAATATTTATCGCTAATGTTCAAAGTGAAGAGCAAACTATTTATAATTCCAATTTTTCACTGCTTGATGCTGTAATTTTATTTGAATGGCCCTAAAATAATCGAGAATTCGTTGTATTATATAAAATATAAGCTCGTTCACAATGCCCAAGATAGAGCATCGTGCTAAGATTAGCGAAAAATAATTGCCAGTTTATGAAAATCTGATACATTTGCCTACAGCAAGGTCAACATTTTAAATCCATTGTTCTATACTCTGGGAAAATTATAAGTATTTATTAAAATACCGGTTTCATCGCCATAAAACTAAATTTTATAAGCAGGTCTTTAAAAACTGCGATTAAATATGTCGAAAAATTTGAACAGGCAAACAATATGGTTTTGGATTCGTCCAAAGTAACAATTTTAAAAACCAATTGTAAATCTCTGACTGTCCAGGCTTGTAAATTTAATTTTTGGTTTTACTTTTCAATGAAACATCGTTCTAATCGCATTATTTGATGAATTATCTTCATATGTTGGCTAATTCTACAAGATATTCTTTTTTTGTGTTTTTTTACGTTATTATCAATTGGTAATAATTTTCATTAGCCATAACGCGATTTGTAACTTATTTTTCCTGAAAAAAATGTGGACAAACCACATCAAAGCAAGAAGTGTTGTTTCATTGATAGGGTAGGTATTATGTTGTTCGCTATTCTATGGCATACTATTGTAGTAACCTTAACTTTGTCCACGAACGTATGGCGAAAGTAATTTGACGGTCACACCGGCTAGTTTTACTGTAAATTTCGACTTTCTCGACCAAATGCATAGCGGTTCAGCGCTCCATGTTTCGCTTCCCGAGCGAAACTTTATTGCATATTTTAAAAAACAAATTTTACGTTCATTTTTCATCGACTCGCATATTAACTCAGGCCCGCTATTTTTAAATTAACATTTAAAAATAATCAAAGCTGGTTTAATTTAGCGGCAACTCTAAGTAACGTCCAAGGCGCGCTTAAATTAAGCTCGCGCATTTCCATGTGCGACTTGAATGCATTTTCAACAGATCGTATCGCTTCGCTTTTTAAATAAAACGTTACGTAACGTTACTTTTGATTCCTGGGGAATTCACTTACCGGAAAGGGTATATAATTGAACAATTTATTTAATAGCAATATAAAATTGCTCCGAGACAGTTGGCAGCGGATAGTCTCGATAGATTAGTAACATTATCCATAATATAAATAAATTATCCACGATAACTATTTCCTATTAGCGCGTGGCCTCGTCTCGGAAGCGACTTATAAGTTACTTGAACACTGTGATGCGTTACGTTTTATTTATTTACATGTACAAACCGTCGCAAACTCGACCGTGTACAGTTATGTAATGATAGTCTATGACATAAAATATAATGACATTGATTTAGCTCGTGAAAGAAGTGTTTCATCAACTGTAAACGTGTTTTGTGGAGATCCGTTGTCGTCTAAATGCAGTGATTGTATGAGTACGTGCGTAGTTTTTGATTATACGCGCCAGTGTAAATGCGTTCTTGTCTAACCATTAACGCCATTTCCGGTAAAATGTGCCGGAGCCGATGCAACGGTTAACGATATAAAAAAAGTAATGTTTTTATTTGTACATCAAACGCTCAAGTTTACATCGCTGCTGTAATATTTTAAAATGCAATTAATGTCGTGAAACATGCGTCGTGTACCTAAATTGGTATTAGAAACGATTCCGAATAACTTTACAAAACGTTCATGTATCTACTGTAACGTAAGTTTTACAGAAATGTTAGTTTGTGTAGTCCTAGGAGGGTAAATTACAAATTAATCTGTGGCCATGAGGAAATGAAACAAATGGTTTCTGTTGGAAAAACTGTAAGGTTATTTCCTGGACAGTTGCCCCACCTAAGGCAAAAAAATCACCTTTTAATAATTTTTGACTTTGTAGTCTCCGAAAAAATAGAAATGCATAGCCAATTCAATTGAGAATAACGCACGACATTCAAAATTTGAATATTACGACCTGTAGTTTACAAAAAAAAAATTAAGCAAAACCATGTTTTTGGCCATCTCTCCCGACAGTGCGGGTGAGATGCCCCAAATAAATGGGAGTGATGCCCCGGCCTTAAACGATCAATAAAACTAAAAATATTGTATCCAAAATGTATTTTTATTGATATGTTACGAATCGTACACTCGATTGATCAACTTAACACATTTACGACGTAGTTATGTACGACGACGATAACGACGGTAAAGAAGGACGAACGTTTCGACGCTTAGTCTGCTTGTTCGTCTTCTTAAAATATTGAGCTCGACGTCGGCTTTAAATTTTTTTAATGTAATATATTTACAGAACTAAGAAGTTTGTTTAAGATTACAACTTGACTGGTATTGAATGAGAACTTGTATCGAATTAATGCATGTATTCGAATGAAAACTTGAATTAGAATGTATTTTGCAATTTGAGTTACTACCTAACTATTACAAAAATGTTATCCCTTTGCTACGATTTGCTGAGGGATTTGTCCCTGAACATATGTTAAAAAAATTTGTTCTTCTTAATTCTTCTCTGATTTGTTCTGAAGACCATTGCCTTCTGGTTTTACCAGATGTTTTCCTCTTATACGTCGTAGGCATCTCTGAACATAGTTTATTTTTCATAAATAATGTCAATATAGTCTTTCTATGATGCTTGTGTTACAGTATTAATTAATTAATTGATTAGTTGTTGCTGTATTGTGTATAAGGAATGGATGTTCCACCGGGGCATCTATACCTCGATAAAATGGGGCAACTCTCCTTTTAGTACGGGTTAGATGCCCCAGGGGGAAAAAATATGGAACTTAAAAGATACCGGTGTATTCTATTGCCATAATAACCTTAACAATGTATTTGAAAAGCTGGCTAAAAGTATTCCATGAAAAATAATAAATTTCGAATTGCCGGTATCTTTAAGTTATTACTACATTATAGCGCCATGTTAAAATCGTTGAACTCATCTTTATTTTGTTGAAAACCGCACACCACCCGAAATTTTTGCCAACGGCAGTATGCCTTCCAGATAGCAACTGTTACAGAACAATAATACAGTACAAATTTTGGCATCTGTCATTAGCATGCAAAAATAGAACAACCGAGGCATCTCTCCCAGTAGGACGAGTCTCCCGGAATTACCTTATGCAGAACTGTGTTAGACCTATTCATCTTTCCGTTTATTTTTTTTTCCATGTGTGTTTGGGATTTATAGACATGGAGAAGGAATTCGATATGGTTTCGCCTGTGTAAATTTGGAGTGCCTTGGTATTAAAATCTCCGTGTTTCGTTTAAAGTTTTAATCATCTCGAAATTCTACGAATATCGACACTGAAGAAGACAAACCCGTTGTTCGACACGAAAAAAGCAAGTAATCAATGCAAATCTAATCTATAATGCCGATTGAAAACCGTTAATTTAAACTATTCGAGTTCCCGTACACATTCCTCCGCAAATGTTGTCAATATTAACATAAACAAAATCGGAAATCAGGTTTCGATACAATTATTACAATTTTGCAGCATAAAATATTAACGCCAGAGATATTTAGTAATTGTTTATTAACGATACGGATTCGTTACGGCGCGTTATAAATAAAAGATAACCAGACGTTTTACCAAACCGTTAGGCGACGGAACAAATGAAATTGATTTAGAAAAACGCGAAGGCGGTAATGATATGCGACCAATTTATTCCCAAATTTAGTTTAGGACGAACGCTGTAACACGTACCTATTACCGTTGTTGGAAGACATAAATAAATATTTAATTGACAGAGTAAAATCTGTTAACAAAATTTAGCCACAAGTTTTATATTAGCTCAACGATACGATCTTTTAATATGTTTATGATAATCAAAGGCATGAAAAGGCCATATTCAGGTGTTGAATGGAGGCAGTTTTAGTTTAATTATTCCATAAATATAAAATGGTAACGCCTTTAGGTATGTTGATGTTAGAGTAACGAACCTCTCAGCTTGTATAGCCCTAGTTTATGTACCAAAATGTCATTACAATCTGTGTTGATATTCTGAAGACCTATTGAAAACACTTTAGCACCTTATTCCGGACGGGAAATGTGCAGAGATTACCTAGAAACAAACCCTGCATGAGGGACGCGAAAAGACTTCGATACGAAGTCAAGCAACCAACCCGTAGTACATTACCCTGGCATTTTTTCCGTTAAAAAATCGAGAGTTTTGCAATGGTCTCTTTTATATTTAGAAATGGTAAACACACCCCCCAAGAAATGTTTTTGCACCTTTAGTTTTTTCAAAAACGGCGTAAAATTGCTTTTAAATTGTTAAAAAGTTACAAGTTTTTGTTTAGTAATAATTTGTTACTTTTACAATGGTCTTAATGTTGTTCAAAAATTTTAAATTCACTACAAGAAATGCATTTCAACCTTTAGTTTGTTTAAAAACGGCCTAATTTGTTTTTTATTGCTCTTCAAAATTTGGAAATGCTCATGTACCTATAACCCTTAAATATTTTGTTGGCAAAACATTTAAAAGTTTTGCAATGGTATTTATAGTTTTCAAAAATCTTAAAGACACCCTAAGTAATTTATTTATAACCTAAGTTTGTTCAAAACGGCCTAAAACAATTTTTACAGCTCTTCAAAGTTTTTCAAAATATTACAAGGTTATGTTCTTGAAATTTTGTTTGCTAAAGATGTTGTAGTTTTAAAGTGGTTTTTATATTTTCCAAAAATCTTAACATTACCCTGAGGAATGCATTACCACCATTAGTTTGTTTAAACACGGCCTAAAATAATTTTTAATGCTCTTCAAAATTTGGAAAAAATTCCAAGTCTAACACTTAATTTAAAAATTTTGCAATGGTATTTATATTTTTCAAAAATCTTAAAGAGAGTAATGTATTTACATATTAAGTTTGTCCAAAACGGCCTAAAACAATTTTGATAGCGCTTCAAAGTTTTTCAAAATATTGCAAATGTACCTACTCTTGAAATTTTGTTTGCTAAAAATGTTGTAGTTTTACAATGGTTTTGTAATTTCCCAAAAATGTTAATCCATTTCCACCATTACTTTGTTTACAAATGGCCTAAAATAATTTTTTAGTGCTCTTCAAAATTTGGAAAAAGTCCCAAGTTTAATATATTTTTGGCAAATATGTTTTGTAATGGTGTTAATATTTTTCAAAAATCCTAAAGAGACCCTAAGTAATGTATTTATCTCTTAAGTTTGTCCAAAAACGACCTAAAATAACTTTTACAGCTCTTCAAACTTTTTCAAAATCTTACAAATATACCCTTGAATTTTTGTTTGCTATTTGTTAGTTTCACAATAGCCTTTATGTTTTCCAAAAATCTTAAAGAGACCCCAAGCAATGCATTTTATACCTCGGATATTTTAACAAACGCCTAAAACAGCCTTTTAAAGCTCTTTAAACTTTTGTAAAATTCTTTAATTGTATACTCTTAAAATTTTGTTTGCTAAACATTTTTTAGTTTAACAGTGGGCTTCATATTTTCCAAAATTTTGCCTAATCTTATTCCCAATTTTTGTGGTTATTTTTAGTAATTACTTCACACAGCAACCCGTGTTTAAACCAGTTGTTTTTCGTCCCCGATAAAAATTTTGTTGTGTTTCTTAATGATCTGTTATTAATCATATCTAACTATAGATGTTCGTTTCTTATGCGCTGCAATTTAAAACCACAGTCCTAAAACCGTTTTTAATGTTGTTTTCCGTTGGTATTAATTTGTTATGCCTTACATCAGAGCAGGCACAAAAAGCAAATGCCAGTTTCCGCATACAAAAAAACTATAAATTAAAAGTTGTAGGTGTTAATCCCACGTGCGAAATGTATTGAAATTAGTTTAGAACCGAGAAAGACCAGGCAACACTAGCTTTCCACCGGTACGTCGAACAAGGACGCGTATATTCTGCGCGTGTAAAATTACAGGGGACGTTAGAATCCTCTGAGGTGCAGATATGATAACGTTATTTATTATATCTTCAGGGAATTAATTTATATTAGACACATCTCACAAAAAAATGCCCTATCTTTTTCTATTTCGCTATTCCCCGGCGCGTCTAGGATTACAGAGTTACATTTGTTATACAGCGATGTGTCCCGTGTATTTACGATCATGGATCATGCGATTTAAGTGCTAGGTGTTGGGAGTTATTAAAGGTATATAAATATGGTTTAGTCAACTTCGCTCTGACATAATTCATTTTTATACAGCTCTTACATAAGTTCCTTAAGATAGATAAATCTGCGGAGATATAGTTATGCCAAGGAGAATGGTACATGAATGTGGAATTAGACACACCTGAATTATTTTTTTATTACTCACTCATCTTTGCAAGATTTCCTTGAAAATTTGCATCAAATATATTTAATTTCTATCCATCTATGTATAAAAATGCGTTGTGTATTGTGTGGACAATTTTATTTGGCACGTCCAAGACAATCTATCACAAATTCTTTTTCGTTAGCTTTACTTGGGGTTAATTTTGAAACGCAAATAAGCAAAAGTATTTAAGTTTTGATGTAAATACACATTATTATTGCAGCATTTTAACTAAACTATTAAACTTGTGCCACACCTGCGATTTTTATATCTATAAACCCGCATGTATACTTGTGGTGATAATGTCTGTTTTTTTGTCACATATTGGCGAAATAAAATTTTTATTGAGTTTACTTATAGAGGTTTTTATGCGCTTTTGATTGCATTTTTATCACGAATTGTTCGTAGAATTATATTCCATTGAATGATCGTTTTCATGTTGGTGGAAATGTCCTTAATCTTATGGTTATGCTGGTATCTTTTTTATTTCCGTTTTATAGCCGTGGTCATATCCACGAAAACGATTTGGCAATAAATGTTGTTTGTGTATTATTATAAGCCAAGAAATGTGCAATAAAACATTGTTGAAAGTAAACAAGAACTTAGATGAACAAATAAGTTTAATTGAAACCCATTTTTTAAAGAGTGTATTGCAGAAATAATGGACTAGTTTTATCAGTATCTAGCAATTTTATTTATAATTTTCTTTGATATAAAAGGACGAGTGATTTTCAGTTGAACATTATTAATTCAAGCATTTATTAAAAACTACAGGGTGTTTCTTAAATATTGCGGGAGGTGATTCCTTATCAAAAATTAAGAAGGGTCCTTTATATACATTTTTTTTTAGGAGTTACAACCCCCTAAAGGCGAGCGATAAAATTAGGTTTTTATTTTATTTCTCAAATTTGGATAAATGTAGGAGAATGATATTAGGTAGATGTTTTATACTTATTAAAAGGTTTCCCATAGTAATATTTTCAATCATCTCCCACCTTCACAGGGGGCTGAAAAGTACGACCCCTGTTGCTTTTTTTTAATCAGAACGTTATGGTGGATTGAAATTTTGCAGTTTAAAAATTTTTGTTTGAAAGCTTTATTTAGAAACTCTTATTATTCTTTAACGTTTCTCGTACAGTTTTTGAGTAAAAAATAATATAAGTATACATGCCCCATTAATATGCCAGTATAAAACGATTCATTTTGGTGGTTACCATGGTTTTCAAACAAAAAATTGCAAAATTTCAACCCACCAAAAAGTTCTGATAAAAAACCAACAGGGGTCGCACATTTCAGCCCTCTGTAATGGTGGGAGATGATTAAAATGATTACTATGGGGAACCTTTTAATAAGTATAAAACATCTACCAAATATCATTTCCCTACATATAACCAAATTTGAGAAATAAAATAAAAACCTAATTTTACCGCTTCATTTTAGGGGGGTGTAACTCCGAAAGGAGACGTCTAAAGAAAAAAGTTTATATGAAAAACCCCCCTTAATTTTTGATAAGGAATCACCACCTTCGCAATATTTAAGAAACACCCTGTATAGTTGTTCCAAAGTTTTTTTAATAGTCTTATCCTTTTTTGGTAAGGATTCACCTTGCAATTTTTTTCGCATTTTTTTACGAAACACCCTGTTTACAAGGACGAGTGAGTTTCAATTGAACCTATTTGTGTTTTCCCAATTCATTCAAGCATTTATTAAAAAACATCAAAGCTTCTTTCATATATTTTTATGAAATATCTGCAAATCTCAAACGCTTAAGATGAACAAAGGACTCTTGGTGCAAGCGAACTAATATTATGTTAATTAATTGTGCTATTTTGTCATTCAGTTTCATTTGCCACCTTTCTTAACCTAATAAAGAACAAAACTGCAAAGGTTTATAAATAAATACGTATTTTTAGAGGAAATGGTTAAACCGTTAGCATTTTTGCATTTTTTGTATTCAAAAAGGAACAGTTAATTCCAAAGTGCTTAGCAAAAGTTTTTTTTTGTATAAAAATTTGATGCAGGTTATGTGCACACCTGTAAATATATCCCGTTCTTCAATTGAATTCACTTCATTTTTATTTCATGAGAAATATGTTCACTTAATATCGTTGAAAAGATAAGCCTTTGCAAAATATTATAATGGGACATTGTTAAGGAAAAGTATTTATTTTTATCTTGTTAGGTCTAGACTGTTGTCCGTTTTTAATTAAGACTGCCAGCAGTAGTTGTCGTGTTGCTATTTGAGGCCCCAGTTATGCTATTATTTAGTTTTCGACTGTTTTTATCTATCGTCGGATTTTTTAAAAACATGTTATTACCGTATTCCGGTGTAAAAACGCGAAGCAAAAACTTCGTAATGTGTTTTGGGAACAAGAAGTCTTAATTTTCGTTGTTTTTTTTTTAATATGAGACAGTCACGACACGCTTTGTTTTGGTGCGAGAAAATTAAGTAATTTTTTAAAATTTGTTATACACGTAACAGCATCATTATACGAACACAATACAGATTAAATTTGATGATTTATTACCGGTGATATTTTAAATTGAGTAATTTTCGAGTGTACGTATTAGTTTTTGACGTGTGTTTAGGTTCAATTTTCTTGAAGGTGCAAGGCCAAAATTAAACCTTCTAGATTTTGTTTGTTTACTTGGGTTTCATTTTATTTTAAGAACAGTGATGATATAGCGACAGATTTTGCTAGAACTATGCCTCAAAAGCAGTTTTACTAGCGTTTATAAAACCGATTTTGTGCTTAGGATTGTCCTATTTTTTTATCTGCCTAATATAAGGGCCTTTTTTAATCTACTTAGCACGAAAATTTAAGCACAACACAACTCAACAGTCCTACACGTAACAGTAGAAGGACTCATGACTAAATAATAAAAAAAATATTTTGTTGAAACTTTTCTCTTCAGGGTCAAAATGTCACAGCTATTAAACGTGACGACAATTTTAATTTCGACATTTAAGTTTTATGACTGGGCAAATCAAGTAAAATTTTACTTCAATATTCTAGCAAATCAAAAATGCTTATAAAGTTTTATATACTTAATGACTACTTGTAGCAAGTCTTCTGGTTATATACAAACTACTTCACAGAATTATTGCGAAGATCATGTTGACATGGTTTTTTTAGAATCCAAACCGTGGCTATTAAATATAATGTTGTGGAAGTTATAAAATATTAAGAACTCATTTAGACTTTTAAACGTCTCCCATGAAGGCTTTTTTCATATCGTTTTTAATAAATGTGGTATAACGTATACTCAGATGCTTAACTAACAGATATATCTGCAGCCAATTTGAGGATATACATATATATTAGTTCATTTTTTTTTTCAATGAATTTCCCTTTAAAGTTTTTATAGTCAGTCTGCACCCAAACTTTAACGTGTCCTTATCGTGACAATGGTAAACCTTGAAGACATGCACTCCCAAAACGAACAGAAAAACAAAATTATTTCACGTATACCAACTAGCACGTCTAGTGTTTTCATCAATTCATCGCGTGCCTCCGTCTCTCTCAAACATATCTTCTGGCTCCGTCGCACTTCGTAATAATAATAAAGGTGAGGAATGTCTAAATTATCCTAACCTAATATAGAAACAAATTATGTTTTGTACTCTGTGGAGCGTTGGAACGATTTAAAATGAGGATGGTATTCGAACGAGATTGAATTTAATTATTGGGTACATATACAAAAGTAACTTATTTATTAATCTACAAGAGATTTCTTTGTCGAAATTGCGTCAAAATTGATATAAAAAATCATTAACGCAATACTTTCATTGATAATTATCCTTTGTTTTCTGTTCTAACTAAACAAAAGTGTATTAACTTATTTTTAAAAGTGATTTCTCTTTTGGAGTTGCTTCAAAATTGTGGTCATAATTACTTTTTATTTCTATGCTTGTACATTATTAAATAGTTGCAGAGTTAAATGTTAATTGCCCTAGAAATAACTGTAAAATCTATTTCGTTCTATCAATTCTTTGTTTATCTGTGGTAGTACTACGCATCAACTCTGCAAAGTATATTTTATAAATTTGTTTAATTAAATACAACAACAAAATAAGTTGTTTTAACATCCAATAAAATTCGGTTGAGTATTTAACGGAGCTAATTTACGAATATTAATATCATTTTAAATCCTGCCTAAGCCTGCTGGGTTTTAAGTGACTGAAGTTTCGTTTTATTATGGAAGAATAAAATTTATACTCCGCGAACATGCGATACGTCCATTTTAAATTTTAACGTGGTAATGATGGGTTTTTGTCTGTCTGATTATTTTTTTCCGAGCTATCGTGCAGCGTAATTCTTTAGCGAAAGAATTTTTATTACGCGAAGTATACAGGGCGGCTCGTTATTAATGTGTGTCTTGTAATCGGCGATAGAAATAAAATTTTACCATGTAAATGAGTTTAACTAAAAACCACTTCTGGTTTTTCGGAGGATCACATGAGGACTCGTTTTGGGACTTCCTTCGAAGAGCCGAAAAAAATTGTTTTAGGCTGTTTTTGGACAAATAGAATGTGGAAATGCATTGATCAGGATGTCTCTAACATTTTTGAAAAATATAAAGACCATTGCAAAACTTGCGAACTCTTGCCAAACGAAAATGCAAGGCTTTACACAAAAATTTGAATAACTGTAAAAAATTGTGCTAGGCAATTTTTCCGCTTTTGAACTAACTAATGGTGAAAATGCATTATTAAGGGAGTTTTCAATGTTTTCAGAAAGTATAAGGACCATTGCGTTTTTAAAAAAATAATGGCAGACTAACCTTTGGCATGTTTAAAAAAATCCTGAATGGTTGAAGTGCTGCAAAAAATGGTTTTTGAACAAACTGTATGTTGAAATGGATTTCTAGGGTGTTTTTAAGATGTTTAAAAATATAAAAATTCAAAAACTGCTAAAAAGATATATGCAATTTAAACTATTTTCAAAATTTTGAGCAGCTGTAAAATCTTTTTACCCATAGGGTGTAAGGGTGGAGTTTTTCCACACATCTAAAATTAATTCTTTATAATTTTTTTCCATTCTTTTCTATTCTGTGCTAGATTCTTTGCTTCCACCCACGTTTTCCTTTTTTCTTTAGGATTTTTCCAATTACGTTGTCCCAAGTTTTCCTTGTTCTTCGTCTTTTTCTTTTACCTGGCATTTTACTTTCACATATTTTTTTAACTGGTATCAATTGAGTTGTCCAATCTTTGTAAGTGTTGTCTTTGTTCTATGAATTCTTCTATGGATTCTATCTTTAATTCTTCTCTTATTTGGACATTTCTAATTCTATATTTTTTTTTTACTCCTTTTACTGTTCTTAAGTATTGTTCTCGGCTGCTCTAATTTTACTTTTGTCTTTTTTTGATAACACCCATGTTTCGCAGCCATGTGTGAGAATTGGTCTGTGGATTGATTAATATACCTTCATTTTTGTTTCTTTTGAGATTTCTCTTTTGTTTGTCCTTTACTCAGTGCATAATATACTCTATTAGCCTTTTGCATTCTATTATTCAGTTCAATATCTTGTTTTCCTGTTTCATCTAACATAATGCCCAAGTATTGAAAGCTGCTTATGAACAGTTTTTTTTTAACAATCAAAATTCTGTTTGTTGTATTACATAGATTTTATAAGCAGAGTACGAGTTAGTTCTATTTTATCACAGAAATTAATTGAGATGCCTTGCGTTGTCATCGAAAATTTTACGACAGCTTATAAACTTAATTATTGCTTCATCCTGTTTAAAGATTCTCTCATTTAATATCTAATTTTGCGCTACAGTTTATAGTTACCACTAAAAGATAATTCATCACAGAGGATCATACAATATTGCAGTTGGTAAAAATCAAAACGCGTAAAGGTAATAATACGAAAAAGTTAACAGACCTGAAATGACTAGCGAACCTAATACTTATTTATACATAAAACAGAGTCGATTTACCTGATAGATTTAATCTTTATCGAAAAGGTGGTTGCTCTCTTTATTTATTAGTTTGTATCTTGTAATTTTAAAGATTATTAATATTTATGTTTTAAGACTGGCTAGATAAATTCTTGCAAGTTAACGACCTAATGGCTTACGGTAAACTGTAACGTGAAAACAGAGTTTTTGCCGGGCAATTTAGTTGATGTAAATTTTATGAAACGATTATCGAGATAAGGAAATGTTTGTTTGTCATTGACAACGATTTCAGGACGCATCTAGTGCCTTTTCGAGCTGATCAATAAAATACCTGCTACAAATCTGTGATGAGTTTTGAGATGGTAGTTAACTTAAGAGATTTTGGCCATCTACAGATTGTAAAACACTTGTCGAATTGGGTAGTTAGGCTAGCTATGGGGATGCACTTAAATTTTATGGTTTTCATGAGAAAAACAACTTGTTTTGCAACTTTTATTCCATTTTAAACATAAGTGTTATCCTCGGAGAATATAGACTGCATAAAGTGCTGCATTTGAGTGAGGAAATGAAGGTTATCACATGCATTTGTGTAGTCACAGTTGCTTTAATGCCCTTTTAAGTTTCAAAATGTGTCAGATGCCTTTTGCCTTTTGACAAGATTTAAATTAAGGCCCTTAAAATCGTGAACATCGTGCACATTTTTGGTAATTTAGCCGTTTCTCTATCTTGACTATTAAGCGAGATACCCATGTAATCCCATCAAATTTGGTTGGACCACCCTGTACATATACAAATACGACAGAAAATCTGCAAAAGTTTTAAATATAACCAAGCAATTAATTAAAGTTAACGTCATATTAAATACAAATTATTTTGGCCCCCGTAACATAATTTAAATTAATTTCCAACTCATCATTCAAATTCTTTTCAAAAAATCTATGTTCACCAATTAACAGTGTACAAAATCTGTCATAATTCCAATAATAGTGTACTCATAAGTCTAGTACTTTTAATGGAAATTGTGCGTTTATTAGGTACGTAAATACTTTTTGCAATTTGTCGTTAATATAATAATGTTGGCAAGTGGTACTTAATATTATATAGCATATTGAGATAGTTAATATTATACAATTTAATTAAGATTAGCATTTATTTTGATCATGTTAAAATTATTAGAAGGAATAATTTTCGTTGCAACTGAAATAAGTAATTTGCCCTTATAAGAAGTTTTTCCAGTTCAACCTACAATAATATTAAAAAATGTCTTCGGTAATAAATACATCGTCTTTTATTTTACGTTTAATATGATACCCAGTGATAAATAATTTTATATCTCTGGCGTTAGGGCAATAAAAAGAATACCGGTCGAGTTAGCAATGAAAACGTCGTAAAGAAATTCGAACGTATTAATATCCTATCTGACAATAAAACCGGGGTGGGAGTTGAATTTCCACGGCCCAATTTCGAATTTGATTCATATTTGCAAGTGCTACGTGACGTAATAACGCTGTCAAAGCCAGGATAAATTTCGAAATTTATGTTTTACTTTGCCTGTTTTCTTTTTTCCATTTTCCTAGCTTGCGTTTCGCTACTTGCTCGGTAAAATTTACTGCTGTATAAATTGTTATTATGGCAGCGTGTAACAAACAGTTTCAGATTGGTTTTGGAAAAATTATTGTATTGGTACCTTATTATTTTCCTTATATGTTATTATTTACTCTTTCTTATAAATATTTAGACATAATCCTCACCCCAGCTCTGTATAGAGCACATCTTTTTTCAAAAGATTTAAATATGGCCAGAAAGTAACTGGTTGCCTTGGTGATGAGTTGTTTTGTTGATTTGCGCTGTCAAACAAGCGTCATTATCCCACCAAGCGAGTTTTCACCTGTAGTTTGTTAAGCTATTGTTTAATTGTGGATGGTAACGATAGTGATTTTGGTGTCAGTGGCGGATGCAGAAAAAATATTGTACGTAACATACCCGTAAACTGTCCTCACTGGACTCGTATGCTTTCAGGACTCGCCTACGGCTCGTCCCAAAACTGCCTACTCGTCCAGTAAAGTACCAATATCCGGTCTTGTTGCGGAAATAACTATTAATGGCATTTATAAGTATTATTTCCTCTAAATATAACTTTGTAAAAGATTTTTATAAAGTGTTTATTATATTAGCAAAGGTATAGCGATGTTTTAACAAACCAAAATCCACCAATGCATGCTTAGGCTTGTTTCAAATCAACACCCACGGCTGTTTAGATAAAAAGATAAAGTTGCAATTAATATCTCATTTTCAGCGGTGTTTCCGTGCTTGCACACAGGTCTAGTCGGTTTTAATCGCAGATTACCTCTTATGGGAACAAACTTTTTCTGCCTCCCCTAATTAAAATAATGTACACTCACTTGTGGGTGGATAATGGCCGTCGTGAGTGTATCGTTGAATTTTGTGCTAACCGACTGCATTTTATTAGCGTCTTAAGATCCACGATTGAACGTAATTATACGGCGTTTTTATGCTTTCATGCTCATTAGGGGTTGATTATGATAGCTTTGGGAGCTGTTTTTTGGTTTAATTACCCGCTACTGCCGGATTTGAATTACCGTTATTAGCGTCTTGGTTTTAATAAACCTGTTGGGTGAGATATCGATAATTTCAGTTAAGAAATACATCCGAGAAATTTAATTATTATGTGAAGACAATAACTAGGTCTAATAATTTTTTTTTAGAACTAATATTTTATATCAATTAAAGCAATTTTCTTTGTGAGATCAATCCTGTTTTTACCAAATAAAGAACTAGAAACGTTTTTTGGGTAACAATTTAGTGTCTACCAACGATTCAGAATTACACAGTTTAATAAAATACATGAAATTTCCCCATAGGTGAAGCCAGGTACTTTTCTTTTTTTAGTATTATAATATGAAATGTAACTCTTTACTAAGAAAACCATTTTTTACATTACAGCCTATGCAATACTCGCTTTGGTTTTATTGAAGTAAGCAACGTCTGTGTTTTAAAAATGTGGACGTGCCATGTGATTGCATTCATTACGAAATCAATTCTCTCGCGTCCTATCTTTCTAATAGATATTTCTTGTACGTAAAACTGTGTAAAGATAACGAAATCTTGGTACGAGGTCTAAAATATAATAAACAATCTGTGAACAACTTTGTTGTTGTCGATTCTACACGTTACCATAAGAAATTCTTATCGTTACATGTGTCTTAGATTATAATTGTAGCTTATGCAAAGAGAACGTGTAGTCGTGAGATATTAATAAATTTAATGGCTTTCAGTTCACGATTTTCCAATTTCTTTAACCGCAAATGTATACTACATATAGACATAATAAGAAAGTAAACATTTGTGCCACAAATGCAATGCAGTAATGGCAAATAGTCTGTGTAGGGATGTGAATTTGTTGCTAGATGACTTCCAGAAAATAAGTGCAAAGAAAGTTTCGATCTTTTTATATTTCATTTCAATTTTTAAATCAAACTTTCCATTAGCTGGAAAGTTTTAAGGAAATTGCTTTAGTTTGCAAATTTTTAAATATTTAAGAAGTTTTCAGTTGTATTATTTCCACAAAAGGATACTACAAAATTTTAATCTTGTTGATAATGTCACAAATATTTTAAGGTAATTTTTTTTAGCTTCTTTGCGGCTCGGTGTGCCAGGCGTAGTTTGCAAAAAAATCCTTTTTAAGATTGGACACAGATATTTAGCGTGGACATTTTCATTTGCATATTAATGTCTTATTTTGTCAAAAGGTTCGTTTGCCTGTGTATTTCTCATACCAGTTTACTAATTTTGCTTCTGAATAATGAACGCTACCCAAATTTGGTAAACTAAATTGATGTAGAAAAGTCAGTTTTGAACTGATTATGTACATATCCAGCGGAAGATATATTATGTACGTGTGTGTATATCTCGGTAAAATTATAATTGCTAATTTTGTACTATTATAGTATAGTTTATCGGACTGGTTTTCTTGAAAAATCGTAAATCGAAATAGCCATTAATGGCTTTCAAAACCGAACGAATAATTTTCATATCCCTGTATAGCTGGCTGACGATGTGAGAGCTGTATACTTTGAAAAAGGCATCATAAGTTTATTTTTCCTTGCTTCAGAACTCTCTCGACAGTTTCTGCCTTTAAATTTAGCAAATTTTACCTTATTCTTAACAATTTTGATCACAGTTAAAATATTTTATCGCTAAATCGTAAATGCCTTTATTCTGGAAATTGTTTCCTGTATTTTATAATTTTGATTCTAATTAAAAATAATCTGAAGATAAACCGTTAAAACTTTAAAGATCAAGGAAATAGCCACATTACTTTTTTATATTTACATCTTTAAAACGGTAAAGCCCAAAAATTTTGTTGTTATTATTTATACAATTATCAAGCGGGTTTAGGTCAAACTAAAAAAAGTTTTGGAGTCTTCACGAAGGGCTAAGTTTGTACGATCAAATTACAAACCTCAGGGCTTTTTTCTGCCTCCCTCTAGTGCTCTGGTCCATGTATCCTCCCAAAACTCTATTATGCTATAGAACAGCATACTTTTGGCCTCATTAACAAACTTATATTTACTTACATCGTTTAATTGACTTGCGTTCTGTTCTCTTTGCTTAGCCCTCTTATATCCTGGAAACAACCATTAATTAAAAAATCGCTCTTTAAGTAGTTAACTGTTCCTAGGACGTATTAAACGCAAGCACGCGCATACGCGTATTTAATATTCATACGCATGCTTTATCCTCGTAAATTTCCATCGCTGGCAAGATGCCGTGTGATGGATCCACTTTTTATGCACTTTAAACACACTTACGCCAGTTCCGTCCTGCCTTAACGATGACCGTTAAGTAATTATTGGTAATTTACCGTTTAAAAGGACTCCAATCATCTATTATTTATAATTTAAGTGTATAACAGTTTAATCGGTGTAAAACTGATAGAATTTTAACAAGTTCGTTAGAGTAAGTTTGACGTAGAATGTATAAAACCTTTTCTTAGGGGACGGTTTTTTTGAAACACGCTGTAGAAATAAAGACTGTCCTAATTTTTTTTTGTAATTTGCACTTGTAACAAAGATTTTTTTAAACTTAAGCCCTAATAGAGCTTATAACAATGCAATCTGATCTTTGAGACCAATGAGCAGTTTAATTCTATAGCCTAAATTAATAATGTTTAAACTTAGTCTAAGGTTTGCCCAATAGTAGTCCTTATTCTCCGAGATGTAGGACTAAAGAATTTGGGAGTATTGTTTTGTTAACACAGATGTGAATTTCTTATAAAAATCTTTTAACTGTTCATTTAACAGTGTAAAATATCTGTTATATTTCCAATAATAGTGTACGCATATGTCCAGAATTTTCAATGACATTGAACGTTTTTATCTGTAAGTAATGACTTTTTGCTAATCACGGACTGTGACGAAATGAATACGGTCCAAACCACTCGTTTTTGCTCATTATTCGTCGAGTTTAGACTACAAGATGTCGTCGCTGTGGTGTACAATAAAATTTATCATGTATTACATGTGTTACAAGTCGGGCGTGTATTGTTTAGTTTTGATTAGTGTGAATTAAATAATTTAGCAACACGAGATATTAATATCATTTGGTGCCAGATATTTGGATAAGATTCGATGAAGTACCCCGCCAAAATGTTTCCCTAAAGGTCTGTGATTTTCCTGTTATATTGTATGTTGCTAGGTGTATTTGGGCTTATACATAACATGCATTTTATTGTTTGAGTGCGTAATAATTACAACTTTACACGATTTGGTCAACATTTATTGTTAACAAGGGGTATTTTCTTCTTGACATCTTCCCCAACATGGTTTTTGAAAATAAGCTCCCTAAGTTTTAATTATTGGTTCATGTAACGACTATTTTAAAGTTTAAAGCCATTAATGATTGCTAATTATTTACTTTTGTAATTTTGTATTTATCAGATACAAATCTCTGTATGTGTAGTGTTGTAATTATCACTATTTAAAATTCATTTATTAGGTTTTTAATAACACCAAGATATTTATATGCAATTACGTCCCATAGAACTGTGTGCATTATTCTTTTTAAAAAATAGTTATATTTAGTCAAAGTCGTGCCCTCAAAACTTACAATTCCATATCTGATCAACCAGTTCTTCTAAACATTTATCTTAACTTATATTTTTTAAAGTATGGTGAGCATTCTCAGTAGCCATGTTGTCGCGAATTTGCAAAGCATTTTTTTTTAAACATACAAAAAGGTAAATTTGCCAGGTTAGTTCTGCGTTAAATATTACCTTGTAGGAATGTTATCTTAAAAAATATCGTGGTGCTTGCTTTTTTTTAACCAAGCAGTTTCTATGTAGGACGAAACGTTGAGATTTTGTGTTATTAAAGTAGCATCAAGTTATATGCTAATGCAGCAAATGAGATATTATCATGGTCAAACAGTTCTATCGTACACAAAAAATGTTCAGAAGAATGCAGTAAAAGTTTAAAAGAATGCTTTACAAATTATTTATATCTAAAAATTGTGCAAATGACCCAAGATTAAAGTTTTGTGGAGGTTAGCTAGCTAATTTTGTTTTTCCTTTCATTAGTTTCCCCTAGAGTAAATTATAATTTAATAAACCACAGTTTTAGACAAGAATATGTTATGATTTCATCAATAAATCTTTTGTTTTTTGAAAATAATCAATTCCAGTTATTTTTCGTTAGCATATTTTCTTATTTTTTGGTATAGATTTTCTTTGTAAACTGATTCCGTATGTACAATAATAATTTTGGGATATTCTATTGAAAACAGGAACTGTATATTTCTTTAAAATTGTTATTGTATATATCTTCTGTAATATTTTTTGACTGTATAACATTTTTAAAACAACCTTGACTGCGTGTTTTGTAAAACAGTAACTGTAGAATTTTCTTTGCTGTTCATAGCGTATGTTTATGCTTTCTAACACAACAGAATTTGTTTAATTTATCAATTTCAGATTGTGCGAAAAAAGCTATCAACAATATAATTACTTGCTGATTACAGCCATTAGTTTAAAGCGAACTTCATGAATATATTTCTCATTACTCTTCTGCAAGTTTTCACATATTTCTAATCGACTTTTTCCAGTTTTCACAAACGTCTCCCTGACTTTCTATGCAGTTTAAACAATATAGTTGTTAGCCTATTTAGAGATATTGATTAGTTGTTTCTATGAGTATTATTAAATTTGTTTTGTTGTAAATGCAAATGCTGGTTAATGTTGTTACATACAGGGTGTCCAAAAGGTATGGAATATGCTATATATCTCAGTAAATATCCACTTTAGGGAAAAATGTTTTGAATAAAAGTTGTTTGGTACTTAGTTTTCCACCATAATATTCCGAATAACAAAAGCGCAATGAAAACCAATTGAATTTTTTTAAATGGCAAGGTACCCCTTATTATATATTATACTCATTTGATAGAGACTTTTTTATCTTTTTAATGATGGGGTCACCTTAAAAATTAATTTTATGCTAAGAGGCCGGAGAATATTGAAAATTTAAAAGATCGTGTTAGAGAAATTACACCTGGAATGGTTGGGAATATTATAAACAGGTTTAAAAACCGAGTTTATCATTGCCAAGCTGTAAATGGTTCACAGTTTGAACACTAATTGTAGATTTCGTCAAAAAAATTTAGTTCTTATGATGTTTTTGTTAGAATTAAATACTAATAAATTTAAATAATTTTTGCGTTTCTTTTTAAAAGTTGCCTAAGTAAGGGTACTAAAGTTTTGTATCACTCAAAAGAGAAAAAATATCTCTATCAAATGAGTATAATATAAGGGTACCATGCCATTTAAAAAAATTCAATTGTTTTTCATTGCACTTTTGTTATTCGAAAAAATAGAATTTAAATTTTGTCTTATGGTGGAAAACATTTATACAAAACATTTCTTCCTAAAGTGGATATTTACTGAGATATATAGCTTATTCCATACCTTTTGGACACACTGTATATTGGCAGCAATGACAGTGTAACACTGAAAGCTGATATGCGTTTGTCTAGGTTCCAGTTTACTTAATTTTTCTTAAATTATTTCAATATTTTAACAGCTGAAAAGCATCCTTATTTGCTAAATTGTTTAGAAAAATTATTAATGCAGCAAATTTTTTGCAGTCTACTTTGAGGTTATTATTGTTGCTCTTTACTTTCTTAGTTTAAGACTTTGCAATCATAATTTAGACAAACCCTTTAGCCTAATAAAAGTTTTCTTTAGGCAGAAGTTGTGTAGGTCAAGTGTTAATACTTTTTTATATTTTGCATTACTTTTTGATTACTTTGACCACCAGGCGAGTGGAAATGTGTTCACGCTGTGTTCACATCAATTCATCAAAATTTTGAGTAATTGCTTATTAACCAAGAATTCGTGTCATCTGTCTGCAACTGTTAGACAATTACACAACATCGAGTTAATGTTTCGTTACCTCGGTTTGCCGATTGAGCAATTTACATAATTAAAAATAACGGTCCGGCTCTTTATTAATATTTAATAATAATTAATCGTCCTACTAAGCGCCCATACGTTTAAGTGTTGTCCGTTCTGTTCGGCCGATAATGGTAATGTTATGTATGTAACGTGGGATATTTTACATTTGATTAACAGGTACATATTCAATTATCTAGTCATCGTTGTAAGGAAGCACTTAATTATTAGCTATCACGAACTTTTAATTATTAATAACCGATGTATAGTGATTTAATTAATAACGTAACGTTAAGCAAATTGGGCAGAAATACTGTTTTAATTTGGAATTTTAATGAAGTGTACTTTGTCGTGCGCACCTTTATCTAACAGTTAATTGATTATGCGAATCTTTCTGTTTTACATTTGATATTTTGCACGGTGATCGAACAGTAAGTTTTTTTTTAAGGTAAAAGAAATGGCACACCCCCCTTCGAAAGTTAATCAATCAGATTAATGTTTCTGTGTAGTTAATATTTTCATTAAAATTTCAACTTCATTAACAAATAATTGAGTGAATTTGAGTTTAATTCGCGTACTATAGTCCTTTATAAGACTAATTGTGCCGGTTAGATAAGTTACAGTATAAAACTGGAAGGTAATATGCTTTATTATAATCTTAGTTGTGATTTTTATGTCGGTCGACGAAGCCTGCATACGTTTGACTTGATAAATTTAATCGTTTATGTTGACTAGCTACAGTGTATAATGTAGTCGGCCGTGAATGCCTCTTTGCAGTATTAACGTCGTAAAAGATACGGGTGTGAAGACAGCAGCCAAACATAGCAGCTATTTTTTACGGAAACTCCCGAATGATTCATAGACGCACATAAATGTAGATAGCGAATCGAATTCCCTTATAGACCAATTCAGTATATGTTAACAAGAAATGTAAGCCACAGACGATAATTTAAAATTTAAATTGTGGAATCCATCTGTAAATATTGCACCACTACAAGCAAAATTCAATTATGTTTAATAAAGGTGCCCTGGCCGTATTGTCACTATAAAATCTTCAGAAACAAACACTGGCAGCTATCAGATAACACAAATTTAATATTTAGCAAAATTATTGCTTCTAGAATAACAGAAAAATAAACTAAGATTAAAAAAGCAATATGAACAAAAATACTATCACTATAAATAACATGAGTAACACAGGTAATATCAATAAAAATGTACTTTAAATTAAAAAAAAAACATTATCTCGCGTTTCCCACTAGTTATCACTCCAAATTTTTTACAAACAGACACACACGACCCCCAGCTATCGTATACCGTATATATGACCTTTTGCAAAACTCATTCTCATAGTAAAATTTTGAAAAATATGAAAAAAGTACTTTAAATAGTATTAAAAAAAAATCGTTATCTCGCGATTTCCACTTGTTATCACTCCAAATTTTTTACAAACAGACACACACGACCCCCAGCTATAGTATACCGTATATATGACCTTTTGCAAAACTCATTCTCATAGTAAAATTTTGAAAAATATGAAAAAAGTACTTTAAATAGTATTAAAAAAAAATAGTTATCTCGCGATTTCCACTTGTTATCACTCCAAATTGTTTACAAACAGACACACACGACCCCCAGCTATCGTATACCGTATATATGACCTTTTGCAAAACTCATTCTCATAGTAAAATTTTGAAAAATATGAAAAAAGTACTTTAAATAGTATTAAAAAAAAATCGTTATCTCGCGATTTCCACTTGTTATCACTCCAAATTTTTTACAAACAGACACACACGACCCCCAGCTATCGTATACCGTATATATGACCTTTTGCAAAACTCATTCTCATAGTAAAATTTTGAAAAATATGAAAAAAGTACTTTAAATAGTATTAAAAAAAAATCGTTATCTCGCGATTTCCACTTGGTATCACTCCAAATTTTTTACAAACAGACACACACGACCCCCAGCTATCGTATACCGTATATATGACCTTTTGCAAAACTCATTCTCATAGTAAAATTTTGAAAAATATGAAAAATGTACATTAATTTATTAAAAAAAAAACGTTATCTCGCGATTTCCACTTGTTATCACTCCAAATTTTTTACAAACAGACACACACGACCCCCAGCTATCGTATACCGTATATATGACCTTTTGCAAAACTCATTCTCATAGAAAAATTTTGAAAAATATGAAAAAAGTATTTTAAATTGTATTTAAAAAAATCGTTATCTCGCGATTTCCACTAGTTATCACTCCAAATTTTTTACAAACAGACACACACGACCCCCAGCTATAGTATACCGTATATATGACCTTTTGCAAAACTCATTCTCATAGTAAAATTTTGAAAAATATGAAAAATGTACATTAAATTATTTAAAAAAAATCGTTATCTCGCGATTTCCACTTGTTATCACTCCAAATTTTTTACAAACAGACAAACACGACCCCCAGCTATCGTATACCGTATATATGACCTTTTGCAAAACTCATTCTCATAGTAAAATTTTGAAAAATATGAAAAAAGTACTTTAAATAGTATTAAAAAAAAAACGTTATCTCGCGATTTCCACTTGTTATCACTCCAAATTTTTTACAAACAGACACACACGACCCCCAGCTATAGTATACCGTATATATGACCTTTTGCAAAACTCATTCTCATAGTAAAATTTTGAAAAATATGAAAAATGTACTTTAAATAGTATTAAAAAAAAATCGTTATCTGGCGATTTCCACTTGTTATCACTCCAAATTTTTTACAAACAGACACACACGACCCCCAGCTATCGTATACCGTATATATGACCTTTTGCAAAACTCATTCTCATAGTAAAATTTTGAAAAATATGAAAAAAGTACTTTAAATAGTATTAAAAAAAAATAGTTATCTCGCGATTTCCACTTGTTATCACTCCAAATTTTTTACAAACAGACACACATGACCCCCAGCTATCGTATACCGTATATATGACCTTTTGCAAAACTCATTCTCATAGTAAAATTTTGAAAAATATGAAAAATGTACATTAAAATATTTAAAAAAAATCGTTATCTCGCGATTTCCACTTGTTATCACTCCAAATTTTTTACAAACAGACAAACACGACCCCCAGCTATCGTATACCGTATATATGACCTTTTGCAAAACTCATTCTCATAGTAAAATTTTGAAAAATATGAAAAAAGTACTTTAAATAGTATTAAAAAAAAAACGTTATCTCGCGATTTCCACTAGTTATCACTCCAAATTTTTTACAAACAGACACACACGACCCCCAGCTATCGTATACCGTATATATGACCTTTTGCAAAACTCATTCTCATAGTAAAATTTTGAAAAATATGAAAAATGTACTTTAAATAGTATTAAAAAAAAATCGTTATCTGGCGATTTCCACTTGTTATCACTCCAAATTTTTTACAAACAGACAAACACGACCCCCAGCTATCGTATACCGTATATATGACCTTTTGCAAAACTCATTCTCATAGTAAAATTTTGAAAAATATGAAAAATGTACATTAAAATATTAAAAAAAAATCGTTATCTCGCGATTTCCACTTGGTATCACTCCAAATTTTTTACAAACAGACACACACGACCCCCAGCTATCGTATACCGTATATATGACCTTTTGCAAAACTCATTCTCATAGTAAAATTTTGAAAAATATGAAAAATGTACATTAAAATATTTAAAAAAAATCGTTATCTCGCGATTTCCACTTGTTATCACTCCAAATTTTTTACAAACAGACAAACACGACCCCCAGCTATCGTATACCGTATATATGACCTTTTGCAAAACTCATTCTCATAGTAAAATTTTGAAAAATATGAAAAAAGTACTTTAAATAGTATTAAAAAAAAAACGTTATCTCGCGATTTCCACTTGTTATCACTCCAAATTTTTTACAAACAGACACACACGACCCCCAGCTATAGTATACCGTATATATGACCTTTTGCAAAACTCATTCTCATAGTAAAATTTTGAAAAATATGAAAAATGTACATTAAATTATTTAAAAAAAATCGTTATCTCGCGATTTCCACTTGTTATCACTCCAAATTTTTTACAAACAGACAAACACGACCCCCAGCTATCGTATACCGTATATATGACCTTTTGCAAAACTCATTCTCATAGTAAAATTTTGAAAAATATGAAAAAAGTACTTTAAATAGTATTAAAAAAAAAACGTTATCTCGCGATTTCCACTTGTTATCACTCCAAATTTTTTACAAACAGACACACACGACCCCCAGCTATCGTATACCGTATATATGACCTCTTGCAAAACTCATTCTCATAGTAAAATTTTGAAAAATATGAAAAATGTACTTTAAATAGTATTAAAAAAAAATCGTTATCTGGCGATTTCCACTTGTTATCACTCCAAATTTTTTACAAACAGACACACACGACCCCCAGCTATCGTATACCGTATATATGACCTTTTGCAAAACTCATTCTCATAGTAAAATTTTGAAAAATATGAAAAAAGTACTTTAAATAGTATTAAAAAAAAATAGTTATCTCGCGATTTCCACTTGTTATCACTCCAAATTTTTTACAAACAGACACACATGACCCCCAGCTATCGTATACCGTATATATGACCTTTTGCAAAACTCATTCTCATAGTAAAATTTTGAAAAATATGAAAAATGTACATTAAAATATTTAAAAAAAATCGTTATCTCGCGATTTCCACTTGTTATCACTCCAAATTTTTTACAAACAGACAAACACGACCCCCAGCTATCGTATACCGTATATATGACCTTTTGCAAAACTCATTCTCATAGTAAAATTTTGAAAAATATGAAAAAAGTACTTTAAATAGTATTAAAAAAAAAACGTTATCTCGCGATTTCCACTTGTTATCACTCCAAATTTTTTACAAACAGACACACACGACCCCCAGCTATAGTATACCGTATATATGACCTTTTGCAAAACTCATTCTCATAGTAAAATTTTGAAAAATATGAAAAATGTACTTTAAATAGTATTAAAAAAAAATCGTTATCTGGCGATTTCCACTTGTTATCACTCCAAATTTTTTACAAACAGACACACACGACCCCCAGCTATCGTATACCGTATATATGACCTTTTGCAAAACTCATTCTCATAGTAAAATTTTGAAAAATATGAAAAAAGTACTTTAAATAGTATTAAAAAAAAATAGTTATCTCGCGATTTCCACTTGTTATCACTCCAAATTTTTTACAAACAGACACACATGACCCCCAGCTATCGTATACCGTATATATGACCTTTTGCAAAACTCATTCTCATAGTAAAATTTTGAAAAATATGAAAAATGTACTTTAAATAGTATTAAAAAAAAATCGTTATCTGGCGATTTCCACTTGTTATCACTCCAAATTTTTTACAAACAGACACACACGACCCCCAGCTATCGTATACCGTATATATGACCTTTTGCAAAACTCATTCTCATAGTAAAATTTTGAAAAATATGAAAAAAGTACTTTAATTGTATTTAAAAAAATCGTTATCTCGCGATTTCCACTAGTTATCACTCCAAATTTTTTACAAACAGACACACACGACCCCCAGCTATAGTATACCGTATATATGACCTTTTGCAAAACTCATTCTCATAGTAAAATTTTGAAAAATATGAAAAATGTACATTAAATTATTTAAAAAAAATCGTTATCTCGCGATTTCCACTTGTTATCACTCCAAATTTTTTACAAACAGACACACACGACCCCCAGCTATAGTATACCGTATATATGACCTTTTGCAAAACTCATTCTCATAGTAAAATTTTGAAAAATATGAAAAAAGTACTTTAAATAGTATTAAAAAAAAATAGTTATCTCGCGATTTCCACTTGTTATCACTCCAAATTGTTTACAAACAGACACACACGACCCCCAGCTATCGTATACCGTATATATGACCTTTTGCAAAACTCATTCTCATAGTAAAATTTTGAAAAATATGAAAAAAGTACTTTAAATAGTATTAAAAAAAAATCGTTATCTCGCGATTTCCACTTGTTATCACTCCAAATTTTTTACAAACAGACACACACGACCCCCAGCTATCGTATACCGTATATATGACCTTTTGCAAAACTCATTCTCATAGTAAAATTTTGAAAAATATGAAAAAAGTACTTTAAATAGTATTAAAAAAAAATCGTTATCTCGCGATTTCCACTTGGTATCACTCCAAATTTTTTACAAACAGACACACACGACCCCCAGCTATCGTATACCGTATATATGACCTTTTGCAAAACTCATTCTCATAGTAAAATTTTGAAAAATATGAAAAATGTACATTAATTTATTAAAAAAAAAACGTTATCTCGCGATTTCCACTTGTTATCACTCCAAATTTTTTACAAACAGACACACACGACCCCCAGCTATCGTATACCGTATATATGACCTTTTGCAAAACTCATTCTCATAGAAAAATTTTGAAAAATATGAAAAAAGTATTTTAAATTGTATTTAAAAAAATCGTTATCTCGCGATTTCCACTAGTTATCACTCCAAATTTTTTACAAACAGACACACACGACCCCCAGCTATAGTATACCGTATATATGACCTTTTGCAAAACTCATTCTCATAGTAAAATTTTGAAAAATATGAAAAATGTACATTAAATTATTTAAAAAAAATCGTTATCTCGCGATTTCCACTTGTTATCACTCCAAATTTTTTACAAACAGACAAACACGACCCCCAGCTATCGTATACCGTATATATGACCTTTTGCAAAACTCATTCTCATAGTAAAATTTTGAAAAATATGAAAAAAGTACTTTAAATAGTATTAAAAAAAAAACGTTATCTCGCGATTTCCACTTGTTATCACTGAAAATAAACTGAAAATAAATACATGGATGATTTAGGAAAAACTAACAAAAAAATGTATAAATAATTTTTTAATATCACTTGACATATACAAACGATGTTCGTAAAATTGATTCTTGTATAATATTTTATCGTATCTGATAGTTGGCATAACATATATGAAAAATAGAAAAAAATTGTAAATAAACATAAATGCATAAAGACAATAAAACATTATATGAACAAATAGTATATGTACACAATAATATACAAACAATACGAAAATTTATAAACGCACAATGTATTGCTAGGGCAATCATTTTAAAAACTGTCGGGTTGACTGTCTTTAGTTAACATCGTTCACAAAATCTTGCATACAAGTGTATTGTTATTTATTAGGGTAACGATACCCTATTTCGTAAAGTTATGGGTACTTGAGGTAGACAGCGGACTAATGTAGGTTTGTTAACAAGTTTTAATATTGGCGACACAAATCACATATATTATTTAGTAATAATTTTTGTCCATCAATAAGTAAGCATTTAATGTGTATTAAACGTAAGCAAACATTACAATGCAAAACTTGTTCGCCACGTGCATTACTTCCACAATACAAACAATTGTCTTTTATCACAGACGATTTGTTAAGCAACAAATATTTGATTTTTTTGCGGTATTCTTTCATATTGCAAAACTGAGTGAGTTCCTCACCTCGAACAATGTTGTTGAAAAAGTATACTATATATGCTCCACAATTATGTGTATCTCGTTGTTTGATATGTGCATAAACAAGTGTTTTCCATTGTTGGGAACCAGCATTCACGTTTATATTTTTTTTATTAATGAATTCTATAAAGTGAGTTAAAAATCTCTTTGTCATTTGCTCAGTACTTCCTAATGGATTTATAAAACTGAAAGTTTTAGTTTCAAGATTTGCAAGCGCCAAACACCAGTGATTTTCATTTATTAACACTGGCATGGCCAACTTTTGACGAGATATACTTACAGATTTAATAAAATAGTGTGTTAACTCTTCTCCTTTGAATATTATTGTTGCGACATTACTAGGTATTACTAAATATTCTTTATTTTGATTTAACAAGTTTATAGCTATATCAACGACAAAATTAGCTAACCATTGTTGGTCATTTAGCGTTAAAAAGTCACTAATAAGAATTTCTCGAACGGGACAGTCTAATGTTTCGTAGTACGAGAGAGTGTAACCGCGATTATTTGGAAGTAGTTTATAATAATCAACATCATCAACTAACCCATTCGGTAGAAATTCTATGTCTTTAGACGTAGTCCACTTGCAATTGTTCAATGACAGGTGTATATTTGGTTTTACAATTAGAGGAAGCAAATAGAACATGTAAAAGGACTTTAATTTTGGAAAAATTGTGTCCCAAAATTTGTTATCCCTTAAGATACGTTCAACGGTTATACCTTTATGAGTAAAAATAATAAAGTCGCACCATTTTCTGTTAGTGATTTCTAAAACGCCTTGAATTTGGTAGTAATAGCTATGAGTAACTTTAAGATGTCCTTTGCTGTCCAAATATTGTAACTGTTCGTTCTTTGGATGACTATCTTTAATAGAGTATGGACATTTTACTTCTATGACACCCTCATTTTCAACAAGACCATCTGGGGACGCAGCGAGATATTGGTATCTCCTGTGAACGCATAAGCCCACAGAATGACAAACATTTTTTGTTTCTGCTATATACTTTTTAATAGCATCGCCTTCGTATTTTTTTCCGTGATTAACTGCACGATTGTCAATTTGTTTCGTTAGTACCAGATCTTTTGCTATATTAACAGCCGAAGATGGATCTCTTACTTTACAAACTCTACCAAAATTTGAAGCAGTTAATCGCTTTTGCCGTTCAATATACCATTGTTTGCTGTTACTTTGATCTCTAGTTAACAATTGTAGATTACAAATTTCTCGCTCAGTTAATGCTAGAGTTTTTAGAAATTCTTCACATATTTCTCGCAAGGCATTTTGCTCTGCAACTGCATTTGAGTTGTTTTTTTCTTTATTTAAGTCACTTTCGATGTGACACAACTGGCACACAAAACTGCCAGAAAAGGATTTGGTGGTCGTTGCCTCGCATTCTTGATGTACCCATCCATCACATAAATCGCATTGTACCCAGTCAGTCGTTGTGTCGAAAGAACCGCGTCCACAATATAAGCATTTTGTAAATTCATGTACAATTTCAGTTTTTTCTGTTGTTGGCACATTAGACGATAATTGGGATAATTGTTGGCTCTTTAAAAATCGTCCATGGAAATGACTACTTGATGTCTTCTTTTTCTTGTTCCATGACTCCTGTGCGGTTTTCTCACAAGAATCATCTTTTTTTGCTTTAATTTGCTTTGTTAAAGCCTTCTTTCCGATGTTTAAATTAATTTCCCTGTGTATTGCTAATGTATAGCTTCTGTATTTTCTAATAAAACGGGAACATTTTAAGTTTCTTTCACCAATCAATATATTCTTTTTTAAATGTCCAAAATAGTTTTCTACGGCTGCATTACTTATTTTGTTGATGCCGTACTCAAAGAGCATAAGTCCGCTCCATAAGGGACAGTAAGGTAAGTACTTAACCATAATAATTGCTAAAAATTCTTTGTTGGCATATATATTTGGTGCGGTCTGACGATTTTCTAAATTAATGCTGTCGAAAATAAACCTAAAATGTTTATAAAAAGGACTAGAACTATAAATTCTTCCGCTGTTTGTTTCAAAATTCGGTTCTAGTGTATATATGTGAGAAAAAGGTAATTCTTCGTCAACTACATTTTTGACGTCAGAAGTGCATAGATTTAATAATTGCTCATATACAGTTTTCACTTGTTTATTGTAATATTCACTCCCTAATAACACTGCCAAATTGAAAAACCATTTGCTGAAATCCTCCAAATTTGTAAGCAAAATGCTGGCAGCCAATAACTCTTTAAATAGTTTGCTTTGAGTCTCATTTCTGCTGTAATGATCAATGTCTTTTGATACCATCTTCATAAAATGGGCACAACAAAGATGTATTGTTACAAAGTCAGATGGTTTCAATTTCTGTTTTCGTGTTATCTCATAACATATACCTAAATACTCAACTAGTGTAAGTCTGTTACATGATTTACATATCGCATGTAAGTTAGCAAAACTAAAGTCAGTGACGACGCCTTTAAATATAGGCCATTTATCGTTTTCTTCACAGAATGTCCGAAACGCATTAAAAATGTTAAATATTGTTTTAGCAAAATGCATACTTGAGATCATATCGAAAACGGGACAAACTCTTTGAATAACATCTATTTGAACGACGGCACTGTATAAATATATCCGCTTTGACCCTTTAGTTGGACTTTTAACAATCCCCCCCGTGGCGTCGAAATGAATTAAAGGTAGCGATGTTCCTTTTTTTTGTTTATCTAAAATGTGTAGCTGTTGTTTGCTGAACAGTTTCACATTAAAAGGAAATGCCACTTCTTGAATGTATTCTGGATGATCTGCTTGCATATTCACAAGGTCTAAAATGTCGTTTTTGTATCTGTCAAGAGATCCTTTTGCTTCGCATTTAATTTGACGAATAGTCGAATCTGATTTTATATTTTGCAAATTTCCACTATTAAGGATGTGCTGGTGAGCAGATATTATAGTTTCGCGTTTGTATGACGATGGTTTTTTATTTACAATATGCAACTTCGCAATTGATCGTTCAACACCTTTCACGTAAGATGTAAGTTTCAATTTATGGCAATAATCAATGGACGAACTGTGGACCTGGACGAAATAGTTTTTAACTGTAATTTTGAACATTTTGCAATTACTATGCATACATTTAGCGAATATATTAATCGTCGCTGACTTTTTTAAATATTTTATGTACTTAAATATTAGCTGACAGGTGTTGTTAACATATTTAGCTATTCTGTTGCGAAAAAAAAATGGATAATATTGACTTATTAATTTTTCTCCAGAAAAAATATAATTCCATGCACTTTGCGGAATTTGGAAACTACCTTCAAAAACAGTGCAATTTTTAAAGCTACGAACTATATTATCGAGGTTGCGCTCACTAACATTTTTAGAACCGTGTGGAATTATTTTAGAATCTGAAGTTGATGATAAGTTCATAAGACTAGACGGCACATCAAAATCTTCATTGCTTATATTAAAAGAATTATTGTCGGCAATGTTATCTTCTTCAACAACAACTTTTTTGATGGGGGTTACATTAGAAAAATAATCAGACGCGTTAATTGGTTGCGGTACACTGCATAATTGTTGCTGTAGTTTTTTAGGCGTCGATGATAATAATAAAGCAGAAGAACTATTATCATCCATGTCATCTTTATTTATTGTATTATCCCCTGATTCCTGGGACTCCGCAATAGTCTTTAAACTTAAAACCCTTCTTTTTTTACGCAACTGTTCAAAGTCTAAGTTGCGTTTTGGGGTTACTGTGCCATCTCTTAAATTACATGTTTTTAAATACTTTTGGTCAACCGGTGGAGCTGAATGACCAAAAATATTTTCTTTACATATTCGCTTCCACAACACGTATATATGTAGACGATTTTTAACATTATTTTTTAGTCCAAATCGTAAACATATTTCGCTATATACAGAAGTCTTAGCCTGGTACGAAACATCCATTTCGATATTATTTTTAATCAGTTCACTTAATACTTGCATCAAATTATTTTTATTTACCCTCATTTTACGTGACTCAGCTAGAAACTGTTCTTTTATATTACCCTCATTTCTTAGCAACATTCGCATTACAGCACTAGGATGTTTATATTTTGAATTCTTAAACTTCGCACATATGGACGTAATTAGAGGGTGATTTGCGTTTAAATTCAATAAATCTTGATAAGTGCACTGTGGAAGTATATGTTTTATAAAACTTATCAAGTTTTGCAACAAACGACTATCTCTTTGTTTGGGCCTCATGATTAAAAAACAAAATTCAAAAGTTCTAAAATAAAACGTTTAGTGCTAGGTGCGTATGTAATTTACACCAATTAAATAACACCCTAAATCTGCGAACTAAACATTTTAAGTAAGCACCAAAAACACTGCTAATTTTGGTCAGAACAAATTGTACAAAGAACAAAAAGCGATTTTCACTTAATGAAAAACAAAATACAACTGACAAAAACTTAATGCCAGTAGGCGGCAACTAAATACATACATGCATTCTGTCTTTTTCTGTGTCGGTTGATAACGCCGACCGCACACGTGTTTCATGTTTTTACGGCGGTCCTGTGAGTCAGCAGAATTGCAATATCCCGTCGTACCCCGCTGCTGGGAGTGGAGGTTTTTTAAAAAAATGTTTATTTTATAATTATATCAATATTTTTAACATATTTATTTTATTATTTTCAATTTTTTAACATGGGGTCCCATGAAGACCCCACTTCGTTATTAGTGTTGTCAAAAACTGTACAGCATTTCAAGGGTTAAATCAAAAAAATCTGATAGAAATCAAATAAATCGATTTTTTTTATTTAAAAAAAAATCATGATTTTTATCCACCCTGATTTGTTGTTTGTTGTTATTGAGAACATTATATGGCCAAATTAACGAAAATTTGTGCATAAGAAATCTATTAAAATAATCGACCGGAACTTATTTACACGCAGAATGTATTAAATAATCTTGATTAGTGTTTCAATTCAATTAATATCATTACCTACGTAAAACTTCACTCAAAAAATGTATAAAATATGTTTATCCTATTTTTGTCATAAACTTAAGTTTATTTATTTTGCACCCCACCAATTATTGCGTATTTTGTTTTAAAATCATTCCTAAATTACTTATCGATATATTTCTTACTCATTGCCAATTACCTCATGACTAGCAGCTGCTAAAAAGCTACACAATCATAAATTAATTACAAGTTGTTAAAACGATTTTTTGTAATACAATTAAAGTACTTTTTTCATAATTTTTCAAAATTTTACTATGAGAATGAGTTTTGCAAAAGGTCATATATACGGTATACGATAGCTGGGGGTCGTGTTTGTCTGTTTGTAAAAAATTTGGAGTGATAACAAGTGGAAATCGCGAGATAACTATTTTTTTTTAATACTATTTAAAGTACTTTTTTCATATTTTTCAAAATTTTACTATGAGAATGAGTTTTGCAAAAGGTCATATATACGGTATACTATAGCTGGGGGTCGTGTGTGTCTGTTTGTAAAAAATTTGGAGTGATAACAAGTGGAAATCGCGAGATAACTATTTTTTTTTAATACTATTTAAAGTACTTTTTTCATATTTTTCAAAATTTTACTATGAGAATGAGTTTTGCAAAAGGTCATATATACGGTATACGATAGCTGGGGGTCGTGTGTGTCTGTTTGTAAAAAATTTGGAGTGATAACAAGTGGAAATCGCCAGATAACGATTTTTTTTTAATACTATTTAAAGTACATTTTTCATATTTTTCAAAATTTTACTATGAGAATGAGTTTTGCAAAAGGTCATATATACGGTATACGATAGCTGGGGGTCGTGTGTGTCTGTTTGTAAAAAATTTGGAGTGATAACAAGTGGAAATCGCGAGATAACGTTTTTTTTTTAATACTATTTAAAGTACTTTTTTCATATTTTTCAAAATTTTACTATGAGAATGAGTTTTGCAAAAGGTCATATATACGGTATACGATAGCTGGGGGTCGTGTTTGTCTGTTTGTAAAAAATTTGGAGTGATAACAAGTGGAAATCGCGAGATAACGATTTTTTTTAAATAATTTAATGTACATTTTTCATATTTTTCAAAATTTTACTATGAGAATGAGTTTTGCAAAAGGTCATATATACGGTATACTATAGCTGGGGGTCGTGTGTGTCTGTTTGTAAAAAATTTGGAGTGATAACTAGTGGAAATCGCGAGATAACGATTTTTTTAAATACAATTTAAAATACTTTTTTCATATTTTTCAAAATTTTTCTATGAGAATGAGTTTTGCAAAAGGTCATATATACGGTATACGATAGCTGGGGGTCGTGTGTGTCTGTTTGTAAAAAATTTGGAGTGATAACAAGTGGAAATCGCGAGATAACGTTTTTTTTTTAATAAATTAATGTACATTTTTCATATTTTTCAAAATTTTACTATGAGAATGAGTTTTGCAAAAGGTCATATATACGGTATACGATAGCTGGGGGTCGTGTGTGTCTGTTTGTAAAAAATTTGGAGTGATACCAAGTGGAAATCGCGAGATAACGATTTTTTTTTAATACTATTTAAAGTACTTTTTTCATATTTTTCAAAATTTTACTATGAGAATGAGTTTTGCAAAAGGTCATATATACGGTATACGATAGCTGGGGGTCGTGTGTGTCTGTTTGTAAAAAATTTGGAGTGATAACAAGTGGAAATCGCGAGATAACGATTTTTTTTTAATACTATTTAAAGTACTTTTTTCATATTTTTCAAAATTTTACTATGAGAATGAGTTTTGCAAAAGGTCATATATACGGTATACGATAGCTGGGGGTCGTGTGTGTCTGTTTGTAAACAATTTGGAGTGATAACAAGTGGAAATCGCGAGATAACTATTTTTTTTTAATACTATTTAAAGTACTTTTTTCATATTTTTCAAAATTTTACTATGAGAATGAGTTTTGCAAAAGGTCATATATACGGTATACTATAGCTGGGGGTCGTGTGTGTCTGTTTGTAAAAAATTTGGAGTGATAACAAGTGGAAATCGCGAGATAACTATTTTTTTTTAATACTATTTAAAGTACTTTTTTCATATTTTTCAAAATTTTACTATGAGAATGAGTTTTGCAAAAGGTCATATATACGGTATACGATAGCTGGGGGTCGTGTGTGTCTGTTTGTAAAAAATTTGGAGTGATAACAAGTGGAAATCGCGAGATAACGTTTTTTTTTTAATAAATTAATGTACATTTTTCATATTTTTCAAAATGTTACTATGAGAATGAGTTTTGCAAAAGGTCATATATACGGTATACGATAGCTGGGGGTCGTGTGTGTCTGTTTGTAAAAAATTTGGAGTGATAACAAGTGGAAATCGCCAGATAACGATTTTTTTTTAATACTATTTAAAGTACATTTTTCATATTTTTCAAAATTTTACTATGAGAATGAGTTTTGCAAAAGGTCATATATACGGTATACGATAGCTGGGGGTCGTGTGTGTCTGTTTGTAAAAAATTTGGAGTGATAACAAGTGGAAATCGCCAGATAACGATTTTTTTTTAATACTATTTAAAGTACATTTTTCATATTTTTCAAAATTTTACTATGAGAATGAGTTTTGCAAAAGGTCATATATACGGTATACGATAGCTGGGGGTCGTGTGTGTCTGTTTGTAAAAAATTTGGAGTGATAACAAGTGGAAATCGCGAGATAACGTTTTTTTTTTAATACTATTTAAAGTACTTTTTTCATATTTTTCAAAATTTTACTATGAGAATGAGTTTTGCAAAAGGTCATATATACGGTATACGATAGCTGGGGGTCGTGTTTGTCTGTTTGTAAAAAATTTGGAGTGATAACAAGTGGAAATCGCGAGATAACGATTTTTTTTAAATAATTTAATGTACATTTTTCATATTTTTCAAAATTTTACTATGAGAATGAGTTTTGCAAAAGGTCATATATACGGTATACTATAGCTGGGGGTCGTGTGTGTCTGTTTGTAAAAAATTTGGAGTGATAACAAGTGGAAATCGCGAGATAACGATTTTTTTTTAATACTATTTAAAGTACTTTTTTCATATTTTTCAAAATTTTACTATGAGAATGAGTTTTGCAAAAGGTCATATATACGGTATACGATAGCTGGGGGTCGTGTTTGTCTGTTTGTAAAAAATTTGGAGTGATAACAAGTGGAAATCGCGAGATAACGATTTTTTTTAAATAATTTAATGTACATTTTTCATATTTTTCAAAATTTTACTATGAGAATGAGTTTTGCAAAAGGTCATATATACGGTATACTATAGCTGGGGGTCGTGTGTGTCTGTTTGTAAAAAATTTGGAGTGATAACAAGTGGAAATCGCGAGATAACGTTTTTTTTTTAATACTATTTAAAGTACTTTTTTCATATTTTTCAAAATTTTACTATGAGAATGAGTTTTGCAAAAGGTCATATATACGGTATACGATAGCTGGGGGTCGTGTTTGTCTGTTTGTAAAAAATTTGGAGTGATAACAAGTGGAAATCGCGAGATAACGATTTTTTTTAAATATTTTAATGTACATTTTTCATATTTTTCAAAATTTTACTATGAGAATGAGTTTTGCAAAAGGTCATATATACGGTATACGATAGCTGGGGGTCGTGTGTGTCTGTTTGTAAAAAATTTGGAGTGATACCAAGTGGAAATCGCGAGATAACGATTTTTTTTTAATATTTTAATGTACATTTTTCATATTTTTCAAAATTTTACTATGAGAATGAGTTTTGCAAAAGGTCATATATACGGTATACGATAGCTGGGGGTCGTGTTTGTCTGTTTGTAAAAAATTTGGAGTGATAACAAGTGGAAATCGCCAGATAACGATTTTTTTTTAATACTATTTAAAGTACATTTTTCATATTTTTCAAAATTTTACTATGAGAATGAGTTTTGCAAAAGGTCATATATACGGTATACGATAGCTGGGGGTCGTGTGTGTCTGTTTGTAAAAAATTTGGAGTGATAACAAGTGGAAATCGCGAGATAACGTTTTTTTTTTAATACTATTTAAAGTACTTTTTTCATATTTTTCAAAATTTTACTATGAGAATGAGTTTTGCAAAAGGTCATATATACGGTATACGATAGCTGGGGGTCGTGTTTGTCTGTTTGTAAAAAATTTGGAGTGATAACAAGTGGAAATCGCGAGATAACGATTTTTTTTAAATAATTTAATGTACATTTTTCATATTTTTCAAAATTTTACTATGAGAATGAGTTTTGCAAAAGGTCATATATACGGTATACTATAGCTGGGGGTCGTGTGTGTCTGTTTGTAAAAAATTTGGAGTGATAACTAGTGGAAATCGCGAGATAACGATTTTTTTAAATACAATTTAAAATACTTTTTTCATATTTTTCAAAATTTTTCTATGAGAATGAGTTTTGCAAAAGGTCATATATACGGTATACGATAGCTGGGGGTCGTGTGTGTCTGTTTGTAAAAAATTTGGAGTGATAACAAGTGGAAATCGCGAGATAACGTTTTTTTTTTAATAAATTAATGTACATTTTTCATATTTTTCAAAATTTTACTATGAGAATGAGTTTTGCAAAAGGTCATATATACGGTATACGATAGCTGGGGGTCGTGTGTGTCTGTTTGTAAAAAATTTGGAGTGATACCAAGTGGAAATCGCGAGATAACGATTTTTTTTTAATACTATTTAAAGTACTTTTTTCATATTTTTCAAAATTTTACTATGAGAATGAGTTTTGCAAAAGGTCATATATACGGTATACGATAGCTGGGGGTCGTGTGTGTCTGTTTGTAAAAAATTTGGAGTGATAACAAGTGGAAATCGCGAGATAACGATTTTTTTTTAATACTATTTAAAGTACTTTTTTCATATTTTTCAAAATTTTACTATGAGAATGAGTTTTGCAAAAGGTCATATATACGGTATACGATAGCTGGGGGTCGTGTGTGTCTGTTTGTAAACAATTTGGAGTGATAACAAGTGGAAATCGCGAGATAACTATTTTTTTTTAATACTATTTAAAGTACTTTTTTCATATTTTTCAAAATTTTACTATGAGAATGAGTTTTGCAAAAGGTCATATATACGGTATACTATAGCTGGGGGTCGTGTGTGTCTGTTTGTAAAAAATTTGGAGTGATAACAAGTGGAAATCGCGAGATAACGATTTTTTTTTAATACTATTTAAAGTACTTTTTTCATATTTTTCAAAATTTTACTATGAGAATGAGTTTTGCAAAAGGTCATATATACGGTATACGATAGCTGGGGGTCGTGTGTGTCTGTTTGTAAAAAATTTGGAGTGATAACTAGTGGGAAACGCGAGATAATGTTTTTTTTTTAATTTAAAGTACATTTTTATTGATATTACCTGTGTTACTCATGTTATTTATAGTGATAGTATTTTTGTTCATATTGCTTTTTTAATCTTAGTTTATTTTTCTGTTATTCTAGAAGCAATAATTTTGCTAAATATTAAATTTGTGTTATCTGATAGCTGCCAGTGTTTGTTTCTGAAGATTTTATAGTGACAATACGGCCAGGGCACCTTTATTAAACATAATTGAATTTTGCTTGTAGTGGTGCAATATTTACAGATGGATTCCACAATTTAAATTATCGTCTGTGGCTTACATTTCTTGTTAACATATACTGAATTGGTCTATAAGGGAATTCGATTCGCTATCTACATTTACGTGCGTCTATGAATCATTCGGGAGTTTCCGTAAAAAATAGCTGCTATGTTTGGCTGCTGTCTTCACACCCGTGTAAAAGATTATAATAGAACTTGTAGAATATCCGTCAGTTTGAATGTATGACATGATTTTATCCTATAAAGTTAGTCTTATGATCCTGCATGAGCTTGTAAGGTTCTTAAGAGATCGCCGGGCAAAATATTGTTATGCATTCCTAGATCATCTGCGATTAGCCATCGGAGTATTTCTGAGAGTCCGAGATTAAAAAAATTCTTTGTTGCTGTTGGAGGCGCATTCGTTCTTCATTCTTTTTGAGGCTGGGCTAGATGTTATTTGGATATGGTCATAAAAATGTGTGTGATTTAACTTAAGACACTTTTGGTCCAGTTCCAAATACAGTGGTGTGCATAATAGTAGGTAATTACAAGAATTTCAACACTAAAATCAAACAAAATAATTTATTTTAATTGTTATCTAGTTATAAACAATAATTTCACTTATCAAAAAAGCGTAGACATTATAATTTATAAATAACACAGTTTTTTCTCTATACAGGGTGTGTATAAATTGTCGGAAGCGCTACACGTGACGATGTTCTTCGTAAAATTTTAAGTCGAAAATCTTGCTACAATAATGTTGTACCATGCTTCCTATGGCCTCAGGAACCATTTAAAGAAAAAAATGGCAACATTGCATACATCGATTTGCGTTTGGACATTTTTTTATCTACAATTTTTACTTAGGTATTTACAATTTTTGTTGGAACTGAAAGCCTTCAGTTCGTAAACATAGCTGCAAACTTTTGGGTATCGTAAAACACAAACTAGAAATAGTTACGAGAAAAACAGAGGTGACACCTAATGACAATGTTGCCATATGTATTATTTTCATTCAAATCAGTGATTTACATAATTTCAACACTAATTTTTGAAAGGAAGAACACAATATCTAGGAAAAAATACTATTCGAAATTTATTTTTATTCCAAATTGCAGCTTTTTCATTTGCAAGTATTAAATAATAACGCTTATTAAAGGACTAAATGTCAAAACTTTGAGGACCTCTTGCAGACACAGCAAGCATGGTACTTACAACATTTTCGTATTAAGATTTTCGACTTAGAATTTTACGAAGAACATCGCCACGTGTAGCGCTTCCGCCAATTTTTACACACCCTGTATGTTTCGTTTCTGATTCTATCTTGTTTGGTTTTTCCTTGGATTTTTCTTAGAAATCTCATTTCTGCTGCATTCACTCGGCTACTATTTTTATTTGTGAGTGTCCACGTTTCACTTCTGTATAAAAGTGCCGGAGTTACTGCCTTTTTGACCACTTCCACTTTTGTTCGTTTCGGGACTTCTCTATTTCCAAAAAATGTTGTTCTTAAACTGTTAAATATTCTTCCCACATTTCCTGTCCTTTCGCTTATTTCCTTGCCCATTCCTCCATTTTTCTCTAGAATCACTCCTAAATATTTAAAGCTTGCTACCTGTGCTAACCTAAACCCATTAGGTATACGTATTAAATTAATATTTGCTGATAAAATTGTTTAATTAATGATTTTACCAGTTTATTATGCGATTGGTGGTCAAGCTAACCAGTGTACCGTCAAATTTTATTACCGGGTCTCTCAAAACATTACTACATCCTCTTGATCGTTTAGCATGTGAACTATATCTTCATTAATTGTTAAATTAACTAATAAAATATGCTGTTAAAATATTTTAAATAATTTTCACGTGAAAGAGCTTGTGTAAAAATATTCTTGCGCGGAATTTACATAATATTGCGGATAAAACTTTTTCTCCAGCTAATTAATGAAGCCGTTTCTAAATTTTTGAAATAGCAATTGCAAATATGTAGTCCTGTGACTGTTTGGAATTAATAACTTGTTTAGATTATGTTTACGGTAATAAATACAAAATGTTAAGGTACTTTGAAGTTTTCGAATTATTAAAATAGCTAATTGTGTGGCCTTCACGTTATTGACTTTTTTTTTTAAATTAATTCGTGTATTCTCCAGTCAAAATTGGACGATTTTATTATCTGGGAACTTACAAAGTTTATTAAATGTGTTGGATATTTTAACTCTATTTGGAGTTTATTGAATGTGTTGGATTTTAACTTTATTTGGTTGTTTCCAAAAATATTTCATACGATTTTGTTGGAATTTTCACTTAGTCTCATACAAAAATCTTAATACTAAATGATTGGCTTAGCTTTTAATCAATTATTTAATACCTGCTGATGTTATTTACTTATCTTATGAGTGTGCTTATTTGCTTATTTTTATGATTGTGGATATTTCTCGTTCCTAAATTTGAGAACCACAAAGGAGCATAAAATAAAGTAAGAAAATATGTCGGAATAATATCGCATTTACTTCACAACACCACACAGTTAATTCGTTGCTCTCTTAAGGCGTTGAAATTCCCTAGAAATATGAACATTAACAAACAGGCCGACTTCAAAGCCACTTTTGCTTGTCGTAAATTTCTCATAAAAACTTTAGAGAATAGGAAAAGTGTATAAAATTCGTCATAAAAGCCGAAGTAACGAAATTAATATAAGCTCGAATCCAAAACGCACAAAATGCCCAAGAACAAAGGATTTACTCTGTTGTAGAAGTTATTAATTATTATTTTACAGTCTTGCAGTTCCAGCTGTTAAAGTTGTACCGTAAAAGATATTTAATCGTTATTAATTATTTTTAAAAGCGCATTTAGCTGATAAGGTTTGCCTAATTTAACAATACTTTCTTCATATTATGTATGGCGAAAGTGAAAATGCCAGTTTGATAATGTAGTATGCTTAATTAGGGGAGACCGGGGATGAAAATAACTTTGTTTTTATTTAATTTCTCATAGAGTATAACAAGTTTTTTTACATCCAATTGATTTTATGATAGATTGGACATTTGTCTTCCTTCCAAGATATTTATTATAATGTTTCTTAAAGCATGTAACACTGTTACTTTTGACCCCAAGTGTACACAAAACAAATTGGAAGGAATCCACAATTAACCACGATTCCAACGTCAAATTGTATTGCATCCACCAATAGCCAACAAAATTTAGAACATAATAATCTAGGTATTTTTTTGTTCCTCTTCTAGAGATCGCCTAAAAGTCACTCGATCGGTGACCGAACGCAGTTTAGGGCGGAAGATAGTGACTCTGGCTGGCAAAAACTTAACGTCTATTTCAGATGAAAACTAGCAATGTAGATAGGGAGGTGGATGTAAATGAACATTGCACAAGCGCTTAGGGCAGACATATAACAAAAATTATAGAAACTGTACATACATTTCTCTTGTAATTGTGCAATCTTCATGATCACCACGTTCTGCGCTTTTCTTCACATCGCTCGTTGTGTGTTCCATCTCTTAGATAACCTTTTTTGGTTGCTTTGTTCTTTGTTTTTTTATTATTATCTTCAGTTCTCTAATAGTTTTTTTGTTTCTTTATTTTTAGGAGGCTGACTAGATAGACATTTCAGGTATACTTGCGTTTTCTTTTATATAGCTTTTGCTGGATCCTTCGCTTCATTATTTTGGTCTCTTCCTGTATATAATCAATCAATTAGAGAACCCTTCCACGTCTCAGAGAAGTGCAGCCATCAGTTTTTCTATAGACGTTTTTTTTTCTTCTAGAAATGAGGGGCTTTTATAAACCCACTGAATGGTGTCATGTTTTGTAGGAAGCTTCCAGTAAAACATTCAGGTCTTGCCATCAGTCACTATTCTTTAAAAAGAAAGTTGGTCCTGTTTCTGCAAAGTTTTGTTCTCTGGTTTTACTTTGAAACCCATTTAAAGTAAGACACTGTCACTTTTGTTTTTCATGGCCATTTTGATACCTAAGTAATGCTTCCTCGTACTTTAATATTTATAGAGTTCCTCTGTTTTGATTTCCAGAAACCGAGACGCAAACAAAATGCAAATTTCGACGCGATTTTCAATTGTACGAGACGTATTACCCAGAAACTCCCACGGTGTGTGTTTGCGATCAATCTAGAGCCACTTTCCGCTTTAACATTCACTGCTCGGTACCTCCGTTGTTGCGCCATAATTCATTAATTATACGAATCCGCCTAATCTGAGATGTCTATCTATGTATCGCATTTCTATCGATCGAATCTACAGTGCGAGTCAGCTGACGGTAACGACTTGGAACAAATTTAACACTTGCTCGATGCTGGCGTCCTTCTTTAACGCGGCTTCTAAAGGAGACGGGGCCAGTATCGAGAAAAGCACAACGATTTTCCAGACAAATAGTGTACGCGTCGGGAAGTTTATTTCAAAGCAACCGCGTTAGTATTCTTCAAAAGGCTTCCAAGGAAGTTTGTGCTCACTGTGCGAGCGGCCCAGTCATGCGTACAATTACAGATTTTTATAGTGTGCTTTTATTACTGAGTTGCATCTGTTTATTGGTATTTATTTATTTGCTTGCATGGCAATTAAGCCGTATAAAAAGACTCACCTGAATGGACATAGCGTACAGAAACGACAAGATGGGTTGTGTCAGTTCGGTGTCACGATGAAAATAAAAAAAAATTCAAAAAAGTCAAAAATCTAAAAAACACTGCACTTAGGTATAGGGAATGTTATCAAAAGTGCCTCTAAAAAACGCGTTTAATCCAAAAATGCAATAAAAAATAGACCATTGTATTTGAAATAAGGAAGTAGACGTCAACTTCCGGTATTTCCGGAATTGTTACCATCTTCAAAATATTTTCATTTAACAGATTATATGCCATTATGGTCATAACCCAAAATTTCAGATTAATACTCTTTGCAGGATGATTGCACTTTCCTTGTTTCGTGAAAAATTTAGTTCAAGTAATTTGAGGGCTAATAATCATTATTTAGGCCATTATTAACTTTTTAAGTTTTACTCCCACATTTTTTTAATAAATAATAAAATATTTTGTAGAAATGTTAAATAACATAAGAGCAATGCAGAAAACAATAAACAATCATTTTTTAGTTCTTCTCAAAGTTTGCTAGTTAAAGTCTATTTAACAAGATTTTTTTGATTCAATTTTTATGTAGGTACATTTTTTTATCATGATTTAAAGGTTTTGTTTTTGTGCAAAGCACTAAAGATTTATAAAAATTTTCTTTTCGGTAGGTAATCTTTGCACTAAAAATTTGAACGATAGGTAAATAATTTATTTTTAATACTTTTCGCTTGCCGAAAAAAATGCTTGTAATGACGTTGTTCTCCGCTGTTGCTCTGATTCGTTATTTGTTATTCGTTCCTCGTGCATAATGCGGTACGTTGATGTGATTTACTTTACAGCGAAGCGAACCCACATCAACGTCCAATTGTCTAACAAATGCGTATTGTTCAAAATAACGCAACAGATCCCCGGCATAACTTAACGTCCACTGTAATATTCTACATGATAATTTTATTGAAAATGAAGTACAGCGCACATCACTGTCCATTATTCTAATCTAATGGTAAAACCGTGCAACGGAATAATTCCAGCATGAACATGTACTGCTACTTCAGGCGACGTGTTATTCTTCTCTAACGTACAGAACTTCTACCTGTCATCTTGACATTTCGTTGGCTCTCAGCGAAACACTTAAAAATTTCTGTTAGATTTTTAGAGGAAATACAATGCACTTATTACCATAAATATGTTGTGTTGTGTTACTTTTGCCACGCCTTGGAACATGACTGACAGATGCAATTAAAATAAATATCGGTGTCACCGACAAATTTCAAATTTTTCTTATGCTTGGGTAATAATAATATAGTGTCTTTTCTCAAGTAAACTCATCTACATTTAAATATACCGGGTGTCCCATATACAATTTGTAGTAACGCTCTACATTTTAGTAAAGTTTCATCGAGTACATTATAATAATCGTCATTTTTATTGAGCAATATACAGGGAGTAAATGCATGGGGATCTCATTTATCTTAAGAGCTACGAGGTCGGTTAAATTAGGGCAAACTTGAGGAAAATTATATGCTCATCAAATATCTGCAAAGAAAATATTCATAGCCGTCTGAGTTCAAAAGTTATTCAAGAAAAACTGAAAAAATTGGATTTGGTTTTTTTGCCCTATTTACTACAATTTTTAAGATATAGACAATCTGGAAGCACTTCTCCATGGCAACTTCATACGCTTTATAATTTGAGATAACATAAAATTTCCAATATCGTTGCGGCTCTTCAGACATTCATTTTTTTAAATAGGCGACAAAATTTTGATATAGTCGAATAGCATTTTGTCTTCTGATTTCAATGTTATATGACACTTAATATCTAAAATGATATTTTACCCCAAAACTTTGAGAAAAATTCATTTTGTCCAATTTTTTTAATCAAATGATCTTATACATAAAATAAATGAAATAAAAAACAAAACAAGTTTTTTAGTTTTTGCGTTAAAACTGTCACTTTGACAATAATATGATCGTAATTAATTAATTGTTTAATTTGCAAACAGTTAGAAATTGGTTTATAAAATTTGTATACACTAGGACTTGAATTATTTGAGATATTTATGCATTAACAACATACGTGTAAGGGATTTTTAATTAACTTTGGCTAAATCATGTCACACAACCTTTACGTTAAATCATGATGAATGTTCGTTGCTTTAAAGCCCTATAATTTGTTATGTTTTTTGCTCTAAATTTTGCATAATGGTATTTCCTATGTTAATGCTGATTTTTATAGTTTGTGGCACTTGTTTTGAGAGTGTCTGCCTACACGCATTTTACATTCGCCGGTACAAATCACCCATTGTTCAGGTGTTAAAGCGGATCAGTCGGCATTAGACGGATAATTTTAAGTGTCAAGATATAATAAGCTGCCAGAGGTGCGGCAAGCTACGGTGGCGTGACTGTCATTATTACCATTGTCTCACCCTACACAAAAATTGTCGCAAGGTGCCGGACGATACGTTAACAGCACACTTGGATCTAAACATTGCTAACTGTTTAGGCGTTGCGCGGATTGTGTTAAATCACGTTTCGAGTTTTCCGTGTGATTTTATGCAAATGAAGCTGAATTTTTGGCAGCTGTTCGTTGAAAAACGTCGTCTTCAGTGGATCGTAACATTAGCGTGCCATAGCAAGAAGTTTTCAGCTCTGTAACTCATTTTATGTGAACTTTATTAATTATAGAAGCCAACATCACATGCACAATAAACAGATATCTGTAATGACTTACATGTACCTTAGAAACCTCTTTTTGTGCTTGGATAATATTGCATCGCGTACGTAGATCAAGATTTATCAACTGTTAATCGCGGATGGTCGTCCCAGTTACCTTAAGTAGTATAATAAATTATCTTAACCCTTTCATCACTCAAAGAAAATCGCATTAGCCGCTTCTACTTCCCGTGAAAGCTACGCGATTAAAACGAAATGTTGAATTTACGAGTCATTGTGAACAGAACTAACAATTGTTTGTTCTTATTAAGTCGGTAAACATTCTGGTCCCTCGCGTCTCCGGACGAATTTCAGCGCGACTATTGTTTGGTGAAAGCAAAATTTGATTAATTTTAAATATTTGATCTACGGCCTAGGTGCCGCTGCGAAGGAAATTTCTAACGGTGTTGCGTTTGACACAAAAATTCTGAACTATAGGTTACGATACTTCTTATGCTGGTATTATAAATCCTTTTCTGGTTTTCGCTGTAATGCTCTTGTCCCATATTGTACTGTTTAAGCTTCGAGTTGGCTTCCTTCCTGGGCCGTTTCTGTCTTTGGTAGCACCCAACCCTTAAAAAGTTGGTGATACGTAACTACCTTCCTTTTGACACTAGGAATCCTGATGTTACTTATTTTCCGGTTTTGATTCGTTGTAGGCAGAGCTGGGCAAGTACTGGCCAAAGATTAAGTCTTAAATACTTATGACAAGTACTTGGATCATAAGTACCAGTACCGATATTTTCCAAAGTACTGATTCTTAAGAACAAGTACTTGCAAAAAGTATTTCTCAAGTACTCTTCAAGTACTTTTTGCAGATATTATTTAGACACTACAGCATTACTGAGGTTACTAGTATAAAACCCTTTTTGTTGTCAGCAACCAGTTAAAAATATTACAGAATGTGTACATTTTTATTACTTTATAATAGTAAATTATTACAGTTTATTAAAAAAGCAGTTAAAAGTTTTGCACAGGTAAAATTAAAAATGGATTTTGAACCGTATTCTTATTGCATTTTTCTCTAAATTGTACATTTCTGGCAGTTTACGACGCGATAATGTATATTTCGATTTTTAAACGCCCTTTGTGTGGTAGACTAAAACAGATTTGTTTAAATTAATTTCCTAGTAAGGCAAACATTTTTCTTTCTTGTACATTTTTGTAAAAAATATACCTCAATTGCTATTTGGGGCGTTATTTTTGTGACACAGTATAGACTGAACGCGTAATATATTAGGAGTAAATTATTAGATGTGCTTAAATAGGTTTCATTATTATATACTGTTAATTAATTTTGAAAACATTTTGTTTTTCCATTAATATAATGATAAGAGCGGCACTACAGCACATTTACTTTGAACATTTCTGCTAAACTTCTATATACATGAGACTTAAAAGAAAAATATACATAGTTCAAATCATTAATTAACTATTCAAATTTTAGTTATTTCGGGTCAAAAATGAAAGAATTGTTCACAATATAATAATGTTGTGGGATAATATTAACCTTTTTCAACTATAGCTATTCTATGCACCCCAAAGTGAGTTGTGTTTTAACTTTTAGACAAGTTTTAACACGTTAAAAAACACAGTTCCTATCTTATAAAACTTAATATCTTAAGAAGTACTTGTGTTCACTAAAAGTACTTAAGTACTTTGCACTGTACTGCAGTATTTTACAAAGTACTTAAGTAATTTTTGTGGTACTGAAGTACTAATACAAGTGATAAGTACCAGTATTTTCACGTGAGTAGTTGAGATTCAAGTCCCAAGTAACTAATTTTAAAATGTACTGCAGTCTTAAGTATCGGAAAAGTACTTGAAAAAGTACCGAAGTAAAAAAATACTTAAGTAATGCGCCAGCTCTGGTTGTAGGTTAGTTATGTCGAGTTTAGGCAGCCTTAATTATTTCGATGTTGGTTTTTCTCTAGAGTTTGCCAAAGCTAGAGGAACACTGTTTTATCATTTGTTTAGGTACACAAAGAGCAGGTGAATTTTATGATTGCGTGGCGTATTTTTGTCTATTACTTGAATTGGAGAGAATATTTGATCTATTTTATATAAAAAAAATGTTAAATTTGGGGGAGCTACATTTGGGTTTTGCGTTACAGGTATTTTTTCTGTTCACGTATTTAAAAATTCATAACAAATGCGTGTACCTGCAAGAGAAACTGGCACCTGATAAAATAAATAACTGGAAAGGTCTTAGTCGTAACTATCCGTTTTCAGAATGGAACTTAGCAATGAATATGTAATTTTGTAGGTACGCGCCTGGGTGTAGTGTGTTTATTAAGACAGAATCACATACCCATAAGTTAGGAGTGAAGCAAACGCCTTAAGTCAGAGGCGACAGGAACAGATAAAACATCTAACATGAGCCATGCGTGTATTAATCACAAACCACAAACCTAACTACATTCTATAGTATTGCATTCATTCATTTCTGCAACTCTTGTATTCGCTTACTAGCCTTGTCGACACATAATAAATTACATGTGGCTAGAATTGCTAGTACACCAGCCATCACAACATTACCCAACACCTCTATTTCACATAACAATCGCAAATTATATGGGTTGATGTATGGAGTGTTGGTAGTTTGAATGTGTAAACCTCCTAGAAAAATGCTTACAAAGCTTTGGAAAAATTAATATTATTTACAAAATTACTTGTCAATATGAGTTCTTCTACTTCTCTTCTAGCAATATCTGCTTTTGTCTTCCAATTGGTCTTTCGAGCGTTTCTTTTACCTCTTACTTTGTACTTAAGGAAATTTTTGAGCAGTTGGTGTACTTCCATTCTATCAATGTATTCAGGCCTTATTGAATTTTGAAGGGCTTCAAAAACATTGTTTGCCCCGGGCCTAGCATTCACTTTGAAAGGCCCTAAATGTACTTGTTTGTAATAGTTCCATTTGCTTGATATTAGACAGCCTAAGAAGTTGTATGAGCTCTACTATTTTATAATTTTTTGTTCTTCATACGCTAATATTCTCTTGGTTATAGGAACAAATTTACCCAATTTAATTCTAGTGTAATGTTTGTGAGACGCTGTATTTCATATGTTGTTTGATAACTTGATTTTTTTCTGCATGCGTTTTCGAAATGGTGTAGTTTAAAAAGCACTATTTTGTTTTAAAGCATAAAAATTATTTATATGCAGTACCTCAATAATTTAAGTTTGGCAGGCGTAGGTGTTTTAAACCGAGATGCTGTTAGTATTTTACAAAATAGGACATACCTCCCAGAGACTGTGCTCTTTCGGTATCTTGATGCAAAAATGGGAATCTTAAATTTTATCGCCTATTAATTTTCTCACGCCCGAGCCTCGAAAATTAAACAGAAATGTGTTATTTATTGCTTTGGATGGGTTTGTTTACCTCCTTATGTAAATCTCTTGGCGCCAATCGATTTCTGGTGAAATTGTTGTTTAACTTGGTTTATGTTCGCTGTCTGGGGTAAATTTAAAATTTTTTTGAGTTGCAAATTGATTGTTGTTGTAAAATTAAATTTATTGAATGAAATTTTGCCATTAGGGCCAAGGCCGGTCGAGTTGGGGGTGCAATGGGTGCAATGCACCCGGGCCTCTTTCTTGGGGGTCCCTAAACCGCACGTATTTAAATTATTTTGCAAGTTTTGTGACACGCGCAAATTTTATTTTACAAACACTTTTTTATAGCGGCCCAAAAAAGCTTTTGCACCCGGGCCCCGATGTATAGATGACCAGTCCTGGGTAGGAACCTAAATTTATACAGTACTAAAGCTTTAGTGCTCTCTTATACTTTTTTTAAATTACTATATTTGGCATTGTAGAAGCATTTTTTTAAATTGTTTGACGATTGTTTATACTTCAAATTAGAAGAAGTTAATTCAAAATCACAGTTGGGATAACCCTGAAAACTATTATTATTAGTGCAAACAAATTAACATCACAAACACATTTTTAAAATATCGGTTTTCTGCTTTTTACAGTGTAGAATGTTCGAAATATTTCCAATAATAGTGTACTTTTATGTTCAGTATTTTCAATGACATTGTACGTTTATCTCTAGGTGAATATTTTTTGCTAATCTCGAGTTGTGACGAAATGATGCGGCCAAACCACTAGTTTTTGTCAATTATTCGTTCAGTTTTAGCCAATATGTCGTCGGTTTGGTTTGTAATAAGATTCGTCATGTATTTGTTATACATTTCGGACGTGTGTTTTCTGGATATAGTTGTGTTTATAATAATTTATCGTCTCGGGACATTAATATCACTTGGTGCCAGATATTTGGATTTCACAAGAGACGTACGAGTCCCTCTAAAGATTTTTCTTTAAGGTCTGTGATTTTTCTATTTCATTGCTGATATAATTTCGTTGTTTATTGCTAGATATTTTTGGTCTATAATGCATGGTGTATTTCATTGTGTGAGTTCATAATTATTATCACATAATTTAATTTTGATTAATATTTTATGATGACAAGTGGTGCCCTCTTCTCTGTGCTTTATTGTGACGTCAGCCTTAACAGTGTTTTTCAAAATCCAGTAAAATGGGTTCCTCCTACGCTTGAAATATTGGTACATTTAAAATCAAAATTTTCGATTTTAGCCACAGGCAGTTGTTAATTATGCAGTTTTGAGATTGTAATGCATTTTTTAAAATTCAGGTTCTTGATTATTTATTAAATGTACTGTTATTTTAAATTAGTTTTCTGTTGTGCTTCCTATTGTGTTCGTAAATTTTTTTACTTATACGTTATGATCTCTTTTATTTGAAGCTAGATCGTTGGTTTTGTGTTGCCTTTAATGCTTCATTTACAAGCCCTTGATTATTTTTTTAATGTCCCTAAGAAATCGTTTTCGCGTTGTTTAATGTTTTCTTTTATCTGTAACATATAACCGTTAAAAGTAGAAAAAAAAATAATTGAAAATGCGGTGTGGTTGTTTGTATTTTATTGGCTGAAGTACCAAAATTTTTTCTTTAAAGTGTTTTAAGATTAGTTTCTATTGGTTAGTGATTTGTGTTACTTTTCTCTTGTAAAACATTCTAAAAAGTATTGCATGAACATAAAATTGCGAATATTTACTTCGAATTTGGACAAAATATCATACCATTTCGACAAAATCAATTGAATAATGCACATTTTTTAGTAGTCATTAAAATATTCAAGTTTTCTTGCTTGTGTATGTGTTTCTTTAATTTTTTTTACATCGTCAAACGCAACATATTAGATCTCATGCTAATTAATCTTTAGCTGTTCAAATATTGGCTCCTCTAATATTTTACAGCTAAATGTTAAATACACTTTTTAAAGGGCATTGCATGTTGAGTCCATCAGAGCATTCCTGCAGTTTTTTGTAGTTTCTGTTTATAAATTTTAAAAGAAGTTTGTGTGATCAGCTTAATTTTTACATTTTAAATTAGAACGTATAGGTACTTATATGGCCAATTTTAATCATTGTCAAAATTTGATCACTTAAAAATTAGTTAACATTTAAAATTCCAATAAAAATATTTCTGGCTACGAATTAATACATTTCAGCATTTTTTATAATTAGTATGGTTAAAAATACTTTTCAAAATGTGTTTGCTGCATTTTTAAAATTAAGTTAAAACTTCCAAACAATCTTGAGATTAATCAGTACATTAATACAATCGTTTGGTGTATTTTTTGGGTGTTAATGTGGGGGATTATTTGAATATCTACATAGTTTAAAGAATATGAAATTATGTAAAAACCAAACAAACTTAAAAAACTGATGTGTGAAGTAATTGTATTAATACCAGATTGGTGGGAAGTTTTAGATTGATTTTTCTTCAATCAAAGCACACATTTAAAAAATATGTTCTGAGTTTTTCAAAAAAACAATGAACCATTTTTCCAGGGTTTTATAACTTGTCACCAGAAATGTTTTAATTTGTAATTAAGGGTCGTTTTGATGTAACGATTTAAAATTTCAAATGTCTCCACACACTTAATTAAATTATTTTAAAATTGGGGCAATAAAAAATACCTAATTGCTCTCTTGTATAATTCATTACCAGAAACGCTTTCAGTGATATATTTAATAAACTCCAGGTCATTGTGACGTTCCAATTTAAAATTTGAAATATTGGCGACACAGTTTTGAAAATATTTAAACATTGAAACAATAGAACTTACTATAATTGCTGTTATAATCATCAGACATATTTTTATTGATATGTTTGGTAAAATCCAGGCCATTTAGATGTTACAATTATAGTTTCAAAGTTCAGCAAACATTTTTGCTTGGTGATATTAAATTGGGCCTATGAAAAAATACTGAAATTGCTTTGATGCAGTGTCCTATAGAAAACCCAGATTAAATTTAGCAATAAAATGTTTAGAGGAGTCAACCCAAAATAAACATTGATTTTTTTGTTGCATCCTTTCGATGTATTATATCTTAAGAACTGTTACTGATCTCCAAAACATCTACTTAAATGGCTATTATGAATTTTGAAGCAGTTAATTTCGTCATAGTAACAACTTTTTTCCTGAAGTTATTAAATATTCCGCGCTTGTGTACACGTTATGACGCACACCTATTAATGAAAATGTCCCAAGCCTGTACGTGCCATGATTAAAATAATCAACTGACATTTAAGGGTATAATAAACAACTGCTCATTGTCAAACGCATCCATTGTTTCGTAATCGCCGCCTTCTGTAATAGCTGGAGTACGAGGCATTTTTACGAGAAACAATAAAGAGCACACTCGTTCTAATACATTAGCGGCACGCAGCTCTCCAAACTTAAAAAAATAATATTCCTGTAACATTCTATAAACGTGCGACGAGGCAATCTTAATTCAAGAACACAGGTCATGTCTTATATCCAACATGGACGTGCTTATAAAATAACTTTTTCGTTTCGTCGAATGTACTGTGCGTCAGGAGCTGGTACAATATATCTGAGTTATCGCTCGACGATCTAATATTCTTGTCTAATTTATTTATAAACTACACGATGGTACGTTTAGTGCGTTGTTATCAAATGAATTTAGTCGGTTGGCTTTATAAGTCGTTTGTCTTTTGTGGTAATGGTATGCAAGTTATGTTGGTCGTGAAGATTTCTTTAGATGTTAGATCTTTACTAACTTACTACCATATTTGAGTTGGGTTGATTTATGGTCAGATGTGTGCTGGGAGAAGTTTCACTTGCTAACTGTGTGTGAATTTATGTCTGGTAATTTTAAATGGAGTTGTACAAAACCTATATTGTTTCTACACACTTATTTTAACACAACTCAATGATACTGCGACAGTTTAGTTCTGAAAAGTCAATATTTTAAGTAGTTTTAAAATTATTTGCTAACCTATGCGTTCAATCGTCTATATAAAGGACAATGATATTAAAGGAATGTAGTTAATTGTTAAAAGAATTAAAAAACTGGACTAAGGATCATTGCAAAAATAATATGTTTAGCTCAAGACAAGTGTTTTTATTTAGTCATGAGTCTTGCCAGGTCTTTTGTTTTTTTCCCTGTGATCTTGTTTTCTGGTTCTGTTCTGTTCTAACCTAAGCCCATTTAAAGTGTTATGCCTAGGGTTTTTCGGATCCGGGTACCCGGATTCGGATTCGCCGAATCCTACAGCAAATATTCGGATTCGACATTCGGTCTAAGATTCGACGAATCTCGGATTAGGTCTCATTAATGCTACCACAACTTCAGAGAAAATACTTAATTTTGCAACAAATATTACGAAACGATTGTTTGACGGAGAAGACAAAAATGAAGAAACAGAGCATTCAACAGAGGGTGATTGCGGAATATTGCAGATGACGTTCAGTTGTTAACGATGGAAGAAGAGCTTAATCATATATTGGAAACGGTAAAATGCCTTTTATTACCAAAGTCTCAAGAAAAATTTGCCTACTTAAAAAAAATGCATTATTTTCAAATGCCAAAATTAGAACGAACTATTTAGAAAAAGTATATCGAGCAATCATAAAAATTAAACCAAGGTCAACCAATTCAGAGAGAACTTCTCTGAAGCTGAAGCAAAAAAATAACCTTGATTTTGCATTTTTTTAGGTTATTTCGCTTATTTTTGAAAATAGACATACAAAATATTATATCATTGTAAAGAGAAAAAAATAATCTTTAAATCAGTCATCACCTACTACGATTGCCATTTAAAAAAAAGTTGTTTTGTCAAATATCTCGCACGGTATTTCATAAAAAAAAAATCTGACTGTTGCCATCTTATAGCAAACCAAATCTACAAAACTTTTTTCCTTTGGCGTTTTTGTGTATTCGCAACAATAGCCGAGATATTTAAGTTTAAAAATTTTGATCAATTTCGGTTTTTTCGTTATATTACGCAAGCCATGGAATTTTTAAACAAAACAAGATCTGGTTTAAAATACACCCCTAAATAGCTAACTTTTGTCCCATTTGATCAACCTTGTATTTTCATTATTTACGGAGATAGCAATAGTGTCACATGGAAAAGTGAAACACCCTGTATACTAATATACTTGTTATTTTACTTCATACTTTAACAATGAAATACAGTGCCATTTTAACTGATTGAAGGCCGTTTGAATTATTAATATAAACATGAATTAACTTAACACCGTGTTAGTAAAACCCATTGATGCGCTACTGACAAAACTGACAACCGCTGACAAATATTGTAAATCGCCTGTAATTTTAAATTTGCGCGAATTTTAAACACCATACAATAATTTTTATGGCACTGCAATTCATTTAATTTTAGAACTGGATTCGGATCCGGATTCGGATTCGTAAAATAATCGTGGATTCGATTCGGATTCGTCGAATCCAAAAAGACCGAATCTTCCCAAACCCTAGTTATGCCCTTTGTACTCTGTTGTAACGACCATAGTTTTAGTTTTTTCGGTATTTATTTTCATATAAACTTTTTCCGATTTCTGGTTTAGAGTTTCTAGAATATGTTGCAGATTTTTTTCTGTTTCCCGACTAAAAACATGTCGTCTGCGAACATTAGCTCAGTTATGTTAATTTTTTCCATTTTCCAGTTGCCTAGGTGAAACGGTCTCATTTTCTGTTTTCTTCCTTAATTTCCCCATCTATGACTACTGAGAATAATAATGGGCTAAGCACGCATCCTTGTTTTAAGCCCTCTTTTGTTTCAAACTCTTCCGATTCTTCATTCTGGGTTCTTACATACTTAACAATAGCTGTGAATTTTAACTCAATATCATTTGTGGTTTAAAAATTATCTGTGATCCTAGGCGTTCACTAGACATTAATTATAAAGAAAATTTGTTTTAACGAGATAATTATTGTAGAAATTATTTAGAAACAGGTTGTAAAATCTTTGCAAAAATATTATTCTTAGCTGTAAATAATTAAGAACGACAACTACTGTAAATTTCAAGTCAATATTATCAGTGGTTAAAAAGCTATCTGCAAATATAGACGTTAAAAAAAATTTGTTTCAACGCGTTAATTGTTGAAATTATTTAATGACTGGTTGAAGAATCATTGCCAAAATATTGTTTATAGTTATAAATGATTAAGAACAACAATTCCTGTAACTTTCAAGTCAATATTATCGGTGATTAAAAAATTATCTGCAAACTTAGGTGTTCACAAGATAGTAATATTAAAGAAATTTTGTTTCAACGCATTAATTCTTAAAATTATTTAGAGACTGGTACAAAAATATTATTTTTAGCTATTAATAATTAAGAATAAGAATTAATGTAAATTTAAGGTCAATATCATATGTAGTTTAAAAATTATCTCCGAATATACGAGTTAAAAGAACATAACGTCAAAGAAATTTTGTTTCATATCGGTGTATGTTATTTTATGCTAATCTATTACTAATCATTTTTGACATTTTTTTCGCGGATTAAACTGAACTAAAACGGTATTTTATTTGTTTATTATGAGTTACACTCTAGCGCCTCTTGTATTGTCAATGGATACACCTGGATCTCACACATATTTCTTTTCAATTACTGAGGCATCTGCAGGTTGCACACAGAAATATGTGCAATTCATTCTCTATTGTTACTGCATCTTTACGTACGTTGATCATCAGATTCTTCTTTATAATGATCTCTGTAATTTTCCGGTGCTACGTACGCGCTCTCCATCTTTTTCCTTCACAGAACTTTGTTACCATCGAAGTGGCGACCCCTCAAAAACCACACGATACATATATTCCTCCATGTATGTGTTTTAAAAGCCAATAAAGCAAGATTGTGTAGATACTTTTTACTGTGCCATAATAAAAGCACATATCTTGATGTTGTGTTAATAATAAATTTTGAAATGCGAGTTTAGCTTCGAGTAAAAGTAGGTACTACCTTATTGGGTCCGTACTGGCCGTTCATAAATTTGAGAAATGTTGAGGTGAATCCGATGCAGTGTCAATTAATTTGTTTTATTGAGTTCGTAAAGTTTGTAATATGTAATGGGTACTCCCTTTATTGTAATAAGTAGTATTTTCCATCGATTAAAAATTTAATTGTAAGAAAATAACAACTTTAAGTAATGAATGAATTACAGATATAAACCATTCTGGAATTAATTCCATTGTAGCTTTTGTTCCTTAACAAATAAATTATTAAGCCATAAGTATCTCCTCACGATAATTTCCATAAAAGTACCTAAAAATTTCTGATCTGGTTCGCTTAACTGCTCAAATCAAACTTAGTGGAAAAATCATGTTAGGACTTTCACTTGCTTTTGAAACGCTAGACATCTGACTTATTGCAAAAATCGGTCGTGAATCACGAAGCTCTTAAAAAATGCAACTTAGTTTTCATGATTCAAAAACGCTACAGCCATTTTATTGCGTCGAATGGAAGTTAAATTATTGACACTGTAATCCGAAACTAGCATTCTCACAAGTAACAGGTGTATTGTTAAAATAACAACGGTGGAAGTATTGAAATATGAGACCTGTAGCTTGAAGGTAGACCTTCACAGTCGACCCGACATATTTCCTTAACTCCACTGCTCTAGTTTTATGAACGATGTATCGTATTTCATTTTCGACAGGAGTGGTCCAGTCTTTGCACAACACGACACTCCACTAACTTAATTTAACACACTAACTTCTGCAGAATAATGTAACAAAACCCTCCAAGTTTGTGGTTAAACATTAGCCTTCAACAATTGAATTTTATACAGGGTGTACACTTAGGGTCGAAATAAAACAAATTAAGTCGGTTATTGTTTTTTTCCCTGCCAACCTTGATTTTTATCTTAAGATTTTTCATTTTTTTTAAGGTTATTTTGCTTATTTTTGAAAATAGACATATAAAATATTATATCATTGTAAAGAGTAAAAAATAATCTTTAAATCTAAGTCATCACCTAGTACGACTCCCATTTAAAAAAAGTTGTTTTGGCAAATATCTCGCACAGTAACTTGTAAATAAAAATATGATTATCGCCATCTTACAGCAAACAAAATTTGCAAAACGTTTTTTCTTTGGCGTTTTTGTGTATTCGCAACAATAGCCGAGGTATTTAAGTTTAAAAATTTTGATCTATTTCGGTTTTTTCGTTATATCACGCAAGCCATGGAATTTTTAAACAAAACAAGATCTTGTTTAAACTTCACTCCTAAATAGCTAACTTTTGTCCCATTTAACCAACCTTGTAATTTCATTATTTACGGAGATAGCAATAGTGTCCCATGTAAAAACACCCTGTATAAGGAAGCAAATCCATTATATGCCATTTTTAGAATAAATGTATTTGCACTTTGGTTCAACAATAAAATTTCTATTGACCAAAATAGTAATGTTTTTAAAAGAAATTGCAAGTTTAAAGATAAAAATGCCATAAATTTTTGTTATCGTAAACAGCTAGCTCATTTTTCGCAAAAAGCTTAAGCTACTTTAAAAATAAACGGCTCATATAATAAACCACTCAACGTAGTATTAATCGTGTTATTCTTAAGAGCGAAGTTACAATTAATTGTATAAACTTCTAGCTGAGTGTGCAGAAAATACTAAGATAAACAATTGTTTGAATTCACCGTTTTTTATTTAATGCTGTAGTTTACTTTTGCGCTAACCAGCTGTGTTCCATTTGTCTAATTAACGAGAATCTGCTGCTTGCATTTCAACTTATTCAGTGAGCCCTTAGTTCCATTGTCTTTAATTTCTCACCTGCATAAGCAAAACTTGCTGCGTTTTTATGAAAATTGCAGTTTTTATTCATTAGAACGTACATACCAGCACTTTCATTAGCGTTGTTGTAGACACTTCAAAAGTTGGTTTTGAAATTGTTATCAAGACGATTATTTAGCTTGCTTGTCTGGTCTGTACAAAATGCCAGGCCCCTGCAGTTTCCCAATTTTGTAAGTTGTAATAATTTTTAGTGCCTCTGAAACTGTACTCTTTGTGTTAAGTTCGTTACGTTTCCGGAGTTCTGCGATTTTAAATTCAGTGCAAAAATATCTATTGCACTTTGTCGTCGTAAAAATTACAATACATTGCTTTCAAATTCCGATTCGACTTGCAATGTATGCAAAATTACTCGAGCGACTTTCTTTGTGAGACTTTTTGATCCTCTGGCTTCGACTAATATAAATTCTACGACAGTGTTAAACCTGTAATAAAACAGAACTTTCCGGTAATGGAATTGAAAATCGATTGCATGTATAACGTGACTTAAATTTTGTGTTTTTTTTGCTTTCATACTAAGTAACACGTTTTGAAAATAAAATTGCAATAATGTACACACTTCCAGTGTTGTTCTAATTGTATTTTTACAACTTAAAATTGTGTTATCGCCATAGACCGCCTTGATTTGAATTTAAAACGTAGGGTTTCCCCCCATACACAACTAAATTTGGCAAATATTGACTGCTGATGGTATTTGGAAACAGCTCTTATTATTTTTAATCAAACTGGTACATACATTACCATTCCAAAGTGCTTGATGTATGTTTGTATCAGTTTTGCAATAAATGTGGCGATTAGCAACAAATTAATAGCTAAAAATCATTGTTATTTATTAAATAATAATCAAACGTGTGTGTTAGTTTAAGAATATTGCGGTTTAATGAGTAAATTCTTTAATTTGGTCTTTGCATATGAAATAATTATTATAAAAGATACTCCATATTTAGCTTGCTTCTGAGATTTCTTGATATACAGGGTGAGGCATCACTTATGACACCCCCACTTATTTTGTTATTGGAAAGAATTATCAAAAAAAGTTTTAGATAAAAGTTGTTTGATAGAGTATTTCCCAAAATATTGTCATGTCAAATTTTGATTTTCTTTTGTTTTTTTAGGAGTTATGGCGCCATATTTGTTTTTTTTTAATGGCACCATGCAAATTTTTTTATACGGTTAGAAAGACATTTTCTTTCTCTTTTCAACGCACTAAAACTTTTATATCCTTAGATAACAAAATTTTTAAGAAAATCGCAAAAGAACAATTTGGTTTTTAATAGCGTACGGTATCAATTGTTTTACATTAGTAGGCTTTGAAAATGATACAAAACGGTAAAAAATGTATTACAGTAGTTTTGTGTTTACCGTTGTAACGTAATTAAGTTTTTTTTAAATCTTTTACCATTTTGTATCATTTTCAAAGCCTACTAATGTAAAATAATTAATACCGTACGCTATTAAAACCAAATTGTTCTTTTGCGATTTTCTTAAAAATTTTGTTATCTAAGGATATAAAAGTTTTAGTGCGTTGAAAAGAGAAAGAAAATGTCTTTCTAACCGTATAAAAAAATTTGTATGGTGCCATTAAAAAAATAACAAATATAGCGCCATAACTCCTAAAAAAACAAAAGAAAATCAAAATTTGACAACACAATATTTTGGGAAATACTCTATCAAACAACTTTTATTTGAAACTTTTTTTGATAATTCTTTCCAATAACGAAATAAGTGGGGGTGTCATAAGTGATGCCTCACCCTGTATTCGTAGTTGAAAAGGGGCATTTAAAACATAAAAACTCTCTGTTTATTTATATTTGGCTGATGTAGTTGTTCAAGATTTTTTGAATAATGGCAGTAATTAATTGTATCGATTTTTTGGCCTTCCTTGTCATGCAAATAAATCCAGAATTTTACATTTTTCAACTTAGATCATTGATGTTTCTTAAAACAGTTCATATGCACCATCTTCCTTAAATCTTATTTATAGTATATCAGCCTTTTTTTTTTTAAAGGAATATAAGTAACTTTTTGCGAAAATTGAGCTGTTTACGATTACAAAAATGTACTTATGGTATTTTTTCTTTAAACATTTTACTTGCAATTCCTTTCAAAATTCTTGCTATTTTCGTCAATAAAAATTTTATTGTTAAACAGAAGTGCAAATACATTTATTTTCAAAATGGCATAGTGATGGATTTGGTTCCCTATACACCCTCAAATTTACCACAGTTATTTTAAAAATTCAAGACAAAGTGTAATGTCGGAAGACTTTATCACTCCTAGTAATGACACGATTCAATACACGAATAAACTTTTATATGAAATACGTTATTTAAATTACTTATATATATATATTTCAGAATGTACTGATGAATTTACTTATTGCTTTTGTATTTAAAGAACATTAATGGTTATAAAAAATACTTGAATAGGCTTATAATGAAATACTTAATATAAATTACTTATATTATACAATTTACCCAAACTTTTTCTTACATTACTTTATTATCAAACATCACATTACTAAAACACATCAGACAAAATCAACATAAGTCCGTAGTTTTTAAAAAGTATTAATTTTGATAGTGACTTAAGTAACTTTACAGTAATGAAAAATTGCGGTTTGTCTACATTTGTGCGAAATTGTGCGCACTGAGAATAATATAAGTAACCGTGATAACATTTACATTAGTGGAATATCTCTATGGTTCTGTGGTTAGCAATATAAAACATTTAGTATCTTAAAATTACGTAAAAGTGACTTAAGCCACTTCCAAAATATACGGAATAGTTCATTAGGGTCATTTAAAATATTTTTTATGATGCCTTTCACTTAAATATCATTCAGTATATCTCTTAACAATTCGCAAATACATCGTGTAGTATTTATTTGTTCTTTCTAGAATCATAAACTTCTAAGCTAGCCATAGCAATGTTTTATTATCTTGACTTTTCTTCTATAATTTTAATAGTTAAACTTCTATGGACTAAATCAAAGGGGTAAAATAATATTATGATTTTAATATAGGTATATATTTTTTGAATTTTCCAAGTTAAACATTTACCCATAATCGATTAGTCGATTATATTAAACAGTTGCTACGAGTATTATGTTAATTATATTAAGCTAATAACATAATATCCTCCTTAAACAAACAACTTATGCAAAACGTGCCTACCTGCTGGTGTTGCACTGTTATACAACAATACTTAATTTACCATTATTTACTTTTATGCACTTCTCATATTTATTTTCCCCGTCTTGTTAGCTCGTAAAACTCGATAATCACAAACTAAACACAACGGTTTGTTGTAGGCCATAAGTGGCTTGTTTTTTTAGTCACTTATAACAATTAGTACGTATTTTGTGGGTCGTTTGATTGGTTTTAACAACTGCTTCTTAGTTTGGCTAGTCGGACGTGTGAAGACGATTTTTCCCACGTGTGCTGAAATTTTGGTGAAGCGTTTGAAATTGTGTTGCTGCAAGTTGGAGCCAATAATTATAATTTATCGATTTGGATGTGTTTACGAAAGATGTAAAAGGAATTTAAGTATATGTTATTGGCGCTTGAATGTAGCACAAAAATCTGTACAAAATGTATTGAGTATATTAATATCAAACGTAGTTCTCAAAAGGTTTCAGCCAATTAGTGTTTGTAGGTTTTTAGAAAAAAAAAAAGGTTGTCCAGTTGTATTTCTTCTGCGAGTAGTTTAAAAATAATGCGATTTAAATGTTTACAAAATTTTGTTATGCCGGGAGAAAATTGTTAAAATATTTATGGTGAAACTTGATACATAATTAAATCTAGCATAGTGGGATTTATATAAATAACTCGCGCGTTATTTTAGTTTTTTGTCAGCATTGTCTTAGGTGAGATTCTTTTAATTTTTCACGAGAAGATTATCTTGGTGAAAAATTGGATTCTTTGTCATAAACTTGCTTCAAGGTCGCCTGTTTGCTTACATATCTTGCATTTCGTAAAATTAATATTCAAAAATTCCTTTTTTATGTTGTTTGAAGCATTTTTCGTTGGAGCCAAGATCCTGGATCCTATAGGTTTCTAGTTTTGATTGTCTATTCAAAAATTGTTATTTCGCTAAAACGAATTGTAAGGATCTTTGTTTTTAATTCAAGAAATTCATTTACGGCTATTAGTATTGTACGTTTCATTAAATGTTTCTGACTGTTTTGCATAGAAAATCTTGTCAAATGCTAGATTAGTTTTGATACTCTCGTCTTCAGTATATTAATTTTTTTTAATGCAATAAATAAACTATATTACTACTGAAGAAGAGACGACATACCTGTTTAGCATATTACAGGAGATTCTTGATAAATAATTAAAATGATTTTTAAATAATTGTTTTTACATGAACCAAATTGATCACTCAAATAATGCTAGGGTTTATCGCCCTGTATATTTATTATTAAATTGAATTCAAATCAAACTCTGTTTGAGGTATCTTTATATTCAAGTCAACAGCTTTTGAGTAATGTTTTTAAAATATTAACAGACTCAGGTAAAGTTAAATACAGTTTTACAACATTAAAGATTTTTGTTTTTGGAAATTTAATTGGAGATAATTGCACACTGCTCATAGTTAAATTTTTAATATACAGCACGATCTTATGGCTGTTTTGCTAAGCTTTAAACACAAATATGTCGGGCTTTTTAATAGTTTTTTATAATTTCTTTCACAAACTTTGATCATAATTTCATAATACATGTCTAATTTAGTATTTTTTAAGTTATTGCAATGTTTAATAAAATAATTGTAGTACGCTTCAAAAATTAATTCTAAGACAACCTTATTTTATTGTTAATAACTTTTGTCGTAATATAATAACAGAAATCACACCACAACAATTAATAATTGTTCCAAGTGACATATTTCTTCAAAGTTTAATTCTATTGCCCTAAATATGGAATATTCGCTTTAAAGTAAGTTTTTGCATCGACGAAGTCCTGCTACAAAAAAGTGGACCAGCCTGTAGATGAATTAATTCAAAACTACGGCAAAGCAAAAGCCCAAAGATGTAGTTTCTTATTTTTTGTGTTTCATACATAAAAATTTTCTTCCTACACAAATAGATATTAGGAGTAACATTTTTTTTGCATATTAGTTTGACTCTTGTATAAAAAACTAATTACAACAATTGGAACTTCGAACTAATTTCCGACATAAAAATCTCCACTTTTAGCAAACATTTTCTCTCTTCGCCTTTCTACTATTGTTGAACTTTCATAACCCATTATTTCAAAAGCAAATTGAATAGCGACGCGATTTTGATCGCATTTAGATTGTGATTATGATTAAAGATACAGCCATTGTATCGATTTCACTAGCCATGAGTTTTGTATTAGGTTAAATTGCTTGTCCAAGTTGTATTACAAATTCATTTATAATAATAACATTGCGATAACGAGTTCCTAATTTGGTAATGTAACAAATGAGATGAAAAGTGGAACACAATACTGCAAGAGGGCAAAGTTTTTTTTTTTTAACAGACGATTGCGTTTATTTTTCACAACATTTAATTTAAAAACAGTGCATTAGGTTAATCCCACGAGTTTTAAAATGAACAAATAGATTAAATTTCACCAAAAAAGTAAGAATTTTAATCAGTCAGTCACGAAAAAAAAAAGTATTGTGATGACAAGGCTAGCGGCTCAGAAACCTATTAACTTAACTCTAAACTTCACATCAGTATTTAAACTTCTAATCTTCATAAGAGTCGTTTATTTTTAAAGTAGCATAGGTCATTTTTATATTATATTGGGATACTAAATGTGTTGCATTTTAATCTACATAAAATTATGCTAACTGTAGAGAAATTTCACTTACTTCAATGTACATTTTTGAATCGTTAACAGCTTTAAGTAATTTTTCTCCCAAAGCGACTTAAACCACTTTCAAAATAAACGGCTCAAATTACAACTGAATTAAATTCAAGTTTAAATTGTGCCCAAGGTATATCCATCACCCTCTTAACTCGTATAACATCTTAAACGTATGTACATATAAAAATTTCCAACGTACACACACGCCCCCAGTTGCAGTGTGAAGTTAATTAACTTAGAAGCAAACAATCATGCAAGACATACTTCCCACAATCTTCTAATCATAATATAATAATACTGGTGCGTGTTCGCTATCATAAATATCAAGAACAATCCGGAAAACATTAATTCTGACAAGTACAACACTTCCCTGAACCTAAGCTGGATGTATTTCTCTGTGTAACGTGTCTTTAGTCTGCGAGACCAACAATTGCCTATAAAATAGTAAGTTTTGTGTGTTGTAGCCTAAAGTTATGGGTAGCACGAAGTATTTACAACAGAATTATTCATTCGCAAGATTGTAAAGCAACGGGCTTACTACAAATTTTATTGGTTTCGATTATCGTACGTTAAGTGTTGCGGTTTTGTAAGCGTTTTGTGCTGGTTTGCTACGATGGATCCAAAATGAAATAGAATCAATTATAATGGACGATAAAATACCACAACGAAGGTTTGTGGATCCATGAACGATTAATGAGCATTTACTCTGCAACTTGCAATTTTCTGCTTTTCGTAATATTTTTAGATCGAACATGAGCAAATTTTTCACGAGAATAGTAAAATAAATCAAATTTCGCGCCAAACGGTGACAGATACGAAAAAAAGTCGAGAGACACGTTTTGTTTAAAATAAAATGTTCTACCTAAAAGCTAGTTCGAGTTTGATTTTGAACAGGGCCGCACTAGTTGTTTATAAAATTTATTAAAACTGAACTCCCACAATCCGCCACTGGTTGCTTGTGGGGGTTAACATTCTCACCGAATGTGGTAACCTGTAAGGTGGTGCTGTATACCAAATTTGGTTTAAATATATCTACTGGTTGAGAAACGGTTAAAAATTATTGATTTTTTCGAAAATTTCAACACCCTGTATCTTTAAAATGAAGCGTTTTTGGACCTATGCTGATATGAAATATTCGCTTTAAAATAAGTTTTTGTATCGACTGTTAAAGTCCTGCTACAAAAAGTGGACCACCCTGTATACCGATTGTAAAAGCAATTTTATGCATTATAGTTATACCGGGTGAAACGAAAACTGAATTTATTGAGAATCAAAAACACGGTTGATATTAGATTTTGTTTTAAATATGGTCAGAGTAATTCCCCTTCAGCAATGAGACACTTAACCGTTCTTACTTTTCACTCTGAAAGCTTCTAACCAATCCCAATCTTCTGCGGTTCTGCACGTAGATAGAAAATAGTTTAAATCGCAAATTTTTGCAGAAAACGCGTCATAAATATTAACAAGTTTAGCACAAATTCTTTTCAGTTATTTAGAACACTCTATATTTAGATTTAAGCAGGGAATGTGGACAGTAATCTCACGCGACTAAAAATCCTGAACGCAGAGAAAATCGCCGTGAAATAATTTCATTTTCCGCATAATCCATTACACACATGGAACTCCGATTGTCTTCTTCAGCGCGGATTTATTTTTAATTAATGCGCATGTTGTCGTTACTCGCTTAAAGTTAATTGGTTTTAATTTATTTTATGGCGTTCTGTTATTACCGTGCACTATTGTTCTAAATCAAGTCTTCATTTGAATACACACACGATGTCATTATGCATAATGTAGAGGAGCGACTTTGGCCGGTTGTTGCAGGTTGAATACGGTAACAGTAAGCTGTGCTTAGATATATTTACATTGCCTTAACGTGTTAACAATGTTTACCGGTGCATCTGCCTAGCAATAGCTTGGCTTGCGAGTGTGCAGTGCACAGTAAACCAACAATCACGAGAACAACTTTTTATCACGTAACAGTTAAATGAAACAAAGAGCAATTTGAACACTTTGACACGATAAATGTTTGAATTAAAGTGATAATTTTTTTAATACAAACAAAGTTAAATATTGCTCTCCTAGTCGAAGAATCTCTTGTAGAAATGCAAGACCAGTTCAAGACTTTAAACTGTTTTTCAGTAGCAATTATATAAATAATTTATTAGGCTTCAGGAAAAACTATAACAGTAGTATTTGTCAACTGAGACCAGGCACATATGTAAGCCTTGGACAGTGTGCAACCATATTTCAAGCCGAGGTGTACGCTATGCACTTTTGTGCAGATATGCTATTGGAAAGAGCTTTTAATAATAAAATAATCTTCATAGTGTCCAACAGCCAAGCAGCGTTAAAAGCTCTTGGCTCGCCGGAAGTAAACTCAGGACTTGTTCTGAGTTGCATACGGACACTCAACGTGCTAGGAAGAAGCAGGAATAAGGTCAAACTGGTATGGTGCCCAGGGCATACTAAAATACCAGGGAACAAGAAGGCAGATCGCCTAGATAAAATTGGCAGCGAGATGTGGTGAAGAAGAAGAAACTCCTCTTCACGTAATATGCCAGTGTGAAGGTTTCACACCCTATCGGCGCTGACTTCTAGGGTTGGAAAAAGCCAACCAAGAAGAGTTAAGAAAAACGCCCTTAAAGAAAATCCTGGAGTTTTTCAAAAACAGGGCTTCTTTAAGGGGCTATCACCAGAGGGTACTATAGACCAATAGGTCGCAGTACAAGAACCCGAAAGGGGACCATCTCCGCGGAAATAATAAAATAAAAATGTGTCAACAAATTATTTTATTATTGAAAATAAGAAAAGTACATTAGAAAATAATCCACTGACTTTGCTGAAGATGTTTTTAAGAAGTTGACGTAATATTTATCAAAGGCTCAACATGTCTAACAGAATAAGGTCATGTAATCACATCAAAGAACCCTCCCAGAGGGTGAAAATTAACATCCACAAAACAATTATAAGACCAATAGTTATGTACTGGGAGTAAGATGTTGAAAATTAATCCAGAAGAAACAATGCAAGCCTGGGAAAGGAAGTTATTACGGAAGATATTTGGGGTAAACAGGAATAAGCAACGAATAAGTTGGCTGGGACATTTATCAAGATTTTCGAAGAAAAAAATAACGCAACGGATACTTAAGGGAGGACTAACGGGTAGAAGGACGAGAGCCCATTTTTCGTAACCATTGATAATTCAAACTCCAGTTTTTGTAATCGTTGATAAACATTTTTGTTTTCACTAATTTTTTCTTAAGACTAGTAGGTACTTCATAGTTTTGTGGATCGCAGTTTTTGAAATTCATTACCCACTTTAAGGCAAAGCCCCCAGTTCTATTGTTTCTTGATTTTTAGTGTTTGAAACCTAATAATTTTGGGTAAACATGTTTTGACCTTATTTTTTTTTTAAATTTATATATTTTAAGTCATTTCATCAATTTTAAAACCTATTTTTATTGCTTTTTAATAATTTTTAAGTCGCTATTTATTTTGGATCCTATAGTTTACAAAAGTTATAAATCGAAATGTGTCGATATTAATTCTTAAAAATGTTTGCCCCTCTTGAATTTTTAAAGTTCATATATTTTCGATATAACTTTTTAATTGTCAATAATTTATTTAAACTGTAATACATTTTGTCTTTGGTCTTTTCCAAGTCTCATAATTTCCTCTTCAGAATTCTTAGACTTGACACATTTTGGTTGTCATAGTTTCTATTTTTACAAATTTAATTTTTAAAATATATCTAGAAAAGCTGATGGGTTCTGACTCAGTTACATTTTATTGAAACTGCATTAAAGTAATGTTTTATTATTGCTGGATGTAGGTTAGTATTTCCTCCTTCAGTTTCAAGAAATAATTTTCTTCTGTAGCTGTGCTCTCCGAGTTTTCAGTCGTATCGCTCAAAGAACTTTCCACCATCCTATCGCGCTCTGCCAACCATTTCGTTTCGAGCGCCTCTAGTTCTTCGGCATTGTGCACAACTTCTCCTGTCGGAAATGTTACTGGAAACTTTGATTTTGATGTCGTAGGAGTTTCTTTGGGCTTTGGCTTGGGCCTGTTTTTGTTGCTTGGCTTAAGGAACAAGAAGGTTATTGTGCCAACAGATATTGCCAGTACGACCATCGACATGAAAAACAGTAACATTTTGGATTTGTCGGCGATTTATGTGTGTGACTTCACTAAATTTTGACAGTTGTGAGTTTTGAGCTTTGTCAGATGTTATTTGAATTTGAAATAGAAGCGTGCTCTGAGATAATGCTTTCACTAGCCAGGCGGCAGGCGGTTCTTGTATAATGCTGTGTATGTTCTGTGTGTAATGCTTTAAGTCAGTTTGACAAATTAATTCAACATTTAATCCAAAAGAAATCAAAGTGATATTTCGTATTTTGAACGACATTTAGGGTTGAAATAACCATATATGTACGCAGTGAATTGGTTTTGTGTAAAATTTTTAAGCCATTTGAGTTTAATAAATTTTTAGTTTTTTTTTTGGGCAATGTCCTTTGACAAATCATCCTAATAAAGTTTTCTTTTAATTTTAAAGATTTGTTCGTATGCTAGAAATCTCATGATTTTGGAATTGCTTTAATTTTAAAGCCTTGATTTTTAGGCTCCTTCAATTTGGGATCCTTTACTTTTCAAATTTAATAAAATTGTGCCGGACCGTACTGTTCATAGGCCGCACTGTTGAGGAAGAGTACTTATTACTCTTATAATTATTGTTGTTAATTATGGATCGTGATCGTCTTTGTATGATGGTTGGATGGTTTTACGTGGTACACACTACACAGGGCTAGAGCAATTATTGCAGAGTAAGAAACAAATAAAACACAACAATTTTAACAACAAACTCCTTTATTTTTCGACCGGCTGTACATTTCTCGGTGGTTGGTTCTTAACTACCCCAGTGCGACTGTCCCAAGATTTTGTAGGTTCCCTTTTGCTATCCCTTTTTTATTGTAGTTTCATCTTTGTCATTCTTTTCTATAAGCACATATCTGTGCGAGTAGTTTGTTCTACTTATGATGAACAACTTAATCAACAAATCGTTTGTTGATTGAGGAAACCCAAATGCTGGCGTTGTAGGACCCATGTTATGACCGTAATGTTTTAATGTGAATGTGTTTTACTTAAGTTGAAATCGTCATAACTTGGTTCTGTTGAAGTGTTACATGTTTTAGTAACTGATGCATCAGCATTTGTTGCAATGTTATTCATTTAAAAGTAAATGAAACAACATTGAAACAAAATAAAATAATTGATCTCAGGCGGGGTGTCGCAATATTTTGGATGTTGCTATTTTCGGTTTTCATAAACGCTATTCGTTTCTACACATATATACTATTGCATGATGGAAATTACATTTAATATTAACAGCTAATAGATTTAACGTTAGATATGTTTAATAACCACAAGCTTTTTTTTGCAGATGGTGGTACGAATGGCCGCCCTTGGATGAACGGACATGCACACAAACCCGACGACAGACAGTCTACCTTATCGAGGTGAGTAACATTAATGGCTTACTAAGTAACCACATTCTATTGGCAATACTGTTACAATATCATAAATACAGGTTTTTACTTCAAAACTGATACTACATTGTAATCTACAAGGCTCACAGGAAAACGGTAACTATAACGACCCAATTCTTATTCTCTTTTGGGCGTTGGGGATCTATCGCGGATTTTTGGATCTTTTCGGCTAGGGTTGATTATGGTTGTCACTAGTTCGGGTCGATCATTTACCAACTGCAAATTTTGCTCGATAAGTTCTTCACAGTCTAATTTGTTACAACTTGCAGTTTTAACGACGGGCCGAAAGCAATACGTAGGTTGGTTTTGGCATTTTATGTTCACTTGCGATAATTTCCGATCCATCGCGATTTTTGTTGGTGTGTCTATTAAGTCGTTGTTTTTTGGCAACACGCACGTAGGGATTTTCTCGCTTTTGGTTTTGTTATTCGGACTCGCCCTTCTATGGTGTTCTAGAGATATTCTCGACGGAGATTTAAGCATCTTGTTCGATTTTTTTTTGCACACTTCTGAGACATCGGAAAATTTGGTGTTGTTTAAAGACCTACTTCGATTTGTTTTGATGGTCCCTGAGGACGACGGTTTAATAAATCTTGAACTACTCGACAAGGGGCGTGGTATATGGGTTTCCTCAAACAAGGAAGACTGCTTGCTGATATCTGAGGAAGTATTTTTAGTTAATGTAGCATATGAACCTGTGGAATCATTCGATTGCACCGTATCTATCAGCCGTTTATAAAAAGACTCATTTTGCTTCATTACTTTGTACAGGGCTTCTTGGCGTTGCTTGTAATCTTCTATCTGCTTTTGTAACACCTTGCATTCTTCCTCTGACCTCAGTATCTCCCCCTTCAATTTCAAATAATATTTCTTTACTTCCGAAGCGGTGGTGTTCAATTTTTCAATGTTCTCCTTCGCATCGAACACTTTGCTCCTGGAATATTCCAACGTCTCGCGCTTTTCCGACAATTTCGTTTCGAGCACGCCCAAATGCGCCTCCAGCTCTTCGGGATTCCCCACAACTTCTCCGGTCGGTGTTATCATGGGAAACTTTGGCCCTGATTTCTTGGTCATGAAGGTCTGTTTGAACTTCTTCATGTCGCCTGACACGAGGAGCAGGAATGCCGTTACGCCGGCCGCCGTGGCGAGTACGATTGACATAAAAAACATGAACATTTTGGATTGGCTGACGATTTCTGTGGTAGACTTCATTAATTTAACACTTAAATTTTGATGTTTGGACAATGTGTGACGAGAATTTTGACAGTTGTGAACTTTTGAGTTTTGTCAAATGTTTTCATCCGATTTGAAAATATTAGAGTGCTTTGAGCTATTGCTTCACTAGTCTAGCCTATACCACAGTTTATGCCTATACTCTATTTACTTTTATTACTCCTATTATACATTAAAGTTTTGTTTGTTAGGGTGACAGATTCCACTTTGTATATATTTTGACATTGTCACTGTAAGCCACAGAACATAGCTACTGTAAGCATTTTAGGGTATAATTTTAATCATTTACAAAAAAAACGTTGTCAATACAAAATTTGGAAAATATTTAACGATTTTCATAACAATAGTATTTATATCAAAATAGGATGGCAAATAATGTATTTTGCAATTCGTCTTTTTAGTTGTTACGATTTCCATATTTTTTTCTCTTAACGAAACGATCCCAAATATTTAAAAACTGCTCTTTGTTTAACTTGAAAACCATAAAATGACCCATAACAGACCAAAAATACACTACTGATATTCAATATTGTTTGCAAATAATGCTGGAATACCGGTATTTTAGATGTGTCCTGCCGAAATTGTTTTATTAATTCCCACAACTGCTTTATCGTAAAATTTTGATCGAAATTTAGGCTATGATTTACCAACCATTCCTGCATTTAACTTTTTTTTTTGCAAGAAAATGTTGGTGGCTTGTCCACTTGCTTCGAATGGTATGGTGCATTATGGTCCATAACCACCAGACATTTACCTTGCAATATATTCAAAGCAGAAAGTAGTTGTTTAACATTCAATTTTGGAAAATTTCTGCATTCATCGTTTTATGGTAATCACGATCATTATTTTCAGAATTAAGTATAAAATTGCACCCTTCCAAAAAACCTAAATCACTACCCGCATGTAAAATTGTAAAACGTTTGCCCTGATATTTAATTTTGGTAGTATTACTCTTTATATCAGATTCATGTACCCACTGACGAATTTGAGATCCGTTTTGATAAATCCAAGTTTCGTCCAGGTACAGAAATCTGACACTATCACATTTTCTATACTGCAAAAATTTTACTTTAGCTGCAACAACGTATTTTTGCTTACATATTTTTTTTCTATCTTAACCAAATGATCCCAAATATTTAAAATCTGGTCTCTGTTTAATTTTAAAACCATAAAATGAACCTACTCGTGACCCATAACAGACCAAAAATATACTACTGCAAAAAAATTCTCAAAAATGTTACTTTAGCTGCAACAACATGTTTGTATTTAACATTTTCTAAATTGTCTTGTCCTTGACCTTAAACTTTTATGATAAAACTTCTTCCACCTAAAATATAATTTTATAACAGTTTATATAGCCAAAATGTAATATAATAATTTACATTAAATATATTCGACATTTTGGAATAAATTAGGTCATTTGTAAACTCTGGATTGTCTTTTTTATAATCTTTATAATTACAATACTTTTCTTCAATTTTTCTTCAAATAATTTTGGTATTTTTAATTTACAACACAGCTTTAGAATGTAAGTAAAATATCATATTGACTTATGGAAATGCCAACCAACATGACATAACTAAAACAGCCTACTTTAATGTATAATAAAAGTTAACAGAGTATAGGTTGTAAAGTGCCTTTATGTCAGTTTAACAAATATTGACATAAGAACAGCACCTTTTCGTGCGTGCATAATAAATGGTTGTTACAAATAAATTACATTTTGTTCTTCAATTTTGCTTCGACTTTCAGTATCTGTCAGCTTTTAACATCAAGGTTTTGTGATTATTTAAATGGGAAAAATTAAACGATAAACGTTATTAAACAGTCTAAACTACATGTCATAATCCTATGAGCAATTTTCCCACAGCACTGACCTAGTGTTATAGTGGTAATAATAATAATTAAATGAAGAGGAAAACGCGTCTATGTAGGTTGCCCAGATTAAGCATTACGAACAAGTACAATACCTAATTAAAATAGCAATGTTAATGGCTAGAAAAATTACTGTGTTGATTGTTCTCACGAAAAAAAAAACATGAAACCATCTACTGCACTTGAATAACACTGAAAAGTTATGTTAGTAATAATATATGTTTGCGCGTAGCGGATTTGTGTCTATTGTATGATAAGTGTGTTATTCTTTTAGCTGGTAACATGTGTTCATTGGATTATTATCTTTTTTTATCAGATCGCGAGTAACTTTAACCTTTAAGAGATGTTCCTTTGTGTACTTAATTTACAGATCTTAAAAGTAAGTCATACATTTTATTTCTTAAATGAATCAATTTTAGACTTGTGTTAAGAACTGTAAATTAATTTTGCGAATGTTCTCAATTAGATTTTGTTTCACATTGGATTAAATTTAAAAATTAATTGAGAAACTTAATTTATCTTTTAACACAATTTTAGCAATTATTATTATTTGCCTTGGAAACTATTGTCAGTTTTTGCTATGAAGTTATGGTAGTTACTGTGCACTGAAACTAGTTGTGTCGATTTGCAAAGGATTATGGACTTTTAAAGTTGCAAATTGCGGAAATACTTAATACAATTATAATTCCAATTTATCGAATCCCAAAAATGCTACTGTTGTAGTCTAAACTGCTGCCTAAATTCTAAATATTTCTGGATGTGTCTTTCTAAATAGCTTGACACAAAGTTGAAGGGACACCCATTTGTTGTAAATAATCTTTATATCTGTGAAGTGTAAATGTTAATATTTAGGCATAGCCACAGAATAAGCACTAATTCGTATTTTAACTAGATTTCAAAAGCCCCTAATATGCTGTGTAAAAGTTCCTTCAACTAGATGTCAAGTATTTATTCCTCCAACCAGATGTCAAGTATTTATCGAACGCAAATGTTATAAGAACGAATTGGTTCAAACTAAGCACCAAAATTCTTGATCAGTCTCAAATAAATCTAAAGAATACGTCCCTATAACTTAAAGCACATGATCTAGAAGGAAAAAATACAGTTTTAGCCACTACAGATATTCAGAGATTAAGAAACTTAATTCATTTCCTTCAGAATTAGAATTTACAATAAGATTTTGTTCAGTTACAAACATCAGGCTTCCTGCTAGCACATGCCTCTAATATTTCGTTCTATCTTTTTAAAGTGTTTCATTTCAAATCTGGAGTTGCCCAAGATTTGTTAATCCTTGTAGTCTGCTGATTTGCCCTGGCTATCATAATGTTTGTATTCTTGCAATGATTGTTATTTTTTGTTGGCCATACGCTTTCCATGACATCTTGATTGGTTCTTTTTCTCCTGCAGTCTCCTTTAAGCTTTCTTGAGTATATCCATTTCCTTTCTTCTAGTTGCATGTTTATGTGTTTATTATGAATCCAATTTTGGCATGCATGAAGCGCTCCATGATAATTCTAATTATTGCTTTCCTAAATTTTTATTTTAATGTAGAATCTTAGAGCTCCAGCACTTGTATTTCCTTTTGACGTTCGCTTATTAATTTTTTTTTCTACCTCATCTCTTTTCGTTAACTGCACTGCTGGATATTCTAAAATTATAACTATTTCTGAATTGTATTGCTTTACTGTCCTGCATGTTCCCTTAATGACATCTCCAAGATGAGCGTCATTACCTCTTATTTATATCCATGTACGTTTTTGTTTTCGGTTTATTTATTTGCACACCTAATTCTTTGGCTTTATTCTTCAATCTGCTAGCCACACGTGGACAGAAATTATAAACTAGATAACCCATGGATAACACACTAACCTTCTATACTATTTTTCGTCGAATTTTTAAGTAAATATTGTAACCTTTGTTGACAATTATCTAATTTATAATCGCCTCAGCCAAGCCTAAATTATATTTCTAGATAATTTTAAAATAAATCTTGCTCTGGAATACCATAAAACATCTCACGAAAATATCGAGAGCAATTTATTGTTTAAAGCACAGCCATTGTTGCTCAACTCAAATTCCAATTAGTAATTTAACGTTACTAACTCGTTAGTTGTTACCGGTAACCGTTAAGAAAGTGCACGTTGGGAATTTCTCTAAATGCCAGACTCTCGTGATTCACCGTGGCAAAAATGATAATAGCACATTAACACAACCTCGAAATATGTATCTGGTACTTGATTTAATAACAATGTAGACCCGGAAACGTTCTTCGGGTCAATCTCGTGTCGGGCCGTCTCACACGTATTCGATATGTGTGCATTCGTTTTGACCCGCGAACACCTTCCGTTTAGATTTATGAGTGCCATGGGTTCGATTGATTTGGGCAATGAATTTGCATAAAAACAGGTTGCCATGATTTATCGTGCATTATTGTTTTTTTTTGGGTGAATTAAACGTTGCGTTGTCAAAAGATTTGTAGTGAAAGGTCTAGAAATGCGTTAACCTTATCGGCCCAACCGCTAACGGCATTTAATACACACAGAACGACAATTAGACCGACTGATTTATTGGATTCGCGCGGTAGGTCGCGTTTTATAGAGTAAGCGTTAAGTGTAGTGAAGGAATAGAGTGCGGTGACCGGCAAGGCCACCCCAGATGAAGATGATCCTCTTGGATTAATAGCACACGATATTCAGGTTTATCACAGCTTTGTGTTATGAAATTTAATGGTCCATAAATACCCGTGAGTTGCTCGTCATTTCACATCGGCGTTTTGTTTTCAGTGCGTGGTTTTTGTGCAGTGCGCGCCGGAACACTCCGAGCGTAACAAAAAAATATTAATAGGGCCGATTATGTAATGGGATGATCAATGGAAGGAGGCAATGAAGCCGTGGTTAAATTGTAGAGGCTATCGCGAGATTACGACTGTGATAAATATGATATACTTTAAAGTTTAAAACCGCTACAACTTTATTTTCTTTAAGTTTAGTAATTAAACTATTAAAATATGCAGGTTTTGTATAAATTGGTGGACAATTTTAACGCACCGTTATTTATTTCTTGGTCCAAAATCTCTCACAACTTGGTACACAATTTAAAAAGTAAAGTTTTATATATTTTACATCTTCGTCTTAATCTGGTCTTCTTGCACCTTCTGGTGTCAAGGTATTTTTCCTTGTTCTTGGTTATGTTCCTCCATCGCTGTCAATCATGGGCCAACTGTTGCACATCTCTCCAGTTGGCTTCTGTTTCTTCTAGTCTATATCTCATTTTGTTTTCCCATTTTGTTCTACTTGTTTTGTCCTCAAACTTTTGTTTGTCTCCCATTTTTTCCTTTTACTCCTAGGCTTTTTCGGATTGTCTCGTTGCTTATCTAATCAATTGATAAGAAAAATAGAAGCATGAAGACCAATTAGTCTGCATCCTTCTATTTTACTAATAAATCTCATCTCCTGGGTCTGTATCCTTCATATACTCGCGTCTTGGTTTCTTTTGAGATCTCCTTCTTACTTATCAAGCGTGTATTTGTATTTTTTTTAGCATAAATATCATTGTGTATAATCTTAAACTTCTTAACTGGTAATTCCATTTGGTAAGGGTTTTTTAAGGTAACGGCGTGTTTCTAATCCTTCTTCAGGTACTGAGCTAGGAAAAGCTTTAAAAACTTTTAACTCATTGCTTTTTTCGGACCAGAACCCCGCAGGTACATCCTATGGAACAGCCAAGCGGTGTCTTAATGACGTAATAACACTAAGGCATAATGCTCATTGGAAAAAAGGCTATTCTGTCAATGGTCTCTAAAGAAACTACAGAAGAAATGCTCAGGATGAGCAGAGCAGATATCAGAGCAGCCACAGGACTCGTCACAGGACACTGTGGGCTAAACAAACACTTCTACATAATAGGGCTCTCAGAGACCGATATATGCAGAGGATGTGGTGTAGAAGAAGAAACTCCTCTTCACGTAATATGCCAGTGTGAAGGATTCCCACCCTATCGGCGTAGACTTCTAGGGATGGAAAAAGCCAACCAAAAAGAGTTAAGAAAAACACCCTTAAAGAAAATCCTGGAGTTTTTCAAAAATACAGGACTTCTTTAAGGGGCTATCACCAGAGGGTACAATAGACCAATAGGTCGCAGTGCAGGAAACCGAAAGGGGATCAACCTCCGCGGAAATAGTAATAATAAAAAATTCCTCATTGCTCCCTGTCCATTTATCGTTTTCAACTTTTATCGGTGAAAAGTGTTGCTATCATTCTAGTGGCTCTCCATAGTAAGTAATTGTTATTTTAGTTCTCCAAGTAGGTATTCGGCTATTGCCTTGTTTTCTTCTTTTATTAAATTCTTTAATATTTCATGGCCTCACAGTTGCTATTCAATAAAAATTTTATACCAGCTACGTTAGATTAATACAAAGACATGAAGTGCTTATTAACTCATACCATTTTCGATTTAAATCTGTTTTCAATCACCCGAGTCAAGGAAAGCAAAAATCGCGTGGAATCGTATGTGGGTTACAAATAACAATAAGAAACTGGTTGATATATGCGGGTGGAGCTATTAACTTTCTATATGGGCATAGATATCGTTACTTTCATTGTTCAAAACCTAGATAAACGCTTATTATAACTTACTAAGTCTGCTAAGAGCAACACGCCATAAACTAACAAGAAAAATGACTTTAACCCGTGTTTAAAACTGAAAATGAAATGTTTGTTTCGATAAAATCGACAGATACTCGTCGGACGACGACTTGCCTTCCCGAATTTCGATTTAATTTAAGGCCCAAACCTTTACTATTTGAAATATCGCGATCAACTTGTTACGAAAAGTAAACTACACACCCTAAATAAAAAACAATAATTTGTAGTGTGTAGATCACGACGCTATTAATTTCAAACACGATCGCGTTGCGTAAATTTTGGCGAATTCTTTCGACTTTTAGTGGTAATTACACAATGAAATCGCCCGCGTTGCGTAATCTGACTTAAGATCATCAAAAAAACACGATTATGAACATACTGAGTCGCTAAAAGGATGCTATAAATTAAATTTTATTACTGTAAATCGTAGCAAACACCCAATTTTCCGCTACAGTTAAAAGTCTTCAGATAAAAATCGCCTAGTAATGATAGTTATTTAGTTGTATAGAAGATTTAATGATGCGTATATAATTAATTACTTTTCATCAAACACTTCCAGGTGTATACAAAATTATGCTAATAAGATTATACAGTCTATTCTACAAAATGGGCCCAAGAGTTTTATGACGAAACTGCACAAGTCAATAAGGGCTACGTTTTAAAAATATTTTCAAACACAGGGTGCTCCAAAAATGAGTGGCATATCAAAGTTTAGTTTTTCTTATTGAGCACCCTATATATTTTTATATTTACAAATTCCTCTTCAAATTTACTTCAAAAAATGTATAAGGTCATATGGGTCACCAGGGTGTTAAAGTATGAACTGTGAACGTCTTTTAATTAAATTAACACTGAATAATGAATGTTTAATTGCCCAATTAACTCTGAAAGATTTTTTAAATGTTTATACTAGGTACCTATAGGTTTCCTACATGATAAGCAGCTAGAATTTTCTAGCCTAGACTTCTTTATTACAAGAAATATACCTTCGAATTTTATTATAATTCAAAGGTTTCTTAAGTCATTTTTGTAACCTGTTTGATCCAATTTTGTTTGTACTCAATGTCTGTGAAATATTTGTATACCCAATCTTTTCTGTGCGAGGTTGTACAACTTGGAACAAACGTTGAAATTGTTCATTTCTTATTCGCCACAACACACACGGAACAATCATTTGCTAGAAAAACAATAACAATCCACGACGCGATTTAAAAATACTGCGTAATATACAGATCACGAAAGCTTTGCATCACCATTTCAATTTGTGTTGCAGAACTTTCGATTTTATTGGCATTGCTCGGTCGGTATTGACGTAACGCCATCCGTTTTAGGAAATTGAAGACGTGCTATTTCTTTCGGTGCTGAGTTGCCTGTGTATTGTCTTTTTGTTTGATGTTGTTGTTTGGGGCTTGGGTGAAAATGGACTGATTTGTCGATGTTAATCTTCGCTTTCAAGCTAGTCAATGGAGCATTTAATAGCCACGTTCTGTCTGCTTCCTTTAAAAAATGATCTTTAAGCTTTGTCTGTGTTTTTTCTAGTCTAAATCACGTTGAATCGTGGCAGTTTTGTGCACGGCTATGATTGTGTTTTGTTTTCGATGATGGATTAAGACAATAGGTGTTTAAACAAGTCTGTTTACACCTAGTTTACCAATAGCGTGGTGTATCATTGTATTTAAAGTTTGTAAAGCCACTTTTTGATGTAGAAATTCGTTATAGCGCCCATGAGAAATACGAAATTGGTTATGACTCAAAAAACACGCAAGGTCAGACGGAAAATTTAATTACAACAGTGAATAGGGGATACAAATTTGTTTTAGGAAACTGTTTTTCGATTTTCCATATCTCTAAAACTTAAGGATGTAGCAAAACAAATAAAACTAATTTTATTCGTTTCTTCTGATCTAAGCGAGCCATGTAGTATTTTTTGAGGTTTAATTTAAGCACTAACTAGGGTGAACTAAGCTTTTCGTAGGTATTTGTTTTACTTGAAACTTCTAACAACTCTAGCAAATGCAGATTATTCTTCAAAGTAAATACCATTCGATCGAATAAATCTTTTGGCGAGTTGTCCTATTTCCCGGCGGTACCATGCTTTCTTCTTGCCAGCAAGACTCGCGGCACCCCGCGCCAAATATGATTTGAATAAACTTTGAACTGATTTTTCTCGAAAAATTTCTTATGTACCTACCTAAGCATACCTTTTTAATACACGGTCGGATTCAGAATAAAATTCTTATCCGAATCAACAACAAAATGTATACCGGTAAAATGGGGCTACTTGGGACAGTTTCGACATTTGAAAGGGTGTACCACGTTCATTTTTTAATTAAAAACGTTGAATTTTTTTATGTAATTGGGTGAGGTGCCAATGAACAATATTCTATATAAAGAATAAATAAATATATATATTTATAAGTACCAAAAAAAACAAACTTCCTGTCCCAAGTAATACTTAAGACCGGGCAACTTGGGACACATATGAATTTCAGTAGTTTGACTCAAGTTTAGCCTAAAAAGTCCTACTTGGACAGTTATATTATATTTTTTATATTAAGTTGATCTTTCACAATTATCCAGCATGAAAAAAAATATCGAAAATAAAAAAAATAAAACTTTAGTTCGCAGGTTACAAAAATTTTAAACTTAACGATATTTTGATTAGAAAAAGTAAACAAATTGTACTACCTCTGTTCAAAAATGATTGTCTCATTTGATCTGGAAGCAATTGAAACTGCTCGTAATTATTACGAGATATTTATAAAGTAAAAAAGTTGGTAAAAGCAGGATTCAATATATTAATTGAACAAAAATTTTCACCAAAACGGATCATTTTTGAACAGAGGTAGTAATAAATAAAAAAATGAGATAATTTATTCAAGACTTAATATTAAATGTATATTTTCAGAACAAAAGTACAAGAGAAGTTTTAAACAGTTCTTAATTCAGCCATTTTAGATTAATTAAAAAAATGGATGCAACAACTTACCTGCTTGTAGTAATTTCAGAAACTGATACGTTTTTTTAAGCTTATATGATACTTTTAAAACTCTACTAAGCAACTTTGATTATCTCAAAAGTTGACAGTTGTGAACAAAATTTTTAGGTGAGAATATCATTTTGTCCTAAGTTACCCTACCGTCCCAAGTAGCCCTATTCTACCTATGTAATTTAAAAAAAAAAAAAAAAACAGTTGCCTATCGCGGATTTTACATACGTCATCGTAGAGATAACACATGCACATCGTTTAATAGAGAATTTGTCGCCGTTTCCAAAAATATGAGGTTTGTTGGGGTTATTTTCAATAATTAAAAAGTTATAGGGGTGCGACAGTCAAACTGAATCACCCGGTATATAGAAGAAAAAAAACGTATGGTTCACCCTACTAACTTAGCAACTTTGCCCCGGTTTAAACGGCTTTGTAGCTCCTAAAATAACCGAGATTTCTGTGTTGTCATTATTTGCGCAATGAGGGTTCGTCGCTTGATCCAACGTTGTTGTCTCCCGATATTTTTTATTTTGAAATGATGTATTCTTCATTATTTGTTTTCATGAGTGAAAATAGTGTAAATAGGGCTTCTTTTACCTCAAATAATGTCCTAGAATTTTAGAACCGTACTCGTGAAAGCAATAAAACGTATGCAACGGAATTAAGTTTATTTTCCATTCGGGAGATACACCTATTAAGCGTTTTTCTATGTAAGATTTCACACTTAAACTTGGGGCTCCTCAAACCATCTACCGATAATTTCTCACTGCCTGCTGATAATTCCTCGCCGCCTTTGCCGTATAATCCAAACTACCGCCTCGCCAATTGCCAGAAAAAAAGCAAAATAATTCATCAGCGCTACGTTAAATTCCGAACGTCGATACCAAACGTAATAAAGCGTTGCCCCTGACGCATTAACCAGAAATAAACAACCGTCGGCTTTAATTTGAGCAATTTGACGTCGGCTGCTATGAAAACTGCATTCGCACATTAAATCAATTCAGTTTCTATTAACGTGCGTTTTATAAGACCAACCAGAAATGAGCTGTAATCCGTGTGTGAACCGGGGATCGAAATAACACCTAATACCGGTCGGTGCTGATCATACGGCACGTTTCGCTGCACACGTGAGAGCATTTACTTCCGTAATCCGAAGCTGCAAGACCGTTGATCAACGTTCCATCGCTCGTATTTTGCATATCAGATAATAAACTTCCCTGGATTATTTATTGCCGGACTTATATAGATTACGAGTATTTAATATTCTATACACAATCACCGCGGTTATATTTAAATCGGCCTTCGAGGTTCCACTTAAAGAATAACAACAAACGCCAGTGTTTTGTTTAATGTTCCTCGGCAACTTTTACTTGACTATTAACATGAGTAACTGCGTTGCTTAGGCTGCAGAAATGTGTGAAGTTTTGTGTAATTTTAACAGTAATTCTGTAAAATAATAAAACAAAGTTTAGGCCCATATTTTCAATCAGCTTTAAATCGCCTTAGGTATTTATTTTTAATTTTACAACTAGTGCAACACTGACTCGACAATAATTACTTTAAAAAAATTGCATTAAAGTAAATCTTGCGTTATACATTAACACAAGATTTTTAATGTACAGGGTGGTCCAAATTCGATGGGATTACATGGGTATTTCGCTTAATAGTCAAGATAGAGAAACGGTTAAATTACCAAAAATGTGCAGTTTTTTGAGACAAACTCAGAACAGTTCTCAAATATATTCTATCATTTCCGGTTTTTCTTGTTTTTTTGTTTGTTCTCCCAGCCTACTTTTTGTTTTTCATCTTTAAAAAAATTAAAAAATCTTTGTAACCCTTATAGGTACAGGGTGTGTAAAAATTGGCGAAAGCGCTACACATGGCGATGTTCTTCGTAAAATTCTAAGTCGAAAATCTTGATACGAAAATGTTGTACCATGCTTGCTGTGTCTGACATTTAGTCCTTTAATAAGCGTTATTATTTAATACTTGCAAATGAAATAGCTGCAATTTGGAATAAAAATAAATTTCGAATAGTGTTTTTTCCTAGATATTGTGTTCCTCCTTTCAAAAATTGTTGTTGGAAATATGTAAATCACTGATTTGAATGAAAATGATACATATGGCAACATTGTCATTAGCTGTCATCTCTCTTTTTCTCGTAACTATTTCTAGTTTGTGTTTTACGATGCCCAAAAGTTTGCAGCTATGTTTACGAACTAAAGGCTTTCAGTTCGAACAAAAATTGTATATACCTAAGTAAAAATTGCTGATAAAAAAATGTCCAAACGCAAATCAATGTATACAATCTTGCCAATTTTTTTTTCTTTAAATGGTTCCTGAGGCCATAAGAAGCATGGTACAACATTTTTGTATCAAGATTTTCGACTTGGAATTTTACGAAGAACATCGTCACGTGTAGCGCTTCCGCCAATTTATACACACCCTGTATAAAGCGCTGGAAAAATGTGCAACTTACGTCAGTAAATTTTAAATCACTGTTGGTTGACTACAGATGAATGGAATGTGATTTTTTTTAATTCTCATGCTTTTAAATAATCAAAACCGTTTTCGTTAAGTTTTGTTAGCGTCTAGCAATGGCAAAATTTCCCTCTTCGAACATCCTTTATTAAATTAAACTCGAGAAGTAATTAAACTAAAACGTAGCCAATAAAACGCGGTTATTTCGTCTTTAATTGAAATTTGCGGCACATTTTTATCACACACCGTGGTGCAACTTCTCTCGACTTGCAAGTTTGCCTTAAAAATACCGCATAGAAGTTCGTGCCTATTGTTAGTTAGTATCTAAGGGCATTTAAATTTACGACTTTAATAAGCCAACAGACGTGGAAGCTTAAACGCGACGGTTTCTCGTAATCAAGTTTATTGTGCTCATTAACATGTAATTAAGTGGATTTATTAGTGTTTTCAATCGCCGTCTTAACTACTAGATTTTTCGGAACGGCTTTTGTTAGATATTTGTCTTTCGGGAACTTGAATCGTTAGTATAAGTCTCTTTAAACGAGAAAGTTGTTAGGGAAAGACTTATTGGCGGGCTTTACAGTTTTTTCTGTGGGTTGTACGCACGCACCTCAAGTTTTTCAAAGGCTGCGTGATTGGTTCATGAGTCTTTTTAACTTTGCTGCCTTTGATCAACTTTTATTTGGGGCAAAAATGCGTAAAAGTTTTGTACAAGGTAACTTATTAATTAAATGGAACATTTTTCCAATTTATTAAGTAAAATAAGTGTAGGACACTCAATTTATTCATTACAAATCAACAGTAATTTAATATTTACCAGGTTTTTTTTTTGCAAAATCTTGTTATACTTTGTATTTTTTTCAAACCTAACATTTTTTTCGCACTGATTTGCTTTGTAAACTTTTAGATATCGTCTTTTAAAATTAACATTTTATTATCACAATAGCTTAAATGATAAAAGCAATAGGTATATGAGCAGTATTTTACGTTGTAGATAATTGGTAAATAGTTTCAGGAATATTGTATTGTATTCCCCATTATATATTTTTGATAGTACTAAAAAGAATTCGAATTTGATAAATTATGGCAAAATTAACAAGCTTTCTCGTGAAACTTTCTTCTAGTTAAAGTTACAGGCAACTCAACGTGGCCTGTTTTTAAATATATTTTTGGTGATTACGAATTTGTTTCTGATACATCTGTCAGCAATCAAAGTTGCTTATTACTTGTGTTATTAGAATTTATTACTTTCCTGACGTAATTACATGAAATTGCTTGCTTTTTCTTCACCTGTGCAACATTAAAAAACTTTATATCTCATTTGGAAGCCATTAAATTTTGCTTTTAGAAGCGAATTTCATTGTTTAGCACTCCCCTGTAATTATAATTTCATTATAAAATGTCGTATTTTATATTTTATTGTCATAATTTTATGATGTCCGGTTTTAAATCATCATTTTAGGCACCTTGATACGAAATTACTGCTTTATTATTGTGGCGTCTTATCTCGCCTTCGTTTTGTGTTGAGGTTTTATTGTAATTAAATCCTGAATTTATGATAATCGCATTTTTACTCATTTCTAGCTCATGTTGGATAATTATTCCGATTCGAAATGTAGATTTGTAGTGTTTTAATACCTGTGAATAATGTCTTTTAATAGTTTTGAAGTAAAATTAACATAACGTGATAATAATTCCAATGATGTAGTGTTAAATGCAGAATGTATCGGCATAAAAATTTGAATACCAAGTAATTAAGCCATTTTAAATTCTTAATTATAAATTATTTTGTCGTTTTATGTTTTAATTTCCTTTGGAATCGTTTCTGACGTGAAATAGCGAATCAAAGTAAATGTACATTATGATTTAAATTCTTCTTAATCGGTTCCTCTTTTACATGTCGGTGTCGAGGTATGCTTTTCTATTTGTGTGTTATGCTTCTCCACTCCTGCCTACCGTTAGCTAATTGTGGCACATCTCTCCAGTTGACTCCTTTTTACCCTAGCCTCTGCCTCACTTCTTTTTCCCATTTTATTGTTGGTCTTCCTCCATTTCTTTTTCCCTCTATCTGCATTTTCCATCCTATTTTCGTGTATCTACTTTCTGGCATGCGTAGTAGATGTTCAAGCCATTTTAACTGATTCGTCTCCATCTTTTTCTTAATATCTGTTACTCCTAGGTTATTTCGAATTTTTTCGTTACTGATTTTATCGATCAGTCTACATCCCTCTATTCTTCTCAGAAATCTCGCTTTTTATTATAAAGCTTCATTTATTACTAGTCGAATCTTGAAATAATTTTTGGTGGGTTACTGTTGGAAGTATGGTGTATAATTTTTTCTGTCGCTCACTTGGTGCTAAAACTTTTCTCTATTGATTGCAGGTACTGCACTAACGAACGACAAAGAACTCAGACTAATTACCAAGCTGTTAAGCGGGCATGTCGTGAAAGAGGAACACTGTACGAGGATCCTGAATTTCCTGCGGGCCCCAGGTCTCTTTACTGCCACAAAAAGCCTAATCTTCACCCTATCGTATGGATGCGGCCACACGTAAGTGCCTTACCTTTCTTTTTACCAAGTTAGCAGTAGTTAAAACGGTTTTCCGCGGTTGTTTACAGATTTTTTTTTACGACTGAGGCTACCGACTTATGTGTGTGGTGATAGTTGGATTGTAGCTGTAAGTTGAGGTTGCTTCATGCAGATAGAATGAAATTTGTTTGGTTTTTGTCGTCGAATGTCAACAAAAACTGTGTTTCTCATGACAAAACAATTCTTAGATTTTAGGTTTAGTTGAGTTCCATTCATAGATTCACATTGAAATGTAACTGAAAATCGCCAGTTTTCCTAAAATTAATTTTGTAACGGTCAAGAACACCACCAATAATTTTAAATGTTTGCAAAATTTATTTAAATTTTGGTGTTTAAGTAGGTACTTTCAAAATGGCCTTATTTTGCAAATGATTTTCTGAATGTACTTGAATTTTTGTTATAAGTTTTGTTGTGGTGTGTCATTTGAAATTACTTATTATTTGTAAAAGTCTCGCAATTAATTTTGTTGCTTAACAGAAAATTTACGTCAGGTTTATTAACAAAAACTTTTAAAAATTCACCTGAAGATTTTGAATAAAAGTTTTGAAGAGTCATTGTTAAAATAAAAACTTTCTTTAAATGTAATTTTTTTTAAACTTAAATTCGCTTTTAGTTATTCAAATAGTGTAGGTATACAACATTTTTTTTAATATCATGTAATATTAATTGTTTGGCAAAAAAAATTAAGCAGCTTTAGAAAAGAGTTTTTATTGTCTTAGCCAATAAAACATTTTGAAAATTAAAATCAGAATTTTGTAATGTAACTTGGATAATAATTTAGGAAGAGTTCTTTGTCTTTTAATTGTTTGGTTAAAACTTTGAATAAATATCTTCAAGGATTTTGTATAGACCTGTCATTTTGGAAATATTTCAAAAAATTGTCCAACCGAGTTGCCTACATTTTTTCTTTGTAAGGTAAATATTGGACTAATATTTATTCAGTAGAAATATGAACAAAAATCACATAAGAGTAAATAGAACTTGCTTTTATTTGACAAATATTTCTTAAGGAATTTTGTACAAAGCTTTATTTAGCAATTATTTGAAAAATAATTCAAAATTAGTTTTATCCAGAACTTGTGTTTATTTAACCAGGGAAGCTCATGTTTTCCCCATGTTAAACGCCTATGCAAGTCGCGTAGATATAGTTATACAAATATACCACAACTTCTCAAATCATAGCGCTTTTGCAGGGGTTTCGTTTTTGACGTTTTTCTCCGGAACTGTTCAAGATTTTTTCAAAAACTTTGCACCATTTTACTTGCAAAGGATGCGCGCATTGGTAAATAGAAGAATTTAGATTTTGTCTCTGACGGTTTCATGGCCAACGCGATCGCAAAAATTACCTTTATTATTCAACTTTTCAGTTTTTCTCCTATTTTTCCAAACATTTGGTTTTGATGTCCTTGATGCAATAAACACAGCCTTAATCAAATTCTAGCGACAACGTATCGTGACCCTCCCTTGTAAGTAACATTTCAAACAAAGTTTAAGAACGAAGTTTTTATTGGGAATCATAATAATTCAAAAATAATTTTTTTGGCCTTTTCTCTTCTACAGCAGTCTGAATTTGACATCCAATGAGCTGTTTTGTTGTCGTGGGATCTAATTGGTTAGATAAAAAATATATATGAAAACAAATTCTTAAAGTTTCTTTTCTTCAGTTTTGTAAACTATAACTACATCTTTTTGCTACTTATATCAGTTTTTCATTCTTTTGCTTTTCAAATTTTCAACAAAACTGCTAAACAATTTTATAACTAAAAATAGCGTGATATTCATTTTAAGGTATTTATTAAAATTTTTCTGTTCAGGATTACTGAAACTATTTCATCTTAAAGCAACAATTTATTTAAAAGCAATTTTCGACTTTTAAACTTTTTCTCATTGTCAATTTGTCAGATTTTTCGACCTGTATAGTATAACATTAGTTTTTATGAGTAAACTTGGCTACAATTACTTTGCTTACTTTCAAAAAATTCCATTTTCACACCTCTAAAATTTACTAGTGTAATTTAAAGTCAAAATTTGTTATTGTTTTGCTGTAGGCCAACTTTTTTGATATTTCTGCTTTCAGTAAATTTGATCGATAACAATTGTATAATCCATTTTCTCTTTCAAATATTTACCATTTGATTTGTTTTTATTGTGTTAAAGAATTTCATAGCGTGTTCTTTCATGATTTGATGTAATTTCGGTTTAAATTAACGTCCTATAAATTGTTTTTTTGTAATTAAAGTGACAGCTTCAGTAGTTAACACGCACAGAAGTCGTTTGAAACCAGTCGTGTCTTTATTTTTTTTTCGTTTTTGAATTCATCCGCCACCTCAAAGAAGTTATTCAAATAAACTTAAACAATAATTAAAAGATCGTTAAGGTGGAGTTAAGACAATATTTATAAAGCTAAAACAACCAGTGGTAACCGCTAATAAAATAGTTAGGTGTTAAAAGAAATGCCGCTACGTGGAGGCAATTGATTTTATCTTGTAATCGATAAAAATCATCAAATTTATGCTGGAAGGAGTCATTAAAACTGTCTACGGCGAAATACGACGCTTTTAGAGCCATGGCAAGGACTTGTAATGTAATTTGAGTCTGGTTTTTACGTTTAATTGCGAATTTATTGCGCGCACCGATGTTACTAAATTATTTTTGTTCATTTTTGCGTGGGAACAGGGTAAGGGCGTTTTATTTTGTAACGGCCGTATCGGATTACACCTTGTTTTATAATGGTCATGAATTACTTGGTACATGCTCACTGGATTATAACAAATGTGGAAGGTCCTGTAGTTGCGCAGTTGAGGGCTTGATTAGTAGAAGAGTTTTTGCGATGGGGCACTCTTTGATTAAACATGATAAACAAAAATTACCACTTTTATGGTATTTGCATTGGGTTTTTTGTCAACACATTAGTATTATTTTTGTTATTATGTTTTGCATTTTAATGTGCATTAAAATAATTATGCAAACTATAGAGAAATTTCACTTATATTTGTTGTATCGGTTACTTACATTTTTCTCAGTGTACAGGGTGGCCAAATTTCGATGTTTTAATAGGGAATCTCTGTAACTATAAGAGGTATCAAAAAACGGACCGCGCATCCTCGATCTCTTTTTTCGAGAAAAAGTTAACGGTGAAAACTAAAATTGGTTATCGTCTTTTGTTTTCGAGTTATCGCCGATAACTCGATTTTTCGACTTTTCGTTTTATGACCATATCTCACTTGTTTATGAAAATAAAGAAAAATAATTTTGACGTTTTACAGGCACTTTTTTGGATAAGAATTTAGTGGCGTAGACAATTTTTCAAAACAAATGGTCGAAATTCTAGTTGTGACATTAAGTTGTATTTTTTTAAATAGAACCCACAGTTGACTATGACTTATTTAAATTCCTTATTTTTTTTGTCATTCCAAATATATAAGGGTTGATGTAGTTATTTTCAATAATATGTAAGTTGCGAAATTTTTTTAGTTTTTTTTAAAAGAAAATTATTGAAGGCTGTAAAAACAAAAACAAAACAAGGTGTAAAACCTTTTAAAACTCATTTGGTAAAAGTTACGAAGGTTTTGTAATTTGTAGTTGTGATAAACATTATAAATATTTGAACATAAGATAAACTACAATAAACTACATTACTGCAGATTCCGACTATATCGTTGTTTTCTTATTTAGACAAGTAAAAAAAAATGAATATCGCTATCTTAGTAAGGACAAAATACCATGCAAATAATGTCGTTAAAGTTTTCCTCTAGCTTTTCGTTTAAGTGAGATATTTAACATTTTTGAAAATTGCCAAGAATCGGTTTTTGGCTATATTTCGAAAGTTAAAAAAGATATTAACAATCTGTTTACCTACCTAGTTTTTTTCTATCTTTTATAATAACCGAGATACCCTGTATGGGCATCGAAAACAGGCCACCCTGTATATAATTTCGCACAGACGCTAACGAATCGCCATTTTTCTTTTTTGTAAAGAGACTTAAGCCACTTTAAAAATTAATATTTTATTAAAACTACGGACTTGTGTTAATTTTTTCCGATGTGAATTACTAAAACCTTTAAGCATTGTGAAGGTGTGTAATTTTTTTTTGCACTTAGAATTATTGTCGGAAGTATTTTTTTTGTTGCTAATTAATTTAACTTGACTTTAAATACCTTTGTTTTAAGTTTAACATCTCCATCATTTACATACGACACAAAGACGTCTTCGTATTACAAAACTCTCTTTTAATCGTTATTTGAATAACACGTACGTGTACATGTACAATCGGAATCCATTACATGTTGAATAAAAATATTTGATAGTTCTGTTGTTGTCGGCGCTTGTCCGTTGCAGTCGCGAAGTCATTAGTGTGACAGTGGTCGAAGCTGTAAAGTCATGGTACCGTGATGGGATGTGTTGTGGTCTCTTGGTGAGCAACTTGTTTTGATTCACACCGCAATGTTGCGATGGTCAGTGTCGGACAGCAGGTTACCCGTTGCTGCTACTACAACTAAAACCAGCGGCTCTCAAACTCGAGGACTAGCTGCATTAATTAACAAGATTTCGTTTGGTTTTAATAGACTAAAATTCGCAAAAACGGTTGTGTTTTTGAATCGATTATTTTTCGTGAACACTTTCAATATTTAACCATATACAGGGTGTCCAAAATTCTGTGGAATTCCATGGCTATTTTTGTTTTAAATTTACATACGAAGCGTTCACAGGACTTTAAGGCCCATTGCTTCGTCAAATATTTTCATCTCTTCCTGTCCTTTGCTGTCTGCCTCCAGTGAGTTTTTTTCCTGTTATATCCTCCAAAACTACCTCTCTCCATCTCTACGGTCTGCCCATTTTTCTTTTTCCCTCTGGTGTCTTTCAGCCCACATATTTTACATCTCTGTCCTCTTCCATTTGTTCAAGATGACCTAGCCACTGCAATCGTCGAGCTTTGATCTATTGTGTTATGTTTGGTTCTTGATATAGGTCGAAAACTTCTGCGTTTTTAATTTTCTTTCCCCCAAATATTCTTCGAAGAATCTTCCGTTCCCAAGGTTCTAGCTTTAAGTGTATGGTTTTGTTCATTACCCATGTCTCACTGCCATGTCTGAGTTTGTCTTAAGCGAGTGTTGTATTCTCTTATTTTTGCTTTTCGCGATACTTCCTTCGACCTTAATATTCTGTTAATTCCGCCCGCGCATCTGTTGCTTTTTGCTAATAAATCTATTTCTGCTTTCTCTCTGCATTTGTTGTCTATTAGAGTTCCTAGATACATGTAGTCTTCTACTTCTTCAATTTTTAACAAATCGCCGTCCGCTATTTGTATCTTAAACATTTTTTTATTGGCTGCTCCTGGTTTGTTTTTTATTTCCATGTATTTACTTTTATCCGTGTTCATTTGGAGATTCTAACAGCTTGCTTGGTCCTCCAACTCCTTCGTGTTTCGTGCTAATAATAATGTCATCTGCATATGTTTATTAATACTAATAGTACCACAAAGTCGTTTTTGAAAGAGGAAATTGTGCAGTTTCCAGAGCTCTTTAATAACATGCTTTCGATGGTTTATATAGTAGCCCTTTTATATTTTTCAAGGACACAAACTGCCTCTTCTTCACTTCATGGGTTAGGCCTGTTTGGTCTTCATGTGTTATCCTGCTGTTATTATGATTTACTGTACACAAATACTTCATGCACCAATTAGAAAAGTTTTTCAGAACACCTGCATTAAACTAGCAGTTACAGTTCGTTCAGACTGATTCAACCGCGTAAGAAAATCAAACCTGCTTTCTTTGAAACAACAAATCTAATCAGTCTAGAAAAGTGGAGCTCGCAGTCTAAGAATGCAGCCGTAGTTACTCGTTGAAACACACCGACAATCATACGCCTTAGTGCACTAACTACCCTATTCAACTTTTATTTTATTAAGTCGTACGTATAATGAGTTGCTGCCATAGAAATGCGAAACTTTACTAAATATTTTACACTAACAATGCAGGACTTCCAGCAGAAGAATTAGTAGAACAATAGGACATTGTATTTAACTTGATAAGTTGCGGTTTATTTAATTTTTCTAAGCAATTGCTAGACGACTACTAGAGGACCTTTAAAATTGTACAAAATGCTCTTTATTTGAGAAGCTTTTTGTGAATGTGGCTTAAGTCACTGTTTGCGAAAAATTAATTAAATACAGGCTATTAACGATTTCAAAAATGTATGGTATTTAAATCTTTAAACATTCTACTTGCAATTTTTTTCAATATCATTGCTATTTTCGTCAATAGAAATTTTATTGCTAAACAGAAATGCAAATACATTTGGGGGGTCAGTACTGGTATGATTCTTTCTGTGTATTATTTTTTGTTTTACCCAATCATTCATTCATCAGTTTCTTTCTTATTACTTAGTGTAAACATCCAGTGCATTTGCTGGAATGGACTGTCTCATTATAAAATAACTTAAAGTAATTAAAGCTATCAACAAAAACAGGTTAAGTTCAGTTACACGTTACCAAGAAACAGTTACTTCGCGAGACATTCTATACTTTCATGTTATTTTACTTGGTCATTGTGTCAGGTCAAAGTTAGCTTGTGTGTTTGGCTTCGATTCGACCGGCTTTTAAGGTTAAGCGTTACATGTGCGACCTTATGGTTGATTTGTGGTCGGAAGTTTGAAATGTCGTGTCGATATTTCACACTTATTTTTGTCTCTTTGTTGCAGGAGATGTGTCAGAGGCCACGATTTATGAACGAGAATACCAACGACACGTGCCGTTTTGCGGTCGAGTCAGGAGAAATGGGGGATCAGTGGTTGATGGCTGCCGTTGCGTCTCTGGCGTTGACGCCTAGGTTTTTGGATCGAGTCGTGCCACCGGATCAGGGATTCGATAATTCTCACTCCTATTGCGGCGTTTTTCGGTGAGTGTTTTTGATTTTTAGGCATGCGTTGGTTGTGGATTTTTGTGTATCTTCGTGAGATTGTAGGCAGGCGAAAAGGTCGTATGATTTTCAGGGTATTTTGAACCCCCTACTTAAATTCATTTCGCAATTGTAAGGCAACGCTATTTTCAACAAAACTTTAGTTATATTAGGAAGTTTTGTTCACTGTATTTCGTTCGCTGGAGTATTGAGTTGATGAAACGTAGCACAATTCTTTTTTCGCAGGTCTAAACAACACTTCTTTATAGATATTTTCATATTCCATGCGAAAAATACAACATATTGTTAGGTACTTCGCATTTTCTTTTACATTAAAAGTCTAACAAACATTGTAAATCATTTAAAATTGCGTTTTCATAGTTAGACGTTAAGAAAAGAATTAAATAAACGGTATAACTTCACTTTAGCGGCAGTTGTCGAAAATTGATAAAATTTTGTGGGTTTATAAAACTAGACTTGCTGAACTCAAATATGTTAAAATTACTTGGCGCTCTCATTTAATAAGCGTAAAAATTCAATATAAAAGTTCCGTTTGACAGTTAGGTTAGGTTTTTTAATTCGAATTTTCTCATGTTAGGATGGCTAAATTATCTGTGTAAAGTGTACAAATATGATTATAAGACATAAATAAAACTATATTTGTATTGATTTTGTGTTAAGATAAGCTTAAAATAACGTAAATCTTATAACTTACCCAAGTACACAACTGTCATTTTTTGCCGTCTTGACTTACTTTTTCCACCTTTCTTGACCTTTCTGAGATAGTAAGGTGGACTCATTTAGATCTATAAGAATCAGATCAGTTTCAGTTGGAACTAATTTTTTAATTTTAAGCGACCCTTAATTTATTTTTTTAACAAATAACTTGTAATTTGAGAGTGGTAGTTAATAATGCTGGTTGATTAACCTTATTTGACTCTCTTGAATTTCTGTGAAAAAACACTCATGAAACGTCATTTTCACAGACGTCATTTACTAAAATGAGATTAATTGGAATGCCTGAAGCTGCATTTTAAACATTTTATACACACAAACACGAAGATAATCAATATATTTATGGCGAAAAAAATTGGTGGCCACACACATAAGTTTAAAAATTAAATAGTGTACAGCAGCACATCATCTTATTCCAAATTTGTTTTATTGTAGCATTCCCCATTATTCTGCGTTAAAAACAAACCCTAACCAACCTCTAAGCTGACCCTCTGACCTCTGACGAAAGTAAACAGAATGCCTATGGAAGAATAGTGTTGCGCACAGCTGCACGCCATCTTATTCGTTACTTATTTTATTTTAGCGTTCCCCATTATTTATCTAAGAAAAAAAAACTTTTACCGACCTCTAATCTGACCCTCTGAAGAAAGTAAACACACTGAGCAGAAATAAGATGACGTGCGCAAAACTATTCCCTCAACATTCTGTTTATTTTTGTCAGAGGGTCAGGTTAGGGGTCGGTAAAAGTTTTTTTTTTTTAAAGATGATTAATGGGTAACGCTAAAATAAATCAAGTTACAAATAAGACCTCGTGCGCAACACTTTTTCATCGACATTCTGTTTATTTTTGTCAGAGGGTCAGGTTACAGGTCGATAAAAGTTTTTTTTTTTAAGGAATAATGGGGAATGCTAAAATAAAACAATCTACGAATAAGATGACGTCCGCAACACTATTTCATAGACAATATGTTTATTTTCGTCAGAGGGTCAGGTTAAAGGTCGGTAAAATTATTTTTTTAAAGATGAATGATGGGGAACGCTAGAATAAAACGAGTTACGAATAAAATGACGTGCGGAACACTATTCCATCGAAATTCTGTTTATTTTTGTCAGAGGGTAAGGTTAGAGGTCAGTAAAAGTTTTTTTTAAAGCTGAATAATGTGGAACGCTAAAATAAAACAAGTTACGAATAAGATGACGTGCGCAACACTATTTCTGGTCAGTGTGTTTACTTTCATCAGAGGGTTAGGTTAGAGGTCGTTAAAAGTTTTTTTTTAAAGCTGAATAATGGGGAACGCTAAAATAATACAAGTTACGAATAAGATCTCGTGCGCAACACTATTTCATCGACATTCTGAATAATGGAGAACGCAAAAATGAAGCAAGTAACGAATAAGATGTGCCTAACACTATTACATCGACATTCTGTTTATTTTCGTCAGAGAGGCAGGTTAGAGGTTGGTAAAGGTTTTTTTTTTAAAGACGAATAATGGGGAACGCTAAAATAAAACAAGTTACGAATAAGATGACGTGCGCAACACTATTTCTGGTCAGTGTGTTAACTTTCATCAGAGGGTTAGGTTAGAGGTCGTTAAAAGTTTTTTTTTTAAGCTGAATAATGGGGAACGCTAAAATAATACAAGTTACGAATAAGATCTTGTGCGCAACACTATTTCATCGACATTCTGTTTATTTTCGTCATAGGGCAAGATTAGAGGTCGGTAAAAGTATTTTTTTAAAAGATGAATAATGGGGAACGCTAAAATAAATCAAGTTACAAATAAGACCTCGTGCGCAACACTTTTTTATCGACATTCTGTTTATTTTTGTCAGAGGGTCAGGTTACAGGTCGGTAAAAGTGTTTTTTTTTAAGGAATAATGGGGAACGCTATAATAAAACAATCTACGAATAAGATGACCGCAACACTATTTCATCGACATTATGTTTATTTTCGTCAGAGGGTCAGGTTAAAGGTCAGTAAAAGTTTTTTTTTTAAAGATGAATGATGGGGAACGCTAGAATAAAACGAGTTACGAATAAGATGACGTGCGGAACACTATTCCATCGACATTCTGTTTATTTCGTCAGAGGGTAAGGTTAGAGGTCGGTAAAATTTTTTTTTAAGCTGAATAATGTAGAACGCTAAAATAAAACAAGTTACGAATAAGATGACGTGCGCAACACTATTTCATCGGCATTCTGTTTATTTTCGTCAGAGATTCAGGTTAGATGTCTGTAAAAGTTTTATTTTAATGCTGAATAATGGGGAACGCTAAAATCAAATAAGTCATGAATAAGATGACGTGTGTAACACTATTTATGGGCAGTGTGTTTACTTTCATCAAAGGGTTAGGTTAGAGGTCGTTAAAAGTTTTTTTTTTTAGAAGCTGAATAATGGGGAACGCGAAAATAAAACAAGTAACGAATAAGATGTGCCCAACACTATTACATCGACATTCTGTTTATTTTCGTCAGAAAGGCAGGTTAGAGGCTGGCAAAGTTTTTTTTTAAAGACGAATAATGGGGAACGCTAAAATAAAACAAGTTACGAATAAGATGACGTGCGCAACACTATTTCTGGTCAGTGTGTTTACTTTCATCAGAGGGTCAGGTTAGAGGTCGTTAAAAGTTTTTTTTTTTAAGCTGAATAATGGGGAACGCTAAAATAATACAAGTTACAAATAAGATCTCGTGCGCAACACTATTTCATCGGCATTCTGTTTATTTTCGTCAGAGATTCAGATTAGATGTCTGTAAAAGTTTTATTTTAATGCTGAATTATGGGGAACGCTAAAATAAAATAAGTCATGAATAAGATGACGTGTGTAACACTATTTCTGGGCAGTGTGTTTACTTTCATCAAAGGGTTAGGTTAGAGGTCGTTAAAAGTTTTTTTTTTTTAGAAGCTGAATAATGGGGAACGCGAAAATAAAACAAGTAACGAATAAGATGACGTGCGCAACACTATTTCTGGTCAGTGTGTTTACTTTCATCAGAGGGTTAGGTTAGAGGTCGTTAAGAGTTTTTTTTTTAAGCTGAATAATGGGGAACGCTAAAATAATACAAGTTACAAATAAGATCTCGTGCGCAACACTATTTCATCGGCATTCTGTTTATTTTCGTCAGAGATTCAGGTTAGATGTCTGTAAAAGTTTTATTTTAATGCTGAATTATGGGGAACGCTAAAATAAAATAAGTCATGAATAAGATGACGTGTGTAACACTATTTCTGGGCAGTGTGTTTACTTTCATCAAAGGGTTAGGTTAGAGGTCGTTAAAAGTTTTTTTTTTTTAGAAGCTGAATAATGGGGAACGCGAAAATAAAACAAGTAACGAATAAGGTGTGCCTAACACTATTACATCGACATTCTGTTTATTTTCGTCAGAAAGGCAGGTTAGAGGTTGGTAAAGTTTTTTTTTAAAGACGAATAATGGGGAACGCTAAAATAAAACAAGTTACGAATAAGATGACGTGCGCAACACTATTTCTGGTCAGTGTGTTTACTTTCATCAGAGGGTTAGGTTAGAGGTCGTTAAGAGTTTTTTTTTTAAGCTGAATAATGGGGAACGCTAAAATAATACAAGTTACAAATAAGATCTCGTGCGCAACACTATTTCATCGGCATTCTGTTTATTTTCGTCAGAGATTCAGGTTAGATGTCTGTAAAAGTTTTATTTTAATGCTGAATTATGGGGAACGCTAAAATAAAATAAGTCATGAATAAGATGACGTGTGTTACACTATTTCTGGGCAGTGTGTTTACTTTCATCAAAGGGTTAGGTTAGAGGTCGTTAAAAGTTTTTTTTTTTTAGAAGCTGAATAATGGGGAACGCGAAAATAAAACAAGTAACGAATAAGGTGTGCCTAACACTATTACATCGACATTCTGTTTATTTTCGTCAGAAAGGCAGGTTAGAGGTTGGTAAAGTTTTTTTTTAAAGACGAATAATGGGGAACGCTAAAATAAAACAAGTTACGAATAAGATGACGTGCGCAACACTATTTCTGGTCAGTGTGTTTACTTTCATCAGAGGGTTAGGTGAGAGGTCGTTAAGAGTTTTTTTCTTAAGCTGAATAATGGGGAACGCTAAAATAATACAAATTACAAATAAGATCTCGTGCGCAACACTATTTCATCGGCATTCTGTTTATTTTCGTCAGAGATTCAGGTTAGATGTCTGTAAAAGTTTTATTTTAATGCTGAATTATGGGGAACGCTAAAATAAAATAAGTCATGAATAAGATGACGTGTGTAACACTATTTCTGGGCAGTGTGTTTACTTTCATCAAAGGGTTAGGTTAGAGGTCGTTGAAAGTTTTTTTTTTTTTAGAAGCTGAATAATGGGGAACGCGAAAATAAAACAAGTAACGAATAAGATGTGCCTAACACTATTACATCGACATTCTGTTTATTTTCGTCAGAAAGGCAGGTTAGAGGTTGGTAAAGTTTTTTTTTAAAGATGAATAATGGGGAACGCTAAAATAAATCAAGTTACAAATAAGATCTCGTGCGCAACACTATTTCATCGACATTCTGTTTATTTTTGTCAGAGGGTCAAGTTAGAGGTCGGTAAAAGTTTTTTTTTTTTAAGATGAATAATGGGGAACGCTAAAATAAATCAAGTTACGAATAAGATGACGTGCGAAATCTATTCCATCGACTTTCTGTTTATTTTCATCAGAGGATCAGTTTAGAGACCAGTAAACGTTTTTTTTTTTTAGATAAATAATGGGGATCGCTAAAATAAAACAAGTTACGAATAAGATGACGTGCGCAACACTATTTCATCGACTATCTGTTGATTTTCGTCAGAGGGTCAAGTTAGAGATTGGTAAAAGTTTTTTTTTTATTTAAGATGAATAATGGAGAACGCTAAAATAAAACGAGTTAGGAATAAGATCTCGTGCGCAACACAATTTCATCGACATTCTGTTTATTTTCGTCATAGGGCAAGATTAGAGGTCGGTAAAAGTATTTTTTTAAAAGATGAATAATGGGGAACGCTAAAATAAATCAAGTTACAAATAAGATCTCGTACGAAACACTTTTTCATCGACATTCTGTTTATTTTTGTCAGAGGGTCAGGTTACAGGTCGGTAAAAGTTTTTTTTTAAAGGAATAATGGGGAACGCTAAAATAAAACAATCTACGAATAAGATGACGTCCGCAACACTATTTCATCGACATTATGTTTATTTTCGTCAGAGGGTGAGGTTAAAGGTCGGTAAAAGTATTTTTTTAAAGATGAATGATGGGAAACGCTAGAATAAAACGAGTTACGAATAAGATGACGTGCGGAACACTATTCCATCGACATTCTGTTTATTTTCGTCAGAGGGTAAGGTTAGAGGTCGGTAAAAGTTTTTTTTAAAGCTGAATAATGTGGAACGCTAAAATAAAACAAGTAACGAATAAGATGACGTGCGCAACACTATTTCTGGGCAGTGTGTTTACTTTCATCAAAGGGTTAGGTTAGAGGTCGTTAAAAGTTGGTTTTTTTTAAGCTGAATAATGGGGAACGCGAAAATAAAACAAGTAACGAATAAGATGTGCCTAACACTATTACATCGACATTCTGTTTATTTTCGTCATAGGGCAAGATTAGAGGTGGGTAAAAGTTTTTTTTTAAGGTGAATAATGGGGAACGCTAAAATAAAACGAGTTACGAATAAGATGACGTGCGCAACACTATTCCATCGACTTTCTGATTATTTTTATCAGAGGATTAGTTTAGAGATCAGTAAAAGTTTTTTTTTTAAAGATGAATAATGGGGATCGCTAAAATAAAACAAGTTAGGAATAAGATGACGTGCGCAACACTATTCCATCGACATTTTGTTTATTTTCGTCAGAGGGTCAGGTTAAAGGTCGGTAAAAGTTTTTTTTTTTAAGATGAATGATGGGGAACGCTAGAATAAAACGAGTTACGAATAAGATGACGTGCGCAACACTATTCCATCGACATTCTGTTTATTTTCGTCAGAGAGTCAGGTTAGATGTCTGTAAAAGTTTTATTTTAATGCTGAATAATGGGGAACGCTAAAATAAAATAAGTTACGAATTTGGAATAAGATGATGTGCAGCTGTACACTATTTAATTTTTAAACTAATGTGTGTGGCCACCAATTTTTTTTCGCCATAGATATATTGATTATCTTCGTATGTGTTTGTGTGTATAAAATGTTTAAAATGCCGCTTCAGGCATTCCAATTAATCTCATTCTAGTAAATGACGTCTGTGAAAATGACGTTTCATGGGTGTTTTTTCACAAAAATTCAAGAGAGTCAAATAAGGTTAATCAACCAGCATTATTAACTACCACTCTCAAATTACAAGTTATTTGTTAAAAAAATAAATTAAGGGTCGCTTAAAATTAAAATATTAGTTCCAACTGAAACTGATCTGATCCTTATAGATCTAAATGAGTCCACCTTACTATCTCAGAAAGGTCAAGAAAGGTGGAAAAAGTAAGTCAAGACGGCAAAAAATGACAGTTGTGTACTTGGGTATGTTATAAGATTTACGTTATTTTAAGCTTATTTTAACACAAAATCAATACAAATATAGTTTCATTTATGCCTTATAATCATATTTGTACACTTTACACAGATAATTTAGCCATCCTAACATGAGAAAATTCGAATTAAAAAACCTAACCTAACTGTCAAACGGAACTTTTATATTGAATTTTTACGCTTATTAAATGAGAGCGCCAAGTAATTTTAACATATTTGAGTTCAGCAAGTCTAGTTTTAATAACCCACAAAATTTTATCAATTTTCGACAACTGCCGCTAAAGTGAAGTAGTTCCAAATAAACTTCTAGATGTGGTTTTTATTCTTTACTTTAATTAATTTTGCGTTGATTAGACACTACAAGACAAAAAATTACTCATATAATTTTAGGCAACATTTTTAAAGTAAAAATACTCGCACGGTATTTTGTGTGTTTGAAATACTGAGTTAAAACGCAGCCCAATTTTGCATTTGCAAATCTAAACACTGTTTTTGTAATTATTTTCATATGTACAGTAATATTTCTTTATTATGTGAAGTACATCGTATTTCCTTTTACGTTCTGTTTAACAAAAAATTATAATCACTTAAAATTACTTGTCAGAACTTTGTGAACAACTTTCGAAGTTGATTATGTTCAGTACAAAACGTTATAAAACACAGTGATTAAAATTTGAAGGTTAATAATTTTTGGCAACTGTTTATTAATAATTTAAGGCACTTGAATAACACAAGTTTTTAACAATTGCACATCAAAGTTCCTAAAATTAATTCCCAATTAAATAATATTTGACTAATAGGTTCAAAACTTGTTACTACATATTTTTGTTGCAATATTCTTGAGTGTTAGATCTTCTGGTACATTTTAAATTCGTTTATACGACTGTCTGAGGTCTTTGCCACTTTGAAATGTACGTTTTTTTTTTTGTGAACTATGAATCTTCCGGGCTATAAATTCTCCAATCGTTTAGAATCGTTGAGGTGGTAGGCCTGTACTCTTTGTCAATGACTGTTGCTTTAAACACGAGAGATTTATAGTTATCGATTTGATCTGTTTTAGGTGTAGCGATTTTCTGAAATTTTATTTGTAACGTAGAAACGTTCCATGGATTTGTAAGGGATTAGATTGAAGTGTTCAAAAATTATGATGAAGAAATGGGAAAGCTTAATTAATTTTTTACTGGTTAGGGAATGGGGTAATTTATTTAATTCAGTTATTTTAGTTTTTTTTTGGTTAAGCCCTTTAAAAAAATGTGATTTTGAACTGGGCACCCTAGTTATCAGTGGAAATGCAGGTTGTTTAGATTATTTTTCACGATAAGAAAAACTATTTTCATGCCCTTGTGCAATTTCTAAGACACATAAGGGTTTTAAAAGCAAGTTGATTATCTTATTTCATTCAAAAATTGTGTCCCAAAAGCTTTCATATTCAAATTCCAAAGTTGTTAATTATTTTGCTTTAAGTAAGTGATAGACGACAATTACAAAGACCTTTTCTATTCCTTTTTTAACACCAAAATAAGTTGGTGTATTTGCATATTTTTTTAAAGTATTTTCTTAAGTATTGCAAAGAAAAAATTTTTATTGCAAAAGTTCAACCTACCAAAAAGTTCTGATAAAAAAAACAACAGGGGTCGCACTTTTCAGCCCCCTGTGAAGGTGGGAGTCGATTGAAAATATTACTATGGGGAACCTTTTAATAAGTATAAAACATGTAAAAAATATTATTCTCCTACAGTTATCCAAATTTGAGAAATAAAATAAAAACCTAATTTTACCGATCCCTTTTTGAGGAGTGTAACTCCGAAAGGAGACGTCTAAAGAAAAATTTTTATATGAAAGACCCCCTTAATTTTTGATAAGGAATCACCTCTCGATTTTTTTTTGCGATGCTTAAGAAACACCCTGTAGATAAAAAAACATTCAGTTTTAAATTTTTTATAGTTTATTAAACAAGTAATTTTAATAAATCTTAGTTTTGAAAATGTGTGGGTGTTGATTTTTTTTGGAAATAATAAACTTTGGACAATTAAAAGTTCAGTCCTTTAATGAATTAATAGGCCATAAATAAACAACACAAATTCACACAAAATAGCTTACAGTTTTGGTCATTTCTAAATAATTGTTTTTTTTTGTTGTGTCTTGGATTTAAAAAGCAGCTGTTAGAAAAATTAAAATTAAATTTGTTTATATTCATGGTTTTTTGTGTACAATTCAACAAAAATTACCTAAACAAGTCTTGGTATAGTAATATCGCAGTCTGTGTGTGTGTGTTTTAGCCATGCATTCTTGCATTTAATAAAGACTCAACTTGTCCCCCAAGAATAAATCTAATTATGGGCTCTATCGATTCAATGGCTGCCTTTCTAGGTACGCCACAATACATCTAGTCGTTGCAAGTACAGAATCTAGATGATCGCATCGTAAAAATTATAAGATATCTGCCATTGTCCGGTACATAGTATAGACCAGTGGTCGAGTAGTAGACGTATTAAACTATCCCCACATCCTCGTCAACTGACAACTAAATCTTGTTTGTAATTCTGATGAGAAGTAACGTACGCTCGATGTGTAATACTTTTGCTTTTATAAATGTCTTTTAGTAGAATTACAAATTTTAAAGAGAGCTTGTGTGTTCTAAGACGAGTCCAAGTTGTTATTTAAAGCAGGCCTGTAACATATTGTTATTGGTTCTGTAGGCTTTTTGTTTGAAACGTCCCAGGGAAAGAAAGCAATTATGGTCGGACGATCCGAGTGTAGTTTCCAGTGATAGTCAAACATTTGTTGCAAGTCAGATTAGGGCAAATTGAATAAAATGGGCCGTGTATTTGAGTTTTTCATCCCCAAGAATAATATTTTGTACACACACAAATTTTTGAAGCAGAAAAGCTCAACTCAACATTGTAAGACTAACTCGAGTTCTACATACATGCTATGATGTACCTTACACGTCGTCTCATAAGGATAGAATATTCTAGTGGTTAATTAGTTGATTTTAATCCCTAACTAAACATGTCTGGGAGCCAAGATAAAAAAATTATTCCTCTATAAACGTGTGGAGCATTTTTTAACATCGCGAAGGAGTGAGCGGTTAGATCAGCCGCATATGCAGACAGACACTGACTGCAACCAACGGCGTTAATAATACTTATTGTTCTACACACCGATCTATATTGAAAATCTTAATATACACCTTGTTGGCTGTCAATCTCACAGTTTAAACAACGTGAATGCCTGGTAATGGGTTCTTACTGTCCGTATAGTTTGTATAACGTTTTATAAGAATGAAATCGTGTTTTATTTTTGTTCCTTTGTGATTATTATCCAGTGTGGAGTGACTTGCTGTACGGGAAAAAGCGAGGAGCTGCATTACATGGCAAAATGTTGCACCATTATGATATGTAAATGCTTAAATAGGGCGAAAGAACACGGCCAAGTTAATATATCGGACGATAATAGTCGGAGAAAAACATCAATAAACAATTACAATTTACTTTATAATAAAATTCAAAAATGTTCAATTCCAAAATAAGTATTTGAGCCTTTTATTTTGCAAGTTATTTTGAGATATCAATAAAACGTTAAATGCCAGAGTTAACCTCTGCTTCAACTTATGCAATCGGGCCTAAACGTTTTGCATTTTAATGTGCATGAAAATATCTATGCTAAGTTGCTAAGTATAGAGAAATTTCACTTGTATTTTGTAATCTCGGCTGGCTATATTTCCTCAATTCTCAGTGTACATAATTTCACACAGACGTTAACGGACCGCCATTTTTTATTGCTGTAAAGTGACTTAAGCCACTTTTAAAGTTAATAATTTACTACTGACTTAGAATCAATTCTTAATTTTCTTGAGGTATGACAAACCCCACCTAACCAGTTATGGGTTAAACCGTGATAAAAATTACTTGTTTTAAAACTTATTTAAGACAAATGCCAAATGCCAAATGTTTGAGTTCAAAAAAAATCATAACTAAAAATTTATTTCAGCTTAAGTTACTTTATCTCACAGAATTTATGAATTCTAAAAATAACTTCCAGTCTGCTTATTTTGTGTTAAAAATTGATTCAAAATTTGAGTTTGCTAAAAAATATTGTTAAGTTCCAAACTGATTCCAAATTTTTGAGTTAAAAAATATTTTCTTTGCTATTAAGTTGTATCAACTTAATTTATGTTGTGTGACACACTGATTCTAAAATTTTGAGTCAAATTAAATATTATTTGTCTAAAAAGTTATTTCGAATCATATTTTACAATATGGTTCTAAGTTTCTCATGAAATACAATTCTGTCAGCTTAACAGGCATTTTAAACTGGACTTATTTTGTATTACTGATTCAAAATTTTGACTTGAAACTGATTTACACTCGATTCATGCTATATACAGCCTGATTCAACATTTTTGAGTTAAACAAAATTTGGTTGTCTTAGAAATCATTTCGACTGGAATTATTTTGTGTTAGTTTGATAACAAATTGTTGAGTGACATAAAATTTTGTTGCACAATAATTTACTGCAATTATTTTTAAAATTTTCGAGTCTTAACAACATTTTCTTGGCCTCAAAATTATTTTCGCTTGATACTTTTTGTGATTTTGTGAATCTCTGACTTAAAAAAACTTTCTTTGCCGTAGAAATCATTTCGATTGCACTTATTTTGTGTTAGTTTTGCTCCAAATTTGGTTTATGTAAAATTTCCTTGACTAAAATGCTATCTCGACTCAACTTACTTTGCGTTGCAGTTTGATCCCGAATGTTTGAGTAGAATTTATTTTGCGCTTACTAAACCAAAACAGTTTTTTTAATACATCCATCGTCTCATCTACATAGCTAATTATAAATTCAGCATAAACTCATCTCCTTGCGTTCATAATGTTATACCGACAGTGGTAATAAAACAAAATTACCCTACAAAATACACCTTTCAATACTTCAAACAATGCAGAAAAAACTCAGTTTTTCCCACACCTGCGGAGTATATTAACTCGGCTACATAACAAATTTATCAAGCAAATGTAAATCATATAGAAATAATAATCAGCACAGCGCTGAGTTAATGGCAACAAATGAATAACAGCGGTACTGGCATCAATAATCATATACATCAGAATAAAGAATATAATCTTGATCGGCTGCCGCGCTAACCGCAGCAAAAATGCCTTGATCATATTATACAGCGTGTATATTACTTACCTGTGCGTAAGTAGCTTGTATTATTACGTATAAACATATGCTTACAAAGTAAAAACTCGCCGCCGATGTTGGTGTAATTTTATCTGAGTTAATGACACACTGACACGTTCGAAAAGCATACTTTTAAATACACCGTGTGCTCTGGTAGTGAAATATTTTGTTTAGTTGCGTTTTTTCTAGCTCAGTTAATTGTTACGTTTTGTCTAATGAGAATATTAGGGGTATTTGCGTTTGTTTGGAAAATTGCATTTGTTTATTAAAGGGTGCATTTGTCTGGAAAGAATTGCGTTTGTTTAGAACATTTTATTTGTATCATAAAATTTGCGTTTGTTAAAGACATGTATTTGCATGTTTGTTGTCATTTCTTTGGAAAACTTCCTTTGTTAAACGAAAATTTTATTTTAGAAAAAGGAGTGGAAGTAATGCCTATTTTAAAATAATTTGTCGCTTTAAAAAATAAATAAGTCAGTGTTATGCAAAATAGTACATTGTAACAAAGTTTTTCAGTATTGAAATCTAAAGAAATTACCAGTCTGCTTGTGTTTTATAATTTTTCAAATATAGTTGTTAAAATCATTTGATTTAATTCTGTTTTTGACTTCAGTATAAGAATAGTCCGTGTAAACTGTTGTGTTTTGCAGAGATATTCTTTAATAAATTGTGTGACCCATTTTAAAGCGAATCACCCCTATAAAAATAAATGAAATTTGGTACAAACCCATTTGAGGGCATCCCGATCCAGTGGTGTAGTCAGATTTTAGATTTAAAAAATCGCTAAACATATTTTGCCAATTTTGACATCGAACAAAATCATAGTAGGGTTTGTGAGTGTAAACTGAATTTTAAAATAAGGTGCCAAAGTACAGTTTTTGATGTATAATAAGGTCATAAATAAACTTTTTATAGGGGTGATTCGCTTTAAAATGGGCCACACTGTATATTATTTATCTAATATTTTGCACACAACTTTATATCCTTCAATGTTAATAGACCCTTTTAAAAAATTAAAAGAACATAATCAGCCCATATTCAAATCTGCATTATTTCCATTATAAAAACAAAATTAATATAAATTTTACCAATCATAATATAAGCCCGTCACGTTTCTTAACCAGTGATTCAAAAATTTCATTAATCCTGTTGCGAAACAGCAAAAAACGATTTTCAATGACATGAACAGAGATAATACGCCATTTTAGCCAGTGTTTAACGGATTTTGGTAGTATCTGCAGATACACGGCGCGGGTGAACGATGTTTCTGGTGATATTATTTATTATAATTATAAATTTACGTCGATTATCGGTAAAATAGTAGTTAAAGTGTCTTAAACATTTTGGATATTAGCAGTAGAACGTCTTAAAAAGGTAAAATACGTCTTTGTTGTTTGATTCAGTTTCAGGAGCTTCAGCTATTTCGGGAAACAAACAATATTTATATTAATCTGTGGCATCAAAATTATATTATTTTATTGTTGCTCAATACATCTATCTTAATTGACAAAAATAGTCGCACATGTTAATATAATTATTGTTAAAAACTTGTCTTTTATTCATTGTAAACTCGATGGACACAAAAATGTCTGCTTATCATGGCCATGAGTTTTTGTTCCTTTGCAGTTGAAGTTATCTGAGGATTATCATGTTTGTATGTGTAGCAGGTTTTGACGTATGACATGAAAATTATTTCCATTTTAATTTTGTTTATCAAAATATACAAACAAATAATTGCTTAAGTAATGTTTTTCAAAATGAACGCAAGTTCCTAAGAAATCTTTTTTTTTACTTAACGCACTGCAAATTTCTGAAATATACAAAAAAAAATGCCCTATTGATGTTACTCAAAGTTAATCCCAAGTTGCTAAGAAATCTTTTTTAACTTTAGGCATTACAAATTTGTTAACAAAGGTAACCTTTATAAGCTAAAATCTTTGTCACACTTCAAAAGCCTCCTGTACATCACAATTTCACTAATTAATGCATGTGCTTATTAATTAATCTAAACTTGCTACTGATTTTGATACTGTAATTATTTGTGTGTGTAAATGATTTCCATCTTATTTCGTCTGTCCATCTCATGACGTTTTTGATTGGTTTCCGTGCTTGAAAGGCAAAAGGCTGGTGTGACGTATGGGTTGGTTTCTTTAATAATTGTTTTTTAATTAGTGTGTGATATGACAGCTAATTCGATCACAGATGGCGTGGTTGTTAATTCTCACCTTTGCATTAGTGTCCAATAAATTAGGTCTGGCCAAAATTCGTGTCAAGCTGAGTAGGGGAAGCGAATAATCTGTTCTGCCTAACCCCAACAACATGCAGGTCACTATGCCCGTCACTTTGTTTAGTACTAAAGTGAAAATTGAACTTATCAAAAATAAGGGGGTGGCATTATTTTTGGAATTTACATTTGTAGACTTAAAATAATTTTTCAAACTGCAGTGCGGACTTGAAACATTTTGCATAAATAATAATTTTAAACTAACATTTTCCACTCATTTATTTAAATTTGCATAACGTTTTTTAACTTCGATTTGGATTATTACAGGAATGAATTTTTGTTACTTACGTTATTATGTTACTGGACTGAAATAGTTTTAAAAATTAAGTTAGTTAGTGAATGTAGAATAATGTTGAATAGCTACTCAGGACTTAAAAAATGTTTGTTGTAAAATTTGTAGACTTTAAATAAATGACTTTTATTAACTGCTTTGCTAGACTTGTAAATATTTTTTAAACTGCAATGCGGACTTGAAAACATTTTAGATAAATAGTAATTTTAAACAAGCATTTTCCACTCATTTATTTAAATTTACATAGCGTTTGCAATAAATTAACTTAGATTTTAATTATTACAGGAATGGATTTTTTTACTTGGGTTGTTATTATGTTACTGGACTTCAAATATTTGTAAAAATTACTTAAGCGAATTTAGAATAATGTTGAATTGCTATTAAGAAGTTGAAAAAGGTTTGAAGTTGCATTTTTGTACTTGGAATAATTTTCAATTGCTTTACTAGACTTGGAAATATTTTATAAACTGCAATACGGAATTTGAAACATTCTGCATAAACAATAATTTTAAACCAGCCTTTTTGACTCATCTGTTTAAATTTAGATAACTAACGTTTTATTTAAATAAGATTAATTAGGATTGTTGTAAGTATTTGAACTTCCAATTTTTATCCCTTGTAAAAACTTACTTACGATTTAATTTACATTAAGCCACAATATTTTTAAAACTACATCGTACTTTTTCAAATACATTAAAAAATGTTGGTTTCATATGAAAGCTATGTTAGTCGAATATTCATGCATGTCTCAATGTACCTACTATTTCGTAAATCAATTGCATCTATAGTCTGTCCAGCGAGTAAAGAGGGCTATCGGATTAGGGCAGTAAGACGGAAACGAAATACATACATGCATTCTGTCTTTTTCTGTGTCATCGAGTTCTAATCACATAAACACGAAACATACCGCTTACGTACTTAAATTTATGCATTAGTCAGTTAATCCGATAGCCCTCTTTACTCGCTGGACAGACTATACCTATAATTTTTAAACACTTCTACAAATTTTGGTGGACAAAGTTTCGCAAACCAATAACAATTGTCATTGCTCAAATCTCATTTATTTATCAGCTTAGATACGCAAATAACATTTTCATATTTTTTATTTCAAATTGTAAAGATGTAGATAGGCAAAAATTTTCGTTTAATTGTATTAGCCATTGATTTGTGTACTATGGTACTTTGATACCAATCAAGTAAATCTTTTCAAGACACGATTTCTTCACTCATTTCATTTTATTCATGAAAAAAAGTCGCTACAAGCAATCGACTTGATTACTTTTGGTTTAACATTGCCTTTAAAAAAGGGCACTTGGATATCTTACGTAATTAACTGAACATAAAAATTTAAACGCGTATTCTGTGTGTCGTTTTCATCTATAATTAAATGTGCAATTTTAAATTTACATTAGCAAAACATGCCTACTCATTACTCAGCATTACAAGTGTCATCAAACGTCCATATGAATGTACGTGATTGCTAACTTCCCGAGTAAGTTGTGTATCGAATACTTCATTAATTACGCTTCCTCGGACGGACGAACGGGGTTCATCTCATGAAACAATAATAACAACGCAAAGACAGTCGCCAATAATATAAATAATTGCGCCTTTGAACCACAAAACATTTCGTATGCCACTCTTGCAACGTAAATAACACAACAAACCAATCAAAATAGGTTAATAAGTTCATTTGTATGTGCAAAACAGATAATAAATTCCTCCACGCATTTAAAAATAAAAGTGGCAATGCCTTTCCTCTGAAATTTTGAAATACAGCGGCCACTACGGCAATTGCAAACGAATTTATTAAAGCAAAATGGTGTTAAATCGTATACAAGCACATATTTAATTCAGTATTCAAGCCACAGTTCCACATATCCGTTTGTATTTACACGCTAGCTGTCCTGCGGGATGTTCTATGCCAATATTTAACTTTATTTGTCTCGCATTATCACGCCATAACACATTCGAAACGTTATTTGAAAATACCGGAATAAGATGAGCATTTTAATATACATTTAGTAAATTGCGCACTCACTGAAATTATATTCACATGTATTCGAAGTCTGGTGTAAAATGTATTCAGCTATATTCAATAATTGTAGGTATATCGGCTACCTGTTTTATTTGCTACATAAAATAGAACAATACGAGACAATACAAGTATCCACCAATTAATAAACATCCTGTATATCTCGCAAATTATTTACTTGGCTAGAAATAATTTTGCGTTAAGGGCAGTGCAATCATAGAGCATCAAATCTGTCTCATTACAGCTTTAGAATATCTTCAAAACAAAAACTTAGTAGATTTTACCGATAAAATGCTAGTTTCAATGTATCGGCGCCCATATTGTATTAACCAATAAATTCACCTGCTTGTGCAATGAGGCCATTGTTAAATACGGCCCAAGTCCTGTCAGTTTACGGCAAACCGCATAAGAGCCTTTGCAATCTATAGATTTTCGATTTAATAGCAAAGTTAGATATTATATCAACACCCACGACTCGACAAAGTACAATAACTATACAAAGTATGAGATATTTGTGTTCGGAGCATGCCTAACACCCACAATTCAGTTGTTTTGTTCCTAGCCGTTTGGGTTTTAGCTTATTTAACAATGCAATTGCGTAAAAATTGTGTATGGCAGAGTTGGTTTTATGATTTTGTAGAATATGGAAATGATGCTGTACAGGGTGTGTTTAGTTGAAGTATTTAAAAACGCCAATAAACCAAGGCATAACTAGTAGATTCTGAATGTAGTACGCATACCAGAGGCTGTATATTTTGAAATAAACTGTACAATACATTTTATGATACTTCAAAACATCAAAAAGAACATTGAATTCCACAATTTGAGCGAGTGAGCGGATAATCTGTCTGTTAGCTTCTGCAGTGTGTGTATGTAGTCATAAAAATTGGTGCAAACTCACATGAACTATTTTTTAACGTATGAAGATGTATCCATGACTTGATTTAAGTTTTTTAAAATGTTGGGATTTGAGTTGAATCATATTTGCACGAGTTTCAGTTATGACAATTGCAGATTAACTTCTTACATTTTGATGTAATATGACTTTAAAAATGAGCAAACAACATTCCTGAACAAAATTGCTTTATTATTTCATAATAAAAATAATTTTAGGACGTTAGCATTTCCCTCTTTAATTCATTTCTTTAATGTTTGTTAGTGTTTTTAAATTGATATTAAATATGACGTAGTGGCATTCCAGGATTTTATTTGTAGATGTTGTTTTAATACATTACAGTGGGTATAATTTTTAAACATATATTTTTGTTAGGAAATTTTTTTCCTAATGTAAACTGTGTTTAAGTATGTATTTAAGGTTATTGTATTTTGTTGTTTTAATTCATAATTTTGTCTTCGATTTTCAATTTTCTTCGCGCCTCCCCTCTCCAGATATTTCTTGCTCCTCCCAGGGGGGCGCACCACAAGTTAAGGATTATTGAGTTAGAACATAAAACCTTTTAAACCTAGTTATCAATTTTTAATTAACTTTCCCAAACAGGTGCACTTATAATTTTTAATTTTTCGATTGTGTACCTACTAATGATTTTCCTTGAAACAAAATTGAGATTTTGTACAAAAAGGTTGCATTGTTAATCATTTTTACATATCGTAATAAGATTGTCTTCCGGTAGAAGGTTGTAGCGTTTGATTTCGAAAAGATCAATGATATTCTATAATAATGATAGTTATTGAAAAATAGATAGTCACAAGAAAAATGTATTTGTTTAATATACAAAACATTTCTCTTCTTTTAAAATTGCCTCTTGTCAAAATGCAAAACCACTTTAAAAGCTCTTCAAAAAAACGTTAATTATAACAAGGTCTATTTATTGTAGATTGTTTATAAGAACCTTTTAAGTCTTTTACATACAATTTTTTCATACTTATTGTTTTTATTTTGCCACGTTAGCCTTTTAAACAAAAAAAAAAAGAAATCCAACGTAATGTGTATCATTAAATATCATTTTTCTTATTAATATTGTGAGTAAAACGCTTACATCAAACCAAAATTTCCGAAGAAAAATCTTCGTATTTGTACATTTGCATTTATTAATGTTATATTTTCATTTAGAACACACGATTTAAAAAAAATACTATAGGGCTCCCTTTTATCAAATAAATAGCGTTGCTGCTCCAAATTAGATCACTGTCTCCAATGTTTATGCCCTTCTAAGAAATTTTCAAACCACTTGTGTTAGATTTTGTTTGCGCATTTGTAAAAGAGTTCTGTTGGTCGTTTTCTCTAACAGTGTTTATTAAAAACAGCTGTTATAACTGCTTAATTATTCAACCCCTTGAAGCTGTATCACATTACCTTTTATGGCACATAAATGGTCTTGCTAAACAGGAATTGTAACAACATTTTAAGCGGTTCTCCGATACTGACCTGTCGCAGCCATCCATACTTGTTCCGGCAACATCAATATTTCCGTCATTCTTTGGGCAACTCGACCATACTCAACACACACACTTCCTTGAATCGCCTCTGCTTTAATTAGGATATACAAGTAACGTGTGTACTGAATTTGATTTATGTGAGAAAAGCAAATAGCGACGAACGCCTCTTAGAAGTAACTTCCTAACAACCTGTCTGTGTACAGTACCATCGAGAATTAAAGTAGACGCGATAAATTGCTCGTTACTAAAGGCAAGAATACATCAAAGAGTGCCTTTTATCGTATTTTATTCTCATTGCTCCGGTTTTTCTATAACTGTACACTTTATCGAAGCTGGTAGCGGTTTTGCGTGCTCGCTTTTTTAGCTGTTCGATCGGTGGCAATCAAAATGTCCAATACGTTTTTCATTTTGAAGGTTTTTTGGTCGTACACTTGTAAAACTTGTACTTATCTATAATGCAAGTATTAAATTTTAAAAATTGGCTCCTACCTGCAGCCGTGTACTGAGGAAATTATTATCTCCTCGATGTGTAAATACGATTTGTTCTTTTGTTTTGAAAAATCTCTTAAGAATACACGCCTGCTTAGAAATCTGTTTGCTTAACGTGTCTTTTCGTTCCAGTCGAAGTATTATACTGTTTAAATATATCAGTGTTAAGCAAATATATGCGTCGAGGTTTTGTGATTTTTCATACGATTTTTTAAAATTAGTTTGCTCATTAAAATATATTTGAAAACGTAGCTTTCAGTTTTTTTGTTTTGAAGTCGTGGCGTTATTTTTGTTGGGGAATTTTAAAACTCGTGCAATTTTAGATGAGACGTTGGCGAAATTCAATTTCTTTGCGGCTAATACGCAAAACCCTTGCGGAAATTTGACAAAAAATAGATTAGCGCCCCTTCCAGGATTATATTTACGGCAAATTTAGTTGTAAGGTGCGGGTGGATGCAGAAAATTGTACGCCAGCGTTCAAAATTTGAACACGGAAATTTTCCGACATATTTTATCGACAAGTATTCGCAAAATAGTTTTGTGAAACGTATTTCCTTTTATATGTAAGGTCTTTTGACCTTTCTATGTAAATTAGACTTAACCAAACTCCATTTTCATACGTTTGCATGCATATTTGTATTAAATACCGTGGCTATCTCAGTTCTGCGTTATTTAATTTCACTTTTGGTTTAGATTATTATTAAGATTAGCAAAATTTAATTGAATCACGCGTCGAAATACACAAAGCCCTCGTAGACCGCGGTTATAAAATCAACAAGAACTTGTTGAGATAACACGACGCGTAACGAGGGTAGATTACCTTAATAATTTGCAACCCCAAAAAATATAACAGTATTTGTCGAGGCTTGCTACGATCAGCAACGGTGCAAAAATTACTTTTGTAGTGTTTAATGAATTTTGGAGCGTAGGTTTTGTATTTGGTAGGGTTTCTTGTTAACTGGTATCGTTACAAGATATACAGAGTGTGTCACATAGTGCGTTTGTGACTAAATCAAATAAATGTTTTCCCTTTTCACATTTTCTATAAATACGAACAAATAACTTGATTGAAAATTGCTTGATTAGTGATTTATTACTTTACTTAATCCATGGCCTATCTACCCTCACGAGTGTTAAGGCATTGTGGGGGAGTTTTCATTTTTCATTTGTTGGCGTCTTCCATATCTTCCTCCATTCTCTTCTGTTTTGAGTCTTATTCCCTACGTCCTCCCACTTTATTCCTCTACTCTCCAGTGCTTGTTTTGCTCCTTCCTGCCAGCTTTTCCTTGGTCTGCCTCTGTTTTTTTTTTGGACTTCTCTCTTCAAACACTTTTCTTGGCAACCTTACGCACGAAAAAATTTCATAACTTTGTTGTTTTTGGTCCCAGATTTTTCATTCCGGGCTCAAAATGTAGCCAAAAGATGGGCGCATCTGGTGACGTGAAGAAATGCATTTTTGAAATTGTATAGTATCCTCTACGGCCGTGCGAAAATGGTGCTTCAAAATTGTCATTTAGCGATCGAGTTGGCTGTAAAACCGTGTTAATAAAAATCAAAATGTCTTATTTACCGATGTAAGTATGACCGTGCAAGGTTTTTGAAATTAGCTCGAACGGTTCTGGAGAAAAACGCGAAAAACGAAACCCGTGCAAAAGCCGGTTCGCTCGCAAAAGAAAACATGTCGGTTCACAAAAAAATTCATAACTTTGTTATTTTTTGTTGAAGATTTTTCAATTTGGGCTCAAAATGTAGTCGAAATATGGTCGTATCTGATAACGTGTAGAAAGTGATTTTTTTTAAATTTGCAGTACCTCTACGGCCGTCCGAAAATGATGCTTAATAATAGTCATTTTGCAATCGCGTTAGCTGTGAAACCATTTTAGAAAAAAAAATCAAAACGTCTTATTTACCGATGCACGCATCCCTTGTGAATAAAACTGCAAGGTTTTTGAAATTATCTTAAACGCGAAAGTGTTTTGAGTTTTGCCTAGAATATTTCTAATAAATACAAGTTAAACAAAGTTGGACATTGCGTAGTTTCTTTCATTGTTTCAAATTGATGAACTGCATGAAATAAGCTGTTCTCAGTTCTCATTTTACAGTTAATTGCAGACGCTATAAAGACTGGTGCGACTCATTAGACGAAAGCGACTGGGATCTCTTGCACCGCTAATCTGATACATGAAGTGAATTTATGTCGTGAAAACTGATTGTGCTTTAGACAATCTTAATTCCATTTGTCCGGGCCGTGTTGTTTGTTGAACTTTACTTTAACAGCGTGTTCTCACGCTGTTGAATTTTTCCCTTCTGGTTTTATATTTATTTACCGTATAAAGAACTTATTATAAATTAAACGCAGTTAACATTGATTGATTGTGTACTCATGTTGTTGATTAACGTTGTTTGTGGGTAATATTTTTTAACAGCTGCATGTCTTAAAACAAGTGAGCTATCACTTTGGTACGACGAGTAATCATAGTTGGCTGTAGCCTTACGAAAAGCTTATTATTTCTGATTTCATCGATGTATTGTTTTATGGGGAGCCGTTTATTTTGAAAGTGGCACAAGTCATTTATACAGGGCGTCCACCTATTGCGTATTTCTTACTGCTTTATTATTCAAAATAGAAAGTTTTGTGACACAATTTATTGGAGATCATAGGATACATAATCTAAAATTATTTTTTGCTTTGCTGTTTGGTTTCCGCGCACCGTTATGTAGCTTTTTTATTTTAAATACAACACTCTGAAAAAATTCTCTATCAAATGTGTATAATTATAATTATTCAAAATTAAAATCAAAAATAACAGGAAACTGCCTGTTGCATACTTGCTCCTGTACAGTTTAACGGAGAAAGAAGTTACAGAACGCCCTGTATGTGAAATTTCAAGCATCCACCTTGCTAAATAAATATATTTAATTAAGTCTTGATCGTTCTCAGATGTTTTATCGTGAAAAATGTTTGTTTTATGATTTCCCCGTCCGAGTTTCTTAGAAACTTTGCATGCACTGGCGGTATTTAATTAGATTTACGGTATGTCAGCTGATAAAAATACCCAGCGGAGTTCGGTATGTGGTAGTAACTACCACTGGGCACTTGTTCATACAATTAGAAGGACGATTCGTACGAAGAAAAATAAGATTTATAAAACGGAGCTGCGGGTTTGGAGTCAGAGTCTTATCCCGTTCGTGTTTGCGGCGTTTTTTAAACACCTGAAGTTTGTTTGTTGAGTTTAATTGATGAACAGGCAACCAGTTCGAGTTGTTCTTACGTTAAAACGTATAATTCAGGCTAGTTACCTTATTAGACTTCGAATAGGAGTTGTAAGATAGTAAGTGGCTTGTATAATTATACCTGTGCACTTGGTAGTAGTAAAAAGTTTTGTTATAAACAACATTCTTGTAACAATACCACAGTAGATCGTTCGAAACACAATCCTCCATAAATGCCCGAAAACGAAAAAATGTGTGGAGTTAAAAATTTGTTTGTAAATAAATTCCAAAATTTATTTTAGCTTTGCATCAATATAAAATACTACAGGTTTTTATGCGGCCTTGTCACTAAAAAAAATAATTTTAAATTTTTTAAAGGTTTTTAAGTCTTTATTTAAAACATTCTCCCGAAGTTATTTTTCGAAGTACAGCGTTCTAATTTGGTAAGGACATGCATAAAACATTGCTCTATTCGCTCGATATGAAAAAGTTTGAATCACGCGTACAGGGTGTTTATAAATAGGTGGCAACTTCCATGATTTTCAAAAGCTCGTAACTCAATTTTTTCAAATGCAAACCCCTGTATCTTTTTATGTCATCGAATTTGTCTTTAAGAGAGCTTCTATATTTTTTCCGATAGCAATTTTTTATTAAATAAATGAAAAAGATTGCTGCTCATAAAGATAAAAGAATCTTCTACAAGAGATTCTTCCACAAAAAAGAAAAGTTACTTATAATTATAAAACTTAATCATTTTATAAATGTTTAAATTAAAATTCTTAATTTTCTTTGTTTTAAGTTAGCCCCTACAATCCCGCTGTTGGCTACGCCTATGTTTATTTTATTTATGAGATAAATTGCTTCTGGGGTAACATGATTGAAATTTTTGTATGCAAATTTCATTAGGTAAAGCTGATTTCAAAAATTGTTAGTCGAGGGAAATTAAACAGTTTGCATGTGACGATCTTTTTTAATAAATGTTATCATTTTTCAATCTTCATTTAGATTCCGGTTTTGGCATTTTGGAGAATGGAAAGACGTCTTAGTCGACGACAGACTTCCAACATACAAAGGCCGACTAATATACCTCCACAGTACAAACGCCACGGAATTTTGGGCAGCTCTTCTGGAAAAGGCTTACGCCAAGTAAGTTGCTCATTCCAAACTCGTTGATGTCTTTGTAATGTCTATGTTTTACATCAAATTTTAGATTGTACGGTTGCTACGAGAATTTACTGCAAGGATCCACAACGCGAGCACTGCAGGATTTAACTGGAGGAATAGTACAAAGCTTTAGCCTAACACACCAAGACAGATACTTAACGTTCCAAGTGTTAAACAGCGCCGTGCCCAGATCTAGTCTTCTTATTGCCACAATAGCACCGGTAAGATGATAAAAATACACCTTTTACATTAATCATGGAAAAAATATTTGCTTGATTCCACCCTGTATATATTAAAATACACTTAAACAAATAATATCTGAGTTAATATTTCTTGTTTTTCTTTTAGGAAAAAGAAAGCAAACGTCAGTTAAGGCTAAGAAATGGACTGATAACCCAACATGCTTATAGCGTAACTGGTTTAGCACGGGTTCGTGGGGTTGCAGGAGAAACCCCCTTGGTTAGATTAAGGAATCCATGGGCCAGAGGAGAATGGACTGGTGCTTGGAGTGAACGTTCCTGGGAATGGGATGGACTCTCTACAAGAGACAAAGAATTGTTAAGTGTCAGAGTCACCAACGATGGCGAATTCTGGTAATTATTCTTCTACCGAGCTTTTGCTATTTTTTAAGTTCTTAATTATTTTCTTTATTTCAATTCCCGTTGGGGGTTGCCTCTCTTCTTGTTCTTGCACATTCTCTTGGGTTTCTAGATTTTCTCCCCTTTCCTCTCTTTTACCCAATTCACTCATTTCAGTGTTTCCATGTTGTTCATCCTCAATTCCATTCAAAGTTCCTCAAACTATTCCTTCCACCTCTCGATTATTTCATTATCTCCTCCCAATAGCCTTCCTGTTTTTGTTCTGTAAAACAGTGTATGGCTAGTGTAACCTGATTTTATTTTTTTTACATCTTGGTAGAAATTGCGTATTTGTTTGTTTTGAAAGTTATCTTCCATTTTCATGATTTTATTCTCAAAGCAGTTTTGTATTTAAAAACATTTTTGTAAATACATTCACAGTAATTTGTTTATTAATAATAGAGATTAAGAGAATGTTTTTTAATCGTTTTCAATCTTAAAGACCTTTTCAAATCCTCAGTAATTTAATAGCCGGGATTAGATTACATTTATTGATTTATTTATTTTTGTAATTATACAAATTTTGTTGTAATTTCAGGATGTCTTTTGAGGATTTTGCGAGGCACTTCACCCAGTTAGATCTGGTGCATGTTGGACCTGATGACTGGATGCTGGAGTCTGCTCTACATGCTAAGCAGCCTTGGAGGGCTGTGCTAGCTCGGAGAAGATGGCGAGCTGGGTACAATGCCGGAGGTGGCCCAAATTATACTGGTGAGTTGTATACATGTGTGTATTAGTATATGAATCTAGTATTATGTATTGAGTTATCAATGTACCTGATAAAGGTGGACAGGAGATTTTTCCCCTTGCTCGATACAGGCCTTATTATTTTTGAGGTTTGCCCACAATAATCTTACAAAATATTAACTGTCTTATGTACATAGATTGTCTGCAATATTGAAATGCATGTATATAGCAGTTTTTAATGATTGCATGGTTCAACACTGCTTAAAAAAGAATTTATAAATGTTATTAAAACAACGAAGTTCTTTTAGTTTGCAAAGAAAGATTTTTTAAACAAATATTTCCCAAGAATTCCTCAAGTAGTTGGCTTCGGAAAGTTCAAAAATGTTTACTATTTATTTGTTTTTTAACGCACGTAATTAGTGGTCAACAATTAAATTTAAAACAGATCTGCACCCTTCAGCAGTTGAAAAGATAATAAATTGTAGAATTAAAAGCAAGTATTGAACCATGAAATCATACGTAAACCAAGAAATAGGCAGGGGTGTACTGAAACATTTTTAACTTGATACATTTAGAAACAATGGCCTCAAATTTTGGTGTTTTAAACCGATATTTTTATATTTTAAACTAATTTTTAATCTCAAACTAACTTGCAAATGTGAGCATTAGTGTAAAAAACACAAAAATGAGGGGCCCTTGCTCATTGTTAACAGCATACATTTTATTAATGCACCCTTTTTTATCAGATACAACATCAATGAATCCTCAGTTCCACGTACAAATACCAAGAACCTCGAGCAATAAATGTCATGTCGTGGTATCCGTTACACAGTACTATGAAACACATCCTACAGAAAGTAAGAAAAAGAAACCCCTTTTTGCAATAGGCTTTGCAGTTTATGAAGTTCCCCATTCGATGCCACGGCTGACTTCACACTTTGTAGCGGAACAAGTAAATGTTGTAAAGAATTTCCTTCGATGAGTTACCAAACAAAAATGATTTCAGAAACCCCTAGATGTTACGAACCATTCTGTAGCTCGAGAGGTGGTGACATTTTTCACACTTCCACCCGGTGACTATATTGTAGTACCACAGACTAACATTCCTAATTTAGATGGGAGATTTTTACTACGGATATTAACAGACGAACAAAGTAATATATGGTTAGTACAGCGTAATTTTCTTGCTACAATCTAGTCAAAAAAAAATAAGTTTTCCAAAATTTTACAAATACAGATGAAATTCATTTAATGTACATGCCCCAACATGCATAGGATTTTTATCTGTGATTTTTGCTGCAAAATTCTTGAAATTGAAAAAGTTTGAAATTCCGTACACACTAGAACACCCTGTATACAATAATAAAGTATGCTAAATATAGATGCAATGTTTTTAGGGAAGTCAATGAAGATAACATGGTTATTAGGAATATTTCCACCGAATTTATGGACGATTCATCTCCAATATTTGTAAGATAAATGTTAAAAGCACAAGAATCACTTTGTTAAGCCTAATTTTCTTTTAGCCCGAAGGTAAAATGATCCTAAACAAACTGGTGATTAAGTATCCTCCCGAAATCGATGCTAGTCAACTGCAGAAAGTCCTGAAATCGCACTGGAAGTCGTACTTATCAGAAAAACCCAGCTTAGAACTTTGCAAAAGCCTGATCATGCTGAGGGACTTCAACATTAGTGGAAAAATAAATATTTTAGACATCCCTGTACTAATGTCCATGCTTCAGTTTTGGAGAGTGAGTGTGTTTTCAAATTTAGCATGAATGTGTAACGATTTTGTTGTTATAGGTAGCTTTCCAGAAGTTTGAAAGAGGGCACAGTAGTGGGAAAACGTCCAGTTATAACTTAAGAGCATTGCTTTGGGAAGCCGGATGCACAGTCAGCAACAAGGTTTTGGAATGTCTGGTTTTAAGATTTGCCAAAAACAGGATTTTAACAACAGAAAATTATGTTATGGCAATGGTGAGGTTGCATCTATCTCATGGTAAGTTGGTTTTTTTTTTTTTAATTGGGTTGATTCAATTCTATTGTGTTGGTTTTTAAAAGTAACTCAACAAATGTAAAACTATTTTTCAATTGTCTTCTCCATATTTTAAAGAACGATATCACAGCATAGACACCAAAATGAAAAGTAATCCATTATCATTAGAAGAGGTAAGAACAATGTTAATAATAAATTAAATAACGCTAATAAATAATCATTTTACCAGGTAATTTTGATGACTATCTACTCGTGATCGATCAACAATAATCGTTGCTACAGCCCATGTGATCGGTATTAGTCAAGCCAAAGATGTGTTTATTTCAAGTCACTTTATTTTATACACTTTTATTAATTACGCATATTTTTTTGTAAATATGTACTATACTATTTATTGATTATAAATTATTTTCAAACGATTGTACAGGTATGATTTAAAAAATTTTATTTCATCAATTTTAACAATTAAAAACTATGAATTAAAAGTATGTATTTAGGATAAATGAATGTTGTATTTAAAATAAAATTTAATATATATCATGAGTAAAATATTATGTTGTAAACAATTTATTGTTACATATGAACTTCACAAATTGAGAGACGTGTATTTGTGGAAATTTAGAATATTGTGAAATGTGAAGATTATTATTTGTTAAATATGTACTGTTTGTTTTTATATAAATACAGTTAAATTTTGTTTGATTGTGTCTATAAAGTTTTTAAACCGTACTTAATTTTTCAGAGACATGTTATTTACAACCAAAATAGCAATTACTCCTTCTGTGTTTATTTAAATGCTTTAGAAAGTAGTGGAAAATCCAAAGGACATTTAATACCTCCACAGTACAAACGCCACGGAATTTTGGGCAGCTGTTCTGGAAAAGGCTAACGCCAAGTAAGTTGCTTATTCCAAACTCGTTGATGTCCTTGTAATATCTATGTTTTACATCAAATTTTAGATTGTATGGTTGCTACGAGAATTTACTGCAAGGATCCACAACGCGAGCACTTCAGGATTTAACAGGAGGAATAGTACAAAGTTTTAGCCTAACTGCCTAACACATTAAGACAGATACTTAACGTTCCAAGTGTTAAACAGGGCCGTACCCAGATCTAGTCTTCTTATTGCTACAATAGCACCGGTAAGATGATCAAAATACACCTTTTACATTAACAAGGGAAAAAATATTTGCTTGATTCCACCCTGTATATATTAAAATACACTCAAACAAATAATATCTGAGCTAATAATTCTTGTTTTTCTTTTAGGAAAAAGAAAGCAAACGCCAGTTAAGGCTACGAAATGGACTGATAACCCAACATGCTTATAGCGTAACTGGTTTAGCACGGGTTCGTGGGGTTGCAGGAGAAACCCCCTTGGTTAGATTAAGGAATCCATGGGCCAGAGGAGAATGGACCGGTGCTTGGAGTGAACGTTCCTGGGAATGGGATGGACTCTCTACAAGAGACAAAGAATTGTTAAGTGTCAGAGTCACCAACGATGGCGAATTCTGGTAATTATTCTTCTACCGGGCTTTTGTTATTTTTTAAGTTCTTAATTATTTTTTTATTTCACTTCCCGTTGGGGGTTGCCTCTCTTTTTGTTCTTGCACATTCTCTTGGGTTTCTAGATTTTCTCACCTTTCCTCTCTTTCGCCCAATTCGTTCATTTCAGTGTTTCCATGTTGTTCATCCTCAATTCCATCCAAAAGTTCCTCAAAGTATTTCTTCCAACTCTCGATTATTTCATTATCTCCTTCCAATAGCCTTCCTGTTTTCGTTCTGTAAAACGGTGTATGGCTAGTGTAACCTGATTTTATTTATTTTTACATCTTGGTAGAAATTGCGTATTTGTTTGTTTTGAGAGTTATCTTCCATTTTCATGATTTTATTCTCAAAGCAGTTTTGTATTTAAAAACATTTTTGTAAATACATGCACAGTAATTTGTTTATTAATAATAGAGATTAAGAGAATGTTTTTTAATCGTTTTCAATCTTAAAGACCTTTTCAAATCCTCAGTAATTTAATAGCCGGGATTAGATTACATTTATTGATTTATTTATTTTTGTAATTATACTAATTTTGTTGTAATTTCAGGATGTCTTTTGAGGATTTTGCGAGGCACTTCACCCAGTTAGATCTGGTGCATGTTGGACCTGATGACTGGATGCTGGAGTCTGCTCTACATGCTAAGCAGCCTTGGAGGGCTGTGCTGGCTCGAAGAAGATGGCGAGCTGGGTACAATGCCGGAGGTGGCCCAAATTATACTGGTGAGTTGTATACATGTGTGTATTAGTATATGAATCTAGTATTATGTATTGAGTTATCAATGTACCTGATAAAGGTGGACAGGAGATTTTTCCCCTTGCTCGATACAGGCCTTGAGTATCAATGCACCTGATGTAGGTGGACAAGGGCTAGTCCCTTGCTTGATACAGGCCTTATTATTTTTGAGGTTTGCCCACAATAATCTTACAAAATATTAACTGTCTTATGTACATAGATTGTCTGCAATATTGAAATGCATGTATATAGAAGTTTTTGATGATTGCATGGTCCAACACTGCTTAGAAAAGAATTTATAAATGTTATTAAAACAACGAAGTTCTTTTAGTTTGCAATGAAAGATTTTTTAAACAAACATTTCCAAGAATTCCTTAAGTAATTGGCTTTAAAAAATTAAAGTTGTAATCATGCTTTTTCTGTGTTGGTTTTTTGGGTTATTGGCATTTTAAATTAATGTTTTTTACATTTTATTAATTGTAGTGGTAAATTTGGCCTTGGTTCCCTAAAATTGCATCCCTGTAACGCCCTTTCATCTTTATTCACTTTGTCAGTGAAAACTTGTAATTTTTAAATTAATTTATCATTTAAAGGTCATGCATACAAATTTTGTTGCAGAGAGAACGCGTCATGTGTTATCATTTTTATCATGCCAGTTTCAAACTTTTTGTCACTTCGTTCTAGAAGCCTCAAAGTCAAAACTTCAACGTTTTTTTGATAAGAAACCTGTCCCGCTTACGTATGTTGGCCTTCCACCGTTGCTTTTGCGCCAAAAACGGTCAGTTTAGCTATAAAAGTTTCCCACGTCACAGCTCTTTCGTTGGCTTTATCGCTCGTAAATTACTTATATTAACGGTTTAATTAATCAAAGTAAGTTCTACATAGCCACGTTTTTATCTATAATACACAGACAGTCAGTCGTTCGTGTTACTTGCAAAGGGTAGTGTTTGTTGAATTTCCTTTGATTGAATGGATTAAAAAAAACTCTGAACTGGTGAGTGTTCAAAAGCCTTTTATGTTGGGATATGCTTTGAAAAAGTATTAAATTGATTAGAGAAACGTACAATCGATATGTATTTATTAAATTTTCCAAGCATTTATGGTTTTGGAACTATTGGTAACGGACCTTTATTGCGAGGCATTTTTTAAAATTTATTTGTAATTTTTGCTGTGGTGCATTTGAAATATTCACAACTGCTTTGGTGTTTTGTAGATTATTAATTTGCTGCATTATTTACATTATATTTGAATGATTGATTTTCATTTTTGTATAAAAGTGTTTGCTTTATCATATTAATTGCACTAGAAATTCTGTTATTAGGTTTATGGCTTTTTACATTACCAAATTTTCTTTGTACGTACCTAATCTTTGTGCACAAGATTTTTGATCATTTTTCAATAAATAATCAGTGTAGGTATGTATACCTTTGATTGGAAAACATTTAAAAAATTTCCAATTGGCTTTATTGGTTGTAGAAATGTTAAACGGTATTAAAGTAATGCATAACAAGTATCAATTAGTCCCGATTCAGTTCAAAAATAATTTTTTAGGCTCTTTAAACATTTTAAAAATTTCCTTAATGTATACCTTAAGATTTTTGTTTGTCAAACATTTAAAAATTTTGCAATTGGCTTTAAACAACTATTAAATACTTTGGATTTCGTTTAAAAATAATTTTTAAGGCTCTTCAAAGTTTTTAAAAAAGTTCTTGAAGTATACCTTAAGAATTTTGTTTATCAAACATTTAAAAAAATTGCAATTGGCTTTATTGTTTGTGGAAATGTTATTCGATTTTAAAGTAATGCATAACAACTATTAAATACTTTAGATTTCGTTTAAAAATAATTTTTAAGGCTCTTCAAAGTTTTTAAAAATTTTCTTAGTTTATACCTCAAGATTTTTGTTTGTCAAACATTTAAAAATTTTGCAATTGGCTTAATTGTTCGTAGAAATGTTAAAACAATAATAAAGTAATGCATAACAAATATCACTTTGCCCCGAATCCGTTTAAAAATAATTTTGGAAGCTGTTCAACGCTTTCAAAAATTTCCGTAATGTGCAATTATTGTTTTATAATAATTTATTTCTAAAGCTACATAATTCACTGCAGCTCGCCTCTTTTATCACAGTATAAGCCTGTATTCAAGTTGGTATGTAACAGCAAAAAAGTTTGCCAATGATTAATGAACAGATAATACGCCATGTTTGCTTGTAACAGTATTTTATCAATTTTTAATGATGTCGGTGTTATGCGTCCGTGTGTGCTATATTTGAATCGATTTTATTAATTTTAATTGTATTTACGCCGTTTTATATAAAACTGAGTGTGTTGAATACTTACTTTGGATATTAGCAGTTGCACTTCCTAAAAAGGTAAAATACGTATTTTTTGTTTGATTCAACAGTTTCAGCAATTTAGGAACCTGCAGTAATTATGTTAATTTGAGATAATTAATTTGTATGCTTTGTTTAATACTTAGATATCATTAAAAAGCAAAAATCACCTTAAATCTTAATATAGTTAATGTTTGACACGCTTGTTTTAATTAATTTTTGTACTCGAAAGTGCATTAGAAAATGTCTGCTGATTATAGTAATGAGTTTTTGTTCCTCAATAGCTGACGCTGTCTTGACTTGATTGATTAGGTACCAAATCGTGTATGTTTCTGTGATTGGTACTAATTATTTGTGTGAAGTTCGATTATAATTTATAAATTCGTCAATATGGCACTGTTAGAAGCCATTCCCGCTAAAAATGATAGGTGTTAAGTTAACCGTCAAGGATAAATTTCAATAGCCAGTGCCAGTGTTACCATTTGCACTTTTTTTAAGTTTAAATACGCGGTAAACAATATTAATGTAACGCATAACAACTTTCACTTAGTTCAAAATTACTTTGAAAATTTTTTTCAAAGCCTTTGAAGTTTTAACAAAATTACTTACTGTACTTTAAGATTTTTGCAATTGGCTTTATTGTTTGTAGAAATATTAAAGAGATGTCAGCCATGATCCGTGGCCATGATTGTACTGACATATTTATATCATTTTAAGTTTTTAATCATGCGTAGCACGTGCGTAATAAAATATTCAAAATTATTTTATTTTTAGGGACATTTTTGATTTCGATATAAAATTTTGATTAAGGGCATTTACAGGTTGAAATTTGCTAAAAATGTCAGCCACGGTTGTGCCGACATGTTCATATTATTTTAAGTTTTGAATAATGCGTAGGGACGAGCATAATTAAATTTTCAAAACTGATGTGTTTTTAGGACTCCCAAGTTTTAAAAATAACTGTAGAAGTCTAATAGAAGTGTACAAACATGTGCATGTCATCAAAAAAATTTAATTATGCGTACGACATGCGTAATTAATTTTTTAATAATTACTGTACCTTTAGTGAAATGTTTAAAACGATCTAAAATGTTTATTAGTCACTCCTAAGTTTTGAAATTTGCTAGGGAGATCCACTAGGGTCGTATTGACAGGCATATTACATCAAAAAAGTTTAATAATGCGTAGGACATGTGTAATTAAATTTTCAAAATGATTGTTTTTAATTAAAATATTTAAAACGTTATAACATTTTTATTAGTCGTTTTTAAGTTCTGAAATTTGCTGGAGATGTCTAATAAGCTCGTACTGATATGTGCATGTCATCAAAAATAATTATTCATGCGTACGACATGCGTAATTAATTTATTAATAATTGCTGTACCTTTAGCGAAATGTGTAAAACGCTCTAAAATGTTTATTAGTCATTCCTAAGTTTTGAAATTTGCTGGGGAGGCCCACTAGGGTCGTATTGACATGCACATTATATCAAAAAAGTTTAATAATGCGTAGGACATGTGTAATTAAATTTTCAAAATGATTGTTTTTAATTAAAATATTTAAAACGCTATAACATTTTTATTAGTCGTTTCTAAGTTCTAAAATTTGCTGGAGATGTCTAATAGGTTTGTACTCGTATGTAATTGTCATGTACGACATGCGTAATTAATTTATTAATAATTGCTGTACCTTTAGCGAAATGTGTAAAACGCTCTAAAATGTTTATTAGTCAGTCCTAAGTTTTGAAATTTGCAGGAGTGCTTCACTAGGGTTGTACTGACATGCACGCTACATCAAAAAAGTTTACACATGCGTAGGACATGCGTAATTAATATTTCAAAATTATTGCGTTTTTGATAAAAATATTTAAAGTGTTATAACATTTTTATTAGTCATTCCTAAAGTTTGAAATTTGCCTGAGAGGTCCAATAGGATTGTACTCGTATGTAGGTGTCATCAAAAACATGTATTAATGCGTAGGACATGCGTAATTAATTCTATTGTCTCTTAATTTAGCAGTTATCAATTTATCTGAAAGCTGCCTTCACTAATTGTAATTACTTTTGAATATTAAAAATTAGAGTTGTAATGTATGATAATTTCTAATGTATATTCTTTTTACAGATGTACTTCAGGCGTGTTGGAATTCAACGCTTTTCATCGTTTTCGTCCCATCAGCCGTCTGCTCAGAAATCTTCAGGGAATGATATGAAACTCTTACTGTAATTAAACGAACGTGTACTACCAGTCATGGGTTCAGAGAGGAGAAGAAGCTTTCTTGCTAATAAACATTTCAGGTAATTTTTATATTGTTTTTTAAAGTGGTGTTGCATTTCTAAGCTTTAAGTGCCATAACTACCCCTAAACCCGCTTGCAAATTAGGGCAAAACCAGGGATGGGAAGTCGGAAGTGGGAAGACGACTTCTGAGTCGGTATTTTTTTAAGTCGACTTTAACTCACAATATTTTCATTTACGTTTGTTTTTAAAAAAATTTCAGTTAACATTATTTTGTTTTCGTTGTGTTCTCATTCTTGATAAAACTGAATCGAAGAGTAGGTAGTGGACAGTTTTTCCGACTCTCCTTCCTGCAGTGAGTGGAGCCCTGATGCACCCCTATTGTTATTGGATCTGTTCACCCTAATAATTGGTTTTTATTATTTTGCTTTTGTTTAGGTGATAAGTGCAGTAGTTCTCGACGATTTTAAAGTTCGCGAACTCATTTAAAATGTACATTTTTACATGAGTTCTCGAAGATTTTAAAGTTCGGGAACTCATTTAAAAAGTACATTTTTACATGATTGTGTGAATGCCTTGTTTCCTATTTGTAAAAATCTGCTCGAGAACTACTTCATTATTGTTGCCTTATTTTTGTTAACTTTTCTATATCCATGTTATTATTTATTATCTTATTGTCAATTAACCATTTTCTCTGCTTACTTTCCTTATTTTATTTATCTATATTGAGAACTGCATGTAGGTATGATTTGCAAGCAAGGGATGTCGGTTTGGTTTTGCACACGGGCTGTGAGTATGGTTTGCAAGCAAGGGGTGTCTTTTTGGTTTGCACTTGGACTGTAGATTTGGTTTGAACATGGGCTGTAGGTATGGTTGGCACGCGGGCTGTACTGTAGGTTTGGTTTATGCCTTTTAAAAAAAATCTATATTTTGTTACAGATCCCAACAATAATTGAAGAATCAACTTGCCTGCACAAGACCATCATCAAGTCATCAATCAGGAGAAATCAACTAGGGTAGCTTAACAATGTAAAATAATAACAACTGTAGATATATTTGAATTGTTTATTAAAATGTATTCATAATTGTACAATAAATAAATTAATACAGTAGTGATTTGTTAATAATAAACTAAGACACTAAAGTAAATAACATAGTAAATTAAGGCAGTAAAGTAGGTAGAAGAAGATGAGGTAGTTAATTAAGACACTTAACTGGGGCAGGATCGGTAGTTAATTAAGACACTTAACTGGGGCAGGATCGGTAGTTAATTAAGACACTTAACTGGGGCAGGATCGGTAGTTAATTAAGACACTTAACTGGGGCAAGATCGGTAGTTAATTAAGACACTTAACTGGGGCAGGATCGGTAGTTAATTAAGACACTTAACTGGGGCAGGATCGGTAGTTAATTAAGACACTTAACTGGGGCAGGATCGGTAGTTAATTAAGACACTTAACTGGGGCAAGATCGGTAGTTAATTAAGACACTTAACTGGGGCAGGATCGGTAGTTAATTAAGACACTTAACTGGGGCAGGATCGGTAGTTAATTAAGACACTTAACTGGGGCAGGATCGGTAGTTAATTAAGACACTTAACTGGGGCAGGATCGGTAGTTAATTAAGACACTTAACTGGGGCAGGATCGGTAGTTAATTAAGACACTTAACTGGGGCAGGATCGGTAGTTAATTAAGACACTTAACTGGGGCAGGATCGGTAGTTAATTAAGACACTTAACTGGGGCAGGATCGGTAGTTAATTAAGACACTTAACTGGGGCAGGATCGGTAGTTAATTAAGACACTTAACTGGGGCAGGATCGGTAGTTAATTAAGACACTTAACTGGGGCAGGATCGGTAGTTAATTAAGACACTTAACTGGGGCAGGATCGGTAGTTAATTAAGACACTTAACTGGGGCAGGATCGGTAGTTAATTAAGACACTTAACTGGGGCAGGATCGGTAGTTAATTAAGACACTTAACTGGGGCAGGATCAGTAGTTATTTAAGACACTTAACTGGGGCAGGATCGGTAGTTAATTAAGACACTTAACTGGGGCAGGATCGGTAGTTATTTAAGACACTTAACTGGGGCAGGATATGCATTTATAGAATAAGAAAGATGCATTCATAAAACAGCAACTATCCACCTGAGGTGCGATCAAGTCTACATTCAGGTTAGAGTACAGCCCGGTTGCATGAACGTTCCAGCATACATAGGAGTTTAAAGACCGCAGTCCACCAATATCATGGCGCCTCAAATGTAAGTGCACGTTATGCGGGTGAACGTGTCCCCTATGAACACCAATTAAGGTGCTTGTTGAAGTAAGTCTGACCACACACACATTTAGGTGCATTGTTGAACAAGAAAGATGCATTCATAGAACTAGAAAGATGCATTCATAACACAAAAGCAAATATCCACCCGAGGTGCGATCAAGTCTACATTCAGGTTAGAGTACAGCCCGGTTGCATGAACGTTCCAGCATACATAAGAGTTTAAAGACCGCAGTCCACCAATATCATGGCGCCTCAAATGTAAGTGCACGTTATGCGGGTGAACGTGTCCCCTATGAACACCAATTAAGGTGCTTGTTGAAGTAAGTCTGACCACACACACATTTAGGTGCATTGTTGAACAAGAAAGATGCATTCATAGAACTAGAAAGATGCATTCATAACACAAGAAAGCAACTATCCACCCGAGGTGCGATCAAGTCTACATTCAGGTTAGAGTACAGCCCGGTTGCATGAACGTTCCAGCATACATAAGAGTTTAAAGACCGCAGTCCACCAATATCATGGCGCCTCAAATGTAAGTGCACGTTATGCGGGTGAACGTGTCCCCTATGAACACCAATTAAGGTGCTTGTTGAAGTAAGTCTGACCACACACACATTTAGGTGCATTGTTGAACAAGAAAGATGCATTCATAGAACTAGAAAGATGCATTCATAACACAAGAAAGCAACTATCCACCCGAGGTGCGATCAAGTCTACATTCAGGTTAGAGTACAGCCCGGTTGCATGAACGTTCCAGCATACATAAGAGTTTAAAGACCGCAGTCCACCAATATCATGGCGCCTCAAATGTAAGTGCACGTTATGCGGGTGAACGTGTCCCCTATGAACACCAATTAAGGTGCTTGTTGAAGTAAGTCTGACCACACACACATTTAGGTGCATTGTTGAACAAGAAAGATGCATTCATAGAACTAGAAAGATGCATTCATAACACAAGAAAGCAACTATCCACCCGAGGTGCGATCAAGTCTACATTCAGGTTAGAGTACAGCCCGGTTGCATGAACGTTCCAGCATACATAGGAGTTTAAAGACCGCAGTCCACCAATATCATGGCGCCTCAAATGTAAGTGCACGTTATGCGGGTGAACGTGTCCCCTATGAACACCAATTAAGGTGCTTGTTGAAGTAAGTCTGACCACACACACATTTAGGTGCATTGTTGAACAAGAAAGATGCATTCATAGAACTAGAAAGATGCATTCATAACACAAGAAAGCAACTATCCACCCGAGGTGCGATCAAGTCTACATTCAGGTTAGAGTACAGCCCGGTTGCATGAACGTTCCAGCATACATAAGAGTTTAAAGACCGCAGTCCACCAATATCATGGCGCCTCAAATGTAAGTGCACGTTATGCGGGTGAACGTGTCCCCTATGAACACCAATTAAGGTGCTTGTTGAAGTAAGTCTGACCACACACACATTTAGGTGCATTGTTGAACAAGAGAGATGCATTCATAGAACTAGAAAGATGCATTCATAACACAAGAAAGCAACTATCCACCCGAGGTGCGATCAAGTCTACATTCAGGTTAGAGTACAGCCCGGTTGCATGAACGTTCCAGCATACATAAGAGTTTAAAGACCGCAGTCCACCAATATCATGGCGCCTCAAATGTAAGTGCACGTTATGCGGGTGAACGTGTCCCCTATGAACACCAATTAAGGTGCTTGTTGAAGTAAGTCTGACCACACACACATTTAGGTGCATTGTTGAACAAGAGAGATGCATTCATAGAACTAGAAAGATGCATTCATAACACAAGAAAGCAACTATCCACCCCAGGTGCGATCAAGTCTACATTCAGGTTAGAGTACAGCCCGGTTGCATGAACGTTCCAGCATACATAAGAGTTTAAAGACCGCAGTCCACCAATATCATGGCGCCTCAAATGTAAGTGCACGTTATGCGGGTGAACGTGTCCCCTATGAACACCAATTAAGGTGCTTGTTGAAGTAAGTCTGACCACACACACATTTAGGTGCATTGTTGAACAAGAAAGATGCATTCATAGAACTAGAAAGATGCATTCATAACACAAGAAAGCAACTATCCACCCGAGGTGCGATCAAGTCTACATTCAGGTTAGAGTACAGCCCGGTTGCATGAACGTTCCAGCATACATAAGAGTTTAAAGACCGCAGTCCACCAATATCATGGCGCCTCAAATGTAAGTGCACGTTATGCGGGTGAACGTGTCCCCTATGACCACCAATTAAGGTGCTTGTTGAAGTAAGTCTGACCACACACACATTTAGGTGCATTGTTGAACAAGAAAGATGGACAATTTCGACTTTTAAAATGTAAGGAAGGTACAGTCCGTGCATAAGAATAGAAATACAGTAATTAAAAATAATACTCCACACTAGGCGTCTTATGTAGCAACTGCTCCAGAGACCTTCCAGATGTTGTCCTGTGCAACTGTTAGATGAGGATTCTGAAACAATAATAAAAAATAAATAGTCAAGGGTTAAGATGATTTTAAACAAAAGTTACTTGTAGTAAAACAGTATAGTAACATTATATACGACAGGGTGTTTTGATGTACAACTTCGAGATTTAAAAAAAAGTAATCTTAATTTAAATAAAATAACTTATTCGCATTGTCATACCAATTTCAAGTCTGTTTATCAGTTGATCTTATTTATTTAAATAACAATTTTAAAAAAAAATATTGTAAATGTCCCAAAAGGTTAAGAATATTATATTTATGATATTTTTGAAGTATGTATACTTGGCAAACGAAGCTGATATGATCCCAAAACAATAATTATGAAATATCTGATGCTTGAAATATGATTAAAATTGTACACCAACAATCATTTATTTTTAATAAATACCACAGCAAAATTTAAAAGGATAACAGTTTAAATTGCACCAACAGTTTATGTATATATGTCCCTTAAACTTACAATTAATACTAACTTATAAGGCACTTTTTAAAGTTTGCTTTATAAGGTAATTTTGCATTATTAAAAATACATCATTCTTCTGTGCCTATATATTTTAAAATTAACATTAACGATCATATACAAATAATCTTCATTAAATAACCCACAGATTAAATTATGGTGTTATATTAAACAATTTTTGCGGTAGATATTGTTAATTTTCAGTTAATTTTCACAATCTATTAATAACATTATTTACTAACATATTTCAATTACAAAATATGTTTTAAATCATTTAAAGTTTCGAAATACAAAATTTATAAACAACTCAACGAGGCACACTTGCCCATTCTTATTAAACGTAAAGTAGAACACAGCCGCACAGTCGACCAGCCGAGTTTTTAGACAAACAGGAATCGGGTTTTATAATAAACTCCCGTAAACGCTGTACAACCGCCAATGTTAATTATAACTGACGTTTGGCATCCAACTATACTGGACGATTGGTTTGAATTCAATATGGCCGCTGTCAAACGTTACGAATAATGCAGTTTTGTGTGGATTTTTTGCTGTAACAACGTTATTTGTTGCTTGATTGGGAAAATGTTTTGGAAAAATACGCAGCAGATGCTTGCAAACATGAGTGAAAACAGAAAATGGCTAAATACTTGATGTAAATCGTTAACAATCGAGTTTTTATGAGGTTAGTTCTGTGAATATATTTGAATTTTAAAAATACAATGTTTAAACAATGCAGAACTCTAAAAAACATGGTTAAACCTAATAAGTACTCAATTCATGACGTACTGACTTTGTTATCTAAATCTACAGAGCATAAGGCCAATAGTTTTCTTAGCAAAACTTCACCTAAAGTAAATTGTTATGTCACAGTAAAGAAAAGACACTAAAAGTGGAAGAAATCCATTTATATTAAAGGAGGTAACGACACGTTGTTAATAATAAAGTAATTAGCACCTATGATCAGACATTTTTTAAGGTTGTTGTGACGACTGTGCCGTCTTAATTGTGAAACCATTGTTACAGCCCAGGTTATCGATATTAGTCAAGCCGAAGATGTGTTAATTTCAAGTCACTTTATTTTATGTGCTTTTAATGTACTATTTAGTGATTATAAACTATTTTGAAACGATTGTGCAGGTATGATTTGAAAGAATTTTTTGGCTGTCAATCAAATATCATACTTAAAACCATTAAATTTTGAAAAGAATGTACTTGGTAAAAGAAATGTTGTATTTACAATATTCTTCAATATTAATATTATAAAATATGTATTGTTTTAATCAGTTATTGTTACATATGAAGTCCACAAATACAACGAGCATTTTTGTGAAAATCTAGCACAATCAGAACTACTAATGATTAATATTTTTTGTTAAATAAGTACTGTTTGTTTTTTATCAATACAGTTTAAACACTTACAATTGTGTTTCATCGAGTTTCAAGTTTTTTTAAACCATACAACGTTGATATGCAAACAACATGGTAATAATGTGACTCTAAATTATAGATCTTGAAAAAAAAATTAAGATTTTTGAAAGAACACACACAATAAAATCAATCATTTTATTAACAATATAATTAATTAATGCTGTACTAGACAGAAATGGGTGATACATTTTTATGATACATACATACACACACACATACGAAGTTACAATCACATAGGTGAATAGTAAAATATTATTTTTACAAAGAAGGTTTACTTAACAGAGTGGTAAATAATGTAAGAATTCAGTTTTACCTTTAATAAAAATTAAGAATTTCGCGAACATAATAAGTCATTTTTAATGGACAATAATTATAGTTTTTAAGAAAATCTGGCCATACTTAGTACCAATAATATCTCATTATTTATTAAGTAAACCTCATGTAATTTAACAGCAACAGAACTTCAGAAAACAGCACAGATGTACAATATAGTAAGGTTCACAAAAAATATGGAAAACCATACTTTAATATTTCAATGGAACTGTGACTTGATTCAAAAAGTGACTATGTCTTAAGGCTCTCAGCAAACAATACATTAAACTGTTTTAACACAGCCGTTGGCCGTAGTTGTTAGGAGTAAAACAACTTTGAAAGTTTTGTTATAATTAATTATATTTTCTATAATCAAAAATTGACATAAACACTGTTTATACCAAGTCACATTTTGTTAAATTTAGTTTTTCCAATGAATATAAAACAAAAAACATAAGAAAGATAAACGTTACAGGAAGAGAATAACAAATTTAAATCAAACTGCATTTTTACATAAAATCCTTTCATATTTCCACCACAACTAATTGCAAATTATTTTTAATAGTGCATGATCAAAAAGTTGAATTATATGAAAGAGTTTTACGCAAGTTTTGTGGAAAGATAACAAATTCAAAGTTAATAACACAAAGAAACTACATCAAACATATACAGTTGAAAACTGGCATGGAAGTTCCTAAAATACAACGTGCAAGAAAAAACTTCAAAAATACAAGTTAAGCAAAAGTTGAATGGATACATTAACATGCTCTAAGTTAAAGACATTGCAAAAAACATTTAAACTGACTTTAAGGTTTCAAAAATAAAAGTACAGGTAAAAACAATTAACCAATTTAAACAATTTTTAGATAAAACCCTTTCAATTTTTTACCAAAGCAATTTTCCATTCAGTTTCAAGAACTTGAAATCTATGAAAAAGGTCTATGTAAAAATAATTAAACACAGGTGTTCTGTAGAAACAGCAACATGCTCAAAATTAAACACAAGGAATAACAACAAACATTTAAAATTGAAAATACTTGGGCAAACGTTCACAAAGAAATTCACAACAAGAAAAGAATTAAAACACAAAAATATTCACAGTAACAGAACTTAAGTACAAACAGGAATAAGTAAAACCCAGCATAGTCTTTGCAAGTTTGTGTTCAATTTAAAAAATCGCGTCACATTTCTCATCCACAAAAATAATTTCCACTGGAGTGGTTATAAGTCGCAAAACTTTTAAGGAAATAAAACTTAAGAAAAACACAACAAATCATTGTTTTTATTTAAGTGATTTATTTACTTCAAAGAAGTTGAATTAAAAATCACAGAAATGCTAGAAACTGTCTGGTCTAGAAATTGTTTACAAAAAAAGTGCTGTTAAATAAACTTATTTATATTACAACGATTTAGTGATTTTTGAATTGATTTCACAAACTTGTACACACTTAAACTTCATTCACAAACAGTATGAATTTCATTTAAAACATTAAAAGTATGAGTATTATCGTAAGGTAAGATTAAAGAGTGATTTTTTGACTAGCAGCAGTAATGGATACATTTTACAGTCCATAAAACTAAAGGCAAACTCATAAGTGCGTATCACAAGTTTGTTTTTGTGGTGTCATGGTATTCCTCAACTTTTCCCAGAAGATTTTTTGTTTTTCCGGATCGGAATCCCACCTAAGATAAATCCTAGTCTTAATAAGATATTTCAAAGTCGGTGTTAGGTGGGATTCCGCGACGTCACTCAACTTAATAAGAATCAAAGAATCATCGACTTCGCTACCATCATCGCGCTCGAAAAGCCGATGGTGCTCGGCGATCTGAGTTTCCCATCTGCACCACTGAGATCTCGCGTACGCATCACTAATAATTAAAAGAGTCCTCCTACTTTTACCAACGCATTCGAGAACCGACTCGGAAATCACAGTGCCTATTTGAAAATCGCGTTCGTACACGCACAACTTCAAAAACGGCTCATAATTCTCTAGCATGGCGACTAATCTTATCACGAAATTCCTGTCCTCGTTGCTGTAAGACACGAACGCATCGTACTCGTAGTTCGTCGAAGAATTACGTTTGCGATTAACACGCATTTTTCCGCGTCTAATCAAAGCCAACCTAGCCAAGAACAACCAGTACCGGATATGCCAGCGATAAATGTACGATAAAATACCTAGAGTTACGAACACGGCACCGAAACCGACCAGCGCAACGATCAGAATTATGTGCGTCGGTGTATAAGCGGGCAATTCGCACTCCTGCGAAGAATTCTTCAACGTTTCGAAGTAACCGGCGATGGTCAAGTCGCTGGTATCATCAGGGTACACGCAGAAAGTCGAATTGTTATTAAGAAGTTTAATTAGGGACGTTATATTTTCGTTTTGTTGCCACCAGTTCAGCAACGGACGAAAAGTAACGCATTCACAAGTGAAAGGGTTCCCCGAGACGTCCAAATCGGTCAAATTTGAAAAATCTTGCAGCATGGCCTCGCTTAGATAAGTAAATTTGTTATTGGTCGCGCTAACGTTCCTAATTTTTTTGTTGTACTTGAACACCGTAAGCTGCCAGGAGGGCATAGAATTCCCGGCTATATCAATCGTTTGCAAGTTCTTTAAAGGCCTCAGAACGAGCGGCGCCAGCGTGATCAACTTGTTGTTTCTAAGCCCCAAATGAATCAACGATTTAAGATGCAGGAACGGGCTAGGATTACTAGAAATATTCGTGATCATACACCCCGACAGTAGAAGCGTTTCCAAGTTAACCAAACCCGCGAAAATCTTCTCCGTTAGCGGATTGCTCTTCGGGAAAGGATTGTTTTCCAAGTTGAGAAACGCGAGGCGTACCAGAGGCGCGAATGTGTAATCCTCAATATGAAAAATCGTGGCGTTTTTCAACCCCAACAAGCGCAAATTATGCAAGCCCTTGAACGTCGAATTCGGCAACGCGTTTATCCGATTGTACGACAAATTCAACCAACGAAGCTTCTTCATTTTCACAAACTGATCGGGCCCTAACGCAAAATACGAAGGAGTGTACAAGTCTCCAGAATTGTCCGATATGTCCAAGTACGTTACGTGGTCTAAAAGTACGCCATCGGGTACGCAGGGCAACTTATTGCCGCTCAAAGATAACGTGCGCAAGTTTGGCATGCCTAAAAACGCGTCGTTCGTTATGTTTAAAGCCAAAACTTCGCGCAAATCGAGGACTTCTAAATGAGGCATGTCAACGAACATGCTCCTTTGGATTACCTCGAACTGATTGCGAGCTAGGGTTAAATTGGTTATTTTTGAAACGGCTATGGCTTCCAGAAGATCCTTCGGAGGCGCCTTACGAAAACCTACACCGTACAAGTTGAGCATTTCCAGAGGTATCCCAATTTCGAAGCTCGTCCTAACTAAATCCGCGAGCACGGAGGAGTTAAAAACATTTTCACCGAGTCGCAACGCGTTCAAGTTTGTCAAAGGTTCTAAAGCACGCGGATGGATGTGCTCGATTTGGCACAAAATCAAATTCAACTCGTTTACAACGGTACCGTTCATGGGAAAAAAATCTTCGTGGCGTATCTCATGGAAAACATTCTCGCTCAAAGCTAGTTTGCGCAACACGGGCAAAATATTTGGAGTTAACGCTACGGATACATCCTTAACACTAACAAAACCATTCTTAAGCAAATCTAACACTTCTAAATTCACTAGACCTTCCAAGGAACCCTCCTCCAAGCTTAACAAATTCACGTTGTAGGATACAGACAGACGCACCAAGTTGGTCATGTTCCAAAAGGTACCTCGACCGATTTTCTTTAAGTAAAAATTCCCTTCAATCTCGAGGCTGGTTAAGTGAGTTAAATTTCCCAGATCTCCCAGCTGCAACTCGGAGATCTGGGTGGTTTTCAACCTGAACAGATCGGCATGCACTTGTACGGTTTTGGGAAACCTTTGGCAAGATTCCCGGCCGAAACATACGACCCATTTCCTGGGGACTTCGCGACAGAAGCATCCATCATCTTCGCTAAGTATGACAGATTTTGGATGATCGTCGCTCGCGGATTTTATCGGGGGCCACACAGGGGGGAGGAAAGTGCTTTTATCGTCATCTGTTTGCGCTGTGGCAAGCAGGAAACGAAACATTAACAGACGGAGAAAGATTTTCATCGTTCTTTGGGCATAAATGCATGGCAAAGTGATTCTGAAAATAAAATTGGCTCATTGTAAATAACGTACTGTGTATTGGGGTTAGAACTCGTGTGGTTTTGTATGGTGTTTGGTGGTTGCAAATATTTTTACTCACAAGAAACTTCTTTATAAACAAAGTGAACGTCGCTTACAGTAAAATTATTTAGATACTACGCCCTTTCAACATAAAAAACTGATCAAATAAAGGAGAAATCGATTTAAAAATGGCATGACAACAAAACACTATCTATTTTTCAAAGAATTACTCATTTTGGAGTGCAAACATGTGCAAGGCAAGTTCCTAATATGTTAAACAAATATTTATACACAATATAACTAAACAAAGCACAGTTCATCAGCTAATTTTATTCTTTGTACTAACTAGCCAACACAGTTTTGTTCAATTTTTATGCAAGAAATACAATTTACGTAAATAGTAGGTAGGTACTGTAAGTTTAACAACCTTTCACTTGTTGACAAAATTAACAATAAAGCCAGAAAGTGCTAACGCACTAGCCTAATCACTCTGAATCAAAATTTACACAAAACACTCCATTGTGAACGCAGATTTTTGTAAATAATACCCGATTACAAACGATCGTGATTAATTTTTTTTTTAAATCTAGTTTTAACGTGCGTATGTTTATAGCTTTTATGTATAAATATGCAGAACTTGTTAAGCCTCTCATTCTTCATTGCACCACACCTAATACGCAGAAATATGTTAAGTTACATATTCGGTTTATTTATGAAGTTTTAATATTGTTGCTACATCTCCCATTTTACAATAAAAATTATGCAGCGTAACAGTTGATCTATTAGCTAGCAAGGGTATAGTAATTATGTCTCAACAAATAATTGAAATGAAAATGTTCTATAATCACTTAATTTACACGTCCAACAGGACTTTGACGACAAATGCAAATTTTTCTAGCTACAAAGTAGTGTGAAGCTGTGAAACTTTACCGATTAGTATTGTAAGAATAACACACCAAGATAGGTCAGGCTTTAAATAAACATATAAAGTAATATTAATCAATTAAACAAAGCAAACATAAAAAAGAATAATTAAAATTACAAACACACTGGGACAAGAATTTTAATGCTTAAAATTTTAAAACTGTTAAAAGATTGAAACGCAAACAATCTTTTAAAATGCTAAATATTAAAGCTTCCTATTTGTATCCCAGTAAAGGAACGTATTTAATGAAAAATTAACAAGATATCTGTAGTAAGATTTAAAACTTCTCATGTTAAAAAATGCTTCTCATTAAATAATAACATATACTCCTATTTTTGGTACATTTTTCACAGTTAACTAAAGAACAAGAAAATGAATCACAAAATTATTCTTATTTAAGAACATATGCACAGATTTATAAAATTTGAAACTTTAAAACATCTGCAGAATTAACTGTTGAAAGTTATTTTTGCAAAATTTTGAGTATGCTACTTTACAAAACAAAGCCAGTGTTATGGCCAAAGCAATAAGGTTAGAGAAGCATTTTAGAAATTTCTTAGAAATGTAAACTCAAAATATTACCCAACTTTTAATTATGTGTGACTTTAATTAACTTTTGCTTGTATACAGGGTGCCCATTTTTCTAACCTGTTGTATGGGTAACTCCGTTAATATTGGAGATACAGAAACGTTTAAATTAGCAAATTTGTGCATAATTTAAAGGGAAATCTGATGCCATTTTCAAATTTGACCTACGTCATCAATTTTTTGAAAAAACTGAAAAAGGTCGATTTTTTCAAACTTGAATAATTCCGTAACCATATGAGTTAGAAAAAAAATAAAAATTGGCTTTTATAGATATTTTTACGTAGATTTTAAATATGTTAACGAAATTTTCATAGCACTCTCGATTTCCGAGTTATAGCACAAACTTGCATTTTTTTAAATGGAAGTCATAGTTGGCTGTGGTCTTATTAAAAAGGTTATTTTTTCTCGTTTCAATGATATAAGGTTTGTTATGCTTTACTCTTGTAGTTTTTCTTTAAATAAGCTAAAATCATTTTACATGTTCACAGCCTACTAATAGATGGGAGTTATCCCGTGTTGATGTTCTTTTTTTATTGATGTGACATTTAAGAGTTGTCTCTTATTGTTAGTGTAGCAGTTATTAGCCAGTTACAAATTTTAAAAACAAAACTTCGTAGTTTGTCAAATAAAATTTATTGTTTGTTATACGTATGTCTCTCTCTCGGGTTGATCAAAATTTTTGTTTATTATAAATTTCAAAAACAATGTTTTTTAATGAAGAAATATTATCAGGCTTTTTGGTATACCCGTATTTTTTTAAATTGGTTTCTAATAACGAAAATAATTTCTTTCTTGTTTGGCTCCTTTCCCATAAATCTTTGCAAATACATTTCGATTGAATTTCTACTATTTCTATTACAAGCGTAGTAACAGAAAGGCATGTCGTTTTTTTCTTCATTAGAACACATTGTTTTTGAAATTTACAATAAACTCAATCAAAAATTTTGATCAACACGAGAGAGAGATTTATACGTAAAACAAACAATAAATTATATTTGACAAACTACGAAGTTTTGTTTTTAAAATTTGTAACTGGCTAATAGCTGCTACACTAACAATAAGAGACAACTCTTAAATGTCACATCATAGATAAGTGTCACATCAATAAAAAAAAAACATCAGCACGGGATAACTCCTATCTATTTATTAGTAGGCTGTGAACATGTAAAATGATTTTTGCTTATTTAAAGAAAAATTACAAGAGTAAAGCATAACAAACCTTATATCATTGAAACGAGAAAATAATAACCTTTTTAATAAGACCACAGCCAACTATGACTTCCAT